>VDFB02270651.1:312231805-312274768 GCA_007258455.2 Sequoia sempervirens | reverse complement strand
CAAGATGAGAGTGTGATGCTAATCTAGGTGTTATGTGTAGCAGATCAAGCTTGTTGTCATGCAAATGCTGAATGATGGTTGATTGGTAAGCTTATTACCACAGTGATGTTACAATGGTTTTTCTTTGACGCAAGGAAATTTGTGTTCACTTATCATTTTTTAGTATTATTATTCTACGCTTTCTTGTGTAACATCTAGGCTAGTGGCTTATAAGATGATTGTTATTTTGCTCGAATATGCACATTATGCACTAATTTTTCATTGATCTATGTTCCTTTGTAAGTGGAATGGTTTGAAAGTGTCATTTGTGGAGGAACAATGCATTTGTGACATAGTTGTATGGCAAGACTTTCATGGAAATGTTTTGTGAATGCTTTTGCAGGAAAATAGTAAAATGTTAAGGTCTTTACAGTGGAAGGTTGCAGTAGGTTTTGGTTTCAAGGGGAGCTTCTTAGCATATTCTTTATTCTTGATATTTTTAGCTGATATGTTATTATGGATTCAATGGTAGTTGGCATGACACTTCATCTTTTAGTTCTCGATGGATATGATACTCTACTTCTTCTGATAGTTCAGTTTGATGTTTCACTTGACAACTTGGTATTTGCATATATTTATATCTAATATTGCTTTAGTTTTTGACATCTTGTTGTTAGTTTGATAGATGAGGACAATGGTATCATGGTACATTTTGGTGATTTTTGATGCTTACCCACTCCTTTGACCTTTGGAATTGTTTACAAAAGGGGGAGAAAAGTTGATATTTATAGTTGAGATTGACACTACATTGTACAAAAATAAGTTTTTCTTTATTTATCAGTTTCATGTAATGGTCTTTTGCATTTTTTTTTTTTATACTTCAATACTTGATATATTTGACTTTCAAATTAACACAAGGATTTCACTAGGATTCTTGTTCATTATGAAGTTAGACCACTTTCATAAAAGTAAATAGGGAGGATTGACATATATCATTTTTTTGTTTGGCTAGTGACTTTGAGAAAAAACACCGACATAATAAGTTGTTGCATATCTAAAAGGTAATGATGAAATTTCAACATAATGGTTAGTGGTTTGATAATTTCATTTGAAAAGGCTTACCAAGTTCATTATGACCTAAATATTTTTATTAAATATAAGCAACAAATCATTTTTAACACAACCAGCTTAGGGCTCAAAGAAACTTTCAAAGAGTTGGTTGTATTGTGGCTGCAAAGGATGGGTTTTAGGCAATAGACTTTTGGTTTTAGTTTCTATAGATAAGTCAATCTTCATTGATTAAGTTGCATTGTATTTATCTAAAAATTAGTTGAGTGTTTATTGTCTTTGCATTTGTTAAGGTTGATTTGTGGTTGCATTATGTATGGCTATCAAATTTGATTCAAAGTCTATCATTTCAATCTTGTTCAATTTTTCATACTCTCATTATGTTTTGGTATTGAGCACACATGTAAGTTTATTGTCTAATCTTATGTATATCCTTTTGCTAGGGCAAAGGCTCTCTAAAGGTATTGTTGTTCCTATTTTGTATTGTCTAGGGCATAGTTTTGTTACAAATACATTGTTGTTTGTAAAGTGAAAACTAAAGTTTATTGATTGGATTGGTGTGGAGTATTTTGTGTAGTTTGCATACCTTGATTTAGATGCAATGTAAATAATATACCAGTGTGTATTACATATGTCTAAGGTGCATAGTGTTTATTTCATCAATAATAGTTTAAGTGGCTAGAAATGCTTTGAGTTTGAAAGATGTGCAATGCAATGTAATCAGCAATATGAATAAACTACATAATATAACCATTCTTTTTATGCTATTGTACATCAAGATATTTAACCATTGCTCACTTGATTAAAATTTCAAAGACTTTAATTATGCACATGAGGAGGCAATTAAATTTCGATTGTCAACTTCTATATATGAAATTACCCAATAATCAAGTGTATGTCCATATACAAAAATGGCATCAACGCCAAATCAAACAAAATTTTACAATATGTGGCATATGCCATCTCGGTAACTATTCAATATTTACATGCCAAAATGTCTATCTCATTCTAAACTACTGGTGGATCATCAAAATGGAGCCTCTTTGAAGCACTCGTTGCCTCTGAAGGTAGCTGCACAAGAAAGAATCAAACCACAATTGAGATTAGTTATACTATATAATTTAAAATCGAATAATTAACATCAAAATCAATATACATTAATTATAATTGAACTCTAAAATTGTAATCTTGATTACGAAATATCCTTCTCTTCAAAGGGTCGGGAGTTCTAGAATATGCCCCTCTCAAAGAACCGACCAAACCATCTTTTGTAATTTCAATCTATAGGTGAACAAAAACATAAAACTGATCCAAGTTAGCATACAATTGTCAGTAATAGGAACATATAAATACCAAACACAAAATAAAATGAACACATACTTCTTTAGGTGTTTCAACACCTCCTCCTTGAGCTGCTTCAACACCTACTCCTTCAGGGGTTCCAATACGTACTGCTTCGGGTGTTGTGGCCCTTGTCAACAGGGCGTATAGCTCATAATACCACATAAAATGACAAGTACATGTAAAGGAAACTACCAATCTGTAATAGATGTATGTATAATCAATATAAGATCTTAAAATTTTTAATTCAATCAAATTTGGAGTTCAATTACCTTGCCCTTATCAACATTACACTTCCATAGTGGACAAGGTTTGCACCGCTCATGAGAAGGTATTTCTACAAGAGGAAAATAAGATAAACTATATAAGTTATTATATAATTTCATTTTTAATGACAATTCAAAGGACAAGAAAGTATACAATAAATAAATGTAAATGAATGAGTGCAAAAATATATCTTGTGTCGTGTCGGTTAAAATGAAATGGCCCCCCTCAAGGTGCTATACTGTCATTTACAGCCGACTCCTCCTCGGACATCAGCTATTAAATAGACCATATAAATAAATATTAGTACATTATACTATCTCTTATTAATATTCATTTAAAAATAAATACAGTTATAAATTCACAACTTAAATTTACGTGTCCGCGACTCAATGTCCCCCCTCTCTAGTAGGAGAGGACTCTGTATGGTGTGCTCCACTCCCTGCTTATAATATCCACATCGTGGAAGTCATAATCAGAAGTGTCTAGGGGATGCTCGGCAGGCTCTACAAGAGGACCCAAGCATATTTGGCGGCACATGGAGCAAGTATGTGGTACACAAATATGTGGGCCTGATGAGGATGATGCAGCAGCACTCGAGCCATCACCAACATCACCAGAATGTGGCTGAGCTACTATGGAAGCATGCGAAACCAAAAGACCACTCAAAGAGTGAATAGCATCGATAGTCTGTGTGGCCGCATCCTGCATAATATCTGGATGGTATACTGGAGGTGGCGGAGGAAGGGGAGGGAGGGGAACATGTGGGCTGGGTATTACTCTAACTCCGCCTTTCTCTATCCTGGGGCATACCTCCACCAACTCGGAAGGGTCTAATGTCAAAGTAATTGACATGATGCCCTAACACAAACTCAACATATAATTTTTTTATAAAGTAAAATGGTACATCCAAATTGTTGTTCGGTGGTTTCAAAAAACCATACACCAACGATCCCAAAATTTTCTACAATGTCTCTATGAGTGCACCATTTTATAGAAAGTTTTGTTTTATTAACATTAACTGGCAAACCAGTGCGGGGGTTAACAAATAAAGAGGCTATTTGGGCTTTGGTTATCCCAAGATCTTTCACATCATCATAGGACAATCCACATGCATAATATTCTCTCATGTTTTCACCACGAATGAAAGGCATTATGTTTAGGAGAGGGTTTCTATATTTTTAATTATTTCATTCATTGTGTTTCACATCGAAGATAATCGAGGGACTCTTGTATAAACTTCAGAAATGCCCCTTAATTGTTGCAATTTTTCAGAAATTAATTTGAATTGATGGTGTGGAGGAGTGGAGGAGGTGGAGGTAGGTGGTGGAGGAGGTGGAGGAGGTGGAGGTGGTGGATTTTCATTGTCAGCAGCCATAATGCCTAATTCAATATAAAAACAAATCAATCTAATTAGAATTAGACAATATAAATGAAAATATTATAAAAATACCCTAGTTTATAACAAAAATCTATAAAATTTTCTAATTTTTAATCCAAATACATAAAAAACACTCTTTTTAAGTCAAAATCCATTGCAAACATTCAAATTTTATCAAAATCCATGCTAAACTCAAATTTTTCATAAAAAATCTATCAAAACCACCCAACTATTTAGGTCCAACATTTACTGGGAGAGTTATCAAACCAATTATAGGGAAGCCATAACCATCATGAGCTTTTAATCATGCTTTTGATTGTTCATAATCATCTGCATAAAGTTCATGTACATACAATAACTCTTTTTTGATCATATTCACTATGTACATGGGATCAATGAATATTCCCCTTTTCGGGTTTCTGCAAACTTGATATAAAGAAGACCATCGAGTGTGGTTATAGAAGAATCAATATATGTAAAAGAAATGTCAAACAAAATATTGGTTTTTCCTTTATGATTTTGAATATTAGTAATGTTTATAAAGATGGAAAAATCATTATCATCTTCTTCATTATCATTGTATTGAACAAAGTTTGTTGAATGAATTGGCAATGGGCTTGTAAATATTTGTAAGTATTGATTAGGTGAAAAAACCAATTTATTTCCTTTGTCATTAATAGGTCATCCAACTGGATTTGATTAGAATGAGGTCTTGCACTTGGTTATAAATATGCCTTGTCTATGCTATTGCTTACCATTATGCTTTGATAGATATTTTCCAAGCATCCATAACTTGTTCATAAGCACCTGTTTTAGGGTTTTAGCCATAGAAGCAAGGCGTGAACTGTTGATAAAATGCTTTGGTAGACATGTATGAAAAATGTGGTAGCATCGACAACGTCACCATTTGATATTTATGCAGTTGTAGTATGTTTTGTGCAATGTAATCAGCGATATGAATATAACCAACAAAAATCTATTTTCTATAATTCATGGATTGAACTCTGTATTTTATTTGCTCTCAATGTTTGTATGCTATGGAAATGCCATTACATTTTTAAAAAAAGTAGTTTCTTACTATTTTTCTTCAATTTTTTATGTTTTTTTCTAAATCTACCAAAAAACCCTAGTTTTTCTACCAAAAAACAATATTTTGAAAAAAATCAACTAAAAATAAACAAATATAATTGAAAATTTGACAAAAAATTAAAAACTTTACCTGATAGAGATGGACTCCAAATCGGATATCGGATTTTGCTCTACACTATGCGCCCGCCGCCGATGAGCCGAAAACAAATATGAATGAGTTTTGGTCGCGGGTTTTTTTTTATATATACAGTTCAAAAAAATCGGATATCCGATTTGGATCGGATATCCGATTCCTAAAGGCAAGTTGCCTTTTGCTTCGGTCGGAATGAGATTTATTTATATTTAACAAAATCGGATATCCGATCCAAATTGGATATCCGATTTGGATCGGATATCCGATTCCTAAAACTAACTTTTCCCTCTGCCTCGGTAGTCACCCCAGCTCCAAAAAGTCAACTCACCATTTTTGGGTTTTTGAGTCGTAGAAACACGTATTTTTTTCTCCATTGCCACTTTTTGGCATACCATGATCCTGCACATGCCCACCAACCCCTTTCTTCAGTTCATTTTGCTAAATACCCAAATGAGAGGAGGCCAAAGAGCTCTTCACCACATCCTTTCCTTCTTTCAGGGGCAATGGGGAACCACCTCCACCACTCTTCGAAGCTCCAATAGAAGATTCTTGTTCAGTTTAGACAATCAATTGTTTTTCCGTATCCATCTACCCAACCTCAATCTCTTGCACAACCTGCATGGCCTCCAATGGTGGCCCATCTTGTCCTGTACCAAAGTTCCTTGATCCAAGTTCAGCAACCCCAGATTCACTTCCTCCTGGCTAAGATCATCCAACACCTCAAACCTATTAAAAGTTTCATCATTCTGCCTCTCCCTCAAGGTCCGATTTTGGCCCCAATTCCTATTGCAAGCCTTGACAGGGACATAACCATCATCTCCATTACCATCACCTGGAATAGGCTCCTTACCATTATCAGCCCTAGGTGGATTACGAGAAGGCTGAGAAGGTTGGGACACCATAGGTTTAGCCCTAGGGAAGCTATGTTGCAAGTGACCATATTCATGACAAAGATGACACCAAAAAGGTAGGGTTTCGTAATCTAGCTATTTCACCCAAGTATATGATCCAGCACTCACTTCAACAGAATCTGGCAGTGGCTTGCTTAAATCAATTTCTACACAGATATGAGCAAAAGTCATTACCATTTTATACTGCGTCTGTTGTGAAGACCCAACAGGTTTATCGAGCATTGAAGCCACCAAATGCAACACGTCATCCCGCCAACACTCAACTGGAAACCATGGCAACCGAACCCAAACTGGGATCCGACTCGGTATTGCCTCAGTCGGGTTGAAGCCAGCATGCCATGGCTTGATAAACAAACTCACCTGGTTATAAAAATAGGGGCCACCCTCGAAGACCTTATTTCGATCTGCCATGCAATCAAAAGAGACCATAAAAAAGTTGTTCGCAAGGAGCCTAATCTCCATCTCCCCATCCAACATCCAAGTCTGTTGATCCCAGGATTCCAAAACTTGCAGCGAGACTCTCAAACCCATGAACTTGCAATAAAAAGAGTGCCTTGAATAGTATTCAATATCATCTGCAAGCATTTCCATTGGGATAATCAACTTCAGTCACTCTTTGCATCTTTCCAAACACCCATTAATCTTTGTTATTCAGGAACCACTAACTGATCCTAGATCATTCATCTCCATCTCTGAAGAAAATAGTGTACTATCAAAAACATTCACTCCATGCGCCGAATGCTTCGAACCAAATGCTGATCGAAAATCCAATTTGGGGCTAGCCCCAGATGTTTCCCCACCCTGCATAGCAAAAAATAAGATCCCCAGCAGGCATGCAAACCCCCAAGACACTTTTGCTAGAAATGGAAAAAAAGAAAATACCCCAAGGGAAGGATCAAAACCCTTCCACCCACAAGCCACCAAACGGTAGCAAGAAGGCCTCCAGAAAAGGAAAAACCCCACCACCACAACCCTGATAGCTTCAAACCCCACCCACCTCCCCCTCCAAACAACGCAGAAGCAAGCAACACACAGAGAACGAGCTAGGGCACGGTCGCCCTATCTTGGCTTGCAGAGCACGCGAATGCCATCAATATTCCAAGAAATACAAATTTTCGATACATTAAATCTTACAAGTTATTGAAGACGATGAAAGGTTATCAATGCATTCTTAATAAAACATCAAATTCAAGTCACCAAGATTGCTTGTTGACTTGTTAATGGTTATTAGGTTTTCAAATTTGTTAAGAATCCAGCATTGTTAAGATAGAGTTTGAAAGGAGTCAATTGAAATTAAACTAAGCTATTTTTAGTGCTGTTTATTATTAGAGTATTGTAATTTTAGATGACCTTTTAGAAGGTTTATTTGAGGAAATGATCTATTTATTCATTCTCTATTTCAAGCTTTCCTACCTTACACAATGTATTTTGAGACAATTTTGTATTGTGAGCTTGCTTTATTTGTAAGAAAACTATTTTAGCATAGGAACCTCAATATTGTTTATCTTGAATAACCTTACATGCAAAGTATATATTTTATGCATTTAGATTAATCAAAAATGATTTTATGACTACTTATTGTTGGGGTTACCTATTGTTCAAACTGTCTTAATGTTATCTTGTGTATGTGTTAAATAGCTAAAACAAATTGATTTTTTCAGAATTTGATTTTTTCAGAATTTGATTTTTTCAGAATTTGAGGCTTTGTACGTAGATTTAAATCAAGTGGTTGTTTGCAATTGTCTTCAATTTCCTATATTCAATTCTGTAAATGCGATAATTCAATTTAAACACTATGTTGTGCTCATGCTTTCTAGTCTTTGCTTTAAGCTAGAAAGAGTCGACATTTGATAGCTTTCCAAGTTATTTGCTTAATAAGAAAAACATAAAAATCTTATGTATTGTTTATAAAAGTTGAAAGGCCACCTTACTATAGAACAAGATAACAAGTTTTTACTTCTAAGTTTGTTGCATACTCAGAATTAAATTTTTATTATAAGTGAGCTTTCCCTTACATGCTACTCTATTTTATGTTTGCCTGAATA
This sequence comes from Sequoia sempervirens, assembly GCA_007258455.2. NCBI lineage: Eukaryota > Viridiplantae > Streptophyta > Pinopsida > Cupressales > Cupressaceae > Sequoia > Sequoia sempervirens. The sequence goes on along the minus strand of VDFB02270651.1, from coordinate 312,266,557 downwards.
GGACAATTAAAACACACTATATGGTCACTGTAGCTCTGATTGACATAAAACATGATGCATTAAGAAATGGCTAAGAAAATTTAATGGCCCTAAACATAATGCCAATTCTCGCCGAGTCTAACAAGGAAATTGATACTAATTCACAAATACATCTTCGTATAAATTAAGAAAATGTTCAGAAATGCTTTTATTTGTATTTTGTCTGGAAAAGAGGACAGAAGTCCATGAGTGGTAATGATATTCTCTCTAAAATCTTGTTATTCTTAAACCAAGAAATAACCGTAACTTTGGTTTTTTCTCATCTCGAGCCAGGTAAAACTCTTTCACTGAATGATGTATATTAACTCACTCCTATTTGGGTCTGAATTAACGTTATGCATGCAACAAAGTCAAAAGATATATATATGCAAACAGATTTTTTAATCCATCTTTTTGATATCGTTATTTAATTATACATATTACATTTCTATCTGCTTATATTTTTAGTGCTATGTTGGTTGGTGAAACAGGCAGAATATATTTGGAAAACTACAACGAACCGAGATTTTAAGATGCAGGAGATTGCTTTACGGAGGCAAAAAGCTGGAAGGAGGCAGCAATTGCATATGCCAGAGCTAAGTGTATTGACAAATGTTTAAATGCTTGCACAAAGGGAAAACTATTTGAGATTGGATTGAAATTAATTCAAGAATTGAAGAAAGAAAACTATAAATCAAACTGTGGAAGATGCTTCGAGACTTGTCAAAGAGTAAAAATTGAAGTTGAGTATCTTAGAAAAGGTGCAAATCATTTTCATCGGAAAAAAGATACCAAGTCTATTATGAAATTTGTGAAAGCCTTTCCTACATTGGACTTGGTTAGATCTTTCCTGTGGGATAACGATTACTTTGATGAACTTCTGCCAATTGAACTGGCAAATGGGGATTTCCTACGGGTTGCAGAGGTGGCAGAGATGAAAGGGGATTTGTTACTCCAGGCTGACATGCTAGAAAAAGCAGAAAAATATGAATAAGCGATTAGAATAATTCTATTTCATGTGCAGCTAAATTCTTTGTGGGGAATGAAAAATAGAGAATGGCCGTTGCGACAATTTCCTGAAAAGAATGAACTTTTAGGGAAAGTAAAACGATTAGCTATACAAAACCTGCAACATGTACCTAAAGCCCTTGACTGTAAAGTATCAATTCTTTTAAACGAGCTTCTCAATCTCTCCGAGATAACAGAACACGTGATCCTCGCACAGAAGATGGGAAATCTTAACTTTGAAGCTCTCTCTCTTCGAAAAGTTCTTGACGTGCACATTTTTTCTGATGCCAGAAATTTTCAGCATGAGCAAGTGGGAAGTCTACACAAGATGGATTATAATTCTAAAATGCTGATGGAGAATAGAATCTCTTCAATAACAATGATGTTCCTTTGGAATGCATGGAAGGATAAACTGTTATCCTCGGTAGATTCATTCACAAAACTAGAAAAGCGACTGGCAAAAAAAATAAAAAATGAAGTCTTTGAATTTGCTTTTGAATATCTTGGAGCCAGAGTGAACAGAAAGGGATCCTGCACCGTGTTTAACAGTGAAGCCTTCTGGCTTAAAGATAGGAGGGTTGGATTATTTCAGAGACAAGGAAACTGTGCATGGATTAATGTTCAGGACTTTCTTATGCATGCAAGAAAGTTTCTTTTAATAGAACTGTTTTCTGTTGGAATCGAAGTTGTCAAAAAACTACAAGAGATAGATATTTCCTGCAGAAATCAACATTGTATTTGTAAAGGCACTCAGATACTACAGATTTATCAAGATTTAAAATCTACGGAAGATAGGAAGTTGCTTAGATTTAACCATGAAGAGAGATTATTTGAGGTTTTTTTCCCACTGAAGACACTATATGAAAACATGAAGGAATTCATCTCCTTGCGTGAGAGTCCAACATGTAGTTTGATTCTCAAAGATATAACTGTAAATATTATAAGAAAAATTTATAGGGGCATTAATCTTGGCCAGATTGGAAGATTACAATTATTATTCCCTTTTTCACCTTAGGATCTGGCGACAGAGTATGGTAAGAAAATTATTAAGAGTCTTGATGACAACAATTGCTGGAATAATGAACACAACAAGATTGTAGGCATGTCCTAAAACGTCGGAACACAGCAACATTGTGATACATAGGCATGGTCGGAGGATTATATAATAAGCCTCTTGCTACGATTAGCTTTGTTGGAGTTAGTTTTTTGAAGGTTAGAGTTGCAATGGCTGTGTTCCCTTTACTAACTTTGGTATGTCTTGCAGCATTTTCTTTCTGTATGGGATTGGCATTGGACCTGGGCTACAGCCCACGAGATTTCTTGAATGAAGACAACATCATGAGGAGGTTCCAAAAATGGATCGGCAAGAATGGAAAGGCCTATGCAAATGAGTGAGAGAAGAACATAAGATATGAGATTTTCAAGAACAATCTGTGCTACATCAGTGACCATAACCAAAAAAAAATTGTCGTACCTGTTAGGACTCACGCCTTTCGCAGACCGCACGGAAGACAAATTGAAGACCAGTTGTTGTTTGCTAGGGTCTGATCCCGGACCAAAAAACACCAGTCTTCCTTAGCATGGTGACAATTTGCCTCAAGAGATAGATTGGAGGATTAAAAGCGCTGTTACACCTGTGAGAAATCAGCATAAAGCTAGTAAGTATGATCTGAATTTTTTCAAGCTGAGCATATGTAATGGATGCATACCTAAGGTTTATGAAATTTTCTTACAGGTTGGGCTTTCTCAACCGTTGGGGCAGTTGAATTGCCTCCAGAGATAGATTGGAGGAGGAAAGGTGCTGTTAAACCTGTCAAAAATCAGCATGAAGCTAGTAAGTATGATTTGAATATTTTTTAAGCAGAGCATATGTAATCGATGCATACCTAAGGTTTATGACATTTTCTTAGAGGTACTTGCTGGGCTTTCTCAACCATTGGGGCAATTGAAGGAATTAACCAGATTGTTACTAAACAACTGGTTTCTCTATCTCCATAGGAGCTCGTTGATTGGGACACTCGAAACCAAAACCCTTCTGGAGGTAGTGTTACTCATGCATATAAATATATTATCGACAATGGCATACATTGCGAGAAAGATTACCCTTATAGGGGGCATAAACGTGACTGTGCAAGAAACCTAGTATGCCACTCCTTTCCATCATTACATTTTTATTTTATAAAATTAATTCTATCAATTTCTTCCAAAAATAGTTTTGGACTTGATATGCAAATATATATTGTATTGTCGGAAAATAAACTGAGAGTTAAAATTGGTGGCTATAAACATGTGCCTAAACATGAGAAGTTGTTGAAGGTGGCTGTAGTGCATCAACCAATTAGTGTGTGCGTTGATGCTAATGGAATAGACTTTCGCATGTACAAATATGTAATTTTGCAACAAATTGATTAGATTTTATTATTATTTGTTTGTTTGTGCTAATGTTTATTAGTGGACTAGTTTTGGGTCTTGCTAAAAAAATTTAGCAAAAACAAACAAATAATAATAAAATCTAATCAATTTGTTGCAAAATTACATGTTTGTACATGCGAAAGTCTATTCCATTAGCATCAATGCACCCACTAACTAGTTGATGCGCTATAGCCACCTTCATCGACTTCTCATCTTCGGGCACATGTTTATAGCCACCAATTTTAACTCTATGTTTATTTTCTTACAATACAATATATATTTGCATATCATGTCCAAAACTATTTTTGGAAGAACTTGATAGAATTAATTTTATAAAATAAAAATGTAATGATGGAAAGGAGTGGCATACCAGGTTTCTCACGCAGTCACGTTTATGCCCCCTATAAAGGTATTCTTTCTAAGGGTAATCTTTCTCAGGATAATCTTGATCCATTTTTGGAACCTCCTCATGATGCAGTCTTCATTCAAGAAATCTCGTGGGCTATAGCCTAGGTCCACTGAAAATGCTGCAAGACATACCAAAGTCAGTAAAGGGAACACAATCATTGCAACTCTAACCTTCAAAAAACCATCTCCAACAAGAGTCGTAACTCCAGTTGCAAGTAACAATTGGGATAGTATATGCATGAATTTTTTTATGTGTTTTCAATTTTTCTAGAAGTTCAAAAAATTAGATAAAATAACTAGATTTTGATGATTGTAGATCAGATCACAAAATGGCAAATTTAATCCATGTATGATAACCCACAAGACAAAATACATTAAAGAAAAAGTACGATTCTGAAATTTTTTTCCAAGTTCAGCCTTCCAGAAAGTATTAGACAATTTCATATTTTTAAAACATTTTTGAAAGGATTTATTCAAAGCTGTATGCAGTTTGTTAGATTTCAATGATGAGGATCATCCACAGACAGATAATAACAGAGTCATGGAGGGAGTGCTGCAGACACATTTGTGACCAATCAGACCTTGTGGGAAGAAAGATTTCCATTTGTTAAATATGCTTATAAGACCAGTAAAATTTAAGTAAAGAAGATATGACCCCCTTTAGAACATAATATGGCCATCTTCTCCTAATTTGAATTAGCGCAAGTCACAGAACTTTAAAGGTAAGATACATGTATCCTGCAAGAAGAGCGAAATGATGCAGAAGGAATAAGGAGTCAGCCCATTGCAGAATACACCTACGCCAAGAGATGCATAAACTCTATACAATCCTGAGGTGGAAGACAAGCTCTGCTTGTAGGTCAAACCAAATGACTCTCCTTCCATTGAAAATTGCACAAAACTTTCATGTTGGACCATTTCTATTTGTGGTGAAGACAAATCAAGCAACTTACAGGAAAAATTTCCTGCCCGTACAAAGATCCATCCTGTATCGCATATCAGTTTTTTCTAAAAGGCTATTGTAGATATATAAGAAGTTGAGCAGAGAACGTGTGATAAAATAAGAATCACATATAAGTAGGTCAACAAGCTTCAAAAAGATAAATCTAGCTAATGTCTTCATTGGATACCCTTAAAAGAGTGTTTCTCCAAAAAAGCTCTGCATCATTCTGTAAATTGATCCAACATTTCAGCTAATCAATTGCTTGCGTTCTATATCAACATGAACAGTAAAAACAGTTGTTTCAAATAGTTAAAACTTAAAGGCGCTGAACCTGCCCTGTGTATGTCGTTGTTTTAAGATTGAGTAACCAATGGTGGGGTCTTGTTAGGATGAATAAATTAATATTCACAGTTTATCTAGTTCTAAAAAGATACCTTGACTAGACTACTAATTTGTTCCATCCATACTTTTATGGGCCAGAATGCGTTGATAATGTCAATATAAAAGCTAAACCATGATATACAGCACAACATTCAAAAATATTAAAAGAATCGTGACAGTTCTTATTTATTTTAGCAAGAACTATGCCCTGATTTCTCTTATATGAAATATGAAATCAGACGAATGTCTCTCTCCAAGCTAATATAAATTTATCAGGAAAAAACATTGAATCTCTATTGGCTATCTTGTCTGTAAGTACTCGTTCATTGTTGTATTTTTGTCTTACAATGACATCTATTTTAGTATTTACGACTGCTGACTGCATAAAAGACAACGGGGAAAGTGGTCTTGCCTCCTCTGTAATGCCCTTGTGAGGACCATCAACAACTGTGAGTGCTACAATCCGCTCTGGGCTGGTCATTTTTTACTGCTGTTGTTTGTGAACAATGTCCATCCATTTTTAATCTTTTTTGTTGTGTCGACACTTTCTGTAGCTTTATCTAGAGCTCACTCAAGCATTTAAAGGAACAAGCAGCCCATTGAACAAGGTGTAAGATGCACTTAGTGTAAGATAGTCACTATATACATGTGGCAGTAAGTGCAAGTCACAAAGTAAACAAGAAATTTACAAGGTGGATGAAGAAAGTCTATATGACCTGACGCCGAAATCCATTTGCTTATGACCTGAAGCAAAAATATGCACATGACCAGCAGAAATAAGAATCAAGGAGAAATTAAAATAACAAACCACTTGAAAAATTCGAGGTGCAGTAGGACTGGAACCTGGGCCGCTTCTGTTTCATTGTCCACGACACCCCGAGGCGTCAATAGGGCATCAGTTTGTTCATCATCATCGTCGTTGTTGAGCACATTTGACGGCAGCTAGAAGTTGGGACTTAATTCCGTAACCTTAAGTCGCACTTAGCGATCTGACTGAAAAACTAGGTTTTTTTTGTGAAAAAAGGGTTTTAAAAACATGAAAATGACAATCATATTCTCGTTGATCACTGGAATATGCAATTGCTGCTAAAAGTGCTCTCTAAAGAAAAAAATTATTGTAAACCCTAATACAAAATTTACAAACACCCGACACACGGAAAGCCCAAAAGACCCTCAACTCATCCTTCTCTTCTTGTTGTTTTTCTGGTTCCTTGGAAACCCTGCAACATTTGTAGCAGAATCTGCCGTGTTCTGCTTCCTCATTTCTTTAGTGGCAACGTTGTACCTCCTATACTAAAGCTGCTTTTCCTGCCCATGCAAATAACAAGCCCCGTTTTTTTTGCAGCTGTATATTTCAATGTCCTTTCTATTACTGCCATGTCTCCTCTCCATGCAAATCGCCAACTGTCCAAACCGGTCATTAGCTGTCTGATGTTATCTCTGACAATCTGCGGGGCTGACAATAAGCAGCAGCCTTCCTCGAAACTCATGCGGTCCCTTGTCTAGGAATGTCCGGAGAGCCCCTGTCAATCTGCAGAGCATCAATGAGAGAGTGCGAGAAAAAAACGTAATTGAAATTTTGGGCTAAAAAACGTGCACCTTTCTTCATTGAACATAAGCATGTAAAACAGATGCAGCAAAAAATTTAATTGTAATTGGTTGTAAACAAATACATTAATCACTGTTTAACAACTAAACCGCAGGAACTAAACTAACAAAGCTAGTCGTAGCAAGAGGCTTATTATATAATCCTCCGCCCATGCCTATGTATCACAATGTTGTTGTGTTCCGACATTTTCGGACATGCCTACAATCTTGCTGTGTTCGGACATGCCTACAGTCTTGCTGTGTTCATTATTCCATATGCAACCAGAGCAATTCATTATTCCAACAATTGTTGTCATCAAGACTCTTAATAATTTTCTTACCATACTCTGTCACCATCGGCGAAAAAGGGAATAATAATTGTAATCTTCCAATCTGGCAAGATTAATGCCCCTATAAATTTTTCTTATAATATTTACAGTTATATCTTTGAGAATCAAACTATATGTTAGACTCTCACGCAAGGAAATGAATTCCTTCATGTTTTCATATAGTGTCTTCAATGGGAAAAAAACCTCAAATAATCGCTCTTCATGGTTAAATCTAAGCAACTTCCTATCTTCCGTAGATTTTAAATCTTCATAAATCTGTAGTATCTTGATTTATGACTACATGTTTCTTATATAAAACTTAGGATAATTTTCCTTGATTATTTTCCTATACGGGAAATCTATTAGGCCACCAATTATCTCCTATACATGTTCTTCTATTATATACCTTACATTTACCCATGCTTCAATAAGTTTATCTATTAGAAACTATTTTTTTCCAATAGGGGAAACATTAGGGGCATCCTGTTTTCCATTTATATATGTTTTCCCATTTATATATACTTTCAAATTCACATCCAACTATGTTGTTACATGCTTTGTACATGATGATATATTATTTCTTTAAGTGATTATATGGTTTTGTAGTATCACATATTTTTCTCCTCACTTGCATGTGATATTTGTGAAAAAGATCTAACCAATATCTAATTAATCCCTTAAGAAACTAAATAAAACTATAAAAAAATATTAAACAAAGAAAAGATTGAAATAAGTTGAATATTGACTATCCATTTAATATGAGAGTGTAATAATAGCATAGTTATGCGAGTATAAAATTAAATGGGGAAGGAGGTTGACACCTCATCCGTTGGGAAGTTTCACTAGCATGATATGAGAAGGCAACTCAATATCTAAATGTGGATTGTGTAACTCCTATGGAAGAGTGTGACAACTATCGTACCCAAACTCAACCTAAGCAGACCTACCTATGAAAGTTATACTAAATAAATACAAAATATATGTGTGAATTGTAATTGGGATAGTCACATGGAAAGAATAAATTCTACTAATGGGTATGTGTTTACCCTATTTGATGGGTGATCAATTGGATTAGTAAAAAACTATCTATGTTTTCTCATTTGACTATAGAGGTAGAGTACATGACGCCTACTGATGCCTCTCAAGAACTAGTATACTTTTAGAGATCATGTTTAGATATTGGTTGAAGATATATGTTATTTAATGTGATAGTAATCTAGTTAGATCATCTTTTTTGACAACGCTACCTTTCATGGATAAAATACAAAATATTTATGGATGAACAAGTGAGTACCTTACTAAACATTGAAAATCATTTGATGAAGAACATTTGAACAAAGAATTTCAAATTATGGAGGATGGCTATGAGGATCAACTCCTAGTATTAGTTCACTTTTTTTAGTACCCCTTACGATTCATGTAATCTATACAAGTGGGAGATTGTTAAGACTATAGTCCACTATGTGTTGTACAATTTCTAATGTCATAGTCTAATGGCTATTATTTTATATTTATAATATTATAAATTATGTGCTCGCATGAAAAAATAAAGCTTCACTCAGATGTAATCTTCTTACTCTATTTTTTACACTTTTTCATGTGTCATTAGCTTTATGATTTTAAAATTATTTAGTATTGAGTTACAAAGTGAAATCTAACTAGTATTTTTGACCCACTATTTATAGATATATATAAAAGGTGTGCAAGTGTAATTATTTCCGCATATTAGAGTGTTTGAGAGTTACACTTCGACCCCTTGTTCATAGAATTTAATAAAATAAAGAAGTGACACTTTAATTGTGGAGAAGTTACTCTTTGAGGTGAAGCACATAGTTTGAAATTGGACAACATTTTGCATATATACAAGTATTGTAATGAATATTAGGTATCTTTTTATGTATGGTTATGTTGCAAAATTTCCTCTAGATTCAAAGTGTAGATTTTGTATGAAGACTAAATAAGCTACTTGTTGATGTGTATGATTATCACAATGAACTTAGATAAAATCACAATGAATCTTACATCTCTTGAAAATAAATCCTAGAATAAAATTTTATTATCCCAATGTTTCAAATGTTAGGTCTTAACATATAGGATAACTCATTTTTTTGCTTATAAGATTTTAGAGAGGGCCTATATGGTTCAAGATTTTTTTTCTATTAAGAGGGCTTAACACTTTTGACCCAGAGCTATGAACTGATGAGGTCACGAACAAGGAACCTCATCCCCAATATAAATTATCAACAATTACACCCCAATGGGGTTTGAACCTTGATGGCAAGAATAACACAACAAATTAAGGGTGATCCCACAATAGTGGTTTACAATTTCTAGCCAAACTGGACACTGAAATTATTTTTTAAAACTAAATCTTCACATTCGGGCACCTATAGCGGCTAAATCGTGAAGAATTTGAAGATGATGCAAAATAGAGTCTTGTCACATTTTGTCTACAGATTCTAAAAATATTTTTTTCAAAATTTTTGGAATCAGATTCCACTTCTTTTTCCATCTCCCACGAAAACTTTTTTTTTTCAAAAAACAACATTTTTAAAAAGTGACACACACCGTATAATGCATAACTTTTTTTTCATGAAGGATAAAATTCTAATTTTTCGAATTTAGATTTGTAACTCTGATATCTAGTGCTTCTACTTGGTTAGATATTTTCTATTGGATCAAGGACTTCAATATCTGGTGCACTCATATTTTTTAATTTTTTTTGATAATCTGCTATTTTTCCACATGTACATAATAGAGACCTTCATTTTTGATGAAAAACCTATGTTTAATAAAACTAAAATATCAAATACATAATAAAACCAAAAAATATTAAAATTATATTCATTGGATAGATCATTCTAAGGACTACCTGATTCCAGTTGGGTTTGTGAATATTCCTCCATTTTCATCCTCAAACCGAGCTCCGAAGTGCCAAAATTCAAGTTTTTTTTCTATCTCAGGGGGGATGAGGAATAAAGGGGTTCGGGTTCTCTCAAACCAGGGTTCATTCGATCCCCCCTTCTATAAGGGATTTTGATGGTTTTTTTGGCGAGAAATTATTAACAGGGTTCGGCCGAACCTAGGTTCTACCGAACCCCTAATTGGTTCGGTCGAACCAATAGGTTCGTATGAACCCCTGAAATCAATTTTTTTTCCATGCATTCATTTTTTGTGAGTTTTCCTTCCTCAATTCAATTGTAAAGCACTATTGTGGCTTCACCCTTAACCATCACACCGTGTCACTATTGCCCTATATTGTTCAAGACTCATCTGATAAGGTTTTCTAGATTATTTGGACCACATTAAAAGGCTCAAACCTTTGATTGATCATTTGATTTACTACTTATTGATTCTTGTAAATTTAGGTTCAATAAAGAAATGAAAAAAAGAGAGAATATGATAGGGTTAGAGATCTTACTCAATAGGAAAATTGTAGAGATTAATACAAAAAAGAAAAAAAGTTAGAGACATCATGAAACCAATATATATTTCACTAAATGTGGTTACAACTACATATAGATGATGCAACCTTTAGCTGAAAATTTTCAAATCATAAAAGAGACTCTTAAATACCTAGAAACATGGCATAATTCCACAATATTTTACAAGATGAAAGAATATTCAAGTCACTTTTGATATTCAAAGATAAATGAAAAGAAAATGTTCCAATTAAAAATTTACAATAATTTGGGAAAAGAATTGCTATTTTACATAAAAATAAGCTATAAAAGAAAAAAAAAAAAACTATTTATTCATTGTTCTACATTTATCAATAATTTATCACTTTTTGAAATGGCAAAGTGATGGGATTTTTATAGACACAAGGTGCCAAAAATCAATTGCAAGTTAATGGTCTAGATTAAAATTTATAATGAATGGCCAAGATTTAAAATACACAAATATCCCTTTATAAAAGCATATTATATGCTTAAGTATATTCTTATGAATTTTTGATACTTTTCTTGAAGTGTAGTAGGGAATTTGGATCCCGCTAAAGTTACAAAAATGTTTTCTTGGAGCTTACTCTTCTACATCGAAATCAATTACCATTTCACCATTCTTATCTATCTCTCTTTAGTTGTAATCTCCATAAGAAATTACAACTTTTTAGATCTCACTCTTGTATTGATCTTTGATAAATTTCCATCTAAAACAATAGGTTACATAAGAGTAAAAATTTGTGGAGTATATTGTATTTCTCATCCATGCATTCTTTTTATCTTCATTTACTAACTTTCCATAGCCTTATTCCATACATGTTCATTGAATGCCTTTTTCTTCTATTATAATGTTCTATTGATAATCCTATTGAATCACTCTTACATCCTTTCTTCTTCTTTAGTCCCATCTAGATTGAAATCAAGACTAATTTTTTTTAGATGAATGATAATTCGTCAAATTTCAAATCCATTTCCTTTGCTCCTAGTTTGTTCATTTCTTTGATGCATTATTTGATCCCTTTTTTCTTTCCCATTTAGTAATTAAATCTATTTTATTATATTGGGAATTGTTTCATGACTTAAGATGTATTCCAATAGTAGAATTTGATCATTCATGCTTTCAATGGGAGGAAATTTATGAAGTTCTATATTATTTTGTTCTTTCCCAGCTTTACATATTCTACTTATTTATCAACTCTTTCTTGCTGGGTGATTACATTTTCCCCTAATCCTACTACTTTATTGAGCATATATATATAAAAATAGACATTCCTCTCACATTTCCACTTTAATTTTCTTAAAATAGGAATTTAATGGTAGACAAAGTTAACAATAGTGTAAAATGAGTGTGTGTGACTAGAGCAAGGGGATACATACTCATGGTTGGTTAAAAATATTATTTAAATGGGCTACACCATCAATGCTACACTAAGAGACCCAAGTACTTGTTTTTAAGAGAAGATCATAAAAAACTAACATTCTAGTTAAGAGTTATCTAGCTAAGTGTTTTGATTGTATATGCATTGATGATATGCAGGGAATGACATAAAATATTGGGATTTGTTGGTGTTGTTGAGGGTAGAGGAAAGGATAAAGCTCTTCAAAAAGTTTATTTATTCTTTGAGGACAACTTTGATTCTATAGTGGGGGGTTACTAAGGAGTTTTTCATGTGGCAGGTCCAATGGATTTTACAAAAAACTAATTTGGTAAGAAGATGAAATGAATCTTCACCTCTTTATTCATAATAATACTTATATTTATTTCTAAAACTTTTTAGAATGAATGTTGTTTACAAGGATGATTTTATTGTACCTACTATAAATGGGTTACTTAATATTATGAGAGCATATGAAGGAACTAAATTAGTTATATTGATAATCAGGATAAATCTTTATAGTAAAAATATTTAGATAATTTTATGCATCCAAATAAATAGATAGTAATAAATCATTGATAAAAATAGATTAAAATATAAATGGAAACCATAACTCAAAAATTATGTGGAGAAACCCTTTCAGGAAAAATTTCAACACCCAAAGAGATCCAAGAATTGTATTAATCCTTTAAATGAGTTACATCAATACAAATTCTCTCTCTAAATCATTACAACACTTCATGGCTTCAACATATGTCTTAGGAGGAAAAATGAAAGATATGAACTAATGAACTTGTAGGGTTATGAATAGGAGTGTGGAGGTACAAAAATTAATCTAAGTATGTGGTAAATGAGTATGTATTAGATATAATAAATTGAGGTTCCCATCAATTTCCAATAAGATGACACATCCAATGAGTATGTAGCAGATATAAGAAATTGAGGTTCCCATCAAAATGTTGTTCTTGTCTCCTATGCCTCATAGGAAACAAGGAATATTTAGTTGATTGACTATGGTGCCAACAAGTATATGAATGACAATAGAGAGATATTTGATATATTGTTTGATTGAACCACATGAGATCAATTTAAGATCATATACACTAAGGAGTATTTTGTATATAAGGAATATGAAATGTAACCATTCCTCTTGGTATAAGAAGTTGTACCCTCACAAAGGTGCTCTATGTTATTGGCTTGACAATAAATCTCTTATTTTTAAGTCAAATTTTGAATCATAAACTTAAGGTGAGGTTCCAAGTCAAGTAAGGAATCAAATCTTATTTGATATTAAAAAACAGTAAGATAATTTTTAACACTTTCATGAAGGAACATTTATTTGCACTAGATGCAGTCTCATTCTCTGTATTTTCTCTCTACCTCTACAACTAAATCTACTCTATTCTAGCATTATCACTATGGGCATCTTTTTACAAACTCTAGGTTGTATCATCTCACTTTTAAGGAGGTGGTATAAGGAATTCCTCAACTTTCCCCTATTTTACTTATATTCCTTGGATGTCTTATTGCTAAAAAAAATTAGGATACATTTGAGTTGAGTACCTTCCTTTCCAAGGACTATCTTATGGCCATGCATACATTGTGTGGACCCCTTCTTACTTCCTTTTGAGGTTTCCAATACTTAGAGTTATTGTTGGATAACTTATTGTATAAGAGTGAATTTGCACCCCACGTGCAAATCCCCTTTTTTCCTTTATCCACCTTAGAAAACCAAGTTTAGATGCTTAATTCCACCTAACCCTGCTTCTTGCATCACAATTGGTGCCTATTTTGAGTATCGATGGAGGCGTTTCTTTTTGGGACGCCCAAGCAGTGTGTAGACATCCTTGCGGTGCACTTACGTCCCTGATAGATTCCTGCGTCTAGAGCCTACAAAGGCATTACACTTCCCATTGGGGGTCAATTTGTAACACCCTCCTGAGTTGACCATCCCAAATATGGCCATTTTCTTCATCTCCTCTTCAAATTCACTCCTTCCATATGGATTTTGGATATCGTCTACCATCTTCTGCCTTCTTCTTCCATCTTCTACAAATCTCTCCACAAGCTCTAAGCAGTGTCTTCACCATCTCTTCAAGCTCCAAACACTTTACACTTCATAGCAGCAACATCAACACTCCACCACTTTAGTAGAGCAAGTGTGGAAAAAAACACCATTACAATAGAGGCTTGAGTTCCTCTCATTTCTCTCCCAAGCAGCCTTGAGTGCTCTAGGTGGAGGTGGTACTAAGCTTTCACTCCTCTCCTCTATTACTTAGTTGAGTAGCATAACACTATTTTGTAGTGCTTTAAGTGCTCTTTACTTCATTTCTATTTTTCTCTCTATCTATCTAGTTGTCCATGGAGGTGGGAACACCAAAACAGGGTCTGACTGAGGCAGGCCCCTACACAACCACCCAACAATTTCTCTCTCCCTCTTGTGTGTAGGTATTGAAGACACTCATGAGCTAGAAGTTTCATCACCTGGATCATTGTAAGTATTTCCTTTCTCCTCCTTATCTTCTCTACCTTGATTTATTTCATTTCTATAACTTTCTGTTACCTTATCATGTTTTGTTATTTCCCTACATTATGTAAGTTCATAGCAATCAAATAGAAGCATTCGCCTTGTTGTTTTATGAGACATTCTCACTCTCTAGTTTGTATGAGATGCCAGGGCAACTCTGGGATGCCAGTGCACCATGTTGTCATATGCTTTCTATGCTAATGTCCTTTTGCCGAGACCTTGTTAGTTTGTCCAAAAAATCTCTATGACCTACTCTTTCAGATTCTCAAACTTTCATGTTATTCCATTGAGGTAGTATACGACAATTCGCCCTGTGAGGCTCTCTGAGTGAAGAGAACTTGTGAGTAGAAAATCCCCCTATATTACACTTATCTTCTAAGCTATGGTTGTTCTTTCTCATGAAGAAGAGTAAATCCTTTGTACACTTTTAGGACTTCTACTCGTGAGTTTTTTAGCAAACAAGATGACCTCTTCTTCTCCTTCACTTAGATCAAGGTAAGAACTCACATTCAACTTGTTCTTGGAATTCTTGAAGAAGCACAACATCAAACAACACTTGAATACCCCTATATGTCCCAAAAAAATAGAATTGCAAAACATTGTAATTGAACTATCATGGAGATGGCTCCTTCAATGCTTTCCACAACTAAGTTACTTTGAAGGTCTAGTTCTACACTAGAAACTTACAAATATTTTATTCTGAACTAGAACTCACAAACCTTCCATGATCAAATTCAAAACTTTATAGCCTTGTGGAAATATTTTCAAATAGGTTGAAAACTGAGGTCGGAATGGTTGGTTCAACACAAGAAATTCATAAATGTCCATTTCCACACTAGAAACCTACATTTTAGATAAAATTTAAATTAAAATACCTCTATGAGAAAATTTAAGTGATTATGATAAAATATTAAAATGATGAAATCCAACAAAAAAATTAAATTTCCACACCCATTGAAGACCAAAGTGTTGAATTTTGCAGTAAACTAAAATTTTGTATCTAGTAGTAAAGCCAAATTTTGCACTTGCATAATTTAGTAAATTTTAGCCTATACTAAACTAGATTTGAAACATAAGGACATTGTAAATGCATGGTATGCCTTTAACTTAATTAAGGGATTGAAATTTTGTGTTGTTAGACCATGAAATTTAATTAATTTCAAGTTTAATCCTTATATTAATTATGTTTAAGTTTGGTAATAAGGTCAAATTTATGAATTCTTAAAATTTAAACAATATAAAAAGTTACAAATAAAAAAATATACAAGTTAAGCTTACTAGATTTGTCATATAATTGTAATGGGTCTTTAGGTATAATAAGTTTCAAATTTTCTCTTATTTGTGTAAAGAGGTCTAATGTAGTTGGTTTTTCTCGATATAATAAAAAGATTTCAATATTTTCATCTAAGCTCAAAATACCAACAAGTTAAGCTTCTTCAAATATAGAAAAAAATACTTAATCATATTTCTTGAGATTTTAGTAATGAATGCCTTAAATAATATTGGTCTCTTAAGCCATCAAACACCAAATTGAATGATATGGATTTAAAGATTATTTTTATTGGGATGCCAACACTAAATTCTTAGAACTACATTTATCTCTAAAGATTGAAATTATGATCTCAAAGTTTGTTTTTTTGTATAGATTATCTAATAGGATTGTAACTTGTTTTGTATAGAATATTTTACAATATCATTCAAGTCATAACAAATAATATGTAGGTAATTTGTAAGATATCTAGAGAAACTAGTTTTTTTTTAATTAAAAGGGGAAAGCCACTATATATTATATTATATATTTTTAAAATTAATACAAAACCCTAATTCAGAAAAGCATACTAGCATGAAAGAATCAAGAAGAGAACCTCTGGTTATAGCTCAAATAATTACATAAATACAACAAAATTTCCCTTTTTGCTATGATTTGCTATGATTTAGCAACAATTTTTACATACCCAAGACTATTTTTAGCCTTTGACATTTTATTGTTTCCATTTTTGCATCATAAAAAAACTAAATGCTTTTCAACGAACCAAAATTATCCTTCTAGATAAATGACAGCTTTTTGTACAGTGTGCCCAAAAAACTAGTGGAATAACCAGTGAAATAGATCTTTGCACTCCATTACTTGCATCCTTTGTCATAGATTGAATATTATTTGAATTCTTATTTTATGATTATGATTGAAAGATAAATATATATTTTAAATTTTTAAAAATATATGTTAGCTATATTTTAGTTATTATGTACATGGTCACAAGTTGATAGTTAATGTCTTTCTACCACTGTAGAATTCCTTTTGATATAATAGATGATACAAGAAATAGAAGATATATTGAAGTACTAAGATCAACTTAAAACCTTTTCACACATGGCATTTATGGATGATATATCCATAACAAGAGGTTTAATATTTATATTCATCACTTGCATATCACTTTCTATAGCCTTCTTGGAATTAGAAACAATAAATCAAACATCTTATTTATTTTCTCAATAATTGAGACTATTTTTTCATTTTTTATAGGTCATAATCTAACAAGTGCTAATAAACAACAAAGGTATTTACCAATTGTTCTAATTGTACTCATTGTGCTAATTAAGATTCCTTAAACAAAATCATAAAATAATTAAATACAAAATAGAGCTTAATATTGGATTGTAATCCCTATTTAGATTGTTATTCTCTCACATATCTTTTTCTAGCATGAACAACTAGTCCACTTCACTTTCATAATGTTCATTGGGGGTGAGTACTAACACGTTGATTATTTTTTCACTTCACTTTGGTAGAATATTAACATATATTATATACATCTATTTATGAACTCCCTGTTGATGCACTTTTACTTCCTCCATCTAATAATTGGTTATGATAAAATTTTATTGTGTATTGACCTTTTTTATGGGACTTATTAGAGGAAAGGATAAAGTAGTTGGGTGTAATGTGTTGATAGGTTAGTTATGTTTATACAAAACCAAATATATATATTAAATATATCTATATAAAAGATGTCCAAAAATATAACTCCAAGACACCTATCTATCCTAAATACCAATTTCAATAAAAATACATTGAATCTAATATCTATGAAATATTTTAAATACATTATTTAAAATATCTATAATAATTTATAAATTATTATTTTTTATTATGTTTTTATTCATTAACCACATATCTATTTTATATTTTATTTACAAAATTACATAGTGTTTTCAATAATTTTTTCTTACTATTTTAAATATTCTATATTTTCTTTAATTCTTTTATTTTAATTTTTTAAAGTTTAATAAATATTAAATATCCTCAGTATTTTATTTTTAAAGTACTTAAAGATATCTAAAATTTTAGATATTATATAATTTTACATAAATGCTAAAATTTTAAATACTATTTTATTTAATAGTTATATATTTAAATAAATAATATATACTTTATTTTTACAAGTTTTAAAGTTTTGAAATAACATATCTAATAAATATTTATTTCAAAAATATTGTATACTATTTTATTTACTCAAATACATAAATATTTGTTATTTTTTTTCCCGAAGTACACAAATTATCTCATTTAATGAAACTTTGAATAAATAAAAATATTTTTTCAAATAAAAAGTAAATTATGTAAATAAAATAAAATATTTTTTAAATAGTTTTGAAAAAATAAAATAATTCCTCAAGCAAACAAAATATACTATTAAGAATTCTTATGAAATTAATATAATCAAATGATTCTTAGAATAAAATAGTTAAAAATATATATATTTATCTATATTTAAACTAAATTTATTTAAGATATTTCTAATGTTGATTAAGATTAATATTATATTTATTATTTGATATGTGAATGATTATTAAATTTAAGTTAGTGAATATATATTTATATTCGCATATCCATCTTTTTAATGTCACTAAAGAATAACTCAATAATAATTTAAATTAAAAATAATTAATTCATAATGTTTTTCAAATATAAAAATAAAAGTAATATTTATATGTATGTATATTTTTGTTGAACTATGTAAAGGGCATAAACTGTAGAAAGAGATTGAGGTTTAAATTATTGATCTAGATTTCATGCTCCATTTTGAATATTAGACTTAAAGAGCAATCTTGCAAGTAGAATAATGTCATTTTTTCTCCTTTATTTTATTCTTCTTGATGTTAACTCAGAAAATGTAAGCTAGAAAATGAAGATAGAACTCATTGTGCAAAATATAAAAGCTTTTATTGTTGGTGTTATTGGAGACACTTTAGAAATTTCATTTGTGCATATCAAACAAAAATTGTAGCTATTTTACCATGGGAAATCCAACAAGTTAGTCCAATCTCATTATATCTCTTATCCAAGTCCTCATAGTCTTCTTCAAATGACCAATTGAATTTTATGAATTCATCCAATTTAGTTCTATATGGGCCTTATTTCTTTACCACCTAATTTGCATCTTTTTCAAATTCTTCCAAGAAATTTCTAGTTAAAGACAATTTATCGATGCTATTCTTCAATATAGCAATCTTAACTTTTTCACCTTCACATATTAGAATAATGCCTGCATTAATGAGGTTGTCCATTTGTTCTCTCCATTATTCATATGCCTTCATAGCTTTGTTACCATCAAGAATGTATAGCAAGAGGAAAAGAACATTCTCATCAAATTTCTAGAGCAGGTACTTAATTCTCTTCTGCAATTGATCTACTAATCCTTGACACTCAACAATGCATTTCGCCATTTTGTAGGTAGAAGCAATCTATGTTCGATTATTATGCTCATGATTAGACCCATTAAACATGCTAGCTAATGGGCTAAGCATGGATACATAATTGCATCAATGGGACTACAATTGACCTATCCCTCTCAAACAATTTTATTGCATCAAACATTAAAGAATAATTTGAATGAAGGCTACTTGTACCCTTTTTATTAACTTCCCCATTAAATTATCCAAATTACTTTTTACAATAAATACATTATTCTCAAACCAATTTTACTTAAAAGAATGAAGTAATTCATCATATACGCTGAGTTGTTGAAACAACTCTTTCTTGCTAACTCTTTTCTTTGGTGGTGGAGCAATAGAATTTCTTGGAGTGAGCTCTACAATTGGTCTATTCTCATCATAGAAAACTATCTCCAAAGATGGTAGAGGAGGTGACTAAGTATGAGGAGGTGGAGGAGAGGAAAATGGAGAAATGACTTGCATTGAGGGCATTGGTTGCATTGGTTGCACTTGTTGCATTTTTTGTTGATTCTTCAAAATCTTATTTTGCAATTCCAAATTTTCCAACCTCTATTTATCTTTATTATATGAAATTAATAAATCATTATACCTCCTTGTTTCTAAATCACACTTATCCTACAATGATTCCACAATTGCCTTGGTAAAATATGCCACATTGATTTCCAACGTTGTTGCCTCTACCACCAGTGTATCTATGTGGACCGCCAAAAAATGTTTAAATTTGACATTTTTACACTCACTTGAGTCTCTTTTTTTGAATTTGGCTTGATTTGGCCTAGGTCTAATGCTGTAATGTGGTCAACACAATCACATTAGGTCTTGAATCTTTATGAATCATTAAGACTTCTAGGTTGTCATGTAAAGGTGTTATAAAGTGTTGTAACTCACTTTCACACTTTTCTAAGACCCTTTCATCATAATTCACCTAAATAACAACTTTTTATAACTTACCAAGTCTTATTTCAAAGTGTTGTAACTCACTTTCACACTTTTCTAGACTTGTCATTACTAATTCAACCCTTTCTCATATATAAATGACCATTTAATACACTTTTTGAACATTTTTAAGTGTGTTTTTGAGGATACTCCCATTGCAAAACATTTAATGCCTCATAATTCTAGACACCCACTTAATTTTCTTAAGTGGGACTAAGTCATCAATAGGGGTGACTTATTTCTTTTTCTCCAAAAACTCAAAATAATTTCAAAATTTTAGCAGGATTTTGTCCTCTAACCTTGAGGTCAGCCTATGGTGTGTTATTTTTAGGAAATTTTTAGTAAAATAAAGTATAAATAAGGGTTTTTCTCCTCATTTTACATCTCCTACAATCTCTTAGTTCATCAAGCATCCAAGCATCTATTCACTTAATAATTTTTAAGCAATTAAGCAATCAAGCATTATCAAGTCATCTATTGGAGCACTTCATTGCATATCTTCAGATTTAGACATCAACTATTTGGTAAATTTATGACATTGCATGTTGTTTATTTATCATTATCCTTTCATTTCATTTCATAGGGTTTGATCACCAAAGTGGGGTTTGACCAAGGAAAACTCCTATACTCTAACCCTCAACCATTTTTCCCATTTTGCATGAGTGTTTGTAGATTTTGTATGCATATTTGTTAAGCATATAGGTGTTGAAAAGTGTTCAAGAAGTCTTCAAAGTCAATAAATTCATCACAACCCTAATTCAAGCTTGGAAAGACTTTTTACCCCTTTTTCTATAGAATTAAGTGTGGACAACTGTCAAGAACGCAAGTGCATACCTGAGGCTACAAGATTTTGTCAAAAAATTCCATAGATTTGCAGGAGGACTAAGTCACCACTATTGGCGGATTAGTCCCACTTTTGTGCTTGACAAGTGAATTTGATATTTTTGGATACCTATTTGGCAAATTCCTATTTGAGCAAAGTTTTCTAAAGCTGGGACTAAGTCACTTAGCCTGGTGTAAGTGTCCCAATCAACATTTTCAGTCAATTTTTTAGGATTCTAGAATCTCCCAACATCAAGTTTTAGATTCTAGGTGCACCACTTTCATTTTGTTCCAGTTATTTCATCATTCACTTGCATTTTTAGGATTTTCTGCATATCAAATTGTGTTTTCAAACAAGTTGCATTACTTAGGTTTTGCATCATTAGATCATTTTATTTTTAGTTTAGAGCATTAGAGCATCTTAATTAGAAATAATACATCTCATTTACATTAACTTTGAGTGTATACATTCACATCTTGGACCAATTTATTTCTCTTTTTAGGTGAAAAACCCTAGAAGTGTTAGTAAGCATTTGGGTGCCAAAATAATTGTCCACATTTTGCTGAACATGACTTTTGAACATCTTTACTTCTGATTTTAAGCACATCCTAAGTTTCATTTGCATTGCATTGTTTATATTGCATCTTAGGGTTTTCAAAATCACATTATTGAAAGGCTTCAATTGTTTGCATTTTTACATCTTTTTTTACTTTGAAAAACACTAATTTTTTTTTCCTTTCATACTATCCCTGCATTTGTGCATCTGAAAGTGATAAAATTGCATTCAAAATTCTAAAAAATATAAAAAACCATCATTGAGACTAAATTGCCACACCGGGTGACATAGTCCTCTTGCATACTTTGCACTTCAAATTTTCTTGTAATTTTTGGGTATTCTCTGCATTTCTATCTTTTATTACTGCATACTGTCATATATTTCAGATTTGTTGTTTTACTCTCTTTTTAGCATATTACTTTACTTTCATTCATTTTCATCATGGATTTTTTATTTAATAAGTTTTGGAATTCATTGAAATCCCTTGTAGACATGTCAAATTGTGCCTTTGGCTACGATCCTAATGACCTTGAGCTTCCTCATGCTCCTTCAACTCCTAATGAATTTCCACCTCATGTTGTTGACATCATTGGAGAAGATGATGAAAGCATGAATGAGTTCTTAAATGCATGTATTGATAACCTTGAAAACAATGCATCCTTTTACCCATCCATGAAGTCACAAGACCTTCCTGCTATCCCACATCCTGATACATTTGGCTACCTCCATCCTAAAAAAAATGAAGATCCTAAGTTCCCTCCATCCGGTGTCCACCTAACTCTTCTACACAACCACCATGTCAACCATTTTATTATCAAAACATCACAAACAAACCCGTCAACCTTGAAGAAACATATGGCAAAGGTTTTACTATATTAAGTAAACAAGGTGGCAACATGACAACCGAACATGATATTCACTAAATTTTAGAACCAAGACCAATAGATGAAAATACAACAGGCTTAGGGCATCAAGATCCTCTTCATACTGATAAGCCTCATTTTATATATTGGATACTTCGAGATGATGGTATAGTGATCTTTGATTCTCCTCCTAACTTGATTGTTCTCCTCCCACGTGAACAACCATTACCTGATTCTAATGATAAGGATGCTAGGATCCCCATGGGTCCTCTTCCTCCTTCCATTAATGAAAAATGAGAATCTAGTAAACAAAAACAACCTTATAAATTAAAGAACCTAAAGTTTCCTCTCCATCCACCACCTAAATGTGAAAGGAAACTCCAAATACTATTAAATAGAGGTCTCATTTTATTACCACCTATGAATAGGTTGGTAATCCATCCTAAATATTTTAAAATACCATTTTTCAAATATAATCATGTTCTTGGCCATCAAACTGATGAATGTCAGACATTGAAGGACATACTTAATAAGTATCACTTCACGGATATCGATTGTTATCATGGCATTCCATAATTCCTTCAACCAACTCCTCTCATCATGTAATAGTTGTAGAATTTTCCATTCTCATTATTGCATGATCCTTCCGATCACCCACCTTGGCTCATTATTTCCTTGCATTTAGTGGGGGCAAGAAGTTGTTAGCCTTGCAATAGTAATGCATTTGTCCTTGTCCCTTAACTGTGTTATTTCCCTTTGCTTATAATAATTGTGATTGCGAAGCCAATAACTCAGTTAATTATTGACTTGAATTTACATTACTAGCCCCTTTCACATTTTCCTTTTTCTATGTGTGTATCATGTTCCCTCGTAATGTGTGTTTGTTGTTTTCTCCTTCTTTTTGTGTACTTCCTCTATTTGTACCTCAATTCTTCTATATGTTGTACATTTCCTTTCTTACTTTTGTTCTATGTTTTCCTTTTGGGGATGACACAATGTGTTGAGATGCCCTATGTCTCTTCCATGTTGACCCAAATGGTTCCCTTTTTTTTAACTTTTTCATTTCTTTTGTTTCCTTTTGGGGATGATGCAAGGCATTAAGACCGAAATGTATCCTTTATGTTGGTCCAAAAGCTTTTACTTTTCTTTCATCTTTTCATTTTCTTTTCACTTGTGTTTTCCTTTCGGGGATGATGCAAAGCGTTGAGACCATGATGTCTCTTCCATGTTGACCTAAAGAAAAATTTTATTTTGTTTTTTTTTTCACTCTCTTTGTGTCATTCTTCTAGTTTTGAGCTCTTTAATAAAAAAATTGCAGCCATGAATATACTAACCCCAAATCCATACATCCCTTATGTGTTTTGTGTGTTCCTTTCTAAGGGAAACCCCTCTTTCTTTTGTTTTCTTATCATGATGTAGCCTTACTTGGAAACGTATGACTTGGCATAAGGGCTTTCCAAGTTGGCTCTCATGTCTTGTTTTTTTTTGCATTTTTCATCTACTTCTTTAAAGTAATTGCTCACAGAATGGTGTGTATCAATTCCTTTAAAGTGGGGCATACATTGGCATTATTCATTTTCATTTTTCATTTTCTTGGTTCTTAGTGCAATGTTGTTACTTTATACGATGTGTTTGCCACTTTGTGGATGACATTGAGTATGATGTCCTTGATAAGTGAGATCTATCATAGAATATTACATTCCTCTTAGTGGCCTGATGAGATGCACTGCATCCCCTAAGTTGTGAATATTCTATTCTTTGATTGGTCCTCTCTTGGAGATATTAGGCACAATGTTCCCTAAGTGATAGACCTCACATGAACCAAACAAGACCCATTCAAACTTTCTTTTTAATTTTTGCATTTTGCATTTTTACATGGCCCCCTTGCATAACACAACCTGCATGTGGATGGTACATTTGCTTTTGTTCATGAGTTATAAGCATACAAACCTTTTCTTATCTCATGGAGCACAAATCGACATTGTCCTTTGTGGCACCTTATTAAAGTTATCAAGAGGTATAACTTTAATATGGTTGAGCGAGAAATCCCATTCAATGACATAAATTTTCCCCATATCCACCTACTTGTGTTAGTGCATATCAACCAAGCATATGTTCCTCACCTTTTGGGCCTCCTCACCTCATGGACAACTAGAAGTTCTATGGCCTCATAGTGAGTATATTTGGGCCTCCTCACCCTGTGGAGAACCAGAAATTTCGTGGAGCCAGAGTGAGTATACTTGGGCTTTCTCACCTGACAGACAACCATAAGACTCGCTGCCCTATAGTGAGTACACATTTACTTTTTAAAAAACAAACATCCTAGATCTAATCCGCAATGAGTTGGAAATATGATCAAAGCTTTAATTCTTTTTCATCACCTTCTTATGTGTTCCTTTGCACTTATGTTTGGTTTTCTATGAGATCATGATCCTAGGGGCTTGATCATCCCTCTTGATTTTTGTTGTCTCATCTTACCAACATGTGAGCATTAGGATCCCTTTCGATGTGCATGTCTAGCTACTTTAGCGAGACTTTGAAGCAAGTTCATCCTCTCACTAAAGTGGGGGCTTAATGTGTCACCAAAAAATGTATAGTTGACATTTTTATGCTCACTTGAGTCTCTCTTTTGGACTTTGGTTTGATTTGGCCTAGGTCTAATGTTTTAATGTGGTCAATATGTTCACATTGGGTATTGAATCTTTATGAATCATTAAGACTTCTAGGTTGTCTTGTAAAGGTGTTGTGAAGTGTTGTAACTCATTTTCATACTTTTCTAAGACACTTTCATCATAATTCACCTAAATAACACCTTCTTATCACTTACCATGTCTTCTTTCAAAGTGTTGTAAAGTGTTGTAACTCACTTTGACACTTTTCTAGACTTTTCATCACTAATTCAACCCTTTCTCATGTATAAATAACCCTTTAATACACTTTTTGGACGTTTTTAAGTGTGTTTTTTTAGGATACTCCCTTTGGACAACATTTAATGCCCCGTTATTCCCCATTTGTAAAGTGTTGTAACTCACTTTGACACTTTTCTAGACCTGTCATCACTAATTCAACCCTTTCTCATGTATAAATGACCCTTCAATACACTTTTTGGCTATTTTTAAGTGTGTTTTTGAGGATACTCTCGTTGGACAACATTTAATGCTCCATTATTCCCAACACCCACTTAATTTTCTTAAGTGGGACTGATTCTCTAGTAGGAGTGACTTAGTCTTTTTTTAGCACAAAACTCAAAATAATTTCAAATTTTTGGTGGGATTTTGTCCTCTAACCCTTTAGGTTGGCCTGTGATGTGTTATTTTTGGGAGATTTTTAGTAAAATCAAGTATAAATAATGGTTTTTCTTCTCATTTTACATCTCCTACAATCTCTTAGCATTCAAGTGTGTATTCACTTAATAATTCTCAAGAAATTAAGCAATCAAGCATTATCAAGTCATCCATTAGAGCACTTCATTGCATATCTTTGAATTTAGACATCAAGGGTTTGGTAAGTTTATGAAATTTCATGTTTTTTATTTATCATTCTCCTTTCATTTCATTTCTTTTGATAGGGTTTGAATACCAAAGTGGGGTTTGACCAAGGAAAACCCCTATACTCTAACCCTCAACCATTTTTCCCCTTTTGCATGAGTGTTTGCAAAATTTGTATGCAGATTTTTCAAGCATATAGGTGTTGAAAAATGGTCAAGAAGTCTTCAAAGTCAATCAAGCCATCACAACCCTAATTCAAGTTTGGAGAAACATTTTACCCCATTTTTTGTAGAATTAAGTGCGGACAACTTTCAAGAAAGCAAGTGTAGACCTGACGCTACAAGATTTTGTCCCAAAATTATTGAGATTTTTAGGAGGACTAAGTCACCACTACTAGTGGATTAGTCCCACTTTGGGGCTTGAAAAGTGATTTTGACATTTTTGGATACCCATTTGGTGGATTTGTATTCTGACATAGCTTCTTGAAACTAGGACTAAGTCGCCTGACTTAGCGTAAGTGTCCCAGTCAACATTTTCAATCAATTTTTTAGGATTCCAGAATCTTCCAACATCATGTTTTAGATTATAGGTGGAACACTTTCATTTTTTTCTATTATTTCATCATTTACTTGCATTTTTAGGCATTTATGCATATCACATTATGTTTTCAAACAACTTGCATTACCTGGGTTTTACATCATTAGATCATTTTATTTTTAGTTTATAGCATTAGATAATCTTAATTACACATAATACATCTCATATAAATTAACTTTGAGTGTAGGTATTCGCATTTTGGCCCAATTTCTTTCTCCTTTTAGGTGAAAAACCCTAGAAGTGCAAGAAGGAACTTGGGTGCCAAAATCATTGTCCACAATCTAAAACCATTTTTATTATGAGGCCTCCCCTATGGTTATTTTCATGCTCTACTACTTGGGACTTATTTTTGTTTGGTTCCAAAGCCCAAATAGTAAGTGTATCCCATTGTGTATTGAAGGTTGATCTTGTAGTGCACATACAAGCTCTCCATCATTTGAATACACTTGTGAGTCTTGCCTCATCATAGTGTCAAAGGAAATAGCTGATGCTAGGTCCCATTTTGAGAAGAGAAGTATGCCACTTTCTCTTACAATCCTTCTTCCCTCCTCATGGGTCATCTCTCACTATTTTACCTTCATTTTTTCCACCACCATTTTTGATATAATTTCTCTAGGCAATTTAGGGAACTTAGCCATCTCTTCTTTCATTTTGTTCTCATATTAATCTTTCCTAGTCCTCCACACATATTCATTGAATACATATGTCTTGACAAGTGCATCATTAGTCATGGATTATTTTCTAACTATCTCCCTTACATCAGTTCTACTAGATTAGTAGGAGTAGCCTTTGTTTCTTCCTCTCTCATAGTCCCCTTCTTTCACTTTGAGAAGACATATTATATTCTTTGTGGATAAGATGTGGGCATTTATTCAATCATGTGGGCCTTCCCCTTATCTTGTTCTTCTCTCTTTTCTTGGAGCTTCCCTACAACTCTATCATATTTTTTCAAAATTGTTTTAATCCTTAGTATTTGATCTTCAATATCCATAAAAGTCCTCCTAAAATTGGGATCCTTTTCTAGCTTCACCTTTTCTAATTTTTCAAATAACAACCACTTTATCTTCATGTCTTCTACCTTTTGTAGATCAAATTCATTCCTAACAATGTCTTTAGTATAGTGGAAATTATGCCAAAAATTTTCTACTTTGATTCTTACCTTCAGTGTTGCAATGAAACCCTCAATGTCATGATTTTTGACTCTATGGTTCTTCATTTTTAGAGATTTAATAATGCTAAGGATACTTCTCCATCCATCTTTGATCCTAACAAATTTTGAGAACATAGTATTTTGAGGGAACATAGTCCCCTTCTTCTAACCTATCAAAAATATATCTTCAACTTTTCCAAGCTGCCACATGACCTCAAGAAAAGCAAATGTAAGTGGCACAACTCTTGAAAATACATATGGAGTTGCATTTGTACCATATAATCTTCAAATTGTACAACTAGCATAAGGGATGAAATCCCCCCAGTTATGGTCAATTCCTAAATCAGGCCTCCTTTCCTTACACCTCAAAATTCATGTAACTCCTTAGGAATCCTTAGCAGATCCCTCACCAGATACCCCTTCAAATTTGTATAAAATAGATTTGTGAAAGCAACAAAGCTTGAAGTCTAAAAATTCTCATACAAATGATGAGTCCACATTTGGATTGGAAGGCATTGATTTTTCTCATACCTGAAATTCAATGGAATATCTTGGCTAAAATCCTTAATTCCATTTTCATAAAATATGCGACATAACAATGGGTACCACTAGCACCTTACCCCAGTTTCACCATTCTTGATGGCTACCAATACTTATGAATCAAATCAGATAATTATGTAGAAAAATCATCATATTTATTGACCATCATATGTTGAATGTTAGCATCCATATACATGAAAGCCATGGGTATTCTTTGAGTAGAATGAATCCCTAGAATTTGGAACAAAGTTTGATAAGTTTTGACCAAGTAATATTGAAACATTTTAATTGAGAAAGGATTTCTTGTTAGTAGATGTTAGTTTCATGGTCCTTCTTTCCTTTCCCTTTACCATAAACATAGGAAATATTTTCACTCTATAGGTCAACATCAAAGTACACATTAGGGACTACTAGTTTTCCAATTTTTAGGTTCTAGCCATTGCAACTCGGAACACTAGCATTTCTTTTTCCAAATGAGTATTTGAAATGTTCTCATCCAAAAACTTATATCTCAACATCCCTAGTGGAATATTGTTTATCAATAATTCTTCCTTGAGGCCCTAGAATTTTAGTTTTCATGTGATTTTATCCATTTTCAAACCTAATAATTGGGCTAACAAGTCCTCATGAAGGCCTCTTTTGGAGGTGGAACCAAAATTCTAGGCCTTTGGGGTGCCATTTTTAATAAAAGTACATAAAACTAGGGCTTTCTATGTGTGACTAGGGTTTCAAAATGAATGCATGAAGAGTAGGGAAATTTCAAATAAATTTGATAGTAATTGAAAAACATCAAACCCTAAAATAATTCCTAGCAAAAAGTTTGGAATGAAAGCTAGCAAGTGTACACAAATTCACTAGAAATTAAACATAAAAAGGAAAATTTTATTTACTGATGTTCGAACACTAGAAATCCTAGTTTTGAGTGCAAGGAAATTGAAAAATTTCTACAGTTGATCTTTGGGTGCTTTAGAATGCTTTGGTAGTTTTGAATTATGCTTTAATATTTCTTTTATGGTGAAAAAGCACTTTAATCTGATTGAATAGTGTCACATCCTCCATTATTGCTCACTCGTGCATGAACTAGAACAACTCTATCTACCCAATTTGCAATTTTGAGTCTTAGTTATCATTTAGATGCTGACTCAGACCACTTGATGGCTCAGACAAAGTCAATAAAGTCTGAAAAACTTGAATTAATTTGACTACAACATCGAGCCAATAAAAATATGCCATATGGAAAAGCTCCTCCATCACCATCATGGGCCCTAACTCCTTTTAGAAGCATTGAGAAAGCTAGCATGTCAATCCCCCTTAATCCCACATGCATCTATTGGGAAATAGATCAAGGGTTGTGGGATAGTGGAGAGAGTCACCAAATTGCTCCACATATTCAATATGCACACTAGTTAATCTCTTATATGTGCTTTCCCACACTTAGGAGATTTTTTCCGTATGCTTAAACCTTTGAAACCTTGAACGACCGGGATCATATCATCTCCTGCACTACTTTACCAACAAAGGCCATGTGTACTCATATTTACAAATTTTATTTTCCTTAAGTCACCTGAAATATTTAATGAAATAATTATCTTGCCTCGTTAGTCTCTTAAATGATTAGGATTATTCCATTTATCAACCTCCTCCTATCCTGCACTCATTTGAGATCCTTTGAAGCAACCCCCATGGGATGATAGGTAATGTTCTTGATTGTGTCCATGTGGCGCCATAAGAGCCCTTGGATTATGGGCCCAACACCAACACTTTTTAAAAGAAATATTCAATGCACATGCTTTTAAGTCTTCACTTAAAATGGGCTCATCCTAGGTCAACTTAGCACTTAAGACTTAATTGATTTTAGACCTAGGCTTAAAGTGTTGAACATAATATATTACTATAGCTTGCAAGACTTAGAACTGAGGAAAATATTTTAGACAATATATGATTGGTTTGGCTAGGATGTTGGGGCCAGTTGACACATGTATCAATGACATGAGTTATTACTTAGATGACTAGAAATGGGTGATAACAAGTCAACAAGAAAACATAAGGAAAAGCTAAGGGCTTGAAACTATTAGGGTTTAAAGAGGGTTTTTTCCCTATGGTGAACCCATTTACTTAGGTTAAGGAACCCCGAATATGGAATGACCAATAAAACTCAATTTTTTTGAAATGTTTTGTAGGGAGCCACAATTTTTTGCAAAGGTCCTATCAGGTGACTTCCCTAATTGCCCTCTCCCCATAGTAAACTGGTGATGTTGATTTTATATTATTTAACATCTAATGACATTTTTTTTTACTATTTTTGGTAAAATGAAACATATTGATGATCCCATTTTAATTAAATTTTTTTTTTTTTTTCAAAAAGTGTACATGAACTTTCTATGGGCACATTCTAAAATTGGGTCCCTTCATTCCTTACTTTTTCATGAACCCTTTGTTGACCCATTTGAGGTTGGTTCACCCTAATTTTTCCTTGCATCCACATAAATTCCCTAGAAAAATGACTTTCCCCACATATAAGCCACCCACTTGGTGGTCCCTATTACACCTAATTCATAGGGAGGTTATTCATTAGTTCATGGAAACATGGTGGGTTCATTTTTTTATTTAAATTTCTTTTATTATTCCTATTGAATTTGTCTATGTTGATATTTTTTCTATTATTCCTTTGATTCTAATTATGTGTTGGCCTCCTTTCCAATGAGTTATTCCTTTCATTCTTGTTGAAGCTAGGGTTCATTTTGAACTATTTCTTTATTTTGAAAGATTGATTTGTATTTTTGTTAATATTTTTCCTAGATGATACTAAGGTTTGTAAGTTCCTTGTTTCGATGACCTTTGTAGTACCTCATTTATATTTTCGGGCCCATGCATGTCCACCTCTATTCCTATGTTGGAGTCTACATACTTAAATTTAGAGCTATGTTTCTTATCTCAAATTTAAACATTAGTTCTCATGGACGGGATTATGATGTATGCTTGTCTTTGACATGTTATTCTTAACATAATTTTTCATCTAATCAAATCACCAATCTACTATACATTGTTATTCCATCCATCATGACCTAGATGACCATTATATATATATATATAGTTATTATTAGTTTTGTTCTTTAAATGCATAATTTTATTTCATAAGTATCCCTAAATCTCATTTAAGCTTATACTTGATTAATAAACAGAGAACTATGTAAATTTATCTATTGAAAAATATATAAATTAGATAATCTATAATCTCACATTATTTAAATTATGAAATTTTATTGCATACTAATGAAATAACTTGGTGGGTTCTGTGTCACATGTGAGCTAAATTTTCATGAAGGAGATTTGTTTGTGGGGATATTAAAATGAATAAAATAATTAAAGGTAGTGTAGATTATACATGATCTGAAAAGATACGTGGCACATGCATGATACCAAAATGTCAGCAAGATTGTAGGCATGTCAAAAAATGTCAGAACACAACAACATTGTGAAACATATGCATGGTTGTAGGATTATATAATAAGCCTCTTGCTATGATTAGCTTTGTTGGAGATAGTTTTTTTAAGGTTGGAGTTGCAATGGTTGTGTTCCCTTTACTGACTTTGGTATGTATTGCAACATTTTCTTTCTGTATGGTATCGCCAGTGGACCTGGGCTACACCCCACGAGATTTCTTGAATGAAGACAACATCATGAGGAATTTCAAAAATTGGGTGTACGAGAATGGAAGGGCCTACGTAAATGAGTGATAGGGGAACACAAGATATGAGATTTTCAAGAACAATTTGTGCTACATCATTGACCAGAACCAAAAAAAATTGTCATACCTATTAGGTCTCACGCCCTTCACAAATCATAGTGAAGATAAATTAAAGACCAA
Source organism: Sequoia sempervirens (assembly GCA_007258455.2). Lineage (NCBI taxonomy): Eukaryota > Viridiplantae > Streptophyta > Pinopsida > Cupressales > Cupressaceae > Sequoia > Sequoia sempervirens. The sequence goes on along the minus strand of VDFB02270651.1, from coordinate 312,234,564 downwards.
TTGTAGTTGTTGTTTGCCAGGGTCCGATCCTAGACCAAACAACACCAACCTTCTTTATCATGGTGAAAATTTTCCTATGCAGATGGACTGGATGAGGAAAGGTGTTGTTACACCTTCATAAATCACCAAAAAGCTGGTAAGTATGAATTGAATTTTTTTTAAGTAGAGCATATGTAATGGATGCATACCTAAATGTTCTTTCATGGAATTGCTTCTCAGCCATTGGGGTAGTTGAAGGAATCTATCTCCATAGGAGCTCATCGATTGCGACACTGGAAACCAAAACCCTTGTGGAGGTAGTGTTATATGTTTGAAGGGATTATTCAAAAGATTTTCATGAAATTTATACACTTGCAGCTAGTCTCCTAACTACTTCCATGGCATATAAAATTTTGAATCTATCTCTCATAAGGGACATCGTAGTCATGATCCAATAAATTTATGCTATTATAACCTTCCATTAATATGCATCTCTATATAAAAAACACTGAAGAAGGACAATTATAATCAATCCCATCAAAAATATAATATTATTATCATTGCAAATAGTAAATATATTAAAATATTTTATCATGAGAAAATTATATAATGTTGAAGCAGTATGATATGTTACTCACTTGGTATGTACGCTTTTATTCATTGAAAAAGACTATGAATGACCAAATAATTTATTTTTGCATGCATATTTTCTACAGAATGAACTGACTTATAACAGACTAATGAGGTAACTTATAAACAAAATGCTAATCCTCTGTATAGTGATTTTATTTGGGTAGCTGCACACATCAATTGTAGTGAGCTTGATTGGATAATTTCTTAAATCTGCAACAAGTTCCCAAAATTGAAAGACAACAATTTTAACTTCATGAAAGTTTGATAGCAATATGTTTATTAATAACATTTTGTTTCCACAGTCCATGATAGATGTAAGCAAGACTAACTTTGTGCAATTTTTTACATCTATTGATAGCACTATGTTTATGTCAAATTCTAGGCCTATAGCAAAAGAAGAAAAATAAAAAGGGAAAACAACCTAATGCTTTATGTGCAACTTTTGTCACTTTAACCACTCAGATTCTTGAAGACATGAGTAGAATATTGATTCTAAAAAATATTGAATCACTCATTATCCCATAAACATAATTCTAATAGAATGTGTCTAAATACCAGAAACAACAAAATACAATAGCTTTTGCTTCTGTTTTATTTTTTCTCTTGTTAATAAGAAAAGCTAAATTAATTTGATCTCATATTTCAATGCCTTAAAAAAAATATCTTACTCATCATTTCTATATCTTATTAATTTTTATGAGCAAGTCTTGTAAATCATCTAACTCTTCTCTAAATAGTTTCCTTTACCCCAAACTATGAAAGAGTTGATTGAGTTGTTGGATTAGTAGTATTGCTTTGTCATAAGCATTGTAGCACAGAGACTATGTTGCAGATAATCAATGTATTCTCAAGGGTTACCTCTTTCTTCGTATGCATCTTCCCTATAGTCACTCATGTACATTATAGTTCACCAATTGCATGATACATTCAATATGTTTCATTTTGCTTCTTGACATAAGAGCCAAAATGCATTTTATTGTTCCAAGAATAAACTCATTGAGAGCATGAATCATAAACTTAGAGAAGAGATTGTAATGCTATTTTTCCTTATAATTTCTTACAAATTCAAAGTTGTAAAAGTCCATGTCAACTTTCAAGACTCAAAAATTTATGGATGTCCGGATATAAGGAAGACTATTTTTTCGGGCATATAACAAAGTGATTGGAAATGCTTATCCTTTGTACCTAAAAATGTGTTTAAAAAATATTTTGTGAATTATAAATCCTATGGATACTTGAGAATGCATCAATTATCAGATAAGGACAATAAACAACTGGAAAGAAACAAACAGGTCTACTTCAAGTTGGCATTGCATTTTTCAATTCTTATCCAAGCTTAGCAAAAGGATGACTTTGAGAAACATAGGATAGGTTATTCTTTGACACGGTTCCTTTGCTGACCATTGCAATAATAGTAAAGTAGATAATTGGAGGATTACACATACAAGCTTGTGTTCTCCTTAGCTACGCATAACTTTATTTCCCTTACTAACAATTGAATGGATTGGTAATGTAGAAATCGAGTGCAGGAAAACTAGATTGAAGGGAAACTTATCTTACAAAGGAAAATCCTTCTTTGGTCTCAAGGGACCCAACACTAAAATCTGTGGTAGTATCGGTCGATGCTTCCCTCCTCAAGATGTGCTCTATTAGCTCCATGGAGATTGGGATGGGTAAGTCTACATTTACTTAGCAAAATATGAACTATGGAATGAATATTTCTATAATGAAGCATTGTATAATAGTGATATTTATTGCAAAACTATCACACTGAAATACATTACAATGGGAAAGATGAGCGTAATATACGATGCAAAGGAATTCATTTCAAATTTGAAAACTCCCATCATTCATAACGACAAGGTAATGTTTCAAATTTCAAGAGTGTTCTCTACGCCTGCCACCAGTTTTTTAACCATGATCTTATGATATCCTCTATTTTCTCTATTGGGAGGTTCCTTTATATCGGTGTTTGGTGAGTTGTTTCGATATCTTGTCACCTCATATTATTGTCTCCATCTTTGGTCATAATCTAATTGTTGCAATAAAAAAAACTCTATCCAAAGGATCCACATTTCCTTCCCTCTTCAAACTATATCAAAGATTGAGATAAAATATGCCTTGCCAATGTCCATGAACATGGATCC
>VDFB02270651.1:312184398-312231705 GCA_007258455.2 Sequoia sempervirens | reverse complement strand
ATAAAATAATATAGTTAATAACATAATAATATAGTTATTATTATATCAATGTTATTAGATTTCCACAATTCATAAGAATATGAGAAGCTATTTCTGGATTAGATTGTGTAAGCTTTTTTTGGATCAACGTTTCGGATCACACTCCGTGATCCATCATCAGGATAGAGAGCTCAAGTTATTATTATATATTATATTGTGTAGTATAGCTAATAAAATAATATAATTATATAATAAACAATATATATTATATCTTAATTATATCTTCATGAAGAAATATTCTATGTTAAGTTTTTGAAGCGACATTTAAAATGACAGGCAGTGGCAGTCATGTGCTATTTTTGCTACTAAAAACCATAAGATGTGGGAATTCCTCTTTGAACTCCAAATCTGCCTCTGCTCTGTTTTTAAACATCATCTAATACATTACTCCCTCTCACTCAAAACAATCGTTTCACAACCAATCATGAGACAAGACAGCCAAATCCTTTCATCCCTGCTGAACATACTAAAATCTCTCCTGCTTTCGTACATTCATGCGCACCTGCGGTTGCAGTATGAAATATAAGTGGAGCCACCAATGGAGAAGGAACCTGTTGGATAGGAGAAGAATAAGATCTTTTTAGTGTTTCGGGTCAAGCAAATGGTGCGTTTCATGTATTAAATGGACGAGAGTAGTTGTAGGCGTGCTGCGGGCGAACCGGAACAAAGAACAGGCAAGCGTGGAAATGCTCAAGAGTCTCATTCCTATCGGCAGGGCTATGGACACTCTTTTGCTATTGGAAGAGACCATTGATTATATTTAGGCCCTTCAAATGCAGCTTCACTCCATGAATACCATCAATTTTTCTCGGTTCTCGTTGATACACAGTCTTCCATAATAGCCATTGATCGAATGCCCATTGCGGCTTCGTAGAAGAAAGAAAAGATTTGGCTTTTGCGGTCAGACTGTGCTTTCACTTTCAATGGTGTTTTTTGATTTTTTACGGAAAGCTTTCTTATTCTTGTTTCTGCATTTACTTCAATTAACAAGGATGAACTCGTTTCGAAGGCTTATTGTTCTGAAAAATCTTTATAAGAATATGTAGTTTATGAGACAATGATACAAATAAAGTGGTATCATTAGACAAGACAGCCAAATCCTTTCAACTATAAGTATAGATGCTCTGACATAATAAGTAATGCAGTACCATTCTTTTGCTGCAGTTCTTGTAGTGTAGAAATAGGCCTTTGCTAATGATTACTTTTGAAACTGAGGTAAACGAGGGGTTTCAAAGGGTCCCATTTTTTTATAAAGAAATATAAATGATTATTAGAATCGATAGTTTTAAGTTAATTTGTTTTAAGTTAAAAATGTGACGAATATTTATATGTTTGCATCTACAGTTGTGGGACTTCTATATCACTGTTTCCTTATTATTATACATATGCTAAAATCAACATTATTGAATAGGTTCGATGATAGAGATGCTATTATTCTAAAATCTTTGGGTTGGTGTTTGATTGTTAGGTTGTTGTTAGGAGTAGAAAAGGTCTAGTTAGTCTAGGCCCAAATAAAGGACATGGCCCACAACATGATTACTAACCGCATTTTGGTATACAAAATGAGCTTAAAGAAAATAGAAGTATGGTAAATTTATGCTTAGATTACGGTAGTGAGAGCTTTTTGTTTTGATTGCCCTAGTGTTGGCACTCAGCTGATGGAAATTAAAAGTTGTAAATTTGTATTCATGGCTTGCTTCACTTGTATGACATGTTTTTCTTTTCCATCTGTGGTAATAGGACAAGATATTAATATTTTATATGAAGATCAAAATATGGTCACAATATGTTTAGAAGCCTAGGAGAGGCGAACACAACTATAACGGGCATACATTAAAAGCTAAGGGCTTGTAAAAACGGGTTCCATTCTTTGAGGAAATGGGTGATACTATGATAAAATGAAGAATCACCAGATGAAGTTTCATTATATATTTTCTTATTGATGAAAGTTTTTGATGTCAACTTGCCTTAGTCTATAGTTATATAAGGGATTTTTCTTTTTCTTTTTCAAATGAATATTCATATAATTTAATTTATATCTTATTTAATTTAAGAGTAAAAATAAAAAAATTATTGATGATGTCTTTTTAAATTTTTTTTACTTTTATTTATTAAAAATTATTTATAATTTATATTTAGAAAAACATCATATTAGAACAAGGTTGTGTCGTTGTAAAGGTCCTATCAAATGTAAAAAAGTTGAGAGTGGTTGTGGATTTGGTTTTCTTAACGCTGGTGAGGATAGGTGAATGCAATGTTGTCAAATATGAAATCCCTCGAGAAAGAATGTATATATGTATGCATTGGGCGTTCTGTAAAGATGACCAAGAGAGCAAAGAGAGAGGGTCAAGTGACTGGCTGAAAGGCCGAGGCCTTGAGGCCAAAAGGAGAAGAGGAGAGAAGCAGGTTATGCTAGAATCTCTCCTGATCATGAATCATGATTGATCTCTCTCTTGTTGATCTGTACTATATACTATGTGAGGGTATTGTAATAGTGCCAAGGTTGTTTGGTTTGATAGTTTGATCAATTTGCTACTAGGTTGTATCAAGAATGAACAAGATGTAATCTCTAAAAAGGCTATGAGCCTGAAATTGTATTGTAACATTTTATTGCTGAATAATACAATGGATCAATCTTTGGAGTGTGGAGTTTTTTGCCTGAGAGGGTTTTCTCCACGTAAATCTATGTGATATGTTTTTTCTATCTTATCTTTCATCTATGTTGGTTCTATTTCTAGAATATGTTATTGCTTGTTGTTGAATTTACATGTGCTTCTCTCAGAAGGGTCAATGTGGGAAATGAACTACTTTAAGACAAATTTGTACGTGTCTTTGAGGTAATCCAATCAAAATTAAAGTTACCGAAGGCACTATTGTTCTTGGAGGTTTCTCTGAGATGCTCTATTTTTCCTTATAGTAAAAATAAAAAATTTATTGATGATGTCTTTTTTAAATTGTTTTATTTTTATTTATTAAAAATTATTTATAATTTATATTTTAAAAAACATCATATTAGAACAAGGTTGTGTTGTTGTAAAGGCCCTGTCAAATGTAAAAAAGTTGAGAGTAGTTGTGGATTTGGTTTTCTTAACGTTGGTGAGGATAGGTGAATGCAGTGTTGTCAAATATGAAACCCCTCTAATCACCTATGTATAAATGTTTTTTTGCCATTTTTTATAAACAATTATTTTCCTTTATATGGGAAGACCTATAATACCAAACATTTTGTTTCTTGAACAACAATGTTTATTATTTTTAGGTTATGATTTAATTAGGCTAAAATTTTGAGCTTAGTTATGGTTACTATTTAATTATGGTACAGGTCAAATTTCAATTAATTTAATTAGGGTTCAAAGTTAAGGTTAGAGCCCAATTAGGGTTAGGGTTCAATTTTTGCAATGATTTTAAAGTCACTTAAGCTAATGCTAAATTCTTGAAAACCAAACTACAAAATAATATGTAAAGCATTAACAAAATTTGCGATAGGACATAATTATATAAATATAGGCATTGAATTCTTAATTGATCTTGAAAAGTCATACATGGTTTGATTTGGATAGATAGTTTTGTATGATAAATTGGTGCACAATAAACATTAGGACTGATTTTAAGTGAACACAATTCAATAATTTTTTACTTTTAGTGATGCTTTATAACCAAATTTTTCACTTGTGTATCCACCATGCAATATAAGTGAACAACAAAATAGAAGGGATGCCATGCCATCAAAATTCCATCATTTGAAATTATTGAGCATAGCAAGGTGAAAAGGTATAATTTTATATTATATTTTATATGCATTGCATTGAGGGGTGAACACATTGCAAAATTGATATAATGGATCTCTCTTACTTTTTACTTTAGACCTATTTAAGGATTATTTTATTTTATTTATATTATAGGTGTCTCCAAAAAGATATCTTTTGACTTACATTACATATATTTTTAAAATATATTTTATTATATTATATAAATATGTTGATATTACAATATAAAATAATAACATAATATAAAATAAAATAATATGATTATATAATAAACAATATATGTTATATCCTAATATATAGTATATTTATATCTTAATATATAGTATATTTATATCTTAATATATAATATATTTATATGATATAATATTATGTATTATATATATTACATAATATTTATACAATATATTTTAAAAAAAAAAAAAAAAAACTTATTTAAATAAAATTTATTTATTAAGAAACAAACCAAATTTATGTTAATTAGTTAAGAAAAGTATGTAATTGTTTTTATTTGTCTTTTTGAGGGCTGGATAGCTGGTGCCATAAGATTGTGTGTGTATCGGTTACAGATTCCTTGCATTTCTTTAGGTGTACGGATTTGTGATCTGTTGACTTCCCATTGGTCCACGTTTTAGCTACATGGCACAGTTTTAGGCGTAATGAATGAAGAGGGGGAAATGTTTGTCAGACTCCTGCTTCGGATTGGCAAGCCAGCGAAAAATTGGAATAAACACCCGATAATTTTTTTGCATTAGGGTAGCTGTATCTTGTATGGAAAAGCCACTATATAATAAGCCTTGCTTGTCATTTCATATCATTAATTTACAAAACTGTGCAGAGTCCAGGGTTAGGTACCAGGTTCAAGTTCAGGGTTTTGGATCGAGGGTCAAGGGTTTGGGGTTGAAGTTCCAAGGTTCAAGATTTAGGATTCAGCTTATGGGTTCAAGGTTTTGAGTTCTGGGTTGAGAGTTCAGGGTTAAGATTTAGCGTTCAGCTTCTGGGTTCAAGATATAGGATTTAGTTTCTGGTTTCAAGGTTTTGAGTTCTGGGTTGAGGGTCCAGGGTTAAGTTAAGATTTAAGATTCAGCTTCTGAGTTCAAGGTTTTGGGTTCCGAGTTGAAGGGGATTCTGGGTTGTCAATCAGGTCAAGGGGTCAGGAGTTCAAGGTCCAAGATTTAGGATTTCGCTTTTGGATTCAAAGTTCAAGATGTTCAGGATTCAGGGTTCAATGTGGAGGTTCAAGGGTTTAGAGTACATGTTTCCATTGCTCATTTTGCTCTGTGTTGCAACATTTCCTTCCTCAATGGAGGGATCGGTGGACCTGGGCTACAGCCCCGAAGATTTGACTAGTGAAGAAATGATGATGGGCAGGTTCAAACAATGGGTGGCCGAGTATGGAAAGGCTTACAATGACGACAATGAGAAGCAGATTAGATTTGAGATTTTCAAGAATAATTTGCGTTACATTCATGATCACAACAAAAAAAATTTGTCGTACTTGTTGGGCCTCACCGAGTTTGCAGACTATAGCCCTGACGAACGGAAGACCAGCAGTTGCTGGCTAGGGTCCCATCCAAAGAAAGAAGTGAAGACCAGTTGCAATTGCTTGCGAGGGTCCCATCCAAAGAACAACAGCCCTCGTTATCAGATGACGACGATTTGCCTGGGAAATGCGACTGGAGAAAGAAAGGCGCTGTTACATCTATCAAAACGCAGAAACGTCTATCAAAACGCAGAAATGTGGTTAGTATGATTTCTGAATGTTTCAAGAACAGAAACTGAACTTGAAGATGAATGCTTTTTTAAGCAGATATGTAATGGATGCACGAATTTATACCTAAGGTTTATGACATTTTCTTACAGGGGATTGCTGGGCTTTCTCTTCCGTTGGGGCAGTGGAAGGAAATAATAAGATTGTTAACAATAAACTGTTTAATCTTTCTCAACAGCTGGTTGATTGCGACACAACAAATGAAGACTGTTGCAGAGGTGATTTGGCTTAGTAGAGACACAAAGACGTGTCGGCGAATGATTGTTTTCATTTTTGTGAATCAAACGTCTTGAAGTTTGAATGACAGTGTCTAAATTGTGTTTTTGGCAATGAATAGTTGATGTTTCATATTGCTGTTACATTAAACAGTTTGAATAAACCCTTGAAATGGCAATGAGATATTCATTTTTGGTAATGGATGGTGAATATGTCGTGCATACTATTACATTAGTTACAGTTTGAATAAACCCTTGTAATGGCAATGCGATTATTGAGCATTTACTGATACATGAAACCCTCGCAGAACTACAATATCCTGGAAAAGCAATAAATTAAGATTGGCTATTCTTTGAATGCAACAAAATAATAAGTTACTGTTATTGTTATTCTTGTAATGTTACTCTTACATTGAAAGAATGGTCAGTTTGCAATGAAACTCTTACATTGAAAGAGATTTTTTTTTTAAAGTTTTTATGCTGGCAGTAGATCTGAAAAAGCATTCATGGGAAAAGGTCAATACAGTTTGTTTTGGGCAATGAATATACCACTGTATTCTTTGATAATCCTTGAGAACAAGCAATCAAAAACCAAGTTGTCATTGGATAAATAAATCTTATCACTGCCATTCCCCTTCAGTGAACCTCCATATGGTCCTTAATACCTCATGAAACCTCTCACTTGAAGCTCCACGTATCTCTCATGAAACCTCTTTATTACTTTTAATACCTTTTGGGCATGAAGAAAGCCCCTGTCTATTGTAGGCTTTGTAATTAGCACCAACACCCAATGCTATTGTGTACTGCCATGGAAACACCATAAATAGGTCTACAACCCCTGCACTTTTGAGCTCAAGGACTGTTTTTTGCATGATCTTTTGATAGTCTCATCTCATCATTATACTAGGAACAATGTCTCTTTCCTCTGAATTTTTCAATGAGTGTCTTTTTAAGTTCTCCCTCACCATCCTTAGATAATAATGAGTACAATAACCATCTGCAACCAAGGTTGATCGAGCACATGAAAGCTGTTAAAACCTTTGAACCTCTTGAAGATGAAACCAATTTTCACAATGTTCAACATCTATATAGTTGGATTAATATACTTATACATAGAACTAAAATTGTTTTAATGAGATAATATTGTCACTGAATTTTAAGTTCTGCCTCACTGTCCTTTGATAATAATGAGTACTAAATTATTGCTCTTGAATCATTTCATGAACCATCTGCTACCAAGATTGGTTGAGCACATGAAAACTGTTAAAACCTTTGAACCTCTTGAAGATAAAACCAATTTTCACAATGTTCAACATCTATATACTTGGATTAATATACTTATACATAAAACTAAAATTGTTTTGATGGGACAACATTGTCATTGAAATTTGCAACAATGTTCTTAATGATAAATGTAGGTTGATACAAGAGTTGCCCGTATTAGCTTGTTTTATACCCTCATATGGGTTTGGGTATTCCCATATCTACTTCTCTGCCAATACCCTTGATCATCTTCATCTTAAGCTTGTAAAATCTTTACCTATGTAGATAGGACAATGAGATTTATTATGATTTTCTAATAAAGCATATAAGAAAATGGCACCTTGTCTTAAAAACAAATTTGTTGATATGTGTGTGTACATGTATACGTATATGTATGTATGTATGTATGTATATGTATGCATACATACATACAGAGAAACATATATATAGATATGTATGTATGTACATGTATACATGTATGTATACAAATACATACATACATACACATACATACATACATAGATACATATATAGATATTTATGTATGTACATGTATACATGTATGTATACAAATACATACATACATATATATACATGTATATATGTATGAATAGTTGTGTGTCAACATCAAAAACATGATTTTGTTCACCTATGTTTAAATTTTAAAACTGATTCAGCAAGAGAACATGACCTAATCATTAGATGGTTGTGCATGATAAACACTAAAGCTTTGAACTCTTAAAACCTACTAAATATCTCATCCTTCATTTTTAAAAAGTACCTATCCATGTCTTGCAAGAGAAATCATCAACAAAAGAAACATAGAACATGCTTCCTACAATTGATCATATTGACATTAGTCCGCACACATCCAAATGCACTAACTCTAGGATCTACTTAGACCTATGCTCCTTGCTTGAGAAAGCAGCCTTATCATATGGGTTGCTCATAACCTTCTTCAATATTATATATTTGCACCTTCATGTATTGCTTTCTCATTGTCTCTTTGGAGTTGTCATTTCTTATGTTCTTTGTAGAAGGTTCTATTTCATAAAGATAATTTTCTATCTCATTAGATAGAAAGTTAATAATGTTTTCATTTTGGAACTTGATAAATTTGTAATTTAAATATGTTTTAGTTTTGAAACTTGATAAATTTTTAATTTAAATATTTTGTTTTAATGATATGCAGATCTCTTTATTTATATACATATATATGGCCGATGATAAAGGATCTCACCATTCTCTTTAGTCTAAGCAGAATGCTCAGGATAGAATGAATTTATATGAGGAGAGCATCTGGAGATTAGAAAATGCATTGAGATGTTTAGATCAAACCAATCATAACTCTCCTAATTTGGGGCCAATAGAGACAAATTAGTCAATATTAGAGATGAGATTTCACATATGATTGGGACCATTTGATCATGCAATTCTTATGATGATGTTAGCATTGAGAAATTTTATTTATCTCTTGCTAGGTGTTACTGACACAAAGAAATGGAGACCTGCTAGTAAGTTAGTTTCACAAGATAATGTGCATAACATGCTCCTTTTTTATAAGGGAAAAGATAGAATTAGAGGATATATAGTTACTAGGTGTACAAATGAGCTTGTTGCTCCATTCCTATATTTCAGATGGTTGGCAACTCATCATAGATGACCTCATAATGATGAGCTACCACTTTATTTTTGCAAACTATTATATGTAGATTTTCATTTATAGATAGATGTGGACTACACATCTTTTCCTGAGTATGATAGATAGGGTAGAGGTATATTTTTTGACAAACCTGAGGATAGACGTCCAAATTTTCTACTGCCCGTGAACAAGAGGGCACTAGTTGGTCCAAACCTTTTGGTTCTTCCAAAATGTTTGGAATTAGCAACAATGAGGATACAACAACATGCTCCACTAGAGTTGAGATTTTTGATAGTATTTCCACAATTACCACACAGATTGATCAGATGTCATGTGATTGCATTGGTAGATACTTATTACGGCTGCGGATTATCCTTCCTCCCATCGAGGCTACATCTACAACTTATGATCCATTGATCACCATCAGATGTTGCCCATATGAGTGACACAACTATGTGTAATGTGTGTGTATTCTCCATTACTGATCTAGTAGCAACTTACAAGTTCATTAGTGACGAGCATAGGATCCCTCTTGATCATGTACTAAGCCTTATTAGATGTCAACATCCTACTACACATATGAGTCAGGGGGTGGCAACTTCATAGGATATTCGACACCATCCTACAGGCTCCCATGTGTAGCATGTTTCTATTGATCTTGTACCTTGTCCAAGTTCTCAACATGTTCCAGATCATGCTGAGGTTGCTACGCCACTTGATCTTGTTCGTGGCACATATAGTTCACTTCTTTTTGGCACTGATACTATACCACCAATAAATGTCCCTGAGGTATCTTTGTGTTATTGTGATATCTGTGGGATTGGTAGAGCCTTCAATGATGCACGATAGGTACTTGAATGATTTATATATAAATTGCATTCTAAAAATTTACATTTATACATATTTTAAATAAAATTGATTTTAAAGTAGTTCTAACTCCTGATTGAAATCATGTATTTGAAAATTTCTAGCAATATGGTGATTTTTTAGAGTTTGGAGATTTGGAGCATGATGGCAATCCCATTCATTATACACTTGAGGTACATTTAAATAATAAATTTAAATTACTTGATACATTTCAACACATTGAACTTGCACATTGTAAGTCTTAGATAATTTTACATATATACATGCGTATTAAATTAAATTGCATGTACTTGAACTTGTGCAGGGCTTGGGACAGGGCAAATGACATGGATCGAGACAAGTTAGATCAGGATAGGGATCGAGATAACTTGGATTAGGAGAGAGTTTGACACAACCTAGATCAGGACATGGATCGAGAGAGGGATCAAGGTAGGGATCATATTCATCTATCTCTACTAGACATCCTTCTATCTGAGTTTTTTTACTTGTCACATCATATATACATTTTACATTATGGTTTATACATCACATTATGGTTTGTCATGTCATGAACTATATAATATTATGGTTTGAACTCTTATTATGACCTGGACCATATTGCATACATTTTACATTATGGTTTACATCACATTATGGTTTGTCATGTCATTTTATATACATGTACACATTATTATGGTTTGAACACTTGTTATGATTTACATCATATTACATACACTTCACATTATGGTATACATACATACATCACATTACATGGTTTATCATGTCACATTATATACAAATTAAATACATTATGATTTATATCACATTATGTTTTTATTTATTTAGCACTTGTACCTTAATTTTTTTTTTCTTAAATATGTTCAATCAAAATTAGATTTACACATATTAATTTTTTAGTCAATCTTGATTAATGTTCAAATCATCCTTTGAGGTTTAGATTATATATATTGTAAGCATCAAACCTTTTGCAACCTAGTTTAAGTTATGATCTTTGGTACATTTGAAAATGCATAAGGGTGATGACAAATTGCTATGGGTAGGTCCTAGTTTACACCCTTTTTGGATTGAATTTATGAATTTGGCTGAATGTTGGATGAATTTCATATGTCAAGCATGCAAATGTCATATTTGTATATATAAATTTTGAGACAATACAGGTCTTAATTTTACATGATATAAATAAAAATGTTCCTAGAATGGTTGCTCATTATAAATTTAAAAAGATGGATGTAATTAATTACACAAATGAATTTCTTTAAATATGTCAAGAAATAGAAATAATTTGAATGCAAATATGTAAGTTAGGTCAATTCCTAAGAGATGATGTTATAAGTGGATTTGAAAAAATGAAATCAAAGATTCTTAAACTTAAGAATTCCATGGAACAAATGTAATTGGAAATAGATAAGGAATTTAGGAAAAATGAATTTAAAGTCATTAGGTTTTGTATTGCATATGAATTTACATGCTTGAGCAAAGAAAGTGAGAGATTACATGCTATAAGTTGAGTTGAACAAATTAAATCAAAGATTCTTGAACTTAAGAATTCCATGGAACAAATACAATTGGAAATAGATGATAAGGAATTTAGGCAAAATGAATTTAAAGTCACTAAGTTTCAAGTATTGCATATGAATTTACATGCAAGCCAAAAAGTGAGAGATTATGCTATAAGTGGAGTTGAACAAACAAAATCAAATATTCTTGAACTTAATAATTCCATGGAACAAATACAGTTGGAAATAGATGATACAAAATTTACACAAAACAAATTTAAACTCACTAGGTTTCAAGTATTGCATATGAATTTACATGCAAGAAAAAAAAGTGAGAGATGATGCTATAAGTGGAGTTGAACAAATGAAATCAAAGATTCTTAAACTTAAGAACTCCATGGAACAAATGCAATTGGAAATAATTGATAAGGAATTTGGGAAAAATTAAATTTTAAAGTCACTAGGTTTTGTATTGCATATGTTGCTATAAGTGGTGTTGAAAAATGAAATCAAAGATTCTTGAACTTAAGAATTGCATGGAACAAATGCAATTGGAAATAGATGATAAGGAATTTAGAAAAAAAGAATTTTTAAAGTCACTAGGTTTTGTATTACATATGATGCACTACAAGTGGAGTTGAACAAATGAAATCAAAGATTCTTAAACTTCAAGAATTCCATGAAACATTTATGCAATTGGAAATAGATGATAAGGAATTTAGGAAAACTGAATTTTAAAAATCACTAGGTTTTTTATTGCATATGATGCACTATAAGTGGAGTTGAACAAATGCAATCAAATATTCTTGAACTTAATAATTCTATGGCAATTAAAAATAGATGGTCAAAAATTTAGGAAAAATGAATTTTTAAATTCACTAGGTTTTGCATTGCATATGATGCTATAAGTGGAGTTCAACAAATGAAATCAAAGATTCTTTCAAACTTAAGAATTCCATGGAAAAAATACAATTGGAAATCTATATGATAAAGAATTTAGGCAAAACAAATTTTTAAAGTCACTAGGTTTTGTATTGCATATGATGCTATATAAGTGGATTTGGAAAAATGAAATCAAAGATTCTTGAACTTAAGAATTCCTTGGAACAAATGCAATTGGAAATAGATGATAAGGAATTTAGGAAAAATGAATTTTTAAAGTCACTAGGTTTTGTATTGCATATGATGCTATAAGTGGAGTTGAACAAATGAAATCAAATATTTTTAAACAAGAATTCCATAGAACAAATAAAATTGGAAATAGATGATAAGGAAGTTAAATTCAAGAGATTTTTTATTGCATATAATACATGAATTTACATGTGCATGCAAAGAAAGTAATCTAGATGATGCTATAAGTGGAGTTGAACAAATGAAATCAAATATTCTTGAACTTATGAATTCCACATGGAACATTTATTTAATTATAAATAGATGACCAAGCCTTTGAAAAAAAACCATTCTAAATCATGTCACATGTCCAATCATTATAGTTATTTAGATCTATAAAAAAATTGAATACATATCCCTAGAGTTATGTATCTAAAATATATATGTCATATATACATAAATTTAAATAACTTAAATCTCTTGGTACATATAATTTGAATCCTCTCTATCTTTAATTATCTCTAAAATATTTTCATGATCTTCAATAGACAACCTCCACTTTTGTTTGGAACATCCTTTCTTTTTTTCTTCGACTACAGGTATCGGGTAGCACAACCCCTTATAAATTGTAGTGTGCTTGGTAAAAAATTTAATGTGATTGGTGGCGTTGGCGCGACATGACCTCTGGTACCATGGGGGTGGGGAAGACTAGACCTCATAATCAACCTCCTACAACAAGAAGGGTTTAGCCAACCGAGATAGGGCCCCAGCCCTTGGAATGTCCTTTTTTAGATGAAGTTTCAAAATTTATTTTTGTTGCTAAAACTAAGTGACTATAATGTAGAAACTTTTGTTCTGGCATATACTCAACAAATATAATACCATTTTTATCTATATTTATTTTTTTATAATATGTTCCTTCAATAACTAGATATTGATGTCCTTGGTCCAACAAAAAAAAGGAGTTCAATATATACAAAAAAAGTTGTGTTAGCAAGTAAGAGTATGTCTAAATTGTAACTGGTTTGACTTCAAA
The DNA here is from genome assembly GCA_007258455.2 of Sequoia sempervirens. NCBI lineage: Eukaryota > Viridiplantae > Streptophyta > Pinopsida > Cupressales > Cupressaceae > Sequoia > Sequoia sempervirens. The sequence continues at coordinate 312,218,502 of VDFB02270651.1, read as the reverse complement.
ACTTATTTAAGAAAAAATATTTAATAAAATACTAGATGAAACCAAATGCATTCACTAGATATCATAGTTATGAATCTAAATTTGAAAAAAAAAAAACATTATCTTTCATAGAAAAAGGGTTGTGTCAGGAAGTACATGTCACACTTTAAAAATAGTGTTTACTGTTAAAAACTAGTTTTCGAAAGAGATGGAAAAAGAAATACAATTTGATTCCAAAATTTTAAATATATATTCTATGGACAAAATGTCAAAAATCACTAGTTTGCATCATTTTCAAATTCCTCATGGTTTAGTAGCTATAGGTGCCCGAAAGTGAAGATTTAGTTAAAAAAAATTAGTTCAATGTCACGTTTGGCCAAAAAGTGTAACCCACTATTGTGGGATCACCCATAGGCATGCCAAGTTACATGTAGATGGTTTACAAAGTAACAAAGATGACCAAATTATCTTCAAAGAGGTTCGCTTTTATATCAGTGATGATACAGGTCATGATAGAAACTATGTAGCCCATTGTTTCAGAATGTTTTTTGAAGCCCTAAGACAATGTGCCATAAATGTTGAACAACACTAGATATGGTCTGATGGATGTGTTGGTAAGTGTTGATTTTTTAAATTAATTTTTTTATTTAACTTTGAGACTTAAATTTTTCAATTACTTATATATGTTGTGTACTATATATATATATATATATATATATATATATATATATATAGTTTTGTCAGCTAATTTGGTTTGAATGAAATTATTTGTAACTCCATAGAACAATTTAAGTTTGCAAAAGCCTTTGATTGGTTAAGCCAACAACTTGCTAGATGTGGTACCAATTTTTTGTAGAATTTTTATGAGAGTGGACATGGAAAAGAAGAGCACAATGGAGTAGGAGCATGTGTGAAGTGTGCACTTCCTCAACATGAACTTATAGGTAACACCATTATGGAATATATTTTTAAAAGTTCTATGTAAACTAAGTTAGATTTTTAAACCTCTTAACCTAGAATTTTTTTCCAACATGTACTTGCAGTTAATGCCCTACGAAATGCAAATGAAATTGTTGAATGGTGCAAAAGTCATTTTTCCACTCACGGCTCAATATACAACACATGATATTTTTGGGAAGTTAAAGGCACATAGTCAAAAATTTGTTATTTGAATTTCAAAGTAGGTGTATGTATGAAAATTGAATTTTCAAATTTAAATATATATACTTACACTTTTTAATCACTTGGATGTTTGTAATTTATAGATATTGATCGATCAAATCCTTATAATTGTCAAACAATTAATGGTATTAGAATTTTGCATCAAATCATGACAATAGGACATCAATATCACATGTGATAATGAAATCCAATTAGATCATCATTAAAAAGGCATGTCATGGAGACCCTTGAACTTCAAAAATAGTTTAGAGACAAAGAAGGGGTAAATTAAATTACACATGTATCACAACCCTTTATGTATTCAAAGAAGGGGTATTGTTACATATATCAATATGTACATCAACCCTTTGAATGTATTCAAAGAAGATATGGAACTATTTAGCATTAGATTTTGATAGCACATGAGATCAAAAATAATGTGTTCATAAGAAACATAAACTAGATCTAATATATCAATAATCACATGACGAAGCATCTAGCAATGATGAACTCTAGAGGATACAAGAAAAGGGGAGTCTAAACTTGCACAAGTATTTCAAGAATGTATAATGTAGGGTATGCAAAATTATGTATGAATAAAACTTGGGCTAACAAAGGAAGTTTGGGTTAAACCTTAAATTTGGAGGAAGATAGTACACACTATAAAAGGATAAGTAGATGATTTTATTGGTTATAGGGAATGAAGAAGTTAGAAAAGCATGCAAGTATGGATTTTCAAGAAGGGGAATTGATCTCCAAGTATAATTTACATAATTAATTCAAGTGAAACTAAGATGTTCCAACCCAATGTAAGAGCATGGGAAAAATTGGACACACATAAGGTTTGGAAAGATCTAGTCAAGTTTTGATGATAAAATATAGATGGACAAGGTAGCCACATGTGAAGGAGAGGATCCATAGAAAGACATCAATTTTATTTTCAATAAAATCCAATTGAGTGAGTGGGAATGGGAATGAAAGAGAATGCAATCTAAGATCCTCAACAAAGAGAAATGAGGAAGGAGAATGGAACACATAAGTCCTAAAAGAACTACTAGAACCTAAGAAAATTTCACTAACATAGAGGATGTTCTACATAAAGAAGGTACAAAGGTGTCCAAAAAATACATCAAAGAGAAAAGTGGTATATATAAGTGAAGTTTTCAAACCTAGGAGTAAAGGAGGTTGGACAAAGGAAGGAGTAAGAATGGAAAACAACATGGACATGATAGACAAGTGCCACCCCTAGTTCCACCAATGAGATAGATGCCATCACCACCGCCACATCAACAACCACCACCAGGTCCTAATTCTAGGGATAGACAGATTGCAATGCTGAAGGTGCAGGTATAGGCACTGATAGGGAAAATACAATAGACCAAGGCTCAGATCTAGACCTTGATCCAAGAGAGATTAGGTGAGATAGGAGGTGGCACAAGAGTGTTAGTAGAGACAGGATGTTGACCTTAGCTTCCAACACAGGAGACAAGTCGGAGAAAGCAGCTGAAGGCAGCAACATAGCAAGCACAAGGGAATGCTACAATCCTAGCAGAGATGTATGAATGAGCAATGAAGGAGGCATCATACTATAGATTGTTTTACAAAGAGCCTACCCATAGAAGCACTAGGAGCTAGATTTCTCCCATATTATCCAAGTTGCTCTGAGAAGGTCTTGTCCAGGGGCTTCAGGAAGACCATCAAGGTCACATCATTAGAGCTGAGTCAATGACCACAATGACTGACGTAGTGAGGGGAGATCAGGGCATAGATAGTGCCTTAGACACTTTTTGGATGTATAGCCTAATTCATCATGTATATACGTTCATTGGCTAAGATTTGATTAGCCTCTTGTATATTATGATGATGACATTATATATCTAATTTTGATTGTATCATGAAATTCAAGTTTTTTGATATATATATATATCCATGAGATGACTTCAATGTGATTTATGATGTGATTTTATTTTATTTTACTTTATGGGTGATGGATGCATATGATATGGATGGATCCATTTAATGTTTATGCTATGATGTTTTATGTTTCATGATGTGAAGTGATTTTATTGATGTATGATATGAATGTGTAAGGATCTATATGGATGCATTTTTATGTGATGGATGCAAACATATATTATGCTCTAATGTATGATGGATGCAATGTAATGATATGATTAACTTCTTTTTTAGTATATTTTCCATGTGCAATATGATGATGCAAAATGTGATGATTTAGATTATGCTTATGTGGTTATGCAATGGATGATAATGCAAACGTGTTGTCTATGAGATGCTTATAATAACCAATCTATATTAATGCAATGATGTTTATATTATGATGATATGTATGATATACAGTATATTGATGGTCTGTGGATGTAGGATGGATGCAAATGAATTTTTATTTTGAATGTCATGATACCATGTTAGTATGTGGAGAGGGTAGAGGAAAGAGGGATCAACCCTTGAGTTTGAGATGATGTAGAAGTCCAATAAATCTATGAGGCATTGAGACTTTATTAGATATAATGATAAGTGATGATGAAACATTTCTTGTCCAAGGATTGGGGACGTAAAGAGGATTACTTTCCTTATGTTTGATAACATACATATGTACGATACATCAAGGTATAGAAAACTAGGATGGCATTGTACCTAGTGAGATGGACTTTGACTTACAATTAGATAGGAGTATCCTTGTTCACACCTAGCATACAAAAATTTGTTAGAGTGTACTTTATATATTTTAAACATCTCGAACCAAAACACAAAAAGGGAAAAAACCTTGCAATGTAATAGTCAATAAGATATCCAAAACATCCTCCCTACACATCAAACAAAATTAGCATGACCATGCTTATGTTACAAGAATATCCAACAAGCACATCAGACAAAAGATAATGATCAATGCCCCATTCCTTTCTCTCTAAATCATTTTGATTAGACATCATTGAGAGGTCATTGGAGTGAGTGCAATAAGATAAATCAAAAAATAAAAGATCAAGTAAACCAACAAGCTAATGTTCTCTATACCTCTATCCAATACTAAACTATGGTGATGCCTGATGTTGATGTACATTGTAGGAAGGATGCATCATAGGACATGATGTTATTAGATGATTTGAGACTAATGAGATGATGGGATATTGATACCAAGATTTGACCAACCTATTTACCTACTAACCTAAACTTAAGACCCTGGCATTTCAGTTTACCCTTTTAAATTTGCTAGTCCTATTTCTTATTGCCTTGTCAAAGGTTGAAGGTGATGATTGATTTATTGTAAGTTGATGTTTATTGTGGGTGAAAGCTAAATCCATGGGACAAATGGATTTTTTCAAATATTCGGACATTTTTGAAATGTTTTGAGGTTGTTTTGGGATTTTTTGAGATGTTTTACAAATTTTTTAGATTTTCAAAATTTCCAATGTTTTCTATGTTTTTTGAGATTTTGACCAAGAACCTAACTTAGGGACCTATCCTAAGGGCCTCGAGAGCTGATCAAAGATTAGCCTTTCCTACGTTATACAGACAGAGACCACATAGTTCGATTGACACATACTTATTTATTAATGAAGGAAGTGAGCTTGTATGGATTGCCAGTTTATTATGATGGATGCCTAAAGGATTGACCTAATGTCTCAGGGGTTGATCAATGATTATCCTTTCCTAAATTAAAGCTTAGAGACAAAGTAGTTTGACATGATGACTCTATTTTTGACCTATATGTTTTGGATGTTTTTGGGTTTTCTGGTTTTATGAATGTTTTTGGATTTTTTGGATTTTATGGATGTTTTTGGATTTTTTGATTTTAAGGAAACTTTGAAGGATATACACAAATATGATCCAATGTAGGTATAAGAACATTCCCCCAGTGTGATGCAATAGACTACTCAGATATAGGTAGGACAAACTGACCTTAGGAATGTGCCAAATAGTTCTAGGATGGAACATGATACCAACACATGATCAAGCTATGATGTGGACATAGATGGGTAATGGAAGGATCAATGGAATGCGATGGGTGAATGAGATGGAAAGTGATGATAAGTGATGTAAAATAAGTCAAAGAATCCATGGTGGATGGAAAGTGCTTATTTACACAAGGCACCTATTTTCCAAGTTTTCACCAAGGTACTTACCCAAAATACAACCGAAGTGGTTTTCACTAGAGGACATTTTTTTCTTTTTTATTGTTTTCAATCCTTTTTCTAATATTTTTCTTGGATATTTTTTACATTTTTTGATTCTTTTTAATTTTTGGATTTATATCTTGCAATCTTAGACATAAAACATTTTGAGATGGGATCTATTGATGGGATCTTGCAAAGTTTCTCCTTCTAGTGTCAATAGATGATATGCTTCTGATTTGTAGCTTGTAGTAACAACAAAGGGTCCTAACTAGTTGGGTTCACATTTTACCTTGCTATCTAGATTTGGTACATTTTTCTAATTTTCTTTCAAAATGAGCTCTCCAACTTGAAATGACTGAATCTTGATCTTCCTGTTGTAGCTTCTCTTTGGAAAATTATGATATACTTGTAGATGGTTGAAATCATCCATTCACCACTCATCTAGTAGTTCTAGCTTATCCAACCATGACACTCAATATTCTTCATCAATAATAATATTTTGCAATGATATTCTTAGGGATGGAAGCTCGATTTCAATGGGAAGGATGGCTTCCGATCCGTAGACGAGGGCAAAGGAGGTTGCACCTATTGGTGTGTGGATACTCATTCGGTAGGCCCATAAGGTAGGATTTAGTTGTAGGTGTCAGTTACGACAAGCTTCATTGACTATCTTTTTGAGAATTTTTAGGATGGTTTTATTAGAAGCCTCAACCTGGCCATTGTCCTAGGGGTAGTATGGAGTGGAGAAGCGATGTTGGATATTGCAAATCCAAATATAGTGTTCCCTATGAAATTATAACATAACATAAGATCAACAAATACTTGTTAAACATGTTAGAAATCCAAATCTAGTATTCCCTATAAAATTCTTAGCTAAACAAGAATAAAACATGAAAATGAGCATATACCATACAAAGATAGCATGTAATCTAAATTGAAATAGCTAAACCTTCATCCCATAGGGGGAGTGGTGCTCCTTTGATGTGAAAAGAATCCATTTCCTAATCCCTTGTGATAATCTTTGAAGATGTTGATGATTCCAGGTATGGAGTTGATGCTAAATGATGAAACTATGCTCAAAAGTGATTAAAATGATGATTGCTGATGGTGAAAATGGCTATAGTAAGAATGCATGAAGTTGTGGATCCATATTATGAAGAGGAGGCCTCTATTTATGGAATTAAATGGTTGAAGAATGAGAGAATTTGGTGAATGTGGGATAAAATGGGAGCCAATGAGAATATGCCACTTGTCACAATTTATTGGGTGAGGGTGGAGCACATTTTGGGAAATGTGTTGAGGAAAGGAGGTGTAAGAGGAATAAATGAGAATGGTTGAGGATTTGAAAGGCTGTAAGAATAATTTATTGAATTGAATGTGGTTGGAGATATGAGAGGATGTAAGAGGAGTTATTGAAAATGTACGAGAAGTTATTGAGGATGTGATAGGTTTTTGAAACCTTTGGAGGGAAATTGAATGTGGTGGTTGGGAGGAATATTCCTTGGAATATGCCTTTGTGAGGATAAATAGTGGAATTAGATAATTAATAGAAATTATTTTCATGTGCAACCTATTTAGTTGAACGTGGGTTGATTTATATCTTGAGGAGTTAAAAGTTGTAGGATTTATTAATGATGATTAAAAAGTGATTTAGAGTTAAGTAATTCAGAATTAATTAACTTAGATGAGTTAGGTGATTGTGATATTTGATTTGATTTATTTAATCAAATGAGAGGACTTAGGAGGATTTAATTAAATGACTTGATTTAATTAAATATGATGAACATTAGTTAGAATAAGGGTGAATTAATCTAATAAGTTTAATTATTTGATTAATAGTAGAAATTATTGAATTTAACTCAATAATGTTGATTATGTAATTAATTGGTTAGTTTGAGGTGATTTAGGAAGAAATGGTGTTAGTTAATAAGAATGAGATGTATAGTGTCAATCAAGACTTTTTAAGTGTCTACAGACACCACTCATCTTATCATATACCTCCTTTTCTTACTTGTAGTACATTAATTTTTCTAGGTCAGAATCTAATAGCCCACTCAAGATAATATTCTTTATCTTTTCATTGTTCTCATAGGCCTGATCTCAACCAGATAAGTTGGAGGAGTAGAAAGAACAACATAACCATATTTGACTCATATCCAAACATAAAACCCTAAGGGAGCAAATAGGTTTCCATCCTAAACCACAAAAAAGTGAAATCTATTCCATCAAATCTAGGAACCTTGTGAGACCCTTGAGAAATCTAGGATCTTCCTCAAGCTGTTAGATATCTTCTAAGGAACAAGGATTTGATACAAATTATTGAACACACACCAAATACTAAGAGGAGGGTGAATCAGTATTCTATTAAGTCTCTAAATACTCTAAAGAAAACTAAAAAATTTAATACTACATCATAAAAATGAACATGAAAGAAGAAAACAATGCACAACACTACATAACATTAGATGTACATGGAAAACCCAAAAGGGGAAAAATCATAGTGAGAAAAGCTATTAGGAGCTACTATCCTAATCCAGCCTCACATATGATAAATAGTTACAACTTTGTTTTAGTGCTACAACCCAAGGAAACTACTACTCCCTAAGGTTTTAGGGTCACTCCCAAAGAAGCTACAACTCCATGCAATTTTTTGTTAGGTCTACAACAAAAGGAATCAACTACTCCTTGATTTGCATACAAACTTAAGTAGAGAAGATTATAACATGATAGTCTTTCCATTTTCTGAATCAGAAAATTAGGATCAACCCCTTTGATGATTGTAGTTCTTATTTTCCCCTTCTCTTTTGATGATTATACTTCTACTTTGTCAACTCTTCTACAACATTTGTAGATGTCTTCTCTAATGCTTACTTGCTCACTACTTTCAACATTTAGGAAGCTTTACCTTAGGTTCACTACCTCCAACAAAGAAGTAGGCACACCCTTCACTTCCCTTCGATCATAAAAATGTCTTCAAGATAAATTTAGATAGGATCTATCACTTTTGTTCTTTCTCTTTTAGTCACTTACATAAAAGTCATAATACATTACACATCTTCAACTCAACCACACTACCTATATCAACTATATTTTCACTATACATGATATTACATTAATTGAATTATATATGTTGGCCTACAACAATGACTATTACAATTACAAGTTGTCCAAAGATCAAAGAACACATGAAACATGTAGAGGCCAAGACCCAAATAGACTGCACGTAACACCAAGAAGAGGAACACACATTGAACCTGGCCCTAAAAACTCTTCACAAATTTGGTCTTCAATGAACAAAATCCACACATTTACAAATTCAAATTAGGCCAACCTTAAGAAAATATACAAAACTTGTAGCAAGTCAGAAATTACAACTTTGGTGATACACATAAATGATAAAATATTACTTGCACTTCTTCCACATGAGTTAGTATGACCCATACAACACCTTCAAACACTTCTTGAACTCTGCTCAAACTTGAACTCATGGTGAACACCCTTAAAATACCCTTGTCGGCCAAGAAAAAGCATAACCTAGCAACACCTTCATTCTTGTAGACACTTAAAAAGTCTTGATCAATATCACACACCCGATTTTGATTAATAACACCATTTCTATTGTGTTTCACTATATTTTGATCTATTTAATTGAATAATGCAAAAAAATTAATCAAATTTACCATTTTCCTCTATTGATTAGATCATTAATATTATTTGATTAGTTCACCCCTTTCATGCTAATTTCCATCTTATTTGATTAAATAATACAAATTATTTAATTGAATGTCATAAAATCCCACTTTTAATTAAATGATTCTAATTGTTTAATTAAATTACTAAATTCCATCCACTTGTACAATTAAATAATTTCTTAATTATTTAATTGACTAATTGCCTCCAACTTCTCCCCCTTGCAAGAGAATATTACCATCGAATATTCCTCCAATTTTATTTCAAACATTTCCCTGCACATGGAAATATCTTGCACGTGCTCTTTAAATCATGGGATTTATGTTTGTATCAAGCAATTTGAGCCCTTGATTAAGATTATTTATCCATGACATTGAGAAATATTTTACATCCATCTTTGAATTACATCCATTGATTATCCAATTTGTTCCTAGCCATTGATTCATCCAAAAATCCTATAAATAATCCTTGTTTTCATGAGAATTATATTCGCAAGCATTCAAGCAACTGCACTATAGCCATTTTCATGCTCACCCTTTAAGATCAAATTAGTGTTTGTGAATCATTCACCTCATTTTGCATAAATTTCATCAACAAATCAACCAATTGAAGCTTTACAATCTTTTAGTTAGATGTTAATTTGAATTGCATTTTTTATTTTATGTTTAATGACATATTAATTATGAATTTGTTAAAAAATTCATTTGAATATTGTTTATTTTAAAGATCAGTTATTGATTTAATTTATCTATTTCAATTATTTATGATCTTGCTAACTTCCATGTTCACAATTCCAAACAATAGCCTATCTTGGAGAAACTAGATGGTACCTTGTAGAGAAACAAAAAACATCACATGATACTCAAGAACACTACAATACATCTCTTTGACAACCTCGTGCAAAAACAAGTTAGCACAAGCCAACATACATTGAAACTAGCCATCAAACAACACAATCCTACACTCTTTCACTCATAACTTCCTTTGCAAAAGGAATGTTCACATGAAACTATGGATATAGCACCTTCACAACTTCAACAAAATATATTTAGATATTTACAACTATATCTGCAACAATGGAGAAATGATGAGCTAACCTCTGCACCTATGTGAGCATCCACATAGACTCACCACAAAATTCAAACTATCACTTATAAAAACACCTTTCTCTACCCCTAAACATTTGAAACTTAGAGCAGACATGATATGATAACCTAGAAGGATATCTTCCAAACTACAAGAGAAAAGCACTAAGAATATATAAATGTGGAACATTTTTTAGACTATGGCAACCAAATAGCTAGATTGAAATATAATCAAACATACTACTAACATCAATGAAAACCAAGTGTATCAATCTACAACATGCCTTTTATAGAATACAAGGTAGAAAATGATCAAAGAGAGCATATGGCTAAGATAAAATAATCCAACCATTAAACAACACATGGTATGATAGAATTGGTGGCACTTAAGAGATATTTGTCGTGGTTTTAGAAATAAAGTCAAAGTATGCACTTTGACTTCCTTCACTATAGCTCAAATGCCTAAAAACAATAGGAAAATTCTTATCAAGTTCCCTTAGTCTTCAAAATGTGGGAATAGGTAATTGATATTTCTATTCAAAATTCTTAACCTTGATGATGAGTTATGGTTCCAAGAAAAACTTGCAATTTTGTCAACTAATTAAAACTTGGCTCTTCCTTTTTCTTGGTTACCCACTATTTTCCTTCAAATATTTGCTCCATAGAATAATCTCAATTTTCATTGTTGTTGTGATTCTAGTCTCACTACTTTGATCCTTTACCACTATTTTCCCATAAAAGTTGATTTGGATCAATTCTTGCATTTCTTATTATAATTTTCCACCTACCAAGACTTGCATCAACATAATGCCACTTTTCAACTGAAACATTTAATCATTGTAATTAACTTGTTAGAATAAAACATTATCAAAATAATTCTTATACACTCTTAATCCTTTCCAATATATAGCTATGATCAAAATAATACATCTTTTTTACTTTTCAAATTTTTAGCTCTCTCACAGGTTTTTTGAATTTTGGCATCATCGAGAAATTTGGAAACTAATAAAAAATATGTTGGGTGTTACTTTTGTTATGAGTTTTATGGACACTAACTACTTGAATAATCGATAATATACCTATCTGACTAGCTCGATAGTATCTTTCCCATCCATAGGAACTACATCCATTTAAACTCTAATACCTTGGCATACCATTTTTGTAAATTGCCAATCATAATCCCAATCCTGCAACACACTACATTACTTGCACATGCATTCCAATCCCACTAGATGATAATATGCTTTACTCAATTCAAACGTGAACAACTTCCCCAAACAATGTACTTAAACTTGATTTACCTAACCTGATAGGAAACTTACCCCTTCAGGTTTTTCGAGCTTCTTGCTATAATTTTTTATCATTGTGCTACTTTCTCAAGTAGGTATTTTAAAAATTGTTTCCCTAAGCTTCACTAGGAAACTTGGGGCATGTTGTGTAACCATACAACAACTAGAAACCAACAAAAAAAACTTCAAATATTAGGAAACCAAATAAAAATTCAAGCTATATTTTCTAAAATAATTCATCAAGTCTATTTGATTATCAGTGAAACATACAAAAAGAGACTCTAAGGGTCTTAAATGCAAAGAACCTAAGATTCAATGGCATTTTTCCAAGTTTCATTAGGATGTAGATCAACAAGGTAAAAATATTTACGAACAATCTTGATGGTGATCCAATTAGATCTAGATCTACATATAATTGAACAAAGGGATGGACTATAATTTTTTTGGGATGATTAACCTAAATAACATGTATGACCTAATATTATAATGCAAGATCTCAGCAACTAACATACATAAAGAGTCAACCTATTAGGGATCTAGAAAGAACAAAGGATAGTAAACTTGCTTAGAAAATTTGGTTTTGACGTGGCTACAAGGAATTGGTTGCCCAATGGCGAATGGGTCTTTCTAGGGGTGTCTTGATGCGATTTTGGGGTCCTCTAGTGTTGGATTTGAGCTTCCATTTTTCACCTATTAAATTTTCAGAGTGTTGTCTAATAAATATGTAGATGAGTTTTTATGTCTTGACAAGGTTGATGACAATAAATACAACAATGCAAAATGGATCTTCAAACTCTTTTCAATCCTCTTCAAACTTGTAACCTGCACATTCACAAAGAGGGAAAATTGTTGTACCATATAGGGGTTTCCCTCAATAAAACTCTATGTAAGTGTCGTTGAAAATTTCTAGAGACTGAGAGGGGCGAATCAGTGAAACTTGAAACTTTCAACACAACACAAACTCCCTTAGCAAATAAAGATAGAAATTTAAGCAAAGTAGTAATAAAGTAGATTCTACCAATTAGAAACTTTAACACCTTCAACAAACTCTCCAATGAAAGAGAATAGATAATAAATTCAACTAGTCAGCCACCAAAGCATGATGCGTTCCTATCTTGGGAATAGAGCAGACCAAAAATAATCTTAAAAATTATTTAAATGTGATCCAAAAAGATTTACACATAGGTTTACTTAAACTTACCTCAACATCAAGAAAACATGTGGAATAAACATTGAAGCACATAACCAGTCAACTCATAAATATTCTTTTAATTTGGTGCAGGAGCACCCAAGGCCTTCAAGGAGTTCTTCAGAGGTCAGAAGTTTGCAAGGGTCAGGAGGACCTATCCAGCATATCAAAACATCAACTATGACCTTTTAAAGCCTATAATGGCATTTGGAAAGGATGAATGTGTTAAGAGAGTCAACTGTTGTAAGGGTCCTGATAAGGACCCTAGGACCAAAATGCTATGTAATTGGGATTATCATGTTATAGGGCTTTAATTAGTAATATAATGCTTTAAGTAGGTCAAATAAAGCTGGATATTAAAGATCCAATAGTTTTTAGCTGGTAGATTTTAATAAATTTCAAGATTGTAAAATTCAGATTTTTGAATTTCACTTTGGGTGGGAAAGTAGTTTTTTGAGTTTTAATCACTTTTATGCAACTTAATCAATCCAAAATGGTTGGATCAGTTGGTTAAAGGATATACAAAGCCAAAATAATCATTTTTATGGAGGTTAGGTGTTTGGAGAAAGTACTGTACGGACTATTTTTTGGAAATAGTTAAAAACACAATTTTTTGGCATTTTTATGGTGTTCTTCTATTAAATACTTGATCTCTATTGTATCTATGTCCAGTAGGATGATTTAGGAGTTTGTGTTTACATATTTTAACACCATTTAAGGCTTTAAAATCAGTGATAGTTAATTTCTTTGCATTTTATATTGACTGTCCTAAAAAAGAACACAAAATTTACACTAGTTTGAGGGTTTTTCATGGATAAATGATCCATTTCATGGGAGTTTATGACTGTATCTTGTGAAATGGATCATATTTAACATGTACCATACTATACTAAAAATATAATGTGCAGGAGAGATGAATACTATGGTGTACACCAAGATTTCACAATGCAAAGTGCTTGAAGTTGGAGGCTAGGGTATATCAGCAGAAGATCTGCCTTAATGAGGGGCATATTTTTGAGTTGGGATAGACTAAATATGTTGTCTTAATGGTTTAGAGTCAATGAGAAAGTTCTGGAAGTGATTGGAAGGTTAGTTTTCAAGAAGCCCTAGTTTTTTTAGGCAAGTTGAGGAAGGGTTTGTGATGGAGCATGTTAGAGGTGTCATAGAGGTCTAAAAACTTGGATTCCATGGTTTTGAGTCATTTTAGGAGACTTATGAAATTTTCATGGTCAGGGGTTGAGTTTAAGGAGGGGTTGCTTTGAAAAAGAGGGCTAATTAGGCCTAAATTTGAGGAAACAACAGATTTTTGATTGGTGTGCTCTAAAACAAGTGCCATCAAGAATCTAGTATGTTATGTATCATCACAAACCACATCTGGTTCAATCATTATTTTGGAGGTTCCTTTGGAAAGTTTGAGTGCAAAGTCAAAAATCCTTCACTAGAGGCCTAGTTGGGCTAGTAGCCTAGTTAAGGTGAAAATTTGGTTTTGTGTCTAAGTCAAAGGGTTGGGCTTTGAAATCATTAAAAACAAGTTTTTTTGGGTCTCTTAAGAGTGTTCCTATGGTTTGGGTCCATAAGGAAGGCAAATAAGTCATGAATGCAAAGTTGAGGCCTTATCTCCATGTTGGTGCCTAGTTGAAAGGTTGAGAGTGAATCATTGTTAGTCTTGTAACTTGGTGTTTCTTTCAAAGTCCCTAACCCTTTACATTAGAGTGGTATCAGAGCAGTGATTAGGTCCTTTAGGTATTGGAGAATCAGCAATGGCACCAAAAAATCAATTGGCAAGAGAGTTGGAAGAGTTGAAGGAGATCTTGGAAAGGGAGAGAAGAGAAAGAAGGGAACAAGAAGTAGCAAGAGAGAAGGCCAGAGCAAGAGAAGAAAGGAAATGGATAAGGGAGAGAGAGACCATGCAATCAAGGATAAATAACCTTGAGAGGAGTAGGAGGAGAGAAGAGAAAGAAGACCAAGAAGACAATGATGAAGATGAAGAGCATGTGAGGGTAAATCAAGAACAAGCAGTAGATGAGATAGAAAACCTTGAGGAAAGGAGGTTACTGAGATTGTTGAAGGCAGTACAAGGTCATGGAGGGAAGATTCACATAGACTTTCCTATCTATCAAGGGAAGATGGATAGTGAAGAGGTGTTGGGATGGCTTGATGCCTTAGAAAACTACTTTGAGTTTGAGGAGATGGATGAAGAGAGGAAGGTTAAGTTTGCTAAAACCAAGTTGAGAGGCACAACATTGACATGGTAGACTAGTTTCTAGAATGATAGGATGGATAGAGGATTGGAAAAGGTCTCTACATGGGCAAGGATGAAGAGTTTGGTCAAGGAGCAGTTCCTACCATCTAATCATACCATTCATGTGAAAAGGATGAGGCAGAATTTAAAGCAAATGGACTTGGATGTTATGTCCTATACTGAGAAATTTCACAAGCTTAGTATCAGAGGAGGTTATGAAGAAGAGGATGAGAAAATAGCTAGGTACATCAATGGCTTGAGGTACAATCTGCAAGATGAGATTGGTTTGCAATTGCCAAGGACATTAGGAGAATGTTTTCAGTTGGCCATTAGAGCAGAAGAAAAGGTGAAAAGGAAACAAGAAAGATCAAGCAATGGTGGAAGAGGAGGTAGTTCAAAAATGGGTAGAGGTAATAGAGAGTAAGAACAAGGCAATAATGATAAGAGTAGCAATGAAAAAGGAAAAGAGATATTTTCTGATCAAAGAGGTGGATACACTCCTAGAGGAGGAGGAAGATTTGGACAAGGTAGAGGACCATTCATAGGTAGATGTTTCAATTGCAATGAACCAAGGCATCCTTCCTTCAAGTGTCCTAAATGGGAACAAGCTGATAGGGGCAGAGAAAGGAGAGCTAACTTGGTGCAAGAAGAAGAAGATAAGAAGGAGGAACCAAAAACATTCATGGCAGACCCTGTGACTGATGGTAAGTTTCTCATGATCAAGCAAGGAGAAAGACTTCATCAAGAACCAAAGGTAACTATTTTCAAACCAAATTGTCTCGGTCATGGTAAGATCTGTAGATTGCTTATAGATTCAGGGTCACATAGCAATTTAGTTTCAATTGATATGGTAACCAAGTTAGGGATTGAAACTTTTGATCATCCTACTCCCTACAAGGCCACTTGGGTAACTCAAGGACAACATGTAGAGATTGGTAAGAGATATTTTGTTGATTTCTCAATTGGTTCATATCATGATAGGGTGCTTTGTGATGTCATTCCAATGACTTGTGCTCATATCATCTTGGGAAGGCCATGGCAGTATGCTAGAAGGACATTACATGATGGATTTCTTAACACATATTTGGTTCACAAAGGAGATGTTAGATATCAGTTGGTTCCTTTACCTTTGGAGCAGTCTAATGATAGTTTTGTGATTTGTTTTGAGAAGAGTTTGCAGGTGAATAAGCAGGGTGAAACAGGGGAAGGCATTGGTAAGCTAAAAAAAGACAACTTGCAGCAGGGTTATAAGGTGGACAGTCCTTCAAATCAGACCTTGTGGGATTTGGAAAATATCAGGGTTGGAGGCATTGAATGCCCTATAATTGAGGATGATAGTGATGGTATCTTTTCACAAGGAAATTAGGGGAATGAAGGCAGAAATAGGGTACAAGGGCAGGTTGTGATCCAACAGCTAAGAGGGCAGTCTCATCAATGTTTTGATTCTGTCAAGAGTGTAGATTGGCAGAAGAGGAAGACAGTGACTTTGGGAGACTACATACCTTCTCATTGGAAGATGAAAACATATGAGAGCAAGGGGTCTTTTGGTGGCAACACATGGGACACTTCTTGGGGCAAGAAATCTTTCTTTCTCGGGGAGAATGGTGCAAGAGCACCCAAGGCCTTCAAGGATTTCTTCAAAGGTCAGAAGTTTGCAAGGTTTAGGAGGACCTATCCAGCATATCAAAACATCAACTATGAACTTTTAAAGCCTATAATGGAATTTTAAAAGGATGAATGTGTTAAGAGAGTCAACTATCCTAAGGGTCCTGATAAGGACCCTAGGACCAAAATGCTATGTAATTGGGATTATCATGTTATAGGGCTTTAATTAGTAATATAATGCTTTAATTAGGTCAAATAAAGTTGGATATTGAAGATCCAATAGTTTTTAGGTGGTAGATTTTAATAAATTTCAAGATTGTAAAATTCAGATTTTTGAATTTCACTTTGGGCGGGAAAGTAGTTTTTTGAGTTTTAATCACTTTTATGCAACTTAATCAATCCAAAACTGTTGGATCAGTTTGGTAAAGGATATACAAAGCCAAAATAATCATTTTTATGGAGGTTAGGCATTTGGAGAAAGTACTGTATGGACTATTTTTTGGAAATAGTGAAAAACACAGTTTTTGGCATTTTTATGGTATTCTTCTGTTAAATACTTGATCTCTATTGAATCTATGTCCATTAGGATGATTTAGGAGTTTTTGTTTACATATTTTAACACCATTTGAGGCTCTAAAAGTAGTGATAATTAATTTCTTTGCATTTTATATTGACTGTCCTAAAAAAGAACACAAAATTTACACTAGTTTGAGGGTTTTTCATGGATAAATGATCCATTTCATGGGAGTTTATGACTATATCTTGTGAAATGGATCATATTTAACATGTACCATATTGTACTAACAATATAATGTGTAGGAGAGATAAATACTATGGTGTACACCAAGATTTCACAATGCAAAGTGCTTGAAGTTGGAGGCTAGGGTATATCAGCAGAAGATCTGCCTTAATGAGGGGCACATCTTTGAGTTGGGATAGACTAAATATGTTTTCATAATGGTTTAGATTCAATGAGAAAGTTCTGTAAGTGATTGGAAGGTTAGTTTTCAAGAAGCCCTAGTTTTTTAGGCAAGTTGAGGAGGGGTTTTTGCTGGAGCATGTTAGATGTGTCATAGAGGTCTAAAAACTTGGATTCCTTGGTTTTGAGTCTTTTTAGGAGACTTCTGAAATTTTCATGGTCAAGGGTTGAGTTTAAAGAGGGGTTGCTTTGAAAAAGAGGGCTAATTAGGCCTAAATTTGAGGAAACAATAAATTTTTGATTGGTGTGCTCCAAAAAAAGCGCCATCAAGAATATAGTATGTTATGTATCATCACAAACCACATCTGGTTCAATCATTATTTTGGAGGTTCCTTTGGAAATTTTGAGTGCAAAGTCAAAAATCCTTCATTAGAGGCCTAGCTGGGCTAGTAGCCTAGTTAAGGTGGAAAATTGGTTTTGTGTTAAGTCAAAGGGTTGGGCTTTGAAATCATTCAAAACAAGTTTTTTTGGGTCTCTTAAGAGTGTTCCTAGGGTTTGGGTCCATAAGGAAGGAAAATAAGTCATGAATGCAAAGTTGAGGCCTTATCTCCATGTTGGTGCCTAGTTGAAAGGTTGAGAGTGAATCATTGTTAGTCTTGTAACTTGGTGTTTCTTTCAAAGTCCCTGACCCTCTGAATCATAATTGAATTTACCTAATGTAGTCTCAAATAGGATAGGTCAAGACCCATATATATCATGATGCATCTTCCATTGTTGGAGTATACCCCAAGCACATGGCCCAAGTAAAGGAACAACCTCTATTGGCCAAATAACTACAAATAACCCAAAAATCCAACTCAAGTCACAATGCAACACCAATCAGCCGATTACAAACATGTAGATCACATCTAGGGATGTTCTTTGACATCCAACATCAATTCCATACAACTCTTTTATACTATCATGCCATCAACAGCTAGTGTAGATCAAATAAGTATAGAAAAATATATTCAAGGAGCACATGATACATAGCCAAATGATGTAATATTAGTAGAATAACTTGCAAACCACTTTGAGACCTAAAATTGGAATTGATAAATTGCACAGTCAATGAGGGAACATTCACCAAAATAAAAGAGCAATTACATCAATGCAGGGAAATACAAAGTATTTCCCAAACAAGTCTACATGACCAACAAAATGATAACCTTCTAAAATTCATAGAAACCTCCTTGGAAACATAGGTGACCTGAAAAGATAGGAATGAAATATACACAGAGCACCAACATTGAATACCAAACTACAAGACCAAAACTACAATGATGGAGGAATGCAAAGTATTCTTTTGACAAACTTCAATGCAACTTCCTAAAACTTTTGAATAAAATATAGATATTATAACTTCCTTTCAGTAACACATATATTAAGAATTTTAGGTGAGAGAAAGAGACACAATATAGACCTTCAGTAACATCTCTCCAAAATTAGTCATGCTTCTAATCCTCATCTTAATATATCATTATGAAACCAATTCTACTAACAGTAACTATTCAAGATAGGACATAACTTCCAACCATAAGCTTCTCAATGTATCATTCATTAGATAAGGAATGAGATCCAACCATGATCTTCTCAATTCTTTATTTATTAGAGAAGGCATGAATTCCAACCATGAAATTCTCCCTTCTTTGATAATAAATGCCAAGGACTAACAAATTATCAATGTTGATAATACCTACCAACAATCTCCTTAGTGTTAACATCAATGACAACCATCATTGTTGTCATTAATGAAAATAACCCCTAACCATTAGTGTCAACATCAATGAAAACTACTACCAACAATCTCCCCTTTTGGTATTGATGAAAACACACACTACTGACTCTCACCCTTTGACATCAAGGACAAAGGGTCATGTACAAAACTATATATATTTCTCATTATCCCTTCTAATAATGGCATGATCTCTAATATCAATGATAAAAGGGAAAAATGTCTTGAATTAAGTAGCAACAAATCTTCCCCCTTTGACCAAAAAAATTTATTCTTCATGCAACTTCAAAAACTCCTCCTGAGAGGTAGCTCACATCAATCCAAGAGAAAAGGATATGGCATGAATTTCTCCCCCTAGATAGATGCACCATTTATGCATCTAGTTAGAACAAGGAGGGGCAATAACCCCTAACTTATACTAGAGATAAAAGTATCCTTTGTAAAAATATCTACAATCCTTGGTAGGCACATATTCTAGTCTAACTTCATGTTCTGCAACTTTCTCTCTCAAAAAGTGATACAAGATGAAAATATGTTTTGTTCTTGAATGCATTAGCGGATTCTTCGAAATATTTATTACACTAGTGTTATCACACAAAATAGAAATGGCTTCATTATACTCTATGTTCATATCCATCAAGGTCTTCTTCATATAACATACTTGAGAGCAACAAACTACTATAGCAATGTATTCAACTTCCATTTTAGATAAGGACACCAAGTCATACTTTTTACTTAGCCAAGAGACCAATCTATCTCCCAATAAAATGCACTTCCACTTGTACTCCTTCGGTCATCCACACACCTAGCCTAATAAACATCAGTATAGGCATTCAAAGAGAAATTTTAATCCTTTTTGTACAATAGACTATAATTCAGAGTTCTTTCCAAATAACTAAAAATCATTTTCACTTCCTTCTCCTGATATTGCTTAGGATTAGTTTTAGATCTAGTAACCAAACATATTACATTCAAGATGATCCTAACAGCTATACTAACTCATATAAGTGATTTTTTCAAGCACCAGTCGGCACAATCATCTAGACATATGTTTTGTAAAATAGATAGACATTGTAGCACACAATTATCTAAAAACAGAGCTTTGTGGTACACCAAATTTCCTTAAGCTTCAAGATAGCATAGACTATAAATATCCACAAATATGTATGGATCAAATGTTGCTTCTTAAGGAATTCAAAATATTCTACAAGATCTTAATATCACTACACTTATGCTAGAGAGAAAATAAAGACTTTATCACAAATATTGACTTGAAAACTTGGATATGATACCTTCTCATCTTCAATTTATTATTTTCTAGACTACAAGATAAAATATTTTTTTACAGAAGGTTTGGACCAAATATATCTTGGTATTACCAAAGAGAGTACATTGTGAATGCCTTGCTAAACATATGAATTTAACTTTTCTGAAAACTATCTTCATGTGTAGTACACCAAGCTAAAAAGGCATAAAAAGAAACAAGTGTACTAACCTTTTCACACGTTCTTTCACCAGAGTCATCAATAACATGTTCACTTTTGCACAACATGGCTACACACTATAGATTTTATTCAATACATATTTTGTACTGAAGCCTTATTTCCTTTTTCAAGGGGGACAAAGTATTTACAAATGACATCTCCCCCTAAGATAATCCTCTATCTCAATTAGTCTTAGAATCTTGTGTAGAATGAACAAGTGTAGATTCAACCTTCTTCTCATTTACTTGAGCTTACTCTTCTTTGAAGACTTTTCATCACTCATCTTTTGTAGATCAAAATTTGCATCCCTTTTCTGAATAAGTGGCTATAAAAAACTAATTCTACAATGATTTTATTTATGTCCCATCTTATTGCATTTATAGAACATATTATTGTGCTTGAGCACAAAGTTATTCCTCTTTACCTTAGATCTGCACTCAACAACTTTATGGCCAAAATTGTTGCAACCCTAGCAGTATCCATGAAATGAAATAACATTGTTTCTTTGAGGTATAAATTATATTCTATTCATGTTATCATTCCATATGTGCTTAAATCTACAATGAACAACCTTATTCCCAAATTTATTACAAGAAAAGCAATAACCTTGAAAAGATTGATTGAACCTAGTAGGAGCATGATGTCTTCCCATTGGAAAATTTTTGGATGGTTTTTGTTTCCAAAGTAGGATAAATCCATATATTTTTTCTTTCCATATGGATTATTATTTATATTTGTAGATCCATTCTTCTTAGATTCAATAGACAAATTTTCTCCCTTTTAGTTTCAAATTTTTAAATTGGGTCGAAGACATCACATGAATTATTAGCACCAAAATTTTCTCTTTTGTCAATTTCTGGTTTAGTTTTTAGGGAGGAAACCTCATTCTCTAGCTTTAAGCATTCAATTATTTTATCATTGAGTTTGGCACTCAAGCAATGTTCAATCCTCTTGCCTTCTTCAAATTTTAATTTTAAGTCAAGAATCATACCTTCTTTTTTTACATTGATTTCAAATTCTTTACCTCCTTTGATTTTTTCTTTCATATTCTCAACTTCTTCCGTTTATTCTTTGAGAAATATCTCATATTTTTGATTCATAGGCTTTCTTTCATTTAGATTTTCTAAAGAAAATTGAAGCTTTCCTTCAAATCTAGTATCCCAACTATCTCAATTGAAATCCCAACCTTTAGGTCCCATTGAATCTAAATATGAATCAGAGGAGAACATTTCTTAATTAGTCAAGGATCCAGACCCCTTATGCATCTTTGTATTACATATTTTCTATTAGCATCCCAATCCATAAAAAGGGTTTCATCATTAGGATCATTTTCCTCATCTTTAGAGGAACAACTACTTTCCTTGTAATAGAAGACATTTTTAGTCTTATCTCTTTTGTTACTTTCATTTGATTCATTCTAAGGACACTTGGATGCAAATTGGCCAATTCTACAACAATTGAAACACTTGATAGGTAACTTACCTTGGTATTTTCTAATGCCTTTCTTTAACCTCTAACAAAGTTTTCTTCAACTTCATCAAGATCATCATGTTGATTAATAGCTTCATTTTCTACCTTTGTATTGACTTGTGTTACCTTAGTTTTGGTCATCGGGTATGTGCAGGATCATGGTGCGCCAAAAAGTGGCAATATTATGGGTATTTGTAGGGTATGTGGTTGACGACATTTTTTTCACCCAAAATTAATGAAACGAAAAAGGTTTTTAGAGGAGATTCTCAAATTTCCAAAAATATAAATTATGATTTAATTTGAATTTAATAAATAATTATTATTCATTTTCTATTAGAATTACGACTAAAGTCCGATCGATAAGCTGATTGAAAAACATCTATAACTTTCAAATTATCATATTTTTTGAATTCAAACATGCGTCATTCTATGCTTCACATACTGATAGGATTAAAAAATAAAAATTAAATTTCATGAAGTTTTGACCAAGTTAAGGTGGTCGACAGACGAAGTTTTATATTTTCTAAAAGTTGTAATAGAAAATTCATAATTAATTATTTACTTGGAAAAAATTACAAAAAATATGCATCACATCCGGACATGAGTACTCTTATATATAAAATCTTACAAAAAATATTATCATTTTATTATGGTTAGGGTGGTCAGACAGACACCTACTTCTTATTTTTTCCCTGAAATTTAAGTACTACTGCATTGAAATTTCAAATTTTCTCCAAATAGATTTTATTTATTTTTAAATAAACCTAGTATTTTAGAAACTGCATTCAATTTTCTACAAATTCTATTCTTACATGTTTCTGAAATAATATAGATAACTTATTCAAATATTTACGTCAAGTTGCCTAACACTGATTTTTCTAAATTTTTTGCCACTTAAGGGCCTGTTTTTTGCATGATGATCCTGCACATACCCCATCGCTCCCAAAAATGACATCCCCATTCAAATTTTTGGTTAAGTCTAAAAGTCAGGTGGTGTTTTAGGTGGTTCTAACTCAGGCAATGATTTCACCAGTTCATCTAACTCCCCATTTTACTTCCCTCATTAATTTGTTCTTTATTTTCTCATGGACAGTGTATTATGGGATTGTCCTAACTTCCTGAGCACTCTAAGTCTTTAATTTTGGGAATTGGTGGTTTGTATTCAAAGTTTATGAACTAGTTGTTAAAGACTACCAGTGACAGCTTTGAAATTTCTCAAGTATGAGCAAGAGTTGAAGTGGTTTTTAAAACCAATGGTGGTGTTTTTCCTATTTTTGTGAACTTTTTGTTTTACTGTCTAAAGAATTTTTTCAAAGAAACTAAGAGAATGACCATACAGTTGGTTTTTGTTAAAGATGAATTCCAGGTTCAAATGAAAAACCCATTGATGTAGAGATAAATACAAATGGATTCCATTAAAGATGCAACAAATAAAGTTAAAAGATAGAATTTATCATAAAGAATGAAAACACCAAAGTATCAAAACATTGTAATTTTATTATATATATCGAGGGCATTACAAATTTTTTTGTTCAATTACAAAACTAGAACATGAAAATGACATTTTCCTAGGCACACAAAACAAACATAAGCATGTTGATTCCTTCCACCAACACCTGGAGGCGCTCTATCTAGGAAGGTGACAATAGATTTCCATGAGATTACAAGAATTGGGAAAACAACCCCATGTTGTTCCTCACCAACCTTGCATGGAGAAGGGTCACAACTTCTTTAGTGGCTTCATTCTGAGTTGTAGTTGCAATGCAAATGATGTCACCAACGAGTCTACTCTATGGGTAGTTGTTCAGCTTGGTGATGGCTACATTAACTCTATGATGGAACTCAGGCCTAACTAGGTGCTCCACTACCCTCATTCCCTAGTCGCACCATCCAGAGGTGCGAATAAAAGTGTACACAAAATGCTCAAGGAGTGTGGCATTGCCTACATGCACCTGATTCAAGAATGCTTCTCTAGGTAGTATATTGTACAACACCTCCTCTTCTATCTCACTCTGGACAACAAAAATCTCTCTTAGTTGGTCGGATAGCCATCTAAAGAGGGAACTGCACTCAATTTCCTCAATGACTATGAGGTCAATCATGGACACTCTATCACTCTAAGCACTCACCATGTTGGATGCTTCAAGATGGTCAAGTGTGGTTGTGCTTATTGAATTTATGGAAAGTTGGCAAGACATTTGAACTGGTATTCCTGAAGGCTGATAGGATGGCGATGCAATTGGGATTAACTACTGATGTGACCAAGATTTAATTAATGTTCCCAATTGATCTTTCAATTAGACTATTTGCATGTACAACTCCATTACATCTCTGAGATAGCTATTTAATGTGTGGTTTGTGAAGCATGCTAAAACACAAGAATTAACAGCCATAGGGAAAAATTTAAAACAAGAAACGTTCAGTTATCTCCTAAAGTCATGTCATTGGCGATGTAATCATTTTGATCATTAATTATTTTTGTCCATCAATTTTCTCAGTGGAAAGTTAAACAACAAGAAAATGTTGCTATGCTTAGAAACTAATTAGTAATCGTCAAACAAAGGAGGAAGACCCCTATATCTAGGTGGAGAATGATTCAGTGAGGGTCTAAATTCTTGAGAGTGCATTGTGTTTTAAGCAACAGAGAAACAATTTATTCTAGTTATAAGTCAATTCATGTTGTAATAACTCATGATCTGTGAATTATGAGTCGTGAATGCGATGTAAATTGTATTGATCTTTGCATCATGTGCATACGTAGAGCATATATTTTATGATATATCTACTCTATTGCATTTATTCATTTATTGAAATTATGAATCCTTTTATTTCCATTTAAAAGGTCATTCGTCATTCTAATCTATGTACTAGTTGATTCATGACTTTCTTGAAGTGTATTTCACATTACAATATTGAATTTGACTCCATTTTTTGACAAATGTTCATCGGTCGTGCAACAAACATTTGTCAGTCAACTAACAAATAGACCAAAAAACTTTCGTCACCATTTTTTTGTTGAAAGTCTGACAATAAATTTATCATAAAAAAATAGTGCAATTTCGTCAGTCGTCGGCACCATAAAATGGCTCAGATGTTTGTCGGAATATCGATGAAAACTTTGAGTGTTCACTGATGAGTTATAACCAAAACAAAATTCCAACACGTCAGAATAACAACAGAAGTCTGTCACCATTTTGACGAAATGGGAAAGTAGTTACGACAAAGCATTGGTCGCAGCTATAACAACTTCATCAAACCTTTTCGGTGTTTCATCAGTTGCCTTCGTCGAACTTGCGACGAAAGAATGCACAATTTTTTTTTTTAAATATTCGTTGAAATGTATTATCACAGAGAATCTTGGTGATGACCACCAAAGCTAACCCATTGGTGAGAGATCAATCATCAGCATAGGATAGAAAAGTCAGTCCGATAGTCCATGTCTTGCAGATGACTTCCATTGGCAAGACATATCCACTGTCACACCAATCTGACCGATAAAAATGTGAGATTAAGCCTCCAAAAAGTGTTTTTTTCAGCATTTTTTTAATGTTTATGGAGTTTTACTTTGACCCACGCCCAAGGGAACCCTAAAAGTGACCTCTAATCATTTCAAACACCTTAACTACCTCATTCTTATTCATTTGTTTTCCTCTTTTTGATAATTTCAAAAGCATGGTTGCATACAGATTAGGTGAAAGACCTTTCCTTTTAGTTTAGCAATGCATAGAAGATTCAAAAGAAAAATACACTTCGATTGTGCAGTCACCCTTTGGTTCTTTCAAAGAAAAATTTTCCTATGCCACTGTTACACTGCATAGGTAAATAGATTTTGTATTGTGGAGCTATATTAAGCTACCACTCTCAAGACCAATGTATCAATGATACAAAATAATGTTTGAGACTGGAAGAAGACATCAAAATGGCTAGTGTATAAACAAATTCTTATGATTTCTAAGGAATGTTGATAACTCTACTCAGTTGGCTTCTTTTTCCAAAATCATACAAATTGAACCCTGGCATCAATAGACTCTATATATCAAGCTACCACAATTCACTGTTTACCTGTGCAGTCACCCTTTGGTTCTTTCAAAGAATAATCTATGTATGCCACTGTTACACTACACAGGTAAATAGATTTTGTATTATGGAGCTATATTAAGCTACCACTCTCAAGACCAATGTAACAAGGATACAAAATAATGTTTGAGACTGCAAGAAGACATCAAAATGGATAGTATATAAACAAATTATTATGATTTTTGAAGAATGTTGATAACTCTACTCGGTTGACTTCTTTTTTCAAAATCATACAAATTGAACCTTGGCATCAATAAACATGTTTATCAAGCTACCACAATTTATTGTTTACATGTGCAGTCACCCTTTAGTTCTTTCAAAGAAAAATCTGTGTATGCCACTATTACACTACATAGGTAAACAAATTTTGTATTGTGGAGTTATATTAAGCTACCACTCTCAAGACCAATGTAACAATGATACAAAATAATGTTTGAGATTGCAAGTAGACATCAAAATGGCTATTGTATAAACAAATTCGTATGATTTCTGAAGAATGTTGATAACTCTACTCAGTTGGCTTCTTTTTCAAAATCATACAAATTGAACCCTGGCATCAATAGACTCTGTATATCAAGCTACCACAATTCATTGTTTACCTATGTAGTCACCCTTTGGTTCTTTCAAAGAAAAATCTATGTATGCCACGCTGATAACTCTACTCAGTTGGCTTCTTTTTTTCAAAATCATACAAATTGAACCCTGGCATCAATAGACTCTGTATATCAAGCTACCACAGTTCATTGTTTACCTATGTAGTCACCCTTTGGTTCTTTCAAAGAAAAATCTATGTATGCCACTATTACACTACATAGGTAAACAAATTTTGTATTGTGGAGCTATATTAAGCTACCACTCTCAAGACCAATGTAACAATGATACAAAATAATGTTTGAGACTGCAAGAAGACATCAAAATGGCTAGTGTATAATCAAATTCTTATGATTTCTGAAGAATGCTGATAACTCTACTTAGTTGGCTTCTTTTTTCAAAATCATACAAATTGAATCCTGGCATCAATAGACTCTGTATATCAAGCTAACACAATTCAAGTTTCAATGAATATTTATCATGCATGTTTTAAATGACAATCAAGTTTATGGTTGATTTCTTGTTTATATGATGTATGTGATATTGATAATGCCAAATGATTTATGGTGTTATACAACTCTACCTATCATCACAATTTTGTTGTTCCCCCCTAGAGAATCCTGCAAAGAAAAGTTTACAATACTATGTCAAATAATATGAAAAATACTTACTTCCATACAAATTAAATGATTATTCTCATAATGGAAATTGTCTAATCACAACAACAATTCCATGAAAGGTTATCCATGCTTCATAAGAGATGACTAATCATACATATAGACTACAAGATGCATAGAAAAAGCATTACACTTGAGAACAAGCAAGGGCTAACAAGGCAAGGAGCTAAGAAACATCTAGATTGAAGAGAAAATGTGTAGGGAAAATGCTAAGCAGTGTGAAGAGAACAGAGCTTGAAGAACATATTCTTGACCTAATCAAGCTCTTGAACAACTTAAACAAAATTAAAATACTAACACATACATGAGACATGTAATGAACTTCCAATATCTAATATCTTTTTCATTAATGGAGAGGTAGGTAAAGGAGAAATAATTATAATTGTAATACTATTCATAGTCCAATAAATTATGTTCATAATTTGTGTTCAATGGACCTCAGTTTTATCATTATATTGCCCATCTGATACCATATTTTAATCCAGGGTTCAACTATCTCAGATCTAAAGAAGCATCTTCAGTTAACCTTTTAAAGTACTATAAAATAATGTAATACTTTTACTTGACAAAGAGTGGGTACACTTGTGGATTAAAGTTCTCGCAATCATCATGATTTATTGGCACATAGACACAACCTGCAACATATGAAGGAATGGATGACTACAAGTTAGTGAAATGGTCCTTAATATGTGATAAATTTGCAAATTATGAGGACAAATTATTGTAATGATCAAAATATATGACAAGTGCAAAGGAAAGAGCCGAGCTACATCTCTAGAGCCTAAAAAAAACACATATGCAAGAAAAAATATAAAAAAAAGAACAAACCGATTTTTGGATGAATACAAAATAGTGCCTTCAACAACTAATTCATATGCTTTCACACTTGATAGGACATTAAGAAGATTTTAGTCTTCCTCTGTGAAATTAACTACTTATAGAAAAAACCCATAAACCAATATTATATACCTTCATGTAAACCCTAAACCCATAAATTAATTAGCTATAAGATGGAAAATTGTTGTTTAGACATAATCCATCATCTTTTACATATCTTTACTCACTCCTAGAGCTTTAGATAAATTTGTGTAAATGAGACAGAAATGTGAATCTTTTATGACAAAGAAAATTCTTAAAAGGAGGGGGGGAGAGAGCCATGGGTAGGGGGCAAGAGAATGCTTGAATGTATAGAAAAGTATAACATTTTGATCATTATAACAATGAAATGAATCTTAATTTTGAAGCATTAATATCATTTAGAACATTTATGATCAAGAATGAATGTAAATACAAATATTTTTGCATACCTGCAGATGGTACAAAATTTCATGGTTAAGTGGAAGCCTCCCATCAACAACAAGATCCAAATATCTGTGTATCTATCTCAATCGAGACTCTAAACCCTTTAGAGCTGTCAATTTTTCCACTAACTTGTTATGCATAAAAGTTAAATTTTAGAGTTATGTCACCACTAAAAATAGAAGAAATAGAGCTTTGAAACCAAATCCACACACAACACAATGTGGTATTCATACAAAGCCATACAAACAAACTAAACTCATAACATTGGAATGGAAACAACTTCAAATTATGATGTATATGTACTGGGGTATAAAAAAATATTTTTCTTCCACCATAGTGAAAAGTTAGCACTTTCTTTCATCTTTGCATATTAGTTTGATGCTTCAAACGATGCATTTCTTATATTGAAAAGTGCATTACCTTATTGGGCTTCTACTTGTTTCAAGAATAGTTTAATATTCTCTACTTGATAGGGCCAACCACGTGATGGGGAAGCTCATTTGGCCCCTCACCCCCCACTACTCCCTTCACATCAGTACTCTCAATTCCCCTTACCTGATCATATAACATTCATTAATTAACATATTCACATTCATTCATTAACATATAACATTCATTCTTTCAGTTTTTACATATTATCAAAAATATGGTTGTCATGATATGATTACAATCACTTTTTTTTATTTTTTAAAGCTAAAAAAATCTGAAGTGGAGTATCATTTTCTAAATCATTTGTCCCCCATTTAGTTTTTCTACCCTCTGCTCGTGATCTTAATGTACGCCTAGTTGTGTGCTCACGACGTGGATACCGCTACAAGGGGGGTCTATTGCAATAACAAAGAAATGTTAAATTTATATGTTTTATTATTATTGTTACAAGTATTTCATTAACTAAAAGAACATTAGAGTGGTTCTCTTTACCTGATGGGTCCACATCATGTTCCTGAACTTCTCTTGTAGACTCATGCTCAACATGTTGAGCACCCTGTAAATCCTAATTTGTAGTTGAAACATGAAAGGTTATATTAATTAATACACCAATTGAAATTAAATATGTTTAAAAGAACATTAGAGTGGTCCTCTTTACCTAATGGGACCACATCATGTTCCTAATCATCTTTAGCCTGATCATGCTCAACACATTGATCATGCTCTACGTGCTCTATAGTTGAAACAGAAAGGTTACATTAATTTCTACACCAATTGCAATTAAATATGTTGAAAAGAACATTAGATTGGTCCTCTACCTGATGGGGCCACATCATGTTCTTGATCTTCTCTAGCCTGATCATGCTCAACATGTTGATCACACTCTACATGCTCTAAAGTTGAAACACGAAAGGTTACATTAATTAATACACAAATTGCAATTAAAGATGTTTAATTATATTAATCCATATTGCATTTTGTATAGCACATGAATACATCTATTACTGGGATGCACACCATGACCTTCATCTACAGGTTGTGCTCCACCCTCACTTGGTTATATTCCAATGTCATGTGCAGTATTATCATTGCTTGTATGTTTAAAGCAAATAGGCATGTAATTACTTTATGGTGGAAATTAATATTGAATAAATTGCACAAGTATTCAATTTTAAATAAACTTTATTGAGTTTATTTACCTACGTGTCGGATGCAGTGGAAGATTGTGTTTGCCCAATCAAGATTCTTAGGTGTTCAACCCCTACTCCATAGCCTTGCTGGAAGGAAATATTTAGGTCCTCTTCTGTGGGAACTCTGTTGAATTCAAAGGCCTGCATTTTTCAATAAGATCATCAATTTTGCTTCTATGGTGTGATAAAACCAAAATTGTTTGCAATTTATTATTTGGATGCAATATTTCATTTATTGATACTTACAATTCATGCAGCTAATTTCATATAACCACCAAAGCCAAATTTGTGTTGCCCATGTTTTTCTAGTATTTCCTTTGTTGCCTTCGATGTGTCAAGTAGCCTATGAAAATTTTGAAATACGTTAGATTATGTAAAAAGAAAGAGTAATCAGTATATAATTACATTGTTGATAGTATCACATACCTTCCTTGGCCCAATGGTGTCTTTCCTTTTTTCTTTTCAGTATTCTCTTTTCCATCCAACACCAGGTCCTTCCACTCCCTCTCTAGAATCATGGGGGGATACTTGTACTTTTTTTCTTCTCTAAATGTGACCTATATTAGTCCCTCACATACTTTAGATAGGTACCGAATTTCTTAAGGACCTTGGTTGGTTTGAATGTTTTATCACCGAACAACACAAATAAACGGTTAATGAGCTCATCTTTTAAATCTTGATTTTGGGCATTCCACCATATGCGTATGGTGGGCCTGAACAGATCCAATGTAATATCACTTAGATGTTTATAAAAAAACACCATTTCCTACAAAATGATCATGGGATCAATAGTCTAAAAAGAGTGATCAATAGTAAATTTCAATTGGATTATATATAATAATAATTAAAATATTTTAAAGTACTTGGGACCTTCTCTATCTTTATGGGAACAAAATCCTTGGTCACCACAAATGTGACTGGAAATGTTCCCGTACTAGCCATACGAGAAGATCCATGAAATGCAACTAAAATATCACTAGTACTAGTGGCTTTTGCATCCCTAGGTACATGTCCTAACACATGTTCTGGCATGTGTTCACTGCCATAGGGTGCACTAACAGATGCCTACATGGTATGTGTTGCTGAAATTTTAGACGACAATATAGGCACAGATGATGGGGTCAGATGATGTGATGTATGTGTAGGAAGATCAGGATGGACACTTGTACCAACCCCTACTCTTCAAGCAGCACTTGTAGTACCTTGATCATGGCTAGGAGCATCATGAGGATGCAAAAAATCTTGTAAAAACAACACATATTTTAGTTCATGACATAAAAGAGTACAAAATATAATACCATGAATGAACTTATGTTATAATTAAAGACCTTATGACAGCTTACTTACAAGTTTTGTGCTCTCTCAATCAATATTTTAACCCTCTCTCTTATCTCATCTGTTTGAGGCACTATGAATAACAACTTAAGGATTTCTTCATTGCATTTTTTTTGGGTCTTCCTTATCATATCAAGAGGGTTTCTTGAATAAGTGATGTCATCATCACATAATATTGACTGCACCTCCCTATGGATGCTCTTGTCTACTACTGGTGCCTTTCCCTAATCAATCCATCGCAACAAGAATATTAAAAACATTATCGAAATTAACCCAATAAACTTATGAAAAAAAACATAATAATAAAACATTTTACTCGTATCTAATTTGTACAATTACAATGAGGTAAACCTGTCAGGTAGAAGCGCCTAAAGATACATCACGATCTGTGCTCTGGGTCAAGGCCTTCCCCTTATGATCAATGTCCCACTATGACAAAAATTAAATATTAAAAAACATTACCGAAATGAAACCAATAGACTTACGAAAAAAAACATAAGAATAAAATGGTATATTAATGGAGTCATTAATTGGAGGTTGGGTAAAATGGTATATAGTACATACCACCCCCATAGTAACTGTGTTTGTAACCAAGCGATTCAAGTTGTAATCGATTAGCAATTCTTCCCCTACAGTTATTGATTTTATCACACATACGAATACATGGTTTCCCTCGCGTGCCTCGAATATGCAATTGGGTTGCTTATTTGTTGACACAGGTCATGTACTATTTATAAAGCCTACAATATTCCCTGATTCTTTTGGCCTTGCATCTATGTATATAGCCACTCCTTTATTTTGATCCTTATCTTTTAGTTGTATATAATTTGTTGACAGTGCATACCTATGCATACTTCGTGTATATCAAACCAGTTGCATCCAATATTTGTAACTGTAACAAGGTCTGACATTCTCCATCAATTCAATAACTTTTTCATAATAGACCTGTTATGTTGTCCATACAAAATAGGCCCAAACCATGTAATGACAATGGTGCTATGCGATATATCCTCTCGTTGACACAAAAATCGATGTTTATTGAAGGAAGTTCCTTGGTTACCCATTGTTTCCGTAGATTTTTTTACCTCAAGGGCACCTCGACGTCGCCTATGCTCTCATCATCATAAGAACATGACCCCCCTTCAGCAAGAAAAAATTCCATGTGTTTACGAAATTTTCTTCTAATCTTTTGACCTCTAGTTGATCTCCCTCTTTTAGACCTACTACATGTCTCGCTTTCCTCTTCTCTCCCTGAATTTCCCTCACTCGAGGAAGATAGATCTGACAAATACCTATTTGGTTGTACCTAAACTCATTATAAGGATGTTGGATGAAGTTCTTTCATGGTGACGTGATCCCAAGGTGACATTATGATTAATCTATCATTTCATCGCTAGAATTTCATAGGTTATAAGGTAATCAAGTCTTGATAGATTGCAAGTTATTTTTACTACTATCCAAATGTGTCCATCACAAATCAAATCTACTTAATGTTTTAACTCCCAAACTTTGTAACAAGTGTTAAATGTGACTATGGTCCACCAGTTTCACAACCAAGGCCTCAAATGTATTCTCTAATTGGAACGCCATCATTTATCCTAAGGTTTTCTCATAATGCCATCATTGGAAAAGTATGATCAAATTCTTCTATTGTGAAGAATTGGTCTATGTGCCTCTAGTAATCACTATAAACATTTGTAAGGATATATGTTTTTGGTGGAGGTATTAAAGAAGAATTGTATGCATCTATTTCCATTCATTAGATCTAGCTTAGCCTAGCATATAATTGGGCTAAGTCTACAATTGCTTTAGGCTCATGCGATGAAGGCTATGTGTGATGAAATCCTAGACCTCAACCAAGATGTGGGTAGATTATGGAAGTTTTTCCAAGACCTGAGGTTGGTCGATAAAAATGTGAAAGACTAAGCTGTTTCATTTTTTCTGTCTTATCTTATACCATTTTACGAGAATGGGGGTGCCAATGTAGGAGAAGATCTTTGGAAACTTGGCATGAAAATTGCAGGTTAAAGAGAATGGGGGTGCCAAACTTACAGTACTCATTGTCCCTTGGTCATCGATTTTCCCTGAGTGCCCTCAACCTCATCCTCGGCGCTGGTATTGACCTTGTTTTCACTCCTCCAAACTCTTCCTCGACGCTGATATTGACCTTACTTTAACTCCAAACTCTTCCTCAGTGCTAGTATTCACCTTTCACTTCTCCAATTTGACGAGCTACAACTTGGTTTTGTTAGGTTTTACAGTATATTAATTAAATTGAAAATTATGGCACCATTTAGCTAGGATTTAATATTGTACAATATAGTTAAGTATATATTAGCTATATTTTACATAATAAACAATATAATTATTCAACTTATTATAATTATATATTATATTCTTTAACAAAATTATTAAATACATATGAAATTATTATAATTAATAATTAATAATAAGTATATTTTTATATAATACAAAATATAATT
>VDFB02270651.1:312104423-312184298 GCA_007258455.2 Sequoia sempervirens | reverse complement strand
TTTGACTTGTCATGTTGAAAGAAAATGAGATTTTAATAAATCAATAAAATTGATTTATTGTGCAAGTGGCTAGATCTAGATAATGCAAGTGGGATGGGATTAGCATTAGATTAGGATTAGATGATGATTATGCTGATTAATGCTGATTAGATTATTTGACTTTCAAGACTTTGATAATTGATTTATTAAAATCAGAAAAGGATGGAAAATGATTTAGGATTTGATTTAAATGGCTTATTTATTTATTTAATTAAATGGATGATGAAGGTTGAATGATAATATTTATAAGATTATTTGATGAATGGTTTAAAGTGATGAATTTGCCTAATGTAAGAGCTAATTTGACTGACTCCGATCGAATGCATAATGTAAAATTTGCATGTCTACACTTTTTTTCCTTTGATGTGTCAAGTAGCCTATGAAAATTTTGAAATACATTAGATTATGTAAAAAGAAAGAGTAATCAGTATATAATTACATTGATGATAGTATCACATACCTTCCTTGGCCCAATGGTGTCTTTCCTTTTTTATTTTCAGCATTCTATTTTCCATCCAACACCAGGTCCTTCCACTCCCTCTCTAGAATCATGGGGGGATGCTTGTACTTTTTTTCTTCTCTAAATGTGGGGTATGTGCAGGATCATGGTGCGCCAAAAAGTGGCAATATTATGGGGGTATGTGGCTGACGACTTTTTTTTCACCCAAAATTAATGAAGCGAAAGGTTTTAGAGATTCTCAACTTTCCAAAAATATAAATTATTATTTAATTTGAATTTAATAAATAATTATTATTCATTTTCTATTAAATTATGACTAAAGTCCTAATCGATAGGCTGATTGAAAAACATCTATAACTTTCAAGCGGTATCATATTTTTGAATCCAAAACATGCGTCACATTCTATGCTTCACATACTATAGGATTAAAAAAAAATTGAATTTCATGAAGTTTGACCAAGTTAAAGTTGACAAGCGAGTTTTATATTTTCTAAAAGTTGTAACAAAATTCATAATTAATTATTTACTTGGAAAAAATTACAAAAATATACATCACACCCGGACATGAGTCCTCTACTTATATATAAAATCTTACAAAAATATTATCATTTTATTATGGTTAGGGTGAAATTGGAGCCAGACACCTACTTCTTATTTTTCCCTAAAATTTAAGTGCCTCTTGCATTGAAATTTCAAATTTTCACCAAAATAGATTTTTATTTATTTTTAAATAAAACCTAGTATTTTAGAAACTACATTCAATTTTCTATGGAATTCCTATTCTTACATATTTTTGAAATAATATAAGATAACTTATTCAAATATTTCGTCAAGTTTCCTAACACTAATTTTTCTGAATTTTTGCCACTTAGGGCACGATTTTTTACCGTTGATCCTGCACATACCATGACCCTGTAGTAGTCCCTCATACTTTAGATAGGTACCAGCTTTCTTAAGGACTTTTTTTTCGATTGAATGTGTTATTACCAAACAATACAAGTAAACGGTTAATGAGCTTATCTTTTAAATCTTGATTTTGGGCATTCCACTATGTACGTATGGTGGGCCCAAAGATCTCCAATGTAATATCATTTAGATGCTTATAAAAAACATCATTTCCTACAAAATGATGGATACATTCTTCAAGAGTGATCAATAAAGTAAATGTCAATTGGATTTATATATAATAATAGTTAAAATATTTTGAAAGTGCAGGACCTTCTCTATCTTTATGGGGAACCGAATGCTTGGTCACCACAAATGTATTTGGAAATGTTCTGCTTTTAATATCTGAAGATCCATGAGGCTACTAAAAATATCCACTAGTACTAGTGGCTTTGCATCCACAGGTACATCCTAACACATGTCACGGCATGTTCACTATAAGGTGCGTTAATAGATGCCTACATGGTATGTGTTTCCGACATTTTAGACGACAATATAGGCACGGATGATGGGGTCAGATAATGTGATGTATGCGTAGGAAGATCAGGATGGACACTTGTGCCAACCCCTACTCTTCGGGTAGCACTTGTAGTACCTTGATCATGGCTAGGAGCATCATGAGGATGCAAAAAATCTTGTAAAAACAACACATATTTTAGTTCATGACATAAAAGAGTACAAAATATATTACCATGAATGAACTTATGTCATAATTAAAAACCTCATGGCAGCTTACTTACAAGTTGTGTGCTCTCTCAATCAATATTTTAACCCTCTCTCTTATCTCATATATTTGAGGCACTATGAATAACAACTTAAGGATTTCTTCATTGCATTTTTTTTGGGTCTTCCTTATCATATCAAGAGGGTTTCTTGAATAAGCAATGTCATCATCACATAATATTGACTGCACCTCCCTATGGATGCTCTCGTCTACTGCTAGTGCCTTTCCCTGATCAATCCACCGCAACAAGAATATTAAAAACATTATCAAAATTAACCCAATAAACTTATGAAAAAAACATAATAATAAAACATTTTACTCGTATCTAATTTGTACAATTACAATGAGGTAAACCTGTCAGGTAGAAGCACCTGAAGATACATCACGATCTGTGCTCTAGGTCAAGGCCTTCCCCATATGGTCAATGTCCCGCTGTGACAAAAATTAAATATTAAAAAACATTACTAAAATGAAACCAATAGACTTACGAAAAAAACATAAGAATAAAATGGTATATTAATGGAGTCATTAATTGGAGGTTGGGTAAAATGGTACATAGTACATACCACCCCCATAGTAACTATGTTTGTAACCAAGCGATTCAAGTTGTAATCGATTAGAAATTCTTCCCTTGTAGTTATTGATTTTATCACACATATGAATACATGGTTTCCCTCGCGTGCCTCGAATATGCAATTGGGTTGCTTATTTGTTGACACAAGTCATGTACTATTTATAAAGCCTACAATATTCCCCGATTCTTTTGGCCTTGCATCTATGTATATAGCCACTCCTTTATTTTGATCCTTATCTTTTAGTTGTATATAATTTGTTGACAGTGCATACCTAT
Source organism: Sequoia sempervirens (assembly GCA_007258455.2). Classification (NCBI taxonomy): domain Eukaryota; kingdom Viridiplantae; phylum Streptophyta; class Pinopsida; order Cupressales; family Cupressaceae; genus Sequoia; species Sequoia sempervirens. Next base: position 312,181,280 of record VDFB02270651.1, on the reverse strand, counting down.
GCATACTTCGTGTATATCAAACTAGTTGCATCCAATATTTGTAACTATAACAAGGTCTGACATTCTCCATCAATTCAGTAACTTTTCCATAATAGACATTTATGTTGTCCATGCAAAATAGGCCCAAACCATGTAATGACAATGATGCTATGAGATCATATATCCTCTTGTTGACACAAAAATCAGTGTTTATTGAAGGAAGTTCCTTTGGTACCCATTGTTTCCATAGATTTTTTTACCTCAAGGGAACCTTGACGTCGCCTATGCTCTCATCATCATAAGAACATGACCCCCCTTCAGCAAGAAAAAATTCCATGTGTTTACAAAATTTTCTTCTAATCTTTTGACCTCTAGTTGATCTCCCTCTTTTAGACCTACTACATGTCTCACTTTCCTCTTCTCTCCCTGAATTTCCCTCACTCGAGGAAGATAGATCTGACAAATACCTATTTGGTTGTACCTGAACTCATTATAAGGATGTTGGATGAAGTTCTTTCATGGTGATGTGATCCCAAGGTGAAATTATGATTAATCTATCATTTCATCGCTAGAATTTCATAGATTATAAGGTAATCAAGTCTTGATAGATTGCAAGTTATTGTTACTACCGTCCAAATGTGTCCATCACAAATCAAATCTACTTAACGTTTTAACTCCCAAAATTTGTAACAAGTGTTCAATGTGACTATGGTCCACCAGTTTCACAACCAAGGCCTCAAATGTATACTCTGATTGGAATGCCATCATTTATCCTAAGGTTTTCTCATAATGCCATCATTGGAAAAGTATGATCAAATTCTTCTATTATGAAGAATTGGTCTATGTTCCTCTAGTAATCACTATAAATGTTTGTAAGGATATATGTTTTTGGTGGAGGTATTAAAGAAGAATTGTATGCATTTATTTCCATTCATTAGATCTAGCTTAGCCTAGCATATAATTGGGCTAAGTCTACAATTGCTTTAGACTCATGTGATGAAGGCTATGTGTGATGAAATCCTAGACCTCAACCAAGATGTGAGTAGATTATGGGAGTTTTTCCAAGACCTAAGGCTGGTTGATAAAAATGTGAAAGACTAAGCTGTTTTATTTTTTCTGTCTTATCTTATACCATTTTACGAGAATGGGGGTGCCAATGTACGAGAAGATCTTTGGAAACTTGGCATGAAAATTGCAGGTTAAAGACAATGGGGGTGCCAAACTTACAGTACTCATTGTCCCTTGGTCATCGATTTTCCCTGAGTGCCCTCAACCTCATCCTCAGCACTGGTATTGACCTTGTTTTCACTTCTCCAAACTCTTCCTCGACGCTAATATTGACCTTACTTTAACTCCAAACTCTTCCTCAGTGCTAGTATTCACCTTTCACTTCTCCAATTTGATGAGCTACAACCTGGTTTCATTAGGTTTTACAGTATGTTAATTAAATTGAAAATTATGGCACCATTTAGCTAGGATTTAATATTGTACAATATAGTTAAGTATATATTAGCTATATTTTACATAATAAACAATATAATTATTCAACTTATTATAATTATATATTATATTCTTTAACAAAATTATTAAATACATATGCAATTATTATAATTAATAATTAATAATAAGTATATTTTTATATAATACAAAATATAATTAATATAATATATATTTAATATAATAGTAATATATATTAATATGAGAGAGAGAAACTAAATTTTGATTGGTTGTTTCATGTCAACAATCCAAGGATGGCATGTGCCCTTGGGGAGTTATGCTCAAGCTAGCATTCCATTTGATTAAAGATATGATAATTCTCCTTTAAGACCTCTTCAATATACCCATTGCACATTTAAGGAGACAAAGATAAATATAGGGAAGAAAATATAGAGAGGGAGGGAGATAATGACAAACATACAAATAGAAAGGGAGACAAAGAGATAGAGAGAGGTAGAGAGATAAAGAGATAAGGATATAGGGAGGGTGATTGATATATCTCTCCATGTCGCTCTCTATCTCTCTATATCTCCCACTATCTATGTCACTCACTCTTCCCCCCTCTATCTATTGAGCTATCTCTCCCTCTCCCCCCTTTCTCTCTCATTCACTCCATCTCTCCCTCCATCTCTCCATTTCTCTTTTTATCTCCCTCCCACTCCTCTCTCTATCTCTTTCTATCCATATCTTTCTCTACCTCTATCACGATCTCTATATCTCTTTTGCCATCCCCCTCTATCTCTCTATATCACGCCCTTTCTATGTCTCTCCCTCTCCCTCTATATATATTGAGCTATCTCTCCCTCTCTCCCCTATCTTCTTCTCTCTCTCCCTTTCTACATATCGATCTCCCTCTCCGGCCCCTCTTCTTTCTCTCCGTTTTCTACCTAACTATCTCCCTCTCTTCTCTCTATATCTCTATCTCCATTTCTCTTTTTTTCTCCCTCTCACTCCTCTCTATCTCTTTCTATCCATATGTTTCTCACCTCTATCCTTGGAATCTCTGTCTCTTTCACCATCCCCCTCTGTCTCTATATCCTCCCTTTTCTCGGCTATCACATTGTATGTTGACTGTCTCCTCTCTATCTTCTATATATATATCGCTTTCTGCATGTAAATGCTCCATCTGGGACTCTTCAACAATAATAAAACCATCTGTCTCCTCTTCTGCGGCACCATCTTCAGTATCTCCTCTCCCTCGTCTCTGTCTCATCATCTTACTATCCCTTTCTCCCTCTCTATCTCTCACCATCTCTCCCTCTCCCCCTTCCTTTCTCATTCACTCCATCTCTCCCCCCATCTCTCCTACTCTACATCTTTGTCTCAATTTCTCTTTTTATCTGCCTCTCACTCCTCTCTTTATCTCTTTCTTTCCATGTCTTTCTCTACCTCTATCACAATCTCTCTATCTCTGTCACCATCCCCCTCTATCTCTCTATATCACCTCCTTTCTATGTCTCTCATCTCCCTCTATATATATTGAGCTATCTCTCTCTTTCTCCCCTATCTTCTTCTCTCTCTCTCCCTCTCTAGCCCTCTTCTTTCTCTCCCTTTTCTACCTAACTATCTCCCTCTCTTCTCTCTTTTACTCTTCAACCTATCCCTCCATCTCTCCCCCTCATCTCTATCACTCCTCCTCTACCTATCTATATCCCTTTCTCTCCCTCCCCCTCTCTATCTCCCCCTCTCTATCTCTCACAATCTCTCACTCTCCCCCCTTTCTCTCTCATACACTCCATCTCTCCCTCCATCTCTCCTACTCTATATCTCTATCTCCATTTCTCTTTTTGTCTCTCTCTCACTCCTCTCTCTATCTCTTTCTATGCATATCTTTCACTACCTCTATCATGATCTCTCTATCTCTTTCACCATCAAAATAGGGGTAGTTGTGGGTTTGTTGGTTTTCTTTGTATACTATATACTTAGTTCCTCTATAATAAATAAGTCATATTTAATTTCATTCCAATATAATTCTCTCATAAAGATATTTTTTTGAAATAAGTGCTTCATAACCAATCTAATCAAATCATAACCTATGAAAAAGGTAAGAGGATTTTTCTAAAGAAAAATAACAGTTGACCCAATCATAAGTATGTGGCCTTCACAGAAAGGAGTGATCCACCTTACCAATAAAAACTACATGATTTAGACCTACTAGGTTCAACTCAACCAACCTATCAACCTACCTTTAAGAGGATTCCAACAAGTTTAGAATGACCAATTTAAAAAATCCAAACAACTCTCAAAGCTTGACAAAAAACATAAGTCAAATGTCACAGTTTGACTCCTTCAATCCTTGTAATAGTGCAAACCTAGTTTTTTCCCAATAACTCAAAACTTTTCCAAAACACCAGAGAAATCCTTGATGGTTTTAGAAACCCTTTTGGAGTTATTAAACAAACTTCAAGGGAAAGTACAAGTGATTTTCCAAATTTTACAGTGATATTTTACACTTGTTGATTCCCTAAAGAAAACTTTATCTTGAGTATAATACATCATAGTCACATATGATCACATAATTCTTGACATTTGATATCATGAAAACCCTCTAAAATCTAGTATTCAAAAAACCCATATTGGCAAGAATTTGTGCAGGTCTCACTGATTCATAAATCATTATATTCGCATTTTCAGCATATCAGCAAAAGAACTGAAATGTCACACCGATCGGATTACATAAGAAGATACACATTGGGATGACACAGTCCACGGTCTTACCAATAAAGAGATTCATTGGAAAGACAAATTCCATCAGGGTGAAATGAAAAGGTCTCACCGAGCATATAGGTCTAACTGATGAGAATCATGTAAATTCTAAATGTTCACCTGACCCACTAAGTTACACCGACAGGAGGATATCAGCATGAGTTCTAGCAACATGTTCAAGACCAAAAGAAAAGTTATTAGCAAGACTTATAACATCAGAGGAACCACTGAATGTGTTAGTGATAGTAAAATTTAGGCCAATGAAGAAACAAATGAACCAATATGATTGTTGGGGTGACTCTTGGTGATGTATACTACACAAATGTTAACCATGTGTCGACCTCATGCTCATCTCGCAAGAATTGAATGAGCCTTCACTTATATCCATGAGCTCGTAGGGAAGAATAAAACACTTTAATATTTTCTTCAGGTGTACTAAATGTGTTGGGCCCACATGAAACGTGGTGCAATTTTTCCAATTCGCTAGAATTAACAAGTGAGCTCCTTCAACCCGCAATTTGGCATGCAACGGTTGAGATCTAGCTAGGCTTCAATCTTTAATCTCTACTGTAGATCTTCATCATCGACAAGACCATCATTTCTTTCACTGACAGGAGCATTGGGAATATATTGACAAGACATGTGCCATTGGTGTAAATCTTGAATGTTCACCTGGCTCGCTAAATTACACTAACAGGAGGATATCAACATGAGTTCTAGCAACATGTTCAAGACCAAAAGAAAAGTTATCGGTGAGACTTATAACATCGGAGGAACCACTAAATGTGTTAGTGATAGTAAAATTTAGGCCGATGAAGAAACAAATGAACCATAATGATTTTCAGGGTGAATCTTGGTGATGTATACGACACAAATGTTAACCACGTGTTGGCCTCACACTCATCTCACGAGAATTGAATGAGCCTTCACTTATATCTGCAAGCTCATGGGGAAGACTAAAACACTTTAATATTTGCTTCAGGTGTTCAAAATTTGCTAGGCCCACATGACACGTGGTGCAATTTCTCTAATTCACTGGAATTAACAAGTGAACTTCTTCAACTCGTGATTTGGTGTGCAACAGTTGAGATCTGGCTGGGCTTCAATCTTTAATCTCTACTGTAGATCTTCATCATCGACAAGAATGCCATTTATTTCACTGATAGGAGCACTAGGAATATATCAGCAAGACATGTGCCATCGGTGTAAATCCTAAATGTTCACCCGACAGGAGGATATCGGCAGGAGTTCTGGCGACATGTTCAAGACCAAAAGAAAAGTTATTAGCGAGAATTATACATTGGAGGAACCACTAAATATGCTAGTGATAGTAAAAGTGAGGCTGATGAAGAAACAAATGAACCATATTGATTTTCGGGGTGACTCTTGGTGATGTGTATGGCACAAATGTTAACATCGGCCAGATGTGTACATCATTACCCCGATCAACAGAGTATTTAGTGAACGTTGATTGGGGCCTATTGTATAGATCACCCAATGTTTGAAGGTGTCTTGCCAACCATTTCATTTGATGTGACAGTAAGGAATTCAAAAATTTGTAACATTATTTCCTGAAGTTAAAGCATTAATGGGGCCACAAAGTAGAGGTAATTTCATAAATTGAAAGGAAATCGTTGGAAAATGAACATTATTGTGAATTGGTAGTGAAGGAAATGAGGAGACAAAGAAAGGGCCAAAGAATTGTTTTAGTTGAAAGACCTCAATCAAAACCAGTAATTCCTCTGCATTTTAACTATTTTATTTCTGCAATTTTAAGTGAGTAATATGGAAGCCACCAGCTCAGGGCAGTTGAAAGGTAGAAAACAAAGTGAGAGCAGTCAGCCTAAGAGTAAGAAGTTGAAAGTTGAGTCTGGAATTGAGCCAAAGGGTGCTGAAAGAAAGCTAAATCAGGATTTAATTAACCAATTGCCTGGATCTAGGTCCCGAGGTAGGTGCTCCATGCGACTGAGGATTGAAGTGGATAAACTAGACAAGTGCAAGCACATAGGGGATATTTGGACCCCAATCAGAGGCTATGAATTGTTTAGATTCCACTTTCGACGAAGAGATTGTTTTGAGCCAGTTTGTAATCTGTGCCATCTGAATTTAGGAAAAATGGTTTTCCCTAATGTGTTTGTCAATATAGAGCTGGTAAAATTGTTGGCCACCCACTATGACTCAAAACTTAAGGCCATATGTGGACCATCTGGGAAACCGTTCGTATACATACTAGAGGCTACAATAAGTGAGGTTTTTAAGTTGGAAGGGTGGTGTAATGAGAAAATTGTGAATGAAGAGTTGGAAAAGGAGTTTTGGAGAATGGACACCACTTACAAGGGTTGGAGTTTGCCCTTACATAGATTTAAACAAGATGGTAAAAATGTCCCACTTGATGATGGTGATGAGCCACCATTCCATGTGGACTTATTTGAGCCCTATATGAGATATATTAACCTATTTCTTGGTAGGACAAGTGTTGGGTATGGAAGTTCCAGAGTATATGTCCATTGTTCCCATGGTAATTGCAGCTGACATTCAATGTCATAATTCTAGGTTATTCGAATATGCTTCATTTGTCTCCAAGGAACTTGACTTAGCATTGGTGGCAATCAAGAATAAATCCCCTGTTCTACACCTTAGGAATTATTCTCTTTTAATGCATCTAGTATTGTACTTCAGACAAGAGTTAGGGATTTGGCCAAAAAAGTTGAAGGTTTCACATTTTCATAAAGAGGGAAAATTGTTACCCATTCAATTGTGGACTGCCATTTGGGACAACAGTTTTGCAAATTCCAGTTTCCTGTATTTTAAAGAATATTTTGTAAAGCTAGTCTATGAATTCTATAGTCATCCTTGTGCACACTCATTGTCTGATGAAATAAAATGCTTCCTCATACCTAAGGACTATAATGGACCAATTGATCACAACTGGGGAGACTGGTATTTCTTGGAAGATGCTACTATGGTAAGGGTGTTTGGTTTTGAGGATTCTCCTTTCATTTTTCCTAAAACAGTCTTGGATAGGATTGTATATTTGGAAATTGTAAGACAAATGGATTATTCTAGTTTCATTAATTTTGGATCATTCATAAAACAGTCATTTATTCCTAGTACTCTGTGCTTTGGTGATTTTATTTTGCTTGCAAAGGAAGGATATGATTTGATCCTTAACAAATTAATGCAATATAATATGAATAAGGGTACAACAAGACAAGGTTTTGATCCAGAGGGATATATCAATTCTACCAAAAAAAGGATAAACTTTGAATGATATGATCACGTGCCTTATCAATTTGATGACATGATTAGAAATTTGGAGGCAGAGGAAGCAGAGAGAGTGATGGAGGAATAAAACCAAGGGTTGTTGAATATAGGGGTCCCTTTTTCTGGAGATGAGGAAACTAGAGAAGATATGCCACGAGACCTATGTAGGATTTCCACATTAAAAACTCAAGATTACAACTGCCCTCCTAGAGAACTAAGTGTTGAAGAGAGCCAAGATACAAACACCAGACAGATGGCATATAGGACATTTGTATCAGACAATGAATTTGTGAATTCTTCAAAATTTAGATCTTTCTTGTATAAGCAAAAGGGCAAGGAGATAACGGAGACAGTTGATGATATTGCACCAAGCAATGAGGAGTAGCTAGTAAATAATTTGAAATTAACTATGGATATAGAAATGGCTAATATGACCCCTAACAAAGGAAGGAAAATGTTAGAGGAAGCTAGAGTTATGATCTTTCCAAGGCTGGATTTGAATTTTGCATTGGTGTTTGATAGCTTCTTAAAGGATAATAGTGCCACACACAAACGTAGTTTGGAGGGGGTAACATAAATATATGTTGGATCCAAATATAACCCTGATGAAGGATCACTCATGATATGGGCCTTGTATCCACCTCATAGAAAGTCAATGATGATTGATACTGAGAAAGCATTTGGACACGTCATGACTCTGAAGGTTGGAGAGGTAGATCCTATGGTGACTCTAGACATTGGGATTAATGTGGAAAAATTGAATAAATCCCAAATACAAATGTTAATAAAAGAAAAGGAAATGTACAGAATGAATAATGAAAGGATCATGAGTGAAAATGATCATTTGAAGGACATGCTAGGAGTGACAATGGGACCTCCTAATTTAATAACACATGGTGAAAGCTCATAGGAAAAAGATCATTGGGAGGAGTTAGCTGCATATTCACAAGGTAAATATGATACACTCATTGCAATAATCAGAAAAAGGCAAGCCAACTTAATGATTTTGTTGAATAAGCTATGGGGAGCATATTCAAAGAACCATGTTATAGGGCAAGAACACAAGAGAATTAATGGAAGGATTGAAGAATTTTTTTGAGAATTAAATGAAAGAGATGTTCCTAATAGTGTGGCAATTGGTATGGGTAACAAAATTATAAAGAAACATAGGGACTATTATGAGGAATTGCAAGAAGATGCAAAGGGGCTGGTTGGTGTTACGAATATGGGACTTCCTACACTATTTGAAGATGTAGAAAATTTGAAAGAGAAAGCCAAGTGGATCAAAGAATATGAATTGATGCTACAAGGAAATCTAGAAAATGCTACAGGGAAGGATTGACATTGGACGAGAGCTGCGAGCACAACGAAAGGATGATAAAGTTAGAAATATTGGCTAGGAACGCATTAGGAGATGTTGATACTCATGAACAACAGGATTATCTAGATCATTTATCAAATGTTCATCTATGTTTAAGTAGAGCCTAATCTCTTGTTTTAATTAGTTAAGTAAAATAAAAAAATTATGAAGGGACGTGTCCCTTCCAAGTTTTGATGTATTTATATGTGTTCCATAGTAATGTAATAGATATAGGCATTAGGAGATGTTTAGTAGATAGCTTTCTAGCAAAATGCTTTCATATACAGAGACTCAGATGCATGTATTCTGATGGAGTAAATGAAGATATCTAAGTTCCAGATTAAGATTTTGGTATCAACTGTTTATTAAATTTATGCAGTTATTTCATTGTCTCCATTATGATGCTTCTCTATTTTTTAAATTGATATAACAATGTGGGACTCAATTTATTATTGTACATTTGTTGTATATGTGTGATCTAGTTATTCAATTCTCTCAAGTTTTATCATTGTACATTTGTTGTATATGTGTGATATGGTTATTGTCTAAATAGATATAACAATCTTATACTCAATTTATCATTGTACATTTGTTGTATAATTATTGCCATTATTGAAATTCACATTTGTAGATATTTATTAAACTCCATATACCCAGTAAGGCACTGGTCTCCCCTTGTATTATTTTATAACTTTAATTAATCTTATTTATTTTACACTTACATTAACAAATACACACATTCATTTACTGTCTTCATTTATTTCTCATGTAGTTTAATAGTTTGATCGATTTCATATTATGTGTTGAAGACTTTATAATTTCAGTTACATTAATTTATGGATATGTTGTATCTATAACACTACAAAACCATATGCTCTTTGCATTTACACCTGTATTTAGATATACACATTTATATACATAGATATAGATTTCTTTTATGATATGTTGCATTTATTGTTCTAGGAGAGCATCCAGTAATTGCATTTACATTTACATTTTAAAATACATATACATACATACATACATACATATGTGTGTGTGTATCATTTTTATTTAGTGTTTAGAAACAACCCATAAAGTCTGCACATGGATAAAAATTCATAAAATTAGATCTCCCATAAATATTTTGTTGAAACCTAGGCTTGAACCTCTCATTTCATATGCTTTTCTTCACAAAACTCTTGAGGATAGCAGCTATACCTTCTTTATTTCTCATCTTATGTCATATTCATGCATCCTACATTTACAACAATATCCATGGGGCCTCTTACACAAAACCCTCAAAAAGTGTAAGAGCCCCTTTATATCATGTTTGGACAACAAAACCCTCAAAATAGGGTAACTAGTCTGTATGGAAAGAAATGAAGCTTTCTAACTTAAATCAACACTTTAAGCCCTCAAATAAGATTCAAATCAAAGCTAACACATATATTCACAACATGGAATTGATTTCACATCAAAATATGGTTGCATGTGACCATACAATGTTGCATAATAGGAAAAATACATAAATTTTGAAAAAAACCATAGCCTTTCGAATGTCATGAGCTTGTATTTTAAATCCTCAACCATCAACAACCATTACAGTGATCACTTTATGCCTTTTAAAGGCCTTTACGTCAACCACTGAACAACCACCTCTACAACTAACTTTTAAATCTTTTATGATCACATGAAACATAAAACACACTAATTTCAAGGTTGTTAACATCACTATTGAAATTTTTTAATTTTTTGACCTTTCAAACATTAAAAAGTACATAATTAAATTAATTATGTAATGGCATGAAAATTAAAAATATCATGAATTAATTATGTAAACACATAAGTCAAATATAATTCTATCAAGAAATTAATATCAAATAGATAATATAATCGCATAACTCATGCATTTCAATGTCATTGATCTTCTTCTTCATCCAACTCTTTGTCTGTATCACTGATCCAGATTCAACATTGTAAGGATTGTCATATCATCATCATTGTCATTGATATCAAATTTGATAATTTCATCATCCACATGAATATCATCTTCATGAACATTAACTCCTACATCATCATGATCTAGTTCCTCCTCTTTGACATCTTAATCAAGGACATCATCAACTAACTGTTGATCCTAATCATCATCTACATCATCTTCTAGTTCTTCGGTATCTTCTTCTTGCACCACATTATACTTTACTAACCTTCCTCTTGGATCATGTCTAACAGCAAATGACCAACCCGGTTTAGCTGGAACCTTTGAGTAAAATACCTGCTCACATTGGCTTGGAAGAACATAGGGCTCATTTCCAGCTTGCTCGATTGACCTTGTATTAACCATGGTAAATCCATTATCATGTTCAATAATAGTTCTCTTGGGATCATTTTCATTTAATCATAGCCTGTACCATAGGATGACGAACATAATTAACCTGAAGGACTTAAAGTCACACTCAAGTATATCATCCAAAATCCCATAGTATCAATTTTTTGAGACTTTTGGATGTATGTCACTTCTAGATGAAACATTAGTCACTTGAAAGACTGTAGTTATACCAGAATCACAAGTTTTCTTCGTGTCATCCAACTTTTTGATTCAAAATTTACAACCATTGCACCACATAGCCTTGTGGTGTTTCACCTGCAATATGTCAAACATGTCAAAATTATTGTAATATCATCAGTTGATAAACATATTTATTATTGGCTGAATGTATGCAAAGAAAACAACTCAACATATATATACATGAATATAATTGAAAATAATTAAATAATATGGGTGATTAATATATTTATACATACCTATTTATCTCTTAAACCATATGCTAAATAAATTTCCCTTTGTGTAACATTGGAATCTCCATTACAATGAGCTTCTTTAACCAATGAAGCCACACCTTCTCATGATAATGTGTGACCATATTGTTGACATCATTCAATCCATACCATCATCCAATCAAGATTGTTTGTATAGACAAAAAATATATAGATTGATATCACACTCTTAGTCCCGATCAGCTAATATCATTTTTTCCTATATCATCCCTCAGTCTAACCATTTAATGAAATTCCCTTATCTGATTAAATTCACCAATATTCTTCCCTTAATTAAATAAACTGGTTATCTAATTAAGTCTCTCTTTTGTTAATTAAATCAATCAATCTGATCTAATTATCCCTATTTAATTAAATAATTAATTCCATTTAATTAAATCTCTAAGTATATCTATTAAATTAAATAAATTTAAACCTTATTTAATTTGATCTAACATCATCTCTTTTAATTAAATAAATCAAAATATTTATTTAATTAATCTCTTATCATATTCCTCTCTTATTTGATTTAAATAAATCCACAAATTCAAGTCAAATATGTCACATTAGCAAATCTCTCATTAAATTAATTAAACTTGATTAATTTAATTCTAATTCATGTCCCATCCTCCAGATTTTCCCACTTGCACATGAAAATAGATTTAATTGATTTATTAAATCCTCTATTTTCTTTCAACATGGCATTTTTAAGGAATATTCCCTCAAGTTTGAATTCAAAAACAAGTGGACATGTACATCCAACAAAGCATTTATGAGCTCTTACATGGCTCTTACATGTCCCTTGCACAAGTCAAACTCAACATTTAACTCTCACATTCAAATTTGAATCTCCCCTTCTTTGGAACATTGGCCAAAATGTGCTCATCCTCCAACCTCTCACATGTTGACAAGTGGCATCATATAATTGGTTTATTCTTTATCCCAAATTCATTCTATCTTTCAATCTTCAACACTTTCTTTCTATAAATAAAGAGCTCATCCTTCATTTTAATCATCCACAATTTGAGCAAACTTATTATGCTCAAATTCATCCTCAAGCACCAACCATTTTCATCAATTGTATCAAATTCATAGCTAGGTTATGCTGGAATTCAACCAAAGTGGATCACATCTTCATCAAATATCATCAAGCTTGCAAAGGATTTGGGAAAGGGCCAATTTCCTCATCAAATTGGCACCAACTCCGCCAAGACATCAAGAGTTTTCATATTTTTAATAGGATTTAGCTTATTTTCTTGTTCTTTCATTTTATTCTCATTTTCTTTCCTATTTTGAGCTTTGTCAATGGATTTCTTGGGGAATCATTGTTTTAACCTTGCATTTGATCTAATAAATTGATTGTCTATTGTGTTTTGCAGGTGTTAGGATCTTGGTTCATAGTTTTTGACGTACAAATGTAGTGCATCCCACCCTCAACGAGTTGTATCAAAAAAATTTGAAATTCACAAATGGCATATAATTAGTTAAATGCAACAGTATACGACCTTAATTTATAGTTGATGTATATTGAAGATTAATAATTAAATAAGTACAATATACATAAAAACCATATGTAAAATGTATTCCAATTAATCTCCATGACCATCTTATAATTACCTCTCAGTTTCCTCAATCTACCTTTCCCCATCAGGTACTCCCCTTCGAATTTGTTAATGGATTTGGGATCCCAAATGCGATCTACATAGATATTTGCTGCAAACTTAGGAAGATATTCACTAATGTACACCATGGTCTGGTATAACATATATCCCTCCATCATAGAACCCTCAAGATGTGCTCTTTATCTAACTAAACCCTTCAAAAATTTCAAGTGCCTCTCAACCATCGACATTGACCTTGTGTGTATAGGTCCACACAATTCAATCTCCTCAACTTGATGTATGAGGTAGTGTTCTTGTGCATTGAAAAATGTTGAAGGTAGACACTTTTGCATTTCACACATTAGACAAGGAATTTTTCTCTTCCAATAATTTATATCTTCTTTATGGATTTCTTTAGATGACAGCCATCTACAAGTGATGCAAGGTGCAAATATATTAACGATATTTAACAAAAATATATAGTATATTACATATCAAGTAAAACAAATGGAAATTATAAGATCTATACAACGAATTGAACAAATGTCGCTACTTACCTCATGTATTTTCCAAGATCATATATAACTTGCTTGACATTGTTGGAGAAGTTGTCTGGGAGAGATAGAGGTAGAACATACTACAACAATTAAAAAATGATCTTTTCATTATTTTTCCAAAAGTAGTAAACATAATACTCTAAAAAGTACATGCATTATATAAGTGTATCTAATATACCAAAATAATTACCTTAATGAAGGTATGCCAATCATGCATTTTCATCCCTGACCCAAATTCACCTTTCTTTGTTATTATATTGTTTATGTTTGTAGCAAATCCTATGGGAAATCAAATTTTTTGTGTGACTTCTTTTATATCATTGCTTTGCTACTCTGTTAATAACCAAGGAAGGGAACTTATATTAATTTGGTCTCTGTCGCTATTTAATTGAATGCCATTTTTCATTTCATGATTGGCTTCTTGAATGTCACTACAAATTTTGACATTTTTTTTCTTTGTCATGCCTTCCATCCAATATTTTCCATAATGTTTCTGTTATATTCTTTTTGATATGCATTGTATCAAACAAATGCACAATTTTTAGTTGCTCATAGTAGGGTAACCTACTAAATTGTCTGGGATAACTTTTCAGTCCCTATGGAAGCCAGCCATTAATGCCTTCATGACCTTCATGAAGCATATAAGTTAAACAAATTAACGATAATCATTGTCAATTATAGCATGAGTAAACACAACAAAATATAAAGATATAAACTCAAAACATATCATATATGATAGATAAACAATTTGATCTGATGTATAACCTTGATGATTAATTCAATTATATTCCAACTTTCATAGGTGAGGTGTCATTCTTTGTGGTTTTGATGTAGTATCTTCTTTTCCATTGAAAATATGTTTTTCAATAGTTTGATACTTATGATTTTTGCGGAGGAAGTGCCTAGACTCATCAAACACTTGCTTTCCTAAACTTGCTGAACAATGAGATTTCATCTTTGGACCACAAATTGGACATGCAAATTTTCCCTTTGTTTGAAGACCTGCAAGATCATATATAATTGGATTAAATATACTAATTTTAATAATTATATATAATTAATAGATTATTTAAAAAGGATGCATGATTTCTACTTCATAAAATTAAATATTGTTAAAGTGTAGTCAAACGTTATAACATACCACAAAAATGTGCTAGCCCTGGGGCATCATGAATTGTCCATACAAGCATTGCATGGAATTGAAATTGTCTTTGTCCTATTGGTCTAGAGACGTCATACATAGTGACACCATTCCATAACTTTAGTAACTTGTCAATAAGAGGCTTGATATATACATTCATATCTTTAACTTGGTACTTACCTAGTTGAATGAACATAAACATTACATAATTATTATAACCATTTTACTCCAATATATATAAATTAATGTACATGACTATTGAATGAAAACATTATGCAACAAAAAAAGACAAATGAGATACTACTACATTAAAGAAAATTGATGTAAACAAATACCTGGAACAATCATTGGCAACATTATGTGCTCCCTCTTTACTGACATCCATGGAGGAATGTTATTGTTGATAACAAAAATAGGCCACACCGAGTAAATAGATCTCAACTCTCCAAATGGATTGACACCGTCCACTGCCAATGAAAGCCTGAGATTATGAGGTTCTTCTTTAAAGTGTGGCCATTTTTCCTCCATGTCCCTAAATTTATAACCATCCGTAGGCATTCAAAGAATGTCATCTCCACTTCTATTTCATGCATGTTAATCCATAAATTGCACTAAGCTCTCGCACCTAAATAATCATTGCATATGTGGAATAATGGGAATATAACAAAGAAATTTGTGAGGCACCTTTTTTGTTAGTTGATCTGTTTGATATCTACTAATATGACATTTTGGGAATTCTGTTGCAAATTCATGTTGTTTATGATATATAATATGATCATTGGGACATGCATGTATTGCTTGATACTCCATTCCTATATCTTTCATAATGCCAAGTAAATCTCGGTATGAGCGAGATAAAATATTTGATGGTGGTAACAAAAAATCACCAATCAATCTACAACAAAAAATAATTTGTTAATATAAAGAATGTTAATGGTACATATTTCATCCTTTATTTACTAGTGATGAGCTAACAACAATTAAAATAGATGAAAAAAGATGACATATATAGCATACCTTAACATTCGTGAGATTGCTATGTTTGATAAACCATTCATAACCTTCAAGTTCAACAACAACAATAAAATAGAGAGAAGAGTTGTTTGGGAACCTTCATAAAGGGGCTCATATGCCTTATCAAGTATAGGTAAATCATGAGCATCATCAAATTCATCTTGATCATCATGATCAGCTTTGCCACTAAATGTGTCATGGATCAATGTATTTGTACCATCATCTTCAACTATGTTTTCTGGTGCATGATCGTCTTCTTCCATAGGATCATTAACTTCATATTCGATATTCACAGCTCCATGTTAGTCCACTTGCAAAACCACATTCTATGGGCCATAATAATCCATATCATGTGCCCTAGGGTGCCCCACCTTTATAATAATGACAAACATAGATAAACCATAATCATGATCAAGTGATTTTATATATATATAAAATGTTAAAAATATATAAACATTTACAAATTCAATCAATATAAACACATATAATGAACAACTTACCAATAGACGATAATGATGCCCCCCTTCAATGTGACCATGCTTCCTACAATGTTTCTCAACTGTTGTGATTAAAAGTTGTCTCATCTTTAAGCCCTTGCAATTATTGCATGGACAATAACATTTCCCATCACCCTTTCTTTTCAATCTATCCCATAATCTATCAAGTGTCTCTTCATTTTGTTCTGGACTAATATTATCTGACATGATTTTTCCTTACTAAGATTGAATATTTAGATCTTCAAAAAATATCATACTCCTAAAATTGAATATTGAACTTGCACAACAAAATATTAAAATGCAACTATGAAAATGCACAAGTCTAAAAATTAAATCTGATGAGATGTTGCTTTAAAATATGATTTTAAAACCTGGAAGTAAAAATCTGACTTCATAAATAAATTCTGGGAAAGGACAATGACTACCCTCAACCTGGTGATAGCTTCTTGAATTTTTTTCTGATTTTTCCCAAGAAAATCATCCTTAGTTCTCCACAAACTGTCATAAGTATAGAACATTAGCAAGTAAAGAAAATTCATAAGTATAGTAAAACATCATCGTAATAAATAGTTGAGCTCAATTTTAATTTATGACGGCCTGAATTTTGACTTAACATGTTTGTCAAAATTTTGTCAAAAAATCTTTGTCGCACATCTGACGAAAACCAAGTTTGTTGAAATTTCAACGAATGTCGGGGATAAAATTAAAAAAAAATCAAAAATTACACAATGAATATCACTACTACCCGACAATACATGTAATTATACATCTTTTTTTAGAACATTTCATCATATTTTGCAGTCAAAGAGTTAGTTTTAGTTTCATTTTTATGGGCTAATGTTACTTGCCTTTATTGCTTTCTAGTTAAAAGCACATTGATTATCAATTAAATCAAACGAGTGAGTTGTACCTCTAAAATTCAGAGGAAAGTCACAAATGCAATTATAACATTTCCAGAGTTGTTGGTGGCTTGGTCTCAATGCATTATGGGCTATTGAGTTAATAATTTAATATATATTTCTAAAGACCAATCCATTTGCTAACATATTTTTGGTGACTCCATTGGGAAAACGAATTATAATTTCTGATAAGTCACCATTGTGTCATGCAACAAGATGGTACTTCCCTATAATGATGTATTTCCTATACTTCAACCTGACTTAGACTGGATGCAGATAGAATATGAGGATATCATATCACAATTGAATACACTTGCTTGGAGGCATAGAAGGAGTGCAAGAGATTATATGCAAGAAAATTTTTTCTTGGAAGAAGAAGAAGAGTAGGCCCAATGTCCACCTAGACTTGTGATTGAACACACTCCAAGGTTGGTTTTTGAATATTATGATGATCCACCTTGCCTTCCCAATCAACATCTAAATCAACACCCTAACTAGCCACAAAATCCCCATCTAGCTCAACTGCCACCTAGGGATTAACCTAGGGGTACCCACTTTTACCCCATTAGGAGTTGGTGACTCTTAATACCTATTGCTTCAATTCCTTAGGGTAATTGTATTGGACCTTTCACCCTAGATCACAATGCAATGACTTGCCACATGGCTCTAGGAAAAGAATCCTCAAATTCTCTGGTAGAGGCACAAGCACACAAGATCCAGAGGAACATGTTCTAGCCATGATTATAGTAAGTGGAATTCTGGGAGTTCAAGAAGAAGATGTCTTCGTAAGGATTTTTGTTGATAGTTTAGTTGAAAAAGAAACTAAGTGGTTTAGAGGATTGGAGAAGGGTTGTATAATAGGTTGGAATATCCTTCATAAAATATT
This sequence comes from Sequoia sempervirens, assembly GCA_007258455.2. Taxonomy (NCBI): domain Eukaryota; kingdom Viridiplantae; phylum Streptophyta; class Pinopsida; order Cupressales; family Cupressaceae; genus Sequoia; species Sequoia sempervirens. The sequence continues at coordinate 312,163,080 of VDFB02270651.1, read as the reverse complement.
TCTCTAACACTTCAAGGGTCCTATTGATGTTGTTTCCTTGCTACGACAATTCTTCCAAATTGTGAAAGAAAGGAAATATTGTGTATTTTTTTTTAATGAATCTCTTCAAAGGATTTAGTTTCATGTATCTACTTCTGCACTTGATCCTGATGTCCAACTCATTTTAAAAAGAGATAAAATCTATGGGATTGAATAGGCCCAGTTTGAAGCTATAAATATTGAAAATGACTTAATTGAGGTGGGAAAATGGAAGTTGGATGATGCTAATAAGCTTGTTGTTGTCCACTCATCGCCCATTTAAAAATTCTTTGGATCCTTGCATGTTATAAGTCAACCTTGACCTACTACTGAAAAGATGAATTTGACAATATTGAATGGCATTACAACCCCTGCATGAAAGAAAAGAAGATCAAAGGAAGGAAAGTCAATTTTGGTATGCCCAGGCATACAATTTAAATACATCAATTGAAGTAGAAGATGATCTCATCTCATCAAGTGGTGATGAGGAATTTTCTCCATGGGAAAGGTATGCCACCACATTTCAATTTATTTCTCCTTCCTCCTCTGAGGATAATTCACTTCTTTGTAACTCTGTTGAAGAAGGTCAAGCATTAGACTCTCTTTTTATTCCAAAATATGAAGCATTAACCTTTGAAAATTTTGAAATAGCATGTGCAATTGAGAAGGATAACGAAAATTCTTTAGGAGAGAATGCAAACATGGAGTAAATTGGTTGACCAATTCCAACCCTCTATTCATTTTTTATGAGCCCTTTGAAACTCATGATAATTTTCTATTTGAGGATTCAGATTTTTGTTTTCTATATTTGTTACCAAGAGATATTGTTTATTTATTTATTTTTTTCAGTTGAAAGGGAGGGGGAAGAATCCACAACATTGGAGGATTGAAATGCAATGAATTCATACGATAGTTGTGGTAATGATATAATGACCTACAATTTAAAAATTTGTGATGATATAGCAATCCAAAAAGATTTAATTTTGTTACAAAAGCGAGAGGTTATTCGGGCAATTAAGTCTTAGGAAGGAGTCACAGTTAGTCCAAAAAAATTTCGGTGGGAATCTTTGAATTAGGAAGAGATATGCGATGAAAAATGGTTCTTTGGAGACGCTAAAAGTACTAGATTCTTCTTCTATGGTGCCCATGTTTGGGTAATTCTAATTTCTACCTTACTTCAGAACTTGCATGCATTGACAAGCCTTATAAGGTCTGGGTCATTCTTATCTCAATCTGTTAATGGTTTCATGTGAGTGGTCCCTATTGATTTTTTTTACACCTCTCAACATAGGTAATGCATAGGTGCATCACCTCTCTTGAAAGGAAATCTCCAACAACAAGTTGTTGAAAATCACCTAAAGGTCTCTCAGGTGTCAAGTCATGACTTGCTTGGAATGTCTTAGCTGTTTCATTGTGATTTTGTTGGTAATCACAAGGCATACTTACGTTAGCTAAGTTGGAGGGGAATTGATTCTTCAAATGGAGTTCTTAAAATGGGAATTTTTTTCGTTTAATTGCTACAATTTCAAACAATAGTCTTGAACTCCTATCTTAACTTCAAATTTATCTTTACAATGTGAAATGAACCTTTTTCAAAGTCACTATTAAAAAAAGGTCAAAACGGATGGAGGAGAAGAAGTTCCTAGACATGAAGCTACCAATGAACAATGATAATGGAGTACCCTACTGTGGAAAAACATCCTAAAAATAAGGTCTTCTTAACTAGATTGGCTCACAGTCTCATGAAACTAGTGTGATCTTCTAAGGACTATAGATTTTAAACCATTCATTCACCAGAAACATGAATAAATGTTGGAAGCTAAATGCAGCATTCAATTTAAGTCCAAACTAACTTTACACAGTTGTTTATCATCAACAAACAACAAAAAGTATGGACAAGGAAGGTTTCCAACACAATAGAATTCTACAATATCAATGCACAACATTAACTAAATCTTACTAAAAGCATATAAACTCATGAACAACAAAGTAAATCCATTCAAATTCACTAACTATGAGAGAAGAATCATGCAACATGTTAAATTGGAACTCAAGAATCTACCAAAAGTCATTTAATTTTTATTAAAATTCCAACAGCATGTCTTTACAACAACTCAACTCTCTCTTGAAAATGAGAGGAGACCCCCTATTTATAGTGTCTAAAAACAAAAATGAATGGCCAAGATATAATATCATTATGTGGCCAAGATTCACTACAAATTAGGGTTTCACCTACCCCCAAATATTTTATAACATAAAATACATTTTTTTCCTTATTCCTATTTTGTATTTTAGTGTCTAGGCACTATAGCATTTTATCTTCTAGTAGATTTCCCTTTATGGTTGTAGCTATGTACTACAAGGAATTCATCATCAATGATTGGATTGCCTTCATTTTACCTGGTAGTGTCATACTCCATGAATCTTCCCATGAGGATTCGAAGCTTATCCTTTTCTATGATAATGAATTGAGGGACCTGAAAATGAATCTTTTTAGCATGGTTGGCCACTTCTTCTGTTTGTTTTGTGTAGGTTGGAGCAACTTTCACCATTTTTTCCAACAACAAAAAATGCTCGAGAGGAAAAATCCATGAAGAGAAAAGATAAGTCGTCTATGCTACCTTCTTCCATCTTTTTATGGAAGTTCTCTATGATTTTATTCGCATCCAATTCTCCAGTAGACACATCTTGATCAGTCATTGTTTTAATGTAATCCTCACTCTCTTCGCAACTATCTTTTTCCCACTCAAGTTCTGGCTCAAGTTTCTATAGTATCTTCTCTAGTATCTCCTTTCGATGGTCTAGGAACATTTTCCAAGTTTCGACTAACCAGTATTCATCTTTGGAGATGTCGAACTCCTTCTCCCAGGATTTTTTGGGTATCTTGAGGATAGCTTCAACTTTTGGATTAGTGACCCTATAGAACTCAGGGTAGTGTAGACACATTTTCTCCATATCCTCTAGTTGTTGTTGCACAAGCCTGAACTTTTCGTTTACCCTAACAGCCTACCCTAGGCCCATATCTCCATTGTAAATCACCCGCCGAAGCCATTATTTAATGGCTTTAGTCCAGTTCCTTCTCTTTTCTAGTTGGTCAATATGTTCCTTGGACAAGAGTTGGGGTGGCATTGTCGACATGGTGTGGAGTTCTTTAGTCGATGACCATTTCTAGATTTATGCTACTAGATCTGGCACCTTCACTTTTAATTCCTCCTTAGATGTCTTATCCTTATGCATTTTGTGCATAATGGTGGTGACGAATCCCTAGAGATGATCATTTTTCTACTCTCTTGTAGCTGTCACCAAATCAACGGTGGAGATATTGTAGTTGATTCCTTCTTCTCCCACCACCAATGTAGCTATATGTACCGTCCTAGATCTGGATGCATGCATTTTTAGCTAATTTCTGACCTTTGGCTTCTTCTCCTTCTTTGTATTGATTTGTGCTCAAGCTAGGATGGCCTCAAGTATTTCCTTCAAATCCTTTTGGGTAGGGTTCTTCTTTTCTAGTTTCTTCTCAAGCCACTCAGGCATATGAGTTTCCCCTTTTGGTGATTCATGATCACCTTCTTCTTCTTGTCTAATTTCAATTTATTTATTCCCTAGAGATTCTTGTTTTTTCTTTGTTTCTCCTTCTTCATCTAAGTCTTGGATGAACATTGTTTCCTCTTCTAGGGACTTTGTGGTTGTATGCTCCCTGGGGTTGTCCTCTCCCTCAGAGGTTTTCTCTTATTCTTCTTTTTCATGCTCACATTCCTCATTATGCTCTACCTCTAGGATTTTCCTTGTTTCAACCTCTTCTTCAAGATTATCTTCTTCATTCTCTTCATGTTCCTTTTCTTCTTGCTCTCCTGAAGGAGGCATCTCTTCATCATGTTCAACACTCTTATCTTGTTCCCCTTTTAGAGGTTCAGTGTCATCCTCCATTTTCTCATTTGTATCGTTATCTTCATTAGAGGCTTACCTTTCAGCTTCTTCCCCAACATCTTTGAGTTGGTGAGCCAACTCCTCCTCAAGATTTGGTTCAAAGGCTTCCACAACGTACCTAGTTCCTGAATCTTCTTCACCCTCCTCGAAGGATCCTGTTTCTTCTCCTTCTCGCACCACCTCATCAATTGTTAGAGGAAGGTGCTCAGGATGTTTGTGGTAATCATCAACATCTTCCTCCATTTCCTTTGTTGTTTCTCTTTCTTTCCTTTCTAATTATTTGGGTATTAGCATTGTTGCTTCTAGTTTTGGCAGCTCAGGAAGAGGCGGAACTAGTAGACCTGCAACAACTTGTGCCAGGGTAGCCTGCATAGTTGGATTTATCACAACTCCAGAAAGGTCCATTGGAATGTTCTATAGATGTTAGGTGAAGTTTCTGGAAGTGATATGGTAGGAATTATGGTTGTTGCTACCACCAACAAGAGGCTTGTAGATGGAGATATAGAGGAGGAAGAAGGTGGATAGGTGGTGGAAGAAGAAGAGTCTATGACCATTACTTGTGTAGTTGGTGGGGTGGAAGCAAGTCGAACTAATATGTCCACTATGGATGGAAAAGAGGTAGCCATCACTTGAGAATCAGGTAGAGGAGTGATGATGGGGCGACAAGAGTAGAGCCCCAGTAGGTGGAGACTTTGGTGGCTTGGCCTCTATCTCTTCTCCTTCATGGAGTGGGTCTTCTTGGATAGTGGGTATTTCTGTGAAATTGCCCAACTTTTTTGGTCTCTTGGAGGATTCACCCTATGAGGCTTTCCTTTAGTATACTTTATTTTTGGGCTAACGTTTGACCATCTCCTTTCTTTTTTTGGAATGGGTATTGGGTGGGGATGATGAAGTTTCTCCAGAAGTGGCAGCAACATCGATTGCACCTTCAATCCCACTCTCAGTCTTCTCTTCTAGTTCACTATATGTCATAGTGGCTCCTTGTTCTTTAATTGGGAAATCTGCCCCTTGATCCATTGCCTTTTCCTTGCCTCTATAGGCTTCATCAAAATATCAAGGTTGTTGACCTCTTCCTCATTCCAATCAATTAAGGGGAGTGGAAAATTTGTAACCTCACCATACCGATGATCAACTACTATTTTTTCTTCTTCTACGATCCGACACTGGAAATAACTTGACCACCTTGACAATGTACGTCGTCATGCACATATATTGCCTCATCCAAACCTATTTGACATATTTGCAGTTTACCTAGAAGTCTTCAACATTATGCACATGGGAGTATTCAGCTCTGACCATTTTCTTAAGCTTGCCATAAGGATCCATGAATGGTCTAGCAGTGTGGAGCTCTAAGTTATACTCTACAAGTTCAATTTTTGAATAATCCACACATTGAGATACTGGAAGTGAGTACATGCCTTATTCAAAGGAGAGGTGATAAGGAATCCTTTCCCTATGTTTATCACTCAAGAGTGTGTGAGTGGGTTGTAATTTTCTAGACACCTCTAGTAGTACTATTTGATCATTTGGGTACTACGGCAATTTGTAAGGTTTGTTTCAAAAGCCTTTACTCTGGATGTGAGTAAACTTTGGAAATTGAAAGAATAGAAATCCAAACTAGTGAATGAAGGAATTTGTGTTGTGGGAGACCCTTCTCTCCAAAATCACCTCCAAGCAGTCTGATGATTTGGCCAATGAATGCATCATTGACTTGGCAGTAATCCTTCTTGAAAATCTTGTATTGGAGCTAAGGGTATTTATCATACACCTTTAACTCCCTCCCTAGGGTCTCGCTTGGTGCTGCAAACAAGCCTCTATACTACATTTGATTATCTAGTAGATAGACCAAGTATGATGTCATATAGAATTGTGAAGTCTTCTTTACTACCACAAATTTTTCATGCAAGCAATTACTGATCATCCCCACCCAGTAGAATTTAGTTTTTCCTCAAAGGATTTTTTCCACGAAGTACAAAATCCACTCCTGGAAGAAAGATGTAGTTGGAAGACCAATAACCTTGCTCAATAAGTTTACCAAATCATGGTAATCCTCTTAGAAGTCACTTCAAAAGAGCTCTTGGGGAACTTTGTTCGCACTACCCCTCTTTTCATTTAACCAATGTTGATTGATAAGCTTTTTGCATTTGAGGGGGTCTTCGTCCCATGTGGTTTTGGAATTTTCCTTCATTTCCTCTTTCATTTCATTGAAGGTAGGGATGTGAAAGGTCCTTCCTATTGATTTGGCAGACAAATTAGCTAGTACATTGCCATCCCTATCTATAATTCTTCTAGTATCTTCTTGATATGCTTCCCTGTAAGCTATCATGAGCTCAAGAGCAGCAAGAGTAGGAGGGAATCTAACCTTGGATAATCCACTCTTTCTAATCCTTCTGGCATTTTCAATTGTGGGGCTGATTCAGACCCTTTGCTTGAACTCATCAATATCAATATATCATAGATTAGTCTCTAATATTTCCTTCTAGTCAATGGTGACCTTGGAGTTGATAGGCTCCCCTTGGAACTTTTATTTCATTTGGTCCTTTTCCTTGTTTCCTCTAGGGATATTGGAAGCCTTCTTTCCCTTTTCCTTTTCCACAGTCACCCCTAAAGGTCCTATAACTGATTCCATATATCCTGCAAGCAAGAGAGTTGTAAGCATGTTTAAGCATGAAACATGAGGAAAGTTATCCAAAACCTTGCAAAACAACATTAGATTAGATAATTCATTATTTAAAGATCCTATCATATCTTCTCGAGCACCATTAGTCGCTCATTTGGGGAAGTCATGGAAATGTGGGCCTAGGGGTGCGAACTTCCCTAGGTTGGTAGTCATTCTAGAGGTAGTAGTGGATAGATAGAAATAAGGGCATGGTGTCCCACATGGTTCCACCTGCGCCAAAATTTGATCATGATATATGGTCCACAAAAGAAGTTGGGAAATTTTAACACGTGGTTCAAAATTTCTTTGAGGCTTTGGAAGGCATTGAGATCACTTTTTGGTCATGCAGGTCCAAGGAAGGTGGAAGTAGGAAGTGGCTTGGCCATTTTGAGGCTCTGCCATTTAAAACGGTGCTAGAAAGATGGAATCCCATAGGAGGCATTCAACCATGTGGATTTCGTGGCTATGGAGGATTACATCATAGTGTACTTGGTGTTTGGGCCATTGCGGGTCAGAAGGTGTGGGAAGATGTTAAGGGTTGGTCATTCATAATGGAAAGAATGAGAAATTTTTTTGTGTAGAGTAGCCCACACCATTAGACCCGCAGGAAGGCTAGGCATCATTCATTCACCACCACACACCTTAAGGGAGTTGGAAAGGTTGGGTCCCATGTAGTGGAATGACGAGAATCTTTAGGAATTTAGTACAATGATGATAAGACGCTTGCCAACTAGTAGTTGCCCACATGGGATAGCCCGCAGAGTCCCCTACTAAGGAATTTTGTGTTTCTCTCACCTTAGATGAAGATTCTAAGTGTGGGTTCCATGGGGGAGAAAGAGGGTTATTGGAGGCTATTTGAAACAAAAAAAATCCATGGTGATTCACAAATAGAAGTTCACAAGGAGAGGACAGTGAAGATCCAACACTTAGTCATTTTAAACATGGGGGAGAGGATGACAAAGGTTTGGGCAAGGCCCGACAAGCAGAGAGACTCTATAGTTCTACTATTTTTAGGTGTTTTTCATGTGGCTGTGAAATGTCAGCTGAGGTCCACGTTGAATGGTCTGCATCATATAAATTGCTTTGTCTTTAACTCAGATGACAAAATTGACAGTGGGGCCCGATAGGTGGACATAGGGACTGTAAAGGCTATTTGAAATGGTAAATCCAAGGCAAAAATATGTTGACCGAAGTCCGAAAGGAGAACCCTACAATGAGTTAGGACTTAAGCATTTTGGGCATGGCCAAGCTTGATTGGCGATGACTGGGGTGGGACCCACCTAATGAAAAGATGTGATGAGATAGTCATTTGGAATAGTGAGGATCAAAGGGGCATTTCGTAGGTAGAGGCCTGTGCTTGCGGATCTGAGAGGATTAAAGGATCCTTTCCTTAAGGGCACACAAATTTTGGAAAAATCTAAGATGACCAAGTTGAGGGGCTCCCCATGCGGGTGGGCCCAATGAAGGTGAATGTTGTTTGAAGTTCTAAATGTTTTCAAAGAAAGGTGATGGCGACAATTAGGCTGTGGGCCCATAGGACATGGGCACCCTAGTTGAAGAAAGGTTGTGGGGACCTCTAGTTCCACAAGCCACCCACAAAAGGTTTCAAAGGTTTTCTCAAAATTCAAAGATGTGAGTTTTGTCCACCAACATTTACTCTAGTTGATTTTAAAGATTTCTTTCAAAAATTTAACAACTTTGTATATAATTTAAAGAAAACTCAAAATAGGGCATGTGGAAGATGACCAATTTGTAAAGTCTGATGAAGATGGATGATTCAATAGCTAGCAAAGGATTCAAAACAGCTGTGGAGCTTAGCAGGCATGATGGCGGTGTTGGCGGGGGCTCTGAATGGCTTCTAAAATTCTAACAAATGAAAATGACAGCTCGAAAGGAGATATTTATAGATTTTGTGCATTCAATGCCCCTAACTAATGATCGTATGATGACATTCAAGGTAGGTGGATGGGAATTTCAAAAATGGTAGCAGGAATAACAAAGTCTGCTAAATGAGTGGCAGTCAGGAATTAGTCGTTCAAGCGGTCAGTGATGAAAATAGCCATCGAGGATGCAGGTCCCGCAACACAAAAAGTCATCATGTGGAGGCTATTTGAAATGGTTGGGGACCTAGGGAAACCCTCATAGAGCAGTCCTTAGGGAAAGCCTTGAAAATTTGAGGGGGGGAAAACATGGTCAACTCAAAGTGACTCTTCTAAGATTTCTTGACCACTTAGGACTCAAAAATAGGGGACATGCAAAACAAGGTGACAAAAAGAAACCGAATGAAGTGAAAAGGAAGAGGGTCCTCATTCTGAATGGGGCATGTGCTATAGGAAAAACAAATGGCAACTTTACTGGAGAATGCTCCTGACAATTCTAAGGATAAATGCTCATTTTGAACAAAGAATCATTAGTTTCGTAAACGAGGGACTGGCTTCCAAAAGTGAAATAAGGGGCTCAAAGAAGAATAATTTCCTTAATTGAATCAAAGAAGAGACATCTCAAAAGTGTGTGTGTGTATAATGAATTCATTCCCTCTCATAGACTATGTCAATGGCTACTAATCAGGCTAAGCAAGCTACATGAATTATCTAACTCCAAAAGTAAGTTGGACGTTGCCTTGCTGCTAGTCAGGCATCCATAGCCCTGATGGATTTGTCACTATGATCCCATGAATATTTCTCTACTACCATCTGGGCATCCATAGCCCCCATAGAGTTTTCCGCACACCGACATAGTTGCCTGACTTTGATATGTTCTTTCTCTTTCTTTTCTTTTGTTTCTTTCTGATATCACTCTTAATATTCTTTCTTTTACTCAATCATGTAAGCATTGAAGCTCACAATGGGTTTGGAATCAAAGTGGTCACTGGAGCAGACTTAAGATTTTTCACTTGCCTCACCTTCATAATAACCATTGCAAAACTCCTCAGAAATAATTAGCGTGCGTTTTGTGTGGGATCTAAGACAAATATGAGAGGATTTAATGACAGGTCAAGTTCTAAGTCAAGCTTGAGTTCAAATGAGGAAACATCCTCACAGAAGTGATCAGAGACTAAAGGTTAAGAGTGGATGTTTATCCAAAGAACACAAAGAGAGGATAGCAAAGTGAACCATTTGTTGAATGAGCACAGCCACCACATGAAGAACAAAAAACACTCTCAGCGAAACAAAATACTCAGGAGATAAACCATAACTAAAGGCAACATGAGACAGGAAGCAAAGAAACCAGAAGCAACCTAGACTAACCTATATACAAGCATTTACAAAGAACAAGCTTAGGAAAGCTTAAGCAAGGAAATAATGCTTAAGGTGCTACCTATTGATAGGCAATGGGATGTATTCACCGATCAAAGTCTTTAAGCAAAAAGAATTATCACCAAGGATTTTAGTAATTTGAAAGGGGCCAAGCAAGAGCTTGTCAAATTTTTCATGTCCCCCTTTCTTCTCATGGGACTTGTCCCAACATAGAACCAGTCAGTATTTCTAAAGGCCTTTATCTTGGCTCATTGATCAAACCATCTCTTGGCCACACCTTGATGCTTGGAAAAATTTTCAATGGCATGGTCACACACTTCTTCCAAATTGAGTAGCTCAATTAAACAGGCTTCTCATTTATGGCCTAGAGCCTGTATTCCCTATTCCCTGTAGCCTTGTGGTGTGTGGGATCTACCCAAAGGGAAAAGGGAATCTAGGTATGCTAGTCCTTAGGATTCCTATAAAGCAGTTTTTTTTATCATAGTAATTGTTGGTAGATTCTACCAGGCCATTGCTCTGAGGATAGTAGTTGGACAAGAACTTGAGGACAATCTCATAGTTAAAGGCCCAACTAGTGAATTTTAGTGAGGAAAAGGCAAGGCCATTATCACAAACTAAAGCGTATGGGCAACCAAAACAATTTAATATGAAAATCTCAAGAAAATTAACAACTACCTCAGTAGTGCACTGCCTACATGCAATAGCTTATGTACATTTAGTACAATAATTGCAAGTACTTAGAATGCATCTGTGTCCTACAAAATATGGTAGGCTTACTAGACCAATGAAGTCAAGACCCCATTGCACGAACAGTCTTACCTCCAAGACTAGTTGCAAAGGGACAACGTTCCTTTCTCTGGTTGCGGCAGTCTAGAAGACATGGCATGTACGGACATGATTATGAGCATCCTTGAAGACCATCGACCAATAGTAGCCTACCCATAGAATCTAATGTGCAGTTGAAAGACCAGATCCATGACCAAAGCCAATTTTTTTGTGACTCTTCTAATACCTACTCTACTACCTCTTTGCCAAGGCATCTCAGATAAACACCTTCTTGATTCTTTTTGTACACTATAGATCCTTGCAACATGTAGCTACTACTTTTCAAATGGAGAGCATGTTTCTAAACTCCCTCCAAATAGGCTGGGCATTTGTAATTCAGTAAGTAGTAGAAAATATCATCGTACCACTCTCCTTGAGAAACATCCTCAAGCTGGTATTTTTTGAACTATGAGTTCTGGACCTACTTTAGCCTCATCTCTGCTATTATTCTGGTGAGGGATTTTCCTCTCACTAGTTTCATCTACTGAATTTCCATATCATGCTCCTACAGCAAGGTGACCCACTTTGCTCTTCTTTCTCCTAACTCACTCTGCATTAGTAGTGTCTTCATTCCTGGGTCAAGCACAATGGAAAATACATTGTTTCGTAGGATATAATGCCTAATTTTTTTAACTGCTCTAACCAAATCATACACCTACTTTTCTACATTGTGATATCTCAGCTCAACATCCTTTAGGGGACCACTCATGAAGGTGATTGAGCGCTCATTCCCTTCATCATCCTTTTGAATCAGAATGCTAGCACACGAGTGATTTGAAGAAAATTAGTAAATGTAGAATGGATTTAGATAATTAGGACTAATGAGCATGGGTGCTTCAACAATGGATTTCATGATTTCCTCAATGAATTTCTTTTCTTTTGGAGTATAATAAAATTTTGCATATTGCTTCAACATTGCATTAAGTGGTTTGACAATTTCAACAACCTTTAATAAATTTTTCGGACAAAATTTGTCTTCCTAAAGAAATATTTTAACTCCTTCTTGTTTCCTAGTAGTTGTATCTTCAAAAGGGACTGGATACGCTCAGGGTCTATAGAGATTCCTCACTCTAAAATAACATGCCCGAGCAGCTTGCCTTCTATGACTCCAAAGATGCACTTCTTCAGATTAAGGGAAATCCTGAATTCTCTGCACCTTTGAAAGACTTTTCCCAAATCGGAAACATGATCACCTCATTTCTTGGAGAACACCATCAGATCATCCATGTAGATGATGATGCACTTTCCAATTAGATCTTTGAATATGATATCCATAGCACACTGAAAAGTGGTTGTAGCATTGATGAATCCAAAGGGCATTCTTTTGTATGCAAAGGTTCCCCACTCAGTGGTGAACATGGTCTTGTGCCTATCTTCGTATTGCACCATCACTTGGTTATATCCATAATATCCATCTAAGAAGGACATCATTTGTAAACCATTGATGATTTGGAGCACCTCATCCAATGAAGCCACTGGATAGTTGTCCTTTTTCGATGCTATGTTCAAGTTGCGGAAATTCATGCATAGTCTGATTTATCCATTCTTTTTTCTTATCAGGACCAAATTTACCATTGACGTGGAGTTCCTGACTAGAAATATGATTCAGGCTAAAAGTAATTTATGCACTTCCTTGTAAATGATAAGTTTCAATAAGGTGTTAATGGGATGTTTTATTTGTCAGAATGGTTGCACATCTAGCTTCAGAGGGATGGTGTACATAATGATGGAGGTTTCATAAGTTTTTAAATGTTCATAGTTCCATGAAACTACATTATTATACTTCTAAAGAGCATCAATTATTCCCTTCTTTTCTTTGAGTGTGCATACCTTGCCAATAAACACATTCTTGATTTCCTTGGTTGTCCCAAGGTTGTGAGTATCACATTGATTGTTGATAGAATCCATGTTTGTCTGTTGGTCCTGGTCTCGAATCTAATCCAAATAAAATATGCATTCCAACTAGACCATACCTCTTGGAATGTTGTTTGTCTAAGGGTTGATAACCCATTTTATGTCTCACTCAGCTTCTTCAAGCTTTGCCTCATCAATTGTCTGAGTTGTGAACACATCAGAACTAGTGATAAAATCAACGATGTGCTTGTCATCATTGAACACTTGGAAGTGAGTGAAATTGCCAGGCATAAAGGGGTTGGAAGTGAGTTCAATAGTAAACTTCTTCAACCCTGACAGTGATAAGGGTTGGAGAGTGTTGGTTGCTTGAGCCAAGGCATCAGTAGTGTGGTTTTGGGATTGAGGAATCAACTGGATATTGAAAGCATCTAGACTCTCTAAAATATCTCAAACCCTATGTTTGTAATTGGCTAGCTACCTATCATGGTAGGAGTATAATTTTCTGACTTGTTTCAATACCAATTCTGAATCACCAAAATCATGCAACAACATAACCTTCTTTATTAGAGCCATTAAAATACCATGTACTGACGCTTCATACTCCACTACGTTGTTTGTGTAGTAAAATTGGAGCCTATGAGCAGCAAAATAGGTCTTACCAATGGGGCTGATAAGTTCGAATTTGGCTCATACTCCTTGCTTGGATTTGAACCCATCAAAGTGTAGAGTCCAAAAATTGGATATTTCCTTGACTTCGGGGCCAATGAGGCATGCCTTCCCTCTTGGCTTTATACTTGCATCTATAGTTTTCAGAGTGGGAACTATCTCAATATGGTTGACGGTAAATTTTCCTATCAGCAGTTCCTCTTGAGATGCAACTTGTCCCTTGATATGTTGCACTGCTATCTAACACAAGCAACACTCAAACTCTAAGTGGGCAACATTGTGCACTCTACACCAACTAGGCAACAAGAGCTCTTAAAAATCCATTCTTGCACCCAAGCTGAGTTGGTTTTGTATACGCTTTTCCATGAAGTCTCAGAATCCATCTAGCAATACCAAATTACCATCCTGATAAGGTCATCATCATCTAACTCCACCAACATTTCAGTGCTCTAAGGAGTATAAGCTAGGTCTACCAAAGGGCTAAACTACACCAGAAAGACTTCTTTAGTCATTTCTGCCCCTGGATCATCCAATTCCTCTTGATATACAATGGGAGAGTAGTTTCCCAACTCGGTCTCAACAAATAACACTTCATTAGTGTTGTTGTATTCGGTAATCATGAATTTCATGTGAAGCTAATAGTCTATACATATCTGATTGGACAGTCCTCTCCATGGCAGCCACATGTGAGATGATCCATTGTGATTTATCCATTCAGTGTTCTGGTAAAGTCTCATATGAGTATGATCCCATAGGTGTCATGAATGTCTGCAACTTGAATATCAATGACTTGCTACACCCTTGGATTTTCAAATATATGCATTGAGATCCGATTTATTTCTCCCACTATATTGAACTTCATCTTGTCCAATTGAGTTACCTTCCTCTTGGAAGGAGTGGGAACTATGCCTAAGTCATTGCAAATAGAAAGGGGCATGACATTAGCCGATGTCCCGAGTCAAGTTAGAAGTTGTGTAAATTCTTTCCAAATATCTAGATGGTGCTAAGGAAGCACGACGTCTCCAAATTTCCTTGGAAGAGGCCCATAGGCATGTCCACCTAAGCTAATTGATCTTTGTTCTTATCACTGACCTTATCCTTAGTATATATACAAGGATGTTCTTTGAAATTTGGCTTGTTACTTTGATTAGATTCCTTTGTTTGTTTCCTACCTGTCTACTAGTTTGGAGATGGATCTTCCTTCTTGCCATGAATTTGATGAATCACAAGCTCAATTGTGGGGTCTTAGAATGAAACAGTCTTAACATGTACATCTTGGGTGGCCTTTGAGGAAGGGGTTCCATTAATCACTCAGAAAAAGGCATTCCTGACTATGGGAACCTTTAGTAGCTCGAAGGTGGATAAGATGATTTTAAATTTCTTGAATTCTTTGACATATTCACCCATTTTTTCAACCTCTTCATCAAAGGATGGGCTTTGGGAAGAGCTAGAAGGTTGGAATTGTGCTTGGTTTGGCTGATTTTGGGGGTGGTTTGGCTACCTATTCCTATTGAGATTATTACTAGCATTAGGGTCGGGTAGGGTATTAAAATTGTTTGGTGGAGTCAAAGTCATGAAAGTTCCACTTACTTTTCTATTCCTAAGGTAGTAGGGGGTCACCCTTTGGTTAAACATGTGAACCTCATCTGCACGTGGTTCTTACTCATCTATTGGACCATTGTCTACTGGAGTTAAAAGTTGAGACAAAGTCTCTTCGCTACTTTCCTCTTGGGTTTCTTCATCTTTTGGTGAAGCATCTTCGCTTTCCAGGGCATTGCTCTCACTTCATGGGAACGACTCTTGATTAACCACGAGTATGAATAATTGTAAGGCTCTGATGGGACTAGGTCTCAACATCTATTGTTGTCCACAACATTGTAAACCTCGACTTGGAAGATCTCTGGGGCTATAGGAACTTAGGATAGTCTAACTCAGAATTCCTATTTATTTTATGTATCCAACATCATCCAGATAAAGCCACTTCTGCAAGGTACATGCCACTAGTTGTCTTTTCTACACCAGTAGGATAATTGAGAGGAGTGGGAACACCTCTATTATTTGGCCTAGTATTCAACATCATGTTCTACCTTTGTGTTGATCTCCTTTTGAAATTATGATTAGAATTCTATCATCTTTCATAGATTTTTCCCAAGGGCCTGCATCACGACTTTCCCTACTTTGCCTATTGAGGTTAGCTCGAATGCTGAATTGGGAAGCTTATAATTGATTATTCTAATTCATTAGATGCATCAATTTTGTATAAATCTTCTTTATTGTTTTAGTGATCTCATCAAGTCGATCCTTCTCCGTGTTATTTGGCTATGATGCTTGATTCTAAAGAAAAATGGGTAGTACAGTTGGTTGGTTTTTTTGTGCTAGAGGAAATTTTGGTCCTTGCTTGTATAATGGCATTTGAGGCTACTAAGAATATGCCTGTTGCTATTAGGGAGCTTGAGAATAGGCCTACTCCTATCGGGGCTACAAATATTAATGCATAGGAGGTGCCTGGTTCATCGGCTATCTTGGATGTGGGACTACGGGTAGTTGAGGAACTTGGTTCATGAGAGGTGTTTGATATGTAAATGCTTGGTTGAGCCCTGGAACCTACATTGGATGGGCTACTGGTCCCAAGGAAGATAGCGGACCAAAAATATTCTATCCCAAATTAGTGCTTCATGTAACTACTTCTAAATAGGCATCAACCAACCTTGTGGGTAGCGGACGCATCCTCTTTACCAATGTTGCAGTAAGGTTATCTAACACTGCATAATAGACTGGCAAGGTAGCAAAATCATTGAGAATTTATGGGGGTTGTAGCCTCATGTAGGCATGATGAAATTGATCATTAAAGGATTTGATCAACTCATTGATCTCCATACAAACGAACATGAATTGTCAATATAGCTCTGGAGGGATGATTGGAATCTTGTATTTCTACAGGAAAGCGTTCATCAATAAGTCCCATGAAGTGATGGACACCATCGGCAAGTTGATGTACCAATAGAAAGCTTCTTCTCCCAATGAATAAGGGAAGAGTCAACATGCCTCATCCTCAAGGTTGATTTGTGTATATTTGATTATTGTTTGGAATATATTGATGCGCTCTTTTGTTGTGGGAAGGATGAGGTTGGAAGGTAGTTTGGAGTGGTAGAACAGAGGAGGTGGAACTGGATGAAGAAAGATGAGTGTGGTGTAGATGAAAGGTGAAAGGAGGTGAAGATGGAAGAGAAGTGGATGGAATGGATGAGGAGGAAGGATTTGCGTCCCTTCCTTTAGTTTTCTTAGCCCTTGTGGGGGTCTACAACTCTTGGAATTACACTTTGTTTGGAGTAGATCTTAGAATTCTCTGAAATATTTGAAGGGACAATGAACCAATTTGATCTAGCTTAGCTTAAAAAGTCCCTCCTTCTAGCATTAGTTATGTTGATTTTTTTTTTTTGCACCTCTCAACATAGGTAATGCATAGGTGTATCACCTATCTTGAAAGGAAATCTCCAATAAAAAGTTGCTGAAAATCACCCTAAGGTCTCTCCAGTGTCAGGTTATGACTTGTTTGGAATGTCTTAGTTGTTTCAATATGATTTTTCTAGTAATCACAGGGTATACTTACATAAGCTAAGTTGGAGAGGAATTGGTTCTTCAAATGGATTTCTTAAGATGGGAAAGTTGTTGCTAAATTGTTGTAGGTTCAAACAGCAGTCTTGAACTCCTATCTTAACTTCAGATTTGGCTTTAGAATGTGCAATAAACCTTTTTCAAAGTCACTATTTAAAAAAAGGTCAAAAGGGAAGGGAGGAGAAGAATTTACTAGACCTGAAGCTGCCAATGAACAATGATAATGGAGTACCCTACTATGGACATCATTCCTAAAACTAAGTTCCACTTAACCAGATTGGCTCACAGTCTCATGAAAATAGTGTGATCTTCTAAGGACTACAAATTTTCAACCATTCATTCACCATAAACATGAATAAAAGGTGGAAGTTAAATGCAACATTCAATTTAAATCCAAACTAATTTTACAAAGTTGTTTATCATCAACAAACAACAAAAGGTATGGACAAGGAAGATTGCCAACACACAACAAAATTCTACAATATCAATGTACAACATTAACTAAATCTTACTAAAAACATATAAACTCATGAACAGCAAAATAAATCCATTCAAATTCACTAACTATGAGAGAAGAATCATTTAGCATGAAATTGGAACTCAAGAATCCACCAAAAGTGAATGAATTTCTATTAAAATTCTAGCAGCATGTCTTTACAACAACTCAACTCTCTCTTGGAAATGAGAGGAGACCCCCTATTTATAGTGTCCAAAAAGCAAAATGAATGGACAAGATTTAATCTCATTGTGTGGCCAAGATACACTACAAATTAGGGTTTCACCTACCCTTGAATATTTTACAATATAAAATACATTTTTTTCCTTATTCCTCTATTATCTTTTAGTGTCCAAGCATTGTAGCATTTTGTCTTCTAGAAGATTTTCCTTTATGGATGTAACTATACTACAAGGAATTCATCATCATTGACCAGGTTGCATTCATTTTTCCTGGTGCTGGTGTACTCCACGAATCTTCTCATGAGGATTCAAAGCTTATCCTTTTCTGTGATATCAGATTGAAGGATCTGAAAATGAAGCTTTTTAGCATGGTTGGCCACTTCTTCTGCCTGTTTTGTGTAGGTTGGGGGAGATTTCACCATTTGTTCTAGTAAAACAAATGCTTAGGAAGCAAAATCCATCAAGAGCAGAGATATGTCATCTATGGTACCCTCTTCCATATTTTTATGGAAGTTCTCTATGACTTTATTTGAATCCAATTATTTGGAAGACACATCTTGATCAGTCATTGTTTTAATGTAATCTTCGCTCTCTTCACAGCTATCTTTTGCCCACTTGAGTTTTGCCTCAAGTCTCTGTAGTATCTTCTCTAGTATCTCCTTTTGATGGGTTAGGGTCATTTTCCAAGTTTTGACTAACCAGTAGTAATCTTTGGAGATGTTGTACTCCTCCCAGGATTTTTTCAAGTATCTTGAGGATAGCTTCAACTTTTGGATTAGTGACCCTGTAGAACTCAGGGTAGCGTAGACACATTTGCTACATATCCTCCAGTTGTTGTTGCAAGAGCCCGAACTTGTTTCTTACCCTAACAGCCTAGCCTAGGCCCATTTCTCCATTGTAAATCACCCGTAGAAGCCTTTGTTTAGTGGCTTAAGTCTAGTTCTTTCTCTTCTCTAGTTGGTCAATATGTTCCTTGGACAAGAGTTGGGGCAGTGTTGTAGACATGGTGGGGAGTTCTTCAGCTGATGACCATTGTTAGATGTATGGTACTAAATCTACCACTTGCATTTTTAATTCTTCCTTAGAGGTCTTATCCTTATGAATTTGGTGCATATTGGTGGCGATGGATCCCTAGAGATCATTAATTTGATGCTCTCTTGTAGCTGTTGCCAAATCAATGGTGGAGATATTGTAGCTAGTTCCTTCTTCTCCCACCATTAGTGTCACTATCGATACTATCCTAGATATGGATGCATCCATTGTCAGTTGAGATTTGACCTTTGGCTTCTTCTCCTTATTTGTACTGATTTGTTCTTGAGCCAGGATGGCATCAAGTCTCTCCTTCAGATCCTTTGGGGTAAGCATCTTCTTTTCTAGTTTCCTCTCGAGCTGCTTAGGCATCCAAAATTTTCCTTTCAGTGATTCATCATCACCTTTTTCTTGTCTAATTTCAATTTCCTTATTCCCCAGAGCTTCCTTCTCTATCTTTGTTTCTCCTTCTTCATCTGAGTCTTGGATGAACACTGCTTCCTTTTCTGGGGACTTGGTTGTTGTATGCTCCTTGGGGATGTCCTCTTCATCAAAGGTTTTCTCCTCTTATTCTTATTCATGATCACATTCCTCATGATGCTCTACCACTGGGATTTTCCTTATTTCAGCCTCTTCTTTAGGCTTATCTTCCTTCTTTTCCTTTTCCTTTTCTTCTTGCTCTCTTGAAGGAGACATCTCTTCATCATGTTTGAGGTTCTCATCTTGTTCCTTTGTTGGAGGTTCAGTGTCCTCCATTTTCTCATTTGTATCCTTATCTTCATCAGAGGGCTAACTTTCAGCCTCTTCCCTAATATCATTGAGTTGATGAGCCAACTCCTCCTCAAGCTCTCGGTCAAAGGTTTCCACAATGTACCTAGTGCCTGTATCTTCTTACCCCTCCTCAAAGGATCATGTCTCTTCTCCTTCCCACAACACCTCATCAATTGTTAGAGGTAGGTCCTCAAGATGTTCATGTTAATCATCTACTTCTTCCTCCATGTCCTTAGTTGTTTCCATTTATTTCCTTTCTAATTCTTCAAGTATTAGCATTGTTGCTTCCATTTTTGTTGGCTCAGGAAGAGGAGGCACTAGTAGACCAACAATAGCCTGTACAAGCGCATCTTGCATAGTTGGATTCATTAGAACTCCAAAAAGCTCCATTGGAATGTTCCACATATGTCAAGCGAGAGCTTCTGTAAGTGAGATAGTAGGCATTGTGGTTGTTGTTGTCACCAATGGGAGGCTTGTATATGGATATATAGAGGAGGAAGAAGCTAGAGAGGTGGTGGCAGAAAAAGAGTCTATGACCATTACTTGTGTAGCTAGCAGGGTGGAAGCAAGTTGTACTAATATATCCACTGTAGGCAGAGAAAAGGAAGCCATCACTTGAGAAGTAGGAAGATGAGTGATGATGGCAGTTGCAGCTAGAGTAAAGGTAGTAGGTGGAGACTTTGGAAACTTGGCCTCTATCTCTTTTCCTTCATGAAGTGGGTCTTCTTCGATAGTGGGAATTTCTGTGAAACTGCCTAACTTCTTTGGTCTATTGGAGGATTCACCCTCTAAAGCTTTCCTTGAGTATACTTTATGTTTGGGCTAACATTTAGCCATCTCCTTTCTTTTTCTAGAATGGTTATTTGGTGGGGATGGTGAAGTTTCTCCAGAAGTGGCAGTGGAATCGATTGCACCTTCAATCCCACTCTTAGTCTTCTCTTCAAGCTCACTATATGTCAGAGTGTTTTCTTGTAGCTTTAATTAGGAAATTTGCCCCTCAAACCATTGTCTTGTCCTTGCCTCCGTAGGCTTCACCAAAATATTGAGGTTGTTGACATCTTCCTCATTCCAATCAATTAAGGGGAGTGGAAAATTCGCAACCACGTTGTGTCAAGGATCAACTACTATGTTTTCTTATTCTAGCACCTGATCCAACACAAGAAATAACTTGACCACCTTGAAAAAGTACGCCGTCATGCACATATAGTGCCTCATCCACACCACTTTTTCATCTCTATAGTTTTCCTAGAAGTCTTCAACATTATTCATGTGGGAGTATTCAACTCTGGCTATTTTCTTAAGCTTTCCATAAGGATCCATCTGTGGTCTAGCAGTGTGGAGCCCCAAGTTGTATTCCACAAGTTCTTTTTCTAAATAAGCCTCACATTGAGATGTGGGAGGCGAGTACATGACTTGGATGAAGGAGAGGGGAAAAGGAATCCCTCCCCTATGTTTATCACTCAAGAGTGCGTGGGCACGTTGTAATTTTCTATACACCTCCAACAACACTATCTAGTCATTTGGGTACCGCAGAAATTTGTAAGGTCAGTTGAAAAGCCCTTAGTATGAATGTAAGCAAACTTTGGAAATTGAAAGAATAGAAAGCCAAACTAGTGAATGAAGGCATTTGTGCTATGGGAGACCTCTCTCTCCAAAATCACCTCCAAGAAATCAGATGATGTGGCCAATGAATGCATCATTACCTTGGCAATAATCCTTCTTGAAATTCATGTATTTGAGATGAGGATATTTATCATACACCTTTAACTTTCTCCTTGGGGTCTCGCTTGGAGCTGCAAATACGCCTCTATATTGCATTTGGTGAGCCAGTAGATAGACCAAGTATGATGTCATATAGAATTGTGAAGGCTTCTTTATAGCCATAAATTGTTCATGCAAGCAATTACTGATTATCCCTGCCCAGTAGAATTTAGTTTTTCCTTAGAGGATTTCTTCCACAAAGTACAACATCCACTTCTGGAAGAAATTTTTTGTTGGAAGGCCAATAACCATACTTAATAAGGTTACCAAATCATGGTAATTCTCATAGAATTCACTTTGAAAGAGCTCTTGGGGAACTTTTTTTGCACTACCCCTCTTGTCCTTTAACCAGTGTTGATTGATAAGCTTTTTGCATTTGAGGGGGTCTTTGCTCGATGTGTTTTTGACATCTTCCTTCATTGCCTCATCCATTTCACTGAAGGTAGGGATATGAAAGGTCCTCCCTATTGATTTGACAAAAAAATTAGCTAGTACATTGCCATCCCTTTCTATAATTCTTCTAGTATCTTCTTGATATGCTTCCCTGCAAGCTATCTCAAGCTCAAGAGCAATGAGAGCAGGAGGGAATCCAAAAACCTTGGCTAACCCACTCTTTCTGATGATTTTAGAATTTTTAGTTATGGGGTTGATTTGGACCCTTTGCTTCAACTCTTCAATATCAATATGTCCCAAATTAGTGTCTGCGATTTCCTTGGAGTTAGTGTTGACCCTGGAGTTGATAGGCTCCCCGTGGAACTTGTATTTCATTTGGTCCTTGTCCTATTTTCCTCTAGGTATCTTGGCAGGCTTCTTTCCCTTTTTCTTTTCCATAGTCACCCCTAAAGGTCCTACAACTAATTCCAAATATCTTGCAAGAAAGAGAGGTGTAAGGATATTCAAGCATGTAACATGAAGAAAGTTAGCCAAAACCCTACAAAACAACATTAAATCAAATAATTCATCATTTAAAGATCCTATCATATCTTCCAGACCACCATCAATCACTCATTTGGGGAAGTCAAGGCAATTCAGGCCCAGGTTTTGCAAACTTCCTTGGGCTAGTAGATGTTCTAGAGGTAGCAGTGGACAGATGAGAATTAGGGTATGATAGGCAGAGAGACTCTATAGTTTTTCCGTTTTGAGGGGTCGTTCACACAGCGGCAAAATGTCAGCACAGGTCCGCATTTAATGGTCTACATCATATAAATTTCTTTGTCTTTAACTCAGATGGTGAAACCGATAATAGGGATTGACAGGGGGACAAATAGACTACAAATGTCATTTGAAATGGTAAATCTAGGGTAGAAATCCATAGACAGAAGTTCGCAAGGAGAACCCTGCAAAAATTTAGGACTTAGGCATTCTAGGAGTGACCAAGCTTGATTGGTAATGACTAGGGCAGGACCTACCTAAAAAAAAGATGTGATGAGATAGCCATTTGGAATGGTGAGGATCAAAGGGGCATTCTATAGGGAGAGGCCCACCATAGCAGACCTGAGAGGATCAAAGGATCCTTTCCTTAAGGGCACACGAATTTTGGTGAAATCTAAGATGGCCAAGTTGAGGGGCTCCCCACGGGGTCGGGCCATATGAAGGTGGACTTCATTTTAGGTTTTAAACATTTTCAATGAAAGGTGACAATGGCGGTTAGGCTGTGGGCCCATAAGGCATGGGTGCCCTAGTTGAAGAATGGCCATGGGGACCTCCAGTTCTGCAAGCCACCCACAAAAGGTTTCAAAGGTTTTCTCAAAATTCAAAGACATGGGTTTTGTCTGCCAAGGTTAACTCTAGTTGATGGATGAATCAACATCTAGCAAAGGCTTTGAAATGGCAACGAAGCTCGATGGGCATGATGACAACACTGGTGGGGGCTTTGAATTGCTTCTAAACTTCTAATAAATGAAAATGACAGGTTGAAAGGACTTATTTATAGATTTTTGTGCATTTAATGCCCCTTAGTAATGATCGTACAACATCATTTAGGGTAGGTGGAAAGGAATTTCAAAAATGGCAGCAGGAACAACGAAGTCCACTAAATGGGTTATAGTTAGGAATTAGCCATTCAAGCGGTCGGAGATGAAAATAGCCATTGAGGATGTGGTTCCTATGACATGTAAATTCATCATGTGGAGGCTATCCAAAATGATCAAGGAGCTTGAGAAACATGCTTAGAGCGGCCCGCAAGGATGGACCTGCATGGCTCAAAGGACGACAACCTTAAAGAATAAAGGAAAATAATTAAGGAAATTCCAAAAATGCCTAAAGCCTTGAAAATTTGAGAGGGGAAAAACATGGTCAACTAAAAAGTGAATCTTCTAAGATTCCTTGACCACTTAAGACCCAAAAATAGGGGACACACAAAACAAGGGGATGGAAAGTGACCTGACAAAGCAAAAAGGAAGAGGGTCCCCATTCCAAATGGGGCATGTTTTCTATAAGTACAACAAATGGAAACTGTGTTGGAGAACACTCTTGAGCATTATAACGATAAATGCTCATTCTAAACCAGAATCTTTGGTTTGGAAGACCAAGAGCTGGCTTCCAAAAGTGAACTAAGGGGCTCAAAGAATAACAAGATCCTTAATTGAATCAAAGCAGAGACATCTCAAAAGTGTGTTTGTATAATGAATTCATTTCCTCTCCTTAGAGACTATTCTGATAGATACTAATCAAGCTAAGCAAGCTAGATGAATTATCTAACTCCAAAAGTAACTTGGACATTGCCCTACTACCAGTCAGGCATCCATAGTCCCAATAGAGTTGTCATTGTGATCCCACAAATATTGCTCTACTACTAGGCAAGCGTCCATAGCCCTACTAGAGTTATCTGCACACCCACATAGTTTCCTGACTTTGATATTTTCTTTCTTTTTCTTTTCTTTTCTTTTTTTCTAATATCATTCTTAATATTCTTTCTTTTACTCAACCATGTAAGCATTGAAGCTCACCATGGGTTTGGAATCATAGTGGTCATTGGAGTAGACTTAAGATTTTTTACTTGCCTCACCTTCGTAATAATCATTACACAACTCCTCAGAAACAAGTAGTGTACATTTCATGTGGGATCTGAATGAATATGAGAGGATTCAATGAAGGGTTGAGTTCTAAGTTAAGCTTGAGTTCAAATGAGGAAACTTCCCCATGGAACTAATCAAAGACTAATGGTTAAGATAGAATGTTTATCCAAAGAACACAAAGAGAAGACAACAAAGTGAACCATTTGTTGAATGAGCATGACCACTGCACCAAGAACAAAAGACACTCTCACTAAAACAAAACGGTCGGGAGACAAATGAAAATCAAAGGCAACATGAGATAGGAAGTGAGGAAACTGGGAGAAACCTAAACAAACCTATATACAAGTATTTACAAAGAACAAGCTTAGAGTGAGGAAATAATGCTTAAGGTGCTACCTATTGACAGGAAACAAGATATCTTCATTGGTCAAAGTCTTTAAGTGGAAAGCATTATCACCAAGGATTTTAGAAATTTGAAAGGAGCCAGGCTAGAGCTTGTCAATTTTTTCATGTGCCCCTTTCTTCTCATGGGCCTTGTCCCAACATAGGACTAGATTAGTGATTCTAAAGGCCTTTACCTTGGCTTGTTGATCGAACCATCTCGTGACCATGCCTTGATGCTTGGAAAAATTCTCAATGGCACAGTCATGCACTTCTTCCAAATGGAGTAGCTTAGCTAAATGGGCTTCTCATTGATCCCCTTCTTCATATAAAGTGTTGATGAATTGGAGGGTTCGGATCTTGAGGTGAACAAGGAATACATGCTCTAGGCCATAGATGAGATGGAATAGGGAATCGCCCAAGGAAGCCTTGTGGCATGTGCGATCTTCCCAAAGGGAAAAGTGAAGCTAGGTATGCCAGTCCTTAGGATTCCTATCAAGCAATTTTTTTAATCACAATAATGAGATTCTTATTGGTAGATTCCACTAGGCCATTGCCATAAGGATACTAGTTGGATGAGAACTTGAGAAAAATCCCTTAGTCAAAGGCCCAACTAGAGAGTTTTAGCTAGTAAAAGGCAGGGCCATTATCATAGACTAAAGTGTATGGGCAACCAAAATGATTTAAAATGAAACTCTCAAGAAAATTAACTACCTCCATAGTGCACTACCTACATGCCATAGATTCTTTCCATCTAGTACAATAATCAAAAGCAATTAGAATGTACCTATGTCCTACAAAAGATGGTGGGCTTACTAGACCAATGAAGTCAAGACCCCATTGTGCAAACGTTCTTACCTCCAAGACTAGTTGTAGCAGTACAATCACATTCCCTTCTCTAGTTGTGGCAGTTTGGAAGACATGGAACCTACATAAATGATTATGAGTATCCTTGAAGACCATCATCCAATAGTAGCCTGCTCGTAGGATCTGATGTGCGGTTGAAGGACTAGATCCATGACTAGTGTCAAATTTATCATGAAACTCTTCTAAGACCTGCTTTGCTTCCTCTTTGCCAAGACATCTCAGATATACACCTTCATGAGTATTTTATAGAGTATAGATCCTCACAACATGTAGTTGTTTCTTTTCAAATGGAGAGCACATTTCTGAACTCCCTTTAGATGAGCTGGGCATTTTTTATTCAACAAGTAGTAGACAATATTGTTGTACCACTCTCCTATAGAAACATCCTCAAGCTGGTATTGTTGAACTGTGAGTTCTAGATTTGCTTTAGCCACTGTCTCTGCTATTATTCTGGTGAGGGATTTTCCTCTCACTACTTTCATTAGCTAAATTTCCATATCATACTCCTGCAGCAGGGTGACCCACTTTTCTCTTCTTTCTCCTAACTCACTCTGTATCAATAGAGTCTTCACTACTGGGTCAGGAATAATGGAAAATACCTTGTTCCTTAGGATATAATGCTTGAATTTTTTAACTCCTCTAACTAGATCATACACCTTATTTTCTACATTGTGATATTTCAGCTCAACATCCTTTAAGGGAGCACTTATGAAGGTAATTGGGTGCTCATTCGCTTCATCATCATTTTGAGTCAGAATGTTGGCACACAAGTGATCTAAAGAAAACAAGTAAATGTAGAATGGCTTTAGATAATCAAGACTAATGAGCATAGGTGCTTCACTAATGGCCTTCTTGATTTCATCAAAGGCTTGCTTTTCTTCTAGAGTCTAATCAACTTTGGCATCTTGCTTCAACATTGCTTTAAGTGGTTTGACAATTTCAGCAAAGCCTATAATAAATTTTGGGAAAAAATTTATCTTCCTGAAGAAATATTCTAACTCCTTGTTTCCTGGTAGCTGTATCTTCAAAAGGGACTAGATACACTCAGGGTCTATAGAGATTCCTCATTCTAAAATAACATTCCTGAGCAACTTTCCTTCTATGACTCTGAGGATGCACTTCTTCGGATCAAGGGAAATCTTAAATTCTCTGCACCTTGAAAGACTTTTCCCAAATTGGAGACATGATCACCTCGTTTCTTGGAGAACACCATCAAATCATCGATGTAGATGATGATGCACTTTCCAACTAGATCTTTGAATGTGATGTCCATAGCATGTTAAAAAGTGGCCCCAATGTTGATGAGCCCAAAGGGAAATCTTCTATATGTGAAGGTTCCCCACTTAGTGGTGAACACAGTCTTATGCCTATCTTCGTATTGCACCATCACCTAGTTTTATCTAGAATACCCATCTAGGAAGGACATCATTTGCAAACCATTGATGATTTGGAGAACCTCATCCAATGAAGGCACTGGATAGTTGTACTTTTTTTATGCTTTTTTTAGGTTGTGAAAATCCATGCACAGTTTGATTACTCTATTCTTTTTTCTTACCAAGACCAAATTGGCCACCCACGTGGAGTGCCTGACTAGAAATATGATCCAGGCTGAAATTAATTTATGCACTTCCTTGTAAATGATAGGTTCCAATAAGGCATTAATGGGACACTATATTTGTTGAAATGGTCACACATCAGGATTAAGAGAGATGGTGTGCATAATCATGGAGGTGTCATAAGTTTTAAAATCTTTATAGGTCCATGCAACTACATCATGATACTTCTATAGAGCATCAATTATTCCCTTCTTTTCTTTAGGCATGCATACCTTTCCAATAAAAACATTCTTGATTTCCTCAGTTGTCACGAGGTTGTGAGTATTGCACAGATTGTTGATAGAACCCTTCTTTTTCTTCTGGTCCTGGTCTCAAATCTGATTCAAATCAAATATGCACATGAGCTGGACCATGCTTCTTGGAATGGTGTTCAACTTAAGGTTGATAACCCCTTCTATTTCTAACTCAGCTTCTTCAGGCTCTACCTCATCAATTATTTGAGCTCTGAACACATCAGAACTAGTGATAAAATCCAGGATGTGCTTGTCATCATTGAACACCTAGAAGTGAGTCACATTGTTAGGCACAAAAGAGCTAGAAGTGAGCTCAATGGTAAACTTCTTCAATCCAGACAATGATAAGGGTTAGAGGGTGTTGGCTACTTTATCCAAGGCATCAGTAGTGTGGTTTTGGGATCAAGGTATTAGCTAGATATTGAAAGCATCTAGACTCTCCAAAAGATCCCAAACCTTATGTCTGTAATTGGCTAGTCGCTTATCATGGTAGGAGTACAATTTTCTGACTTTTTTAACTACTAATTCCAAATCACCAAAAAATTATAATAACTTAACCTTCTTTCTTAGAGTCATTAAAAGACCATGTACTAACACTTCATACTCCGCTATGTTGTTTTTGTACTAAAATTGGAGCCTATGACCAACAAAATAGGTCTTACCCTCGAGGCTGATAAGTTTGAATCCAGCTCGTGCTCCTTGCTTGGATTTGGATTCATACTTGCATTTGTGGTTTATGGAGTGAGCACTAGCTCAATATGGTTGATGAAAAATAGTCCTACCAATAGTTCCTCTTGAGACGCAACTTGTCCCTTGATATGTTCCATTGGTGTTTGACACAAGCAACACTCAAACTTTGAGTGGGTAGCATTTTGCACTCTACATCAACTAGAAAACAAGAGCTCTTGGAAATCCATTCTTGCACCCAAGCTAAGCTGGTTTTTTATACACTTTTCCATCAAGTCTTAGAATCCATCTAGTAATCGCAAATTACCATCCTCAAAAGGCTTATCATCATCTGACTCCACAAGCATTTCAATGTTAGATAAGGAGTATAAGCTAGGTCTACCAAAGGGCTACACTACACCAGAAAAACTTGTTTAGTCATTCTTCCCCTAGATCCTCCAATTCTTATTGATATGCAATGGGAGAGTAGTTTCCCAACTCGGTCTTAGCAAATAACACTTCATTAGTGTTGTATTTGGTAATCATGAACTTCATGTGAGGCTCACGGTCTATATGGATCTAATTGGGTAGTCCTCTCCATAGTAGCCACAAGTGAGAGTGATCCTTTGTAGTGTATCCTTTTAGTATTTTGGTGAAGTCTCATCTGAGTATGATCCCATAGGTGTCAGGAATGTCTACAACTTGAATATCAATGATTGGTTGCACCCTTGGATCTAAAGCAATATGCATTGGGATTTGATTTGTTTCTCCCACTATATTGACCTTCATCTTGTCCAATTGAGTTACCTTCCTCCTGGAAGGAGTGGGAACTATGCCTAAGGAATTGCAAATAGAAATGGGCATGACATTGGCCGATTCTCTTGAGTCAAGTAAGCAGTTGTGTAAATTCTTTCCAAAATATCTAGATGGTGATGAGGAAGGGTGACGTCTCCAACTTTCCTTGGAAGAGGCCCATAGGAAAGTCCACCTGAGCTACTTGAAATTTTTTCTTATCACCGACCTTATCCTTAGTCTATATAGAATGTTGTTCTTTGAAATTTGGCTTGTTAGTCTAAATAGATTCCTTTCCGTGTTGTCTACCCATCGATTGGTTTGGATATAGATCTACCTTCTTACCATGAATTTACTGAATGATAAGATCACTTGGGGGGTCTTGGAATGAAATAGTCTTAACAGGTACATCTTGGGAAGCCTTTGAGGAAGGGGTTCCATTAATCACTCAGAAAAAGGAATTCCTAACTGTGGGAACCTTATGTAGCTTGAAGGAGGATAGGCTAATTTTAACTTTCTTGAATTCTTTCGGTGACATTCATCCATTTTTTCTACTTCTTCATCTAAGGATGGGCTTTGGGAAGAGCAAGAAGGTTGGACTTGTGCTTGGTTTGGCTAATTTTGGGGGTGGTTTGACTGCCTATTCTTATTGAGGTACTAAGTAAGCACCTGAGGATACCCTAGATTATTATTGGAATTAGGGTCATGTGGGGTATTAAAATTTTTGGTGGAGTCGAAGTCATGAAAGGTCCACCTGCCTATCTATTCCTAAGGTAGTAGGGGGTTTCCCTTTGGTTAAACACATGAACCTCATATGCACATGGTTCTTCCTCATCTACCAGACCATTTTCTATTGATGTATAAAGCTAGTACAAAGTGTCTTCGCTACTTACCTCTTGGGTTTCTTCATCTTTTTGTGAAGCATCCTCACTTTCTTGGGCATTGCTCTCACTTCATGGGAATGGTGCTTGATTAACCATGGGTATGGAAGAATCATAAGGCTTTGATGGAACTAGGTCTCGATATCCAAAATTTTTCATAACATTCTAAACCTTGTCTTGTGAGATTTCTACAGCTATGAGGAACTCAGGGTAGTCCAACTCAAAATGCCTATTTGTTTTGTGGATCTGACACCATCCAAATAAAGTCACTTCGTCAAGGTACACACCACTAGTTGTCTTTTCTTCACCAACAGACTGATGGAGAGGAGTGTGAGCACCTCCGTTATTTGGCCTGGTATTCCACATCCTATTCTTCCTTTGGGTCAATCTCCTTTCAAAATTCTAATTAGAATTATGTCCTCTATCATAGCTCTATCTGGAGGAAGGTCCTGCATCATGACTGTCCCTACTTTCCTTGTTGAGGTTAGCTTGAATGATGCATTGGGAAGCTTGTAGCTGATTATTTTGATTCCTTAGATGAATCATTTTCATAGGCATCTTATTGATCATTTCAATGAGATAATCAAGTTGATCCATCTCCACGTTATTTGGCTATGATGCTTGATTCTAAAGAAAAACGGGCAGTGCAACTGGTTGGTTTTGTTGCACTAGAGAAAATTATGGTCCTTGTAGGTATAATGGTGTTTGAGGCTACTAATAATATGCCTCCTACTATTGTGGAGCCTAAGAATAGGTCTATTGTTGTTAGGGATGAAAATATTGATACAAAGGAGGCACCTGGTTCATTGGTTGTCTTGGATGTGGGACTATGGGTAGCTAAGGAACTTGGTTCATGAGAGGTTTTTGATGTGTGAATGCTTGGTTGAGCTCTTGAACCTGCATTAGATGGGCTACTAGTCCCAAGGAAGTTACTAGAATTGAAATATTCTATCCAAAATTAGTGCTTGCTATAACCACTTCTGAATAGTCACCAACCAACCTTATGATTGGTGGACACATCCTCTTTACCAATGCTGCAATAAGGTTATCTAATGTTTCATAATAGATTGATAGGACAGCAACATCATTGAGCACATATGGGGATTGTAGCCTCATGTAGGCATGATGAAATAAATCATTAAAGGAGGTGATTAGCTCATTGGTTTCCCTAAAAACAGACATGAACTACCAATACAGGTCTAGAGGGTTGATTGGAATATTGTATTTCTATAGGAAAGCGTTCATCAATAAGTCCCATGAAGTGATGGACCCCATCAACAAGTTGATGTACCAATAGAAAGCTTCTTCTCCCAATGAATAAGGGAAGAGTGAGCATGCCACATCCTCATGGTTCATCTGCATATCTTTGATTGTTTCTTGGAATATATTGATGTGCTCTTCTACTGTTCTTTGTGGATCTTGAGGATTGAACTTTGTGCAAAATCTCTCTAGATTCTTCGACATGTCATTGTAATCATTGAAGCGCAATGGAGAAGGGTTTTTCCATAGCCAAGCAATGGGGGGAGGCAAGGGTAGTATTTTCTATTGGGGAATAGTAAATTGGGGTTGCACAAGGGCAGTGGATTTTTGGACTATGCTTTGGACTTAGAGGGCAAGAGTAGAAGCTACTCCCCAACTATTGGAAGGATGAGTTTGGAAGGCAGTTTGGAGTGGCTGAGTGGAGGAGGTAGAAGTGGATAAAGAAAGATGAGTGTGGTACAAATGAAAAGTGGAAGGAGGTGAAGATGGAAGAGAAGTGGATGGAATGAATGAGGAGGAAGGAGCTACGTCCCTTCCTTTGGTTTTCTTAGCCTTGTGAGGGGCTACAACTCTTGGAATTCCCCTTTGTTTGGAGTAGATCTTAGAATTCTCTAAAATATTTGAGGGGAGAATGAACTGATTCAATCCAACTTAGCTTAAAAAGGACCTCATTCTAGCACTAATTCTATTGATGTGTGCTTTCTCATCTCTCAACATAGGTAATGTATAGGTGCATCACCTCTCTTGAAAGGCAATCTCCAACAACAATTTGCTGAAAATCACCCCAAAGTCTCTTGGGTGTCAGGATATGACTTGCTTGGAATGTCTTAGTTGTTTCAATGTGATTTTTTTGGTAATCATAGAGTAGACTTACATAAGCTATGTTGGAGGGGAATTGGTTATTTAAATGGAGTTATTAAGATGGGAAAGTTGTCACTAAATTGCTGCTGGTTCAAACAACAATCTTGAACTCCTATCTTAACTTCAGATTTGTCTTTACAATGTGCAATGAACCTTGTTCAAAGTCACTATTAAAGAAAAGGTCAAAAGGGTAGGGAGAAGAAGTTCCTAGACCTAAAGCTACCAATTAATAGTGATAATGGAGTACCCTAATGTGAACATCCTTCCTAAAAATAAGTTCCACTTAATGAGTTTGGCTCATAGTCTCATGAAACTAGTACGATCTTTGAAGGACTACAAATTTTCAACCATTCATTCACTATAGACACGAATAAAAGGTGGAAGTTAAGTGCAGAATTTAATTTAAGTCCACACTAACTTTACACAGCTATTTATCATTAAAAAAACAACAAAAAGTATGGACAAGGAAGGTTGCCAATACACAACAAAATTCTACAATATCAATGCACAACATTAACTAAATCTTACTAAAAGAATATAAAATGATGAACACAAAAGTAAATCCATTCAAATTCACTAACTATGAGAGAAGAATAATGCAACATGAAATTGGAACTCAAGAATCCACCAAAAGTCAATGAATTTATATGAAAATTCCAGCAGAATGTCTTTACAACAACTCAACTCTCTCTTGAAAATGAGAGGACACCCCCTATTTATAGTGTCCAAAAATTGAAATGAATGGCCAAGATTTAATCTAATTATGTGGCCAATATTCACTAAAAATTAGGGTTTGACCTACCCCCAAATATTTTACAATATAAAATACATTTTTGTCCTTATTCCTATTTTGTCTTCTAGAAAATTTCCCTTTTTGGTTGTAGCTATACAACAAGGAATTCATCATCAATGACTGGGTTGCCTTCATTTTTGTTGGCGGTTGCATACTCCATGAATCTACCCATGAGTATTTGAAGCTTATCCTTTTTTATGATATCAGATTGAAGGATCTAAAACTAAAGCTTTTTAGCACAGTTGACCTCTTCTTCTGCCTGTTTTATGTAGGTTGGGGCAGCTTTCAACATTTTTTCTGAGAAAACAAATGCTCAAGAGGAAAAATCCATGAAGAGTGAAGATCTCATATATGGTACCCTCTTCCATATTTTTATGGAAGTACTCTCTAATTTTATCTACATCTAATTCTCTGACAGACACATCTTGATCAGTCATTATTTTAATCTAATTTTCACTCTCTTCATGGCTATCTTTTTCATACTCAAGTTCAGGCTCAAGTGTTTGTACTATCTTCTCTAGTATCTCCTTTTGATGGTCTAGGGCTATTTTCCAAGTTTTGACTAACTAGTAGTCATCTTTGGAGATATCAAACTCCTTCTCCTAGGATTTTTTGGATATCTTGAGGATAGCTTCAACTTTTGGATTAGTGACCCTATAGAACTCAGGGTAGCGTAGACACATTTGCTCCATATCCTCTAGTTGTTACATGAGCCTAAAAATTTTTGTTACTATAACGGCCTGCCCTAGGCCCATATATCCATTGCAAATCACCCGCCGAAGTCATTATTCAGTGGCTTTAGTCTAGTTCTTTGTCTTTTCTAGTTGGTTAATATGTTCCTTGGACAAGAGTTGGGGTGATGCTGCAGACATGGTGGGGAGTTCTTCAACCGATGAACATTGTTCGATGTATGCTACTAGATCTGCCACTTGTACTTTTAATTCCTCCTTAGAGGTCTTATCCGTATGCATTTGGTGCACAATGGTGGCAACGGATCCCTAGAGATGGTAAATTTTCTGCTCTTTTGTAGCTATCCCCAAATCAATAGTGGAGATATTGTGGCTAATTTGTTCTTCTCCCACCATCAATGTAGCTATCTATACCATCCTAGATCTGGATGCATCCATTGTCAGCTAAGATCTAACCTTTGGATTCTTCTCCTTCTTTGTACTAATTTGTGCTCGAGCCAGGATGGCCTCAAGTCTTGCCTTCAATTCCTTTGGGGTAGGTGTCTTGTTTTCTAGTTGCTTCTCGAGCAACTCAAGCATTCGATTTCCCCTTTTGGTGATTCATGATAACCTTCTTCTTCTTGTTTGATTTCAATTTCTTTATTCCCTAGATATTTTTTCTCTATCTTTGTTTCTCCTTCTTCATCTAAATCTTGGATGAACATTGCTTCCTTTTCTAGGGACTTGGTGGTTGTATGCTCCCTGTGGCTTTACTCTCCCTTAGAGGTTTTCTCCTCTTCTTCTTGTTCATGCTCACATTCATCATGATGCTCTACCTTTGGGATTTTCCTTGTTTTAGCCTCTTCTTTAGGATTATCTTCTTCCTTCTCTTCCTTTTTCTTTTCTTTTTGCTCTCTTGAAGGAGGCATTTGTTCATCATGTTTGAGGTTCTCATCTTGTTCCCCTATTGGAGGTTCAATGTCCTCCTCCATTTTCTCATTTATATCCTTATCTTCATCAAAGGGATACTTTTCAACTTCTACCTTGACATCTTTGAGTTGTTGAGCCAACTCCTCCTCAAGCTTCAAGTCAAAGGTTTTCACAATGTACTTGGTGCCTACATCTTCTTCACCCTCCTTGGAGGATGCTATTTCATTTCTTTCTCACACCACCTCATCAATTATCAGAGGTAGGTGCTCAAGATGTTCATGGTAATCATCTGCTTCTTCTTTCATGTCCTTAGTTGTTTCCCTTTCTTTCTTTTCTAATTCTTTGGATATTAGCATTTTTGCTTCCATTTTTGGTGGCTCAGGAAGAGGAGGCACTAGTAGACCTACAATAGCCTGTGCCAAGGTAGCTTGCATAGTTGGATTCATTAGAACTCTGAAAACTCCATTGGAATGTTCCACATATGTTAGGCGAGAGCTTCTAGAAGTGAGATGGTAGGCATTGTGGTTGCTATTGTCACCAATGGGAGGCTTGTAGATGGATATATAGAGGAGGAAGAAGGTAGAGAGGTGGTGGAAAAAGAAGAGTCTATGACCATGTTACTTGCGTAGCTGGCAGGGTGGAAGCAAGTTGGCCTAATATGTCCACTGAAGGTGGAGAAGAGGCAACCTTCACCTGAGAAGCAGGCGGAGGAGTGATGATGGCAGCGATGGCTAGAGTAGATATAGTAGGTGGAGAATTTGGCGGCTCGGCCTCTATCTCTGCTCCTTCATGGAATGGGTCTTCTTGGATAGTGGGCATTTATATGAAACTACCTGACTTCTTTGGTCTCTTGGAGGATTCACCCTTTGAGGCTTTCCTTGAGTATACTTTATGTTTCGGATGACATTTGGCCATCTCCTTTCTTTTTCTTTAATGGGCATTTGGTGGGGATGATGAAGTTTCTCTTGAAGTGGCAGAGGCATCGGTTGCAGCTTCAGTCCCACTCTTAGTCTTCTCGTCAAGCTCACTATATGTTAGAGTGGCTCCTTGTAGCTTTAATTAGGAAATCTTCCCCTCAATCCATTGCCTTGTCCTTGCCTCTATAGGCTTCATCAAAGGATCAAAGTTGCTAACCTCTTCCTCGTTCCAATCAATTAAGGGGAGTGGAAAATTGGAAATCGCATTGTATCGAGGATCAACTAATGTGTTTTCTTCTTCTACGACCTAATTCAGCACTGGAAATAACTTGACCACCCTAACAAAGTATTTCTTCATGTCCATATAGTGCCTCATCTACATCTCTTTGTCATCTCAATAGTTTTCCCATAATTCTTCGACATTATGCATGTGGGAATATTCAGCTTCGGCCATTTTGCTAAGATTTCCATAAGGATCCATCCGCAGTCTAGTAGTGTCGAGCTCCAAGTTATACTCCGTAAGTTCCTTTTTTGAATAATCCACATATTGAGATTTAGGAAGCAAGTATATGCCTTCGCTGAAGGAGAGGGGATAAGAAATCCCTACCCTATATTTATCACTCAAGAGTGCGTGGGTATGTTTTAATTATCTAGACACCTCCAACAACACTATATGGTCATTTGGGTACCATGAAAATTTGTAAGGTCTGTCTAAAAAGCCCACAGTCCAGATGCAAGTAAGCTTTTGAAATTGAATGAATAGAAAGTCAAACCAACGAATGAAGGCATTTGTGTTGTGGGAAACCCTTCTCTCCAAAATCACCTCCAAGTAGTCTAATGATGTGGTGAATGAATGCATCATTGATTTGGTGGTAATCCTTCTTGAAATTCTTGTATTGGAGTTAAGGATATATATCATACACTTTTAACTCTCTCCTTGGGGTCTTGCTTGGGGCTGCAAATAGGAATCTATATTACATTTGGTCAGCCAATAGATAGACCAAGTATGATGTCATATAGAATTGTGAAGTCTTCTTTACCGCCACAAATTGTTCATGCAAGAAATTACTGATCATCCCTGCCCAGTAGAATCTAGTTTTTCCTCAAAGGATTTCTTCCACGAAGTGCAACATCCACTCTTGGAAGAAAGTTGCAGTTGGAAGGCCCATAACCCTACTCAATAAGGTTACCAAATCATGGTAATTCTTGTAGAATTCACTTAAGAAGAGCTCTTAGGGAACTTTGTTCATGCTACCCCTCTTGTCCTTTAACAAGTGTTGATTAATAAGCTTTTTGCATTTGAGGGGGTCTTCATCCCATGTGGTTTTCGCATCTTCTTTCATTGCCTCTTCCGTTTAACCAAAGGTAGGGATGTGAAAGGTTCTCCCTATTGATTTGGTAGACAAATCAACTAGTACATTCCCATCCCTATCTATAATTCTTTTGGTATCTTCTTGATATTCTTCCCTACAAGTCGTCATGAGCTTGGGAGCAACAAGAGTAGGAGGTTATCCAGCAGCCTTGGCTAACCCACTCTTTCTGATCCTTATGGAATTTTCAATTGTGGGGTTGATTCAGACCCTTTGCTTGAACTCATCAATATTAGTATGTCCCAAATTAGTGTCTGAAATTTCCTTCTAGTCAGTGGTGAGCCTGGAGTTGATAGGCTCCCCTTGGAACTTTTATTTCATTTGGTCCTTGTCCTCTTTTCCTCTGGGTATCTTCGTAGCCTTCTTTCCCTTTTCCTTTTCCATAGTCACCCTCGAAGGTCTTGCAGCTTATTCCATATATCATGCAAGCAAGAGAGTTGTAAGCATATTCAAGCATCAAACATAAGGAAAGTTAGCCAAAACCTTACAAAAAAACATTAGATTAGATAATTTATCATTTAAAGATCCTATCATAGCTTCCAGACCACCATTAGTCACTCATTTGTGGATTTCATGGCAATGTGGGCCTAGGGGTGCAAACATCTCTAGGTTGGCAGCCATTTTGGAGGTAGCAATGGACAGATGACAATTAGGGAACAAAGGCCCACATGGTTCCACCTGTGCCAAAATTTGATCATGATATGGGGTCCATTGAAGCAGTTGAGCAATTTTAGCATGTGGTTCAAAATCACTTTGAGGCTTTGGAAGGCATTGAGATCACTTTTTGGTCATGCAGGTCTGAGGCAGGCAAAAGTAGAAAGTGGCTTGGATATTTTGAGGCTCCACCATTTAAAATGGCGCTGGCAAGACATAATCCCGTAGGTGTTATTTTTCCATGTAGAACTCGCAGCTATAGAGGATGACATCATAGTGCACTTGGTGTTTGGGCCATTGTCGGTCAGAAGGTGCGGGTAGATGTGAAGGGTTGGCCATTCAGAATGACAAGATCAAGATGGAGGTCCATGTAGAGCGACCCACACAATCAGACCCACAAGAAGGCTAGGCATTATTCATTGGCCACCAGATAGCTCAAGGGAGATGGCAGGGTCGAGTCTCACATAGCAAACTGATGAGAATCTTTAGGCATTTAGCAAAGCAATGATAAGATGGTCGCCTGCTAGTGGCCGCCCACATGGGGTAGCCTATAGAGTCCTCTACTAAGGAATTTTGTGTTTCTCTGACCTCAAATGAAGTTGATAAGTGCAAGTTCCATAGGGAGGAAAGAGGGTCATTGGAGGCCATTTGAAATAGAAAACTTGCAACAGTGGTCTGCGGACAAAAGTCTGCAAGGAGAGGCCCAGAAAGATCCAATACTTAGCCTTTTTAAACATGAGGGAGAGGATGGTAGTGGTTTGGGTGGCGAAAAAATGTTAGCGGAGGTTTGTGTTGAGTGGTATGCATCATATAAACTACTTTGTCTTTAAGTTGGTCAACACAACTGATAGTGAGGCCTAATAGGTGGACAGACGGACTACAAAGGCCATTTGAAATGGTAAAGCTAGGGTGGAAATCTGTAGATGGAAGTCCACAAGGAGAACCCTGGAACAAGTCAGGACTTAGGCATGTTGGGTGTGACCAAGCTTGATTAGTGATGACTGGGGCGAGATTTGCCTAACAGAAAGATGTGATGAGATAGTCATTTGGAACAACAAGAATCAAGGGGTAATTTCGTAGGTGAAGGCCCGTGCTTGCAGACCCAAGAGGATTGAAGGATCCTTTCCTTAAGGGTGAATGAATTTTGGAAAAATCTAAGACGACCAAGTTGAGGGGCTCCCCGTGAGGGCGGACTCGATGAAGATGGATGCCATTTAAAGTTTTAAACATTTTCAAATAAAGGTGACAGTGATAGTTCGGCTATGGGCCCATAAGGCATGGGAACCCTAGTTGAAGAATAGCCATGGGGACCTCCAGTTCTGCAAGCCACCTATGAAAGGTTTCAAAGGTTTTTCAAAATTCAAAGACATGGGTTTTGTCAACTGAGGTTTACTCTAGTTGATTTTAAAGATTTCTTTCAAAGATTTAACAACTTTCTACATAATTTAAACAATACTCAAAATAGGGCACATGGTTGATGACCAACTTGAAAAGTTCAATGAAGATTGATGAGTCAACAACTAGCAAAGGCTTTGAAATGATGGTAGAGCTCAGTGAGCATGACGAAGGTATTTGTGGGGGCTCTGAATGGCTTATGATCTTCTAACAAATGAAAATGACAGCTCGAAAGGAGCTATTTATGGATTTTTGTGCATTTAATTCCCTTCATGATCATACAATGGTGTTTAGGGTAGGTGAACAGGAATTTTGAAAATGAAAGTGGGAATAGCAAAGTCTACTAAATGGGTGGCAGTTAGGAATTTTCCATTCAAGTGGTTGGCGATTAAAATAGCCATCGAGGATGTGGATCCCACAATGTAGAAAGTCTTGATGTGGAGGCTATCCAGAATTGTTGAGGAGCTAGGGAAACCCACATAGAGTGGCCCGAAGGGTTGGACCCATGTTGCTCAAAGGACGTCAACATTAAAGAATAAAGGAAAATAGCTAAGGAAATTCCACAAAGGCCTAAAGCCTTGAAAATTTAAGGGGGGAAAAACATGGTATACTCAAAGTGACTCTTCTAAGATTCCTTAACCACATAGGACTCAAAAATAGGGGGCACACAAAATAAGGTAGTGAAAAGTGACCCAACAAAGTGAAAAGGAAGAGGGTCCCCGTTCTGAACAAGGCATGTATGTTATAGGCACAACAGTCTGTTTCTCTTTTCTTGGTACGTTTCATCCTACCCTATACATATTTGTATTTTAGTGTGTCATTTTTTCTGTGCTTGTTTGGTTGTTTGGTTTTTGTATTCCACATCTCCTTTCCTCGACTCCATACCTAATGGATATAGGACTTGTCATAATATCTTTGGGTCCCTTGCTACATCCTTTTCAATCCTTGTCCCTAGCCAGAGCCACCGTTACCTTAATTTTTGTCATAGCTCCCAAAATTGACATCCCCATTCAAATTTTTGGTTAACTCTATAAGTTAGGTTGTATTTTATGAGGTGTTACTAACTTGGGAAGTGATGGTAAATTCATGTAGCTCCCCCTTTTATTGCCTTTCATTTATTTTTTCTTTATTTTCTCATGGGCGGTGTATTTTGGGATTGTCCTAACTTCCCAAACACTCTAAGTCTTTAATTTGGGGGACTAGCAGTCCATACTCAAAGTTATCCAAAATGATCGACAGTGATAAAGCTTAAAAAAATTTCAAGTATGAGCCGAAGTTGAAGTGGTTTTTAAAACCATCAACGGTGCTTTTCCTAGTTTCATGAACTTTTCATTTTACCGCCTCAAGAACATTTTTCAAAGAAACTAAGAGAATGACCATACATTTGGTTTTTGTTAAAGATGCATTCTAGGTTTAAATGACAAGCCCATTGATGCAAAGATAAATACAAATGGATGCCATTAAAGATGCAACAAATGAAGTTAAAAGATAGAATTGCTTAGAAAGAATGCAAACACCAAACATTGTAATTTTATTTTTTATAGATATATATATATATCGATCGAGGGAATTACACATTTTTTTGTTCAATTACAAAAATAGGAACACCAAAATGACATTTTCTTAGGCACACAGAACAAACATAAGCACATAGATTCCTTTGACCACCACCTCGAGGAATTCTATCTAGATAGGTGACAATAGATTTTCATGAGATTAAAGGAATTAGGTAAACAACACCATGTCATTCCTCACTAGCCCTGCACGAAGAAGGGTTGCAACTTTAGTGGCTTCATTTTGAGTTGCAGTTGCAATGCAAATGGTGTCACCAACTAGTCCGCTTTGTGGATAGTTGTTGAGTCTAGTGATGGCTACATTAACTTCATGATGGAACTTGGGCCTAACCAAGTGCTTTGTTGCCCTCATTCCCTAGTCTCGCTATCCAAAGGTGTGAATAATGGCGTACACAAAATGCTTGAGGAGTGTAGTGTTGTGTACATGCACTTGATTAAGGAATTCTTCTCTTAGTATATTGTACAACACCTCCACTTCTATCTCACTCTGAAGATCTCTCTTAGCTGGTTGGATAACCGCCTAAAGAGGGCACTACACTCAATTTCCTCAATAACTATGAAGTCGTTCACTAACACGCCATCACTCGGAGCACTCACCAAGTTGGATGCTTTAGGATGGTGAAGTGTGGTCATGCTTACTGAATTTTTAGAAAATTGGTGAGACATTCAAATTGATATTCCTTAAGGTTGATAGGATGGAAATGTGGCTAGGATTAACTACTGAGGTGACCCATATTTAATTAATGTTCCCAATTGATCTTTCAGCTGGATTGTTTGCATGTGCAGCTCCATTGCACCTCTAAGATAGCTATTTAATGCGTGGTTTGTGAAGCATGCTAACTACACAAGAATTGATGACCACGAGGAAAAATTTAAAACAAAAAGTGTTTGGTTATTGCCTAAAGTCATGTCTTTGGTGATATAATCATTTTGATTGTTAATTATTTTTGTCCATCAATTTTCTGAATGGATAGTTAAATAGCAAGAAAATGTTGCTATGTTTAGCAACTGAATAGTAACCATAAAAGAAAGGAGGAATACCCCTATATTTCCGTGAAGAACAATTCAGTGAGAATCTAAATTCTTGAGAGTGCATAGTGTTGTTACCTAGAGAGGAACAATTTATTTTGGTTTTAATTCAATTCATGCTGTAATAACTCATGATCTGTGAATTGCGAGTCTTGAATGTGATGTTAATCATACTAATGTTTGTGTCATATGTGTATGTAGAGAAAATTTTCTATGAGAAATCCATTTTGGTTTATTTATTCATTTATTGCAATTGTGTATCCTTTAATTTCTATTTAAATTGTCTTTCATCATTCTAATATGTGTGATAGTAGATTAATGACTTTCTTGAACCTTATTTCACATTAGTTTCATTTTTATGGGCTAATTTTAGTTGCCTTTATTTCTTTTTGGTTAAAAGTACATTGATTATTAATTAAATCATATGAGGGAGTTGTACCTCTAAAATTCAAAGGAAATTCACAAATGCAATTGTGACATTTCCGTAGCTATTAGTGGCTTGATCTAAGTGCATTATGGGCTACTAATTTAATAATATAAGATATTTTTCTAAATACCAATTCATTCTCTAACACATTGGAAGGCAACTTCCTTCATTGAATATCATTATCAAATTATCTCATTTCAAAGGTTGTGAGAGCACCAAATGTTTCATCCATAGGGTAGTAATCCAAATCCTTGTATCCTTCAATAGCAGATACCTTATAACTATAAGATCTAGGGAGATATGTCAAAAATTTCTTCACAGTATCTCTATCCTTTGCTTTTACACCAAGTACAGTGATACTAGATACTACTTCCTACACCAGGAGCATATAGCTTGAACTATTTTCATCCCCAACCATTTTTAGAGACTCAAATATACTTTTGAAGTTTTGAATCTTTGCTTGTTTGACTTTAGTATCTCCTTCATAGATGTTGCAAAGCTCATCCCAAAATTCCTATGAATATTTTCAATTCATCACCTTCAAGAGATCTAAATTAGATAAACCACACAAGTGGGCATTCTTAGCCTTGCTATAGCAATCATAAAATTTTGATTTTAGTAGGATTTATTAGAGCCATAGTAGGAGTATTATATCCATTTTTGACAACTTTCTATTCACCAAACCCTAGAGAGTCTAGGTGATTCTTAATCATCAACTTCTATTTTGAGTAATTTGTCCCATCAAACTTATGACACTTGTTGGAGCCTTCATGTGCCATTTTGGATCTTTTCCTCAAGCGGTTAAGCTTCTTTAGAAGAAATTGGCTCTGATACCAATTGTTGAACACTTTTGGGGACTAAGAGGGGGGTTGAATTAGTCTACTTAACCCTTTCTGGAACTTGAATTTTTTAGCAAAACACAAAATCCCTTAGCAGATAAAGATAAAATTTTAAACAAAGAAATAATGTAATAGATTATAGAAATTATAAACATTAACACCTTCAACAAAATTTCCAATGAAAGATATAGTAGTAATAAAATTAGAAGAAAAATAGAACATA
The DNA here is from genome assembly GCA_007258455.2 of Sequoia sempervirens. NCBI lineage: Eukaryota > Viridiplantae > Streptophyta > Pinopsida > Cupressales > Cupressaceae > Sequoia > Sequoia sempervirens. The sequence continues at coordinate 312,120,627 of VDFB02270651.1, read as the reverse complement.
CATGCACAAAGAGACATCAGATTTATGTGGAAAACCCAATGAGAGAAAAACCATGGTGAGAGTCAACTCATAATATAAGCCCAACAGCAAAATGATTTGCAAGAATGTTCATTGCCTTAGAGAAAGATGCAAAATTACTTGTAGCACTAAAGTACCTACCAACTCCAAGAGCAAGATACAAGGACTCGATGTGATTCAAGTTATCTCAGAGAACGATACAATATTATTTAAAGAGAATTACAAAGAATGCCAACATAACTCTCTGTTGACTGAGGCATCCAAGCACAATTGACCTTTTCTCTCCAAATATTTAGCACTATCTCTATTGGATATTCAATATGATTCACACATAATTCTTTGGACTTGTACACTTCTCCACCATTGTTTCATCCAATATGATCTTCCATTTATACCTATCACAACACTTTAATTCTTCAATTAGGTCTTCCAAAAAGAGAATAAACAATGAATTCAACTAGTCAGTAACCAAAGCATGATGTGGTACTATCCTGAGGATAGATAGGACAAAAAAATCTTAATATTTCTTTCAGTGTGATCCAAAATGATTTACACACAAGTGCACATCAACCTAATTCGACATCAAGGAAATGTGTAGAAGAAACATTGAAACACATAACCAATTGGCTCATAAGAACTCTTTCAATTGAATTTAATTGATATGGTCTCAAAAAGGATAGGTTAGGACCCAAATCTATCATGACACATCTTTCATTGTTGGTGCAACCCCCCAAGTACATGGCCCAAGAAAAGGAACAACCCTCATCGACATGATAATAACAAATAACCCAAAAAGATAACTCAAGACAATGAGGTACCAAAGTGGCCAATTTGAAACATGTGGATCACATTGGGACATTTCTTGGACATCCAACATCACTTTCATACACCAGTTTTATATTTTCATGCCATCAACAGCCACAGTAGATTGCATAGGTACATAAAATTTTATTCAAGAAATATAGGATACATAACCAAATGATGTAGCATTAGTATTTCTAACTTGTGGACCACTTTGAGACCTAAAATCAGAATTAATACATTGCATAGTCATCGAGAGAATATTCACCAAATTTTAGGACTAGAGACATCAATGAAGAGAAATATAAAGCATTTCTTAGACCATTCTGCATGACCAACAACACTACCAACCTTTTGCAATTCATAGAGACCTACTCGGCAACATAGGTGACTTGAAATATAAGAATTAAATGTACATAGAGAACTAACAATGAATACCAAACTGCAAGACTATAATTAAAACAACAAAGGAATGCAAAGCATTCTTCAAATAGACTTCAATGCAACTTCTTGAACTAGAAACATTTGAACACCATGCAGAGACCATAACTTCCTTTCAACAACACATATATTATAAAAAATATTAGGAGAGAGCTAGATACATACTACAGACCTTCAACAAAATCTCTTAAATATTAGTCATGCTTCTAACTCTAATCTTAATATATCATTATGAAATTAATTTTGGTAATAGTAACTATACAAGATAGGCCATGGCATCCAACCATGAACTTCTCAATACATCATTCATTAGATAAGGCATAGAATTCAACCATGAGTTTCTCAATGCTTCATTCATTAGATAAGGCATGACTTCCAACCATGAACTTCTCCCTTGCAGGAGCATCCTTGGTTCTTGGCAATCTTGCATCAACCAAAAATATTTTCTTTTTAAGTTTTGTTCTTGTTTCTACTATTGCTCAATTCATGGTTGGTAGATTAATCATATTTTCTCACCAAACCCTATAGATCTTAGTGTACCTCATGGAAATAATCTTATTCCTTATCCCATGATTTGAGTTTGATTGGATCTTTTTTTGGAAAGCTATCACTTCTGGAATAAGTGGCAGTTTTTTGAACTGGCACCGAAATAGTTTTCAAGCCTAACGACCATCTGATCATTCATGGATCATCCCCATGACTTACGAATCTTGATGGTGTGATTTTAATTTTACCTTGGAGTGTTTCCAACCTTCATTTTAGGTCCACACTCCATTCCTTTGTACCTGTTGATGAAGAATTCAAATTGAAGGCCAACCTATTCAAGTATCCTTTACATTTTCCTTCTTGGAGATTGTAATCATTTCTTGGCTAATGCAGATGTGATATAAAGCTTGTAATATATAGTGAAGTATAGCAGAAAATCATATAGAATGTAATAGAGGAATATCAGGTTGATTTCGTTTGCAAGATTGAGCACATTAGTATGTTGTATTTCTAAATATTTGTAAGAGGCATGTGAGCCTGAATCTTGAAGCCCAGATATTACCAGCTGAATGGAACTAAGATTTTTGTTAATAAGAATATTTTCATCTACATTTTCCTCCGTATTTCATGTTGTTTCCATTTAGTTACTCTTGCTGCAAGGTTTGGATTGCTCTCTTTGAGGACCCTCCTTACCATGGCTGCACCAGATTGGTATCTTAGCGAATTTCAATTCGTGTAAGGCCATCATAATTCACATAGTCCTATTTAAGATTAGTTGTGGGGTGGAAGATTGAGGATCTGACCTGTAGTTGCATAGGACTTGTATAAAGATCACTGGAAGAAGAAATGTACATAGAGGAAATGGAGTGCATGAAAGTGCAGACCAAGCAATAATGGAGATGTTACAAGGAATTACTGCCATATTAGATGCAGTTGAAATGACCCAGAGAAGAGGTCAACCAGTTGATGATGTGAGTGATGAAGTAGTAGTACCTGAAGAAAGAGAAGGAGGAAATCAACTTGGCCTTAATGAAGAAGAGGAGAGGTTCATAAGAGCCATAATCAAGGTTAATACCAAACTACATTTCAATCCACCAGATTACAATGGTAAGTTGGATTATAAATAATTTTTTGATTGGATTACTGAGATGGAAAAATATTTTGAATTTGAAGGTACCGTTGAAGATAATAAGGTGAAGTTTACTTGTACAAAGTTTAAAGGAAATGCATCCCTTTGGTGGGAATATTTGCTGACAGATAAGTAGAGAAGAGGAAAAGAAAAGATAAAGTTGTGGGATCAGATGGTGAATAAGTTGAAGACAAAGTTCATGCCTACAGACTATCAAATCTTTTTTTTCTAGATGTTGCAGAATTTGAAGGGGAAGGAGTCTAGTGTAATAGAGTATACTAGATAATTTTATAAGTTGAATATTAGATGTAGACATTCAAAGGAAGAGATTGAATAAGTAGCCAGATATGTGAATGGTTTGAGGTTGTCTATACAAGATGAGATTAGTTTGATAAAGCTGCAAAGTGTGGAAGAGGCATATCAGTGTGCCCTGAAAGCAGAGGAGAAGCTAAATAAAAGACATGAGTAGAGATAGAGAGGAAGAGGTGGAAGATTTTAGAGAGGAAGAAATTTTACTGGAGGTGGAAGAGGATCTTTTCTAGACCCAAATAAGGAAAAGGAGGTTAGTAGGAATGATAATTCATATCATAGAGGTGATGGAAAAACTTGTAGAAGAGGAGGAGGATATGGTGGTTATCGAAATGAGGGATATATAAGAGAGGATAGAGGACATGAAAAAAGGAAATTTAAAGGAACTTGTTTTAAAGGTGGTGGTGAAGGACATAGAGAATTTGAATGTAATTATAGTGAGACTAGCAAGAAGATGGATAACAATATAAGGACAACCCTTGTTCAAGAGGATAATTTTGAGTCATCTAACAAGCTAGAAGATGGAGAAGTGTTGGTGAAAAAAAGAGCATTATGTCAAAGCGGGATACAGAAAGAGACATTACAGAGAAAGAATTTGTTTCAAACCAGATACAAGGTAGTTGGAAAATGTTGCAAGGTGATTGTTGATTGTGGAAGCTCTGATAACCTCATCTCTAAAGAGATGGTAACTAAATTGAAGCTGAAGAGACTAAAACACCTAAATCCCTATCAAATAGCTTGGATTCAAGATGAACATAAGATTTTGGTAAGTGAACAATGTTTGGTGAAGTTGAAGATAGGAAACTACCATGATGAAGTTTTGTGTGATATTATGCCTATGGATGTATGCCATTTTTTTTGGGAAGACCTTGGCAGTATGATAGATAGGCTATTCATGATGGAAGAAGGAATATATAATATTGTTGCTAATGGAATGAAGCATATTTTGTTGCATGTGAAAGATGTTCCTAAAGTTAAAATTTGTATGAATGCTATAATTTTTCTAGTTGATGGGAGGAGATTCCTTGATGGATTGAGACATGAGAATGTGTGTTATGTCTTAGTTCGTAAGAAGGCTAAAGATCTAAAGCATGTGGAAGAACACCCACAAGAGATAAAGGAGTTGCTAATAGAGTTTGAGGAGATCATTTTAGATAATGTACCTGATGGACTACCACCTGTGAGGAGTATTAGTCATTATATGGATTTGATTCCTAGAGCTAGTTTTCCTAGTAAAGCAACACACCGGATGATACGTACAGAAAACAAGGAATTAAATAGACAAGTGCAATAATTTATAAAGAAAGGTTTGATTGGAGAAAGAATAAGCCCTTGTGCAGTACCTATTGTGTTAGCACCTAAGACAGATGGAGAATGGAGGATGTGTATAGACTCTAGAGCAATAAACAAGATCATGGTAAAGTATAGATTTCCTTTGCCCAAAATGGATGACATTATGGATTGTTTGAGCAAAGCCAAATATTTTACAAAGATAGACTTGAAGAGTGGATACCATCAAATCAAAATCAAAGAAGGAGATGAGTGGAAAACAACGTTCAAGACAAATGAAGGATTGTATGAGTGGCTGGTGATGCCCTTTGGATTGAAAAATGCACTAAGTACTTTCATGAGATTGATGAATGAGGTATTGAAGAAGTTCTTGGGTAAATTTGTGATTTTTTATTTGGATGAAATCTTAATTTTTAGTAAGAGTAGAGAAGAACATTTGTTGCATATCAGACAAGTCTTGCAGAGGTTGAAAGAAGAGCAGTTATTGATAAACATTAAGAAGTGTAGTTTCATGAATGAGGAACTAGTGTATCTGGGATTTGTGATATATGTGGATGGATTGAAGATGGACCCTGAGAAGGTAAGGGTGATTGTTGAGTGAACTACACCAGAAATCCTTGGAGAGGTGAGATCATTTCATGGACTAGCTAGTTTTCATGGAAAGTTCATTAGGAATTTCAGCTCTATTTGTGGCCCTATGATAGAGACAATGACGGGAGATAGGAAGGACTTTAGATGGACATTTGGAGTAGACAAAAATTTTGAATTGTTGAAGAAAAAAAGTGATAGAGCAGCCTGTATTGGCGTTATCAAATTTAAGTAAGGTATTTCAAGTGGATTGTGATGCAAGTAGAAGTGAAATTGGAGTAGTGTTGAGTCAAGAAGGGAGACTTGTAGCTTATTTTAGTGAGAATTTGAATGATGCTAGGAGAAGATATTTAGTGTATTATCACGAATTTTATCCTATAGTTCAAGCCTTGAAGTAGTGGAGACATTACTTGTTACCTAAGGATTTTGTGTTATATACAGACCATCAGGCTTTGCAGTATTTGAATAATCAGGCTAAGTTGAACTAGAGACACATGAGGTGGGTAGAATTATTGAAAATATATACTTTTTTTTTTAAGCATACAAATGGAAAGTCAAATTAAGTTGTTGATGCATTGAGTAGGAGAAGGAATTTATTGATAGAAATGAGAATAGAGTTATTAGGTTTTGGTTAATTAAAGAACTTGTATGAGGAAGACCTAAATTTTGCTGAACCTTGGAGAGCTTGCAAAGAACCTATTTTGGAGGATAGGAGTCAGTGGAAAGATTATTTCATACAAGATGATATGTTGTTCAGAGGAAATTAGTTATGTATACCCTAGAATTCAATGAGAGAGAATTTGATAAAAGAAAAGCATAGTGGAGGATTGTTGGGACACTTTAAAATTGATAAGACGAATTGGTGAGTGAGAACTATTTTTGGCTGCAGATTCATAAGGATGTTTGGAAATTTGTGTAGCATTATAGAGTTTGTCAAGTAGCAAAGGGAGGTATTCATAATGTTGGATTATATAAACCTTTGACAATTCTAGAGAGACCTTGGGAAGACATAAGCATGGATTCATACTTGGACTACCGAAGACACAAAGAGGAAATGATTCTGTATTTGTGGTGGTAGATAGATTTTCTAAGATGACACATTTCATGCCTTGTAAGAAGAAAACAGATGCAGTGCATGTAGCAGATTTATTTTTTAAGGAAGTGATAAGACTACATGTGTTACCTAAGAGTACTATTTCAGACAAAGATGTGAAGTTTGTTGTTTACTTTTGGAGGACACTTTGGAAGAAGTTGAAGATAGATTTGAAGTTCAGTTCTACTTTTCACCCATAGACTGATGGACACACAGATGTAGTGAATAAGATTTTGGGGAATTTGCTGAGATGTTTGGTTGGAGAGAAAGCTAGAAGTTGGGATTTGTTCCTTGCACAAGCAGAGTTTTCCTATAATAATTCAATAAATAGGAGTATTGAGAAGACACCTTTTGAGTTTGTCAATGGAGTTCATCCTAGAGGTATATTAGAATTGAGAGACATCAGTATGGAAGACAAGAGAAGTGCATAAGTAGAAGACTTTGCAAAACATATGAATAAAGTGCATACTCAGGTAACGTAGCATTTGGAAGACATGAACCAAAAGTATAAGAAGGCAGATGAAAAGAGGAGTCATAAGGAATTTGAAGTTGGAGATGAAGTAATGGTATATTTGAGGAATGAGAGATTTCCAGTTGGAACATACAATAAGCTAAAGATGAGGAAGTTTGGTCCTTGTAAGATCTGAAGAAGTTTGATTGAGGAAATGCATATGAAGTGGAGTTACTAAATGGCATGGGTATATCACCTATATTCAACATTGCAGATTTATATCAGTATCATGAAGTAGAATTCAATGAAGAAAACAAAGTAGAGTTGGAGATTCAATTTTTGAAGTAGCAGTCAGAGGAGATTGAAGAGATTCTAGATAGTAGAGATGGAAGGCAGACTCATGGAAGGCAGTACAAAGGATATCTTGTGAAGTGGAAGGGTAGAACAGTTGAGGATTCTTCTTGGATTTCTTAGGATGAGGTGGACCTTCTTCATTTTCCTTTAGCCCCTACAAAGTGAGGGACTCAATTTTTCTTTAACCCTGGATGTCTGATTCAGGAGCATCATTGGTTCTTGGAAATCTTGCATCAACCAAAAATATTTTATTTTTAGTTTTGTTCTTGTTTATGCTATTGCTTAATTAGTGGTTGGTAGATTCATCATAATTGTTCACCAAATCTTAGTGTACCTCATGGACATAATCTTATTCCTTATCCCAAGATTTGAGTTTGATTGGATCTTTTTCTGGCAAGTTATCGCTTTTAGAATAAGTGGTAGTTTTATGAACTAGCACCGCAATAGTTTTCAAGCCTAACGACCATACGATCATTCATGGATCATCCCCGTGACTTGTGGATCTTGATGGAATGATTTCAATTGTCCCTTGGAGTGTTTACAACCTTCAATTTAGGTCCACACTTCATTCCTTTGCACCTGTTGATGAAGAATTCAAATTGAAGGCTGACCTATTCAAGTATTTGTCACATTTTCTTTCTTGGAGATTGTAATCATATCCTAGCCAACATGGATTTTTCTTAACCCATAGATGTGATATAAAGCTTGTAATAGATAACAAAATATAGCAATGAATCATATAGAATGTAATAGAGAAATATCATGTTGATTTTTCTTGCAAGATTGAGGACATTAGAATGTTGTATTTATGAATATTTGTAAGAGGCCTATGAGCTTGAATCTTGAAGCCTAGATATTGTCGGCCGAATGTAACTGATATTTTTGGTAATAACAATATTTGCATCTAAATTTTCCTCCATATTTTGTGCTTTTTCCTTTGTGTTACTCTTGCTGCACAGTTCATATTGTTCTCTCTGAGGACCCTCCTTACTGTGGCTATGCTAGATAAGCAATTCCAATGACTAACAACTTATCAATGCTGAAAATAACTACCAATAATCCATTTAGTGTTGACATTAGTGAAAACAACCCCCTAACCATTAGTGTTGACATCAATTCCAACTACTACCAACAAGTGTTCCCACTTCCACAATGGCAATGTCAATTATAGAACCATAATGGAAAGGAAGGAAATGATGAATGAACAAAATGGTACAACTCATCAACCTTCAATGGATTCCTTGAAGGATTGAATACTTAGTAGTATGCACAAAAGACATAAAAATTACAGTTTGATAGAAAACACCATCAAATTAATATCCTTTCTCATATAGTGGGGTAATCTGAAATGAATACATATATTTTTCTCACACATAATTTTTGCAAAGAATGCATTAAAGCATGTACAAGGAGAAATACTTGCATATCAGGAGGTCAAGGGTTTGAATGAGGGAACTGAGATTCTCAATGACATCAGCCTAGATGAGGAACTTATTGATGTACAAAACATAGTAGAAGAACCCCTTCCACATTCTCTTGAGATCATCATCAGATACTTGCCTCATCTAAGCCATCTTCCATGACTCCAACAATGTTAGTGCTCTATCCCACATTTTCTTCTCACACCACTACCACAAGCACAAGGTCATATATTACTCAATGTCTGCTTTGGTACTAGAATGAAAGGTGAATTCTTAAAAATAAATTACTCGATGAAATTTAGCAACATTTATATACAAAATATATAGTTGGTATAGCCATAATGGAATATATATACATAACTACTATCTAAATTAAAATAAGTGGTTTTTTACATACTAAATAATGTAATGTTATTCCAAGTACATACTACAAACAACTTCCATCTTAAATGTCATGCATGTCATGAATATTGAGATCTACAATGATAATATAGTAATATGGATCCTAAAGACAATTAATCATTGTTAGAGTAGGAAGTCAATTAAAATGAAAAAGGAAAGATTACAATTCAATATAAAGAGCTCAACTCAAATGAATTTATACTTACAAAATTTCACACTTATAGTAGGTTTATAAATTATTATTGTAAGTATACTCCTCAATAGATTTATAGGAATAGATTTGGTGTTCTATCAAGATAAGAATAAAAATATATATTTCTACAAACTGCTTATAACTCTAGCGGTTTAAGAAACATCCTTCAATAAAAGGATACTGAATATCTTATTTAACAACCTAGGCCAAATACTATGATCATGAAGGAAACATGTATTTAAATGGTAAAGATGGTTAAAATTTCATTCAAATTCTAGAGAGGAGGTCAACACTAGTGTAGTGGAGGCCAAGGTACTACATTTAGATTTGATTACTTATGGGATCCCAATTAGCTTGTTCTTTCTTAGTGTTTAGATTGTAGAAATTTAATTTCTATTTGTTGGATTCATGCTTATATTTCAAAGAAATTATTAGGTTTGCAAATACTGATACATAAAATCATATTTTAGGTAACATTATTTTATGGTACCATCTGAGATTTTTCCATTCTATGGAACAAATTTGAAACAGAAGTAATGACACATGGACAAGAATGGTAAATGACATAAGTATGCAAACAAAGTTGTTTCAAAGGAGAAAAATTGACTAAGAAGAAATGTAAACAATAAAAGAGATATTTCTTTGACAAATGCAATAGATTGAACTTTGCAACTTCAATATATAAGTAACATTCTCCATGTATTCTTCGAAGGAAGGAAAATATTTATGTTGAATCTATTTTGATTCCTTGGTGTAGGATGCCAACTGCATTTCCCACTGGAAAATTACATGACAGGAAGCTAAGAAAAATCCTTTAAGAAAAACACTCAAAACTAAAAAGACATGGTGAATTTGGTCAATTGAATACATAGCAGGTTTCAGAGGTAGGGTAATACATCACACCCTTGTGTCTTCCTTCTTTCCTCTGCAATTTCATTGACTATTTCATAGAAGCCCATGAAGTAAGTTTTCATTTCCTCTGGCATGTGGTCCACCAGTGATAGATCCCACCTGATGAAATAGCTAGGTTTGGCTTAGATGATTGCATTGAAGCTTTTCATTAGAAAGAAAAAATAGAAAAGAGAATCAGTTCAAACTTTTTAACTATTTCATAGAATAGCATCATGTCATTGATTGATCCCTGTGCTTCATAAAGATCACTAAGAATAATAGTAAAGATTGAAGTTTTTGAGGAAACAACTCTTAGGGAAGCAAACTCTGGCTCAAACATGGTTGCTTCCACTCCAAAATATATTTCGACCACGTGCTCGAGTGTGAAATTGAGTTTTGTGAAATGGGAAGATTTCCACCACCTTTACACACAACAATGAGATGATAATTTTTTATCTACCTAATTTTATTCTTTTAAATTATCTTTAGTAGATCAAAAAATGTTAACCAAAATGACCTACAATTTTAAAAAAAACTCCATAAATCAACATTATTTGTTTGTTGTTTGAAACATTGGATAGAAAACGAGGATGTAATTGTGATACAAAATAATGCAAGATAACTTAAGTCTATACTACAAGCACTATGGTGAGACCATTATATATAATCATATAGCAAACAATGCAAACCAAATAGATGTTTACTCCAAAGGGACATGTAGTAAGAAAAGATAGGGAAAATGAACTACTTGATAGAATGTCTCAAATAGATTTCCTCTCATGGAGGGAAATGATTGTAGGATATGTACAAAATGCATTTGTTGAAAAGGATTTAGAAACTTTCAAGAAAATAAAATTGGCATATGTAAAGTTGTAAATGCATTTGTTGAATAGTATTTTTCTATGGGAACTTTAGGACCTCTAAACTATTGACGTCAACCCTTTTAGGATGTATTCCTTGACATGACCAAATGCTACAACCTCAAACAAGTTCAATACATAGATTTTTCTCCAAATAGTCAAAAGCTTGAAGACTAGCTTTTTGTGTTGTTTGTCTAAGCAAACCTTGTATATTAGCCATCAGAGAAAATTCCAATTTGAATTTTTTGAAGAACACTTTGTAAGGAAAAGAAACATAAATTTTATGATACTTACTGATGCTTGTTCCTAAATAACTCTACCATGCACAAAATTCCCCAAAAAATTTATAAAAGGAATAAAAAAATATAGTGAATGCTCCTAGTTACAAAACTGAACAAGTCAAAGAGCACTAGCAACAATGGTATAATTATTACAGAAACACACTATCACATTCTTATTAATGTTAGCACAATCACATACGTAACTAATGTGAGAAATTTACAGCTCAATATAGTAATCACATCGTAGTTTTAGAAAAGGAGGCCTCTTTACAGTTTCCAAAAAGTTACCTTACACAACAGTAGGACGCAGGGAAATTTTCAACCAACAACTCACAATTACCAAATACATGTGCTTAAATTCTAATCACAATGGTAAACAACTACTCTTAATTACTAAAGACACATTCTTAGATTGTATTTACAATTATGAACATAAAAGAGATGCTAAATGACATAGTTTGTAGAAGACAATAACATAGGGAATTTTTTCTAATAGATAAATGGAAGGGGAGGCCACTATTGAGGAGCTAGGTTGTGGCTCAAACGTAGGCCAGCATTGGGAAAGTCTGAGGGCTTTAACACTGGGCCCAACTCACATGTCCCAATTAAGGACTTAATAACATTAATATTGGAAAAAACAAAAACCTATGCTCAATTTAGATTAGGGATTTAACTTCCCAACTGTCAGTGGTTCACTTGCTTTGATCTTGGTGAAATTTTTGTTCCATATGAGAGGCCCTTTGTGGAATTTATCATTACTCAATGGTGTGACTGCCAAGCTACTATGATAGAGAATGTATTTGGGGTTCAATATATTGACATGAACTATTCTTTAACATAGGTACCAAATCCAAACTATCATTTATTGAAAGACAAAGCAAATCATGATGTTCTGGGCTTGACTAGGGATTTCCTAAACACACTCTGCCATGAAAGAAAAGTTTAATGAGAAGCTAAAGGATATAAATCAAAAGAAAAGAAAACAAATATCAATGGACATGAATAACTCTCCTAGTGCACGCATGAAGATATTTTAGATGTTTGTTTGTTTGCTTTCAATTTTAAACTATCAGCTTTCAATTATTGGTTTATTTCCTCAGAATGTTAAATTTTCAGCTTACAACTATACTTGTGCAAAGTCGAATATTGTTAACCATACAAGCATACTTAACAAAAAGAATTTGTAAATATTTTAATTGAACAGGTGAAATGCTTGAACTACCATGTGTTCTGGGGATGTGAAAAATTATGTAGGTGCCAGTGATAATGAAGCCTCAGACACTGCTACTTTATCACCATGTTGCTCTTCACTGGTAATATTTATATTTCATTACAACTCCATAAAGAAACACTTGTGCCCACAACATTCATTCTAGCTAACGATGCCCACTATTATCACACGTTGGATTTCCATCTTCCCACTATTATCACAGTATGATAATGGTACTGTATAAATTGCCCATATAGGGAAAAACTTTCTTGCCAATAATATTTAAGAAAATTCATTTGTTTAAAATGTTTTCTTATATAATTTTCATCTACACTTTAACAATATATAAGTACTTTTTAAATTAAAAAAATCTTATCTCTCATTGGTTAGAAGCATAATTATTAATAATAACTAGCTAAACAACTAGGGTTGCCTATAGTTCTCTTGGCAGGAACTAGTAATTACTAATATGTGTAAAATAATTATTGATATTAAAATTTTGAGATCCAATTTAATCTAAGAAAAATTAGATTTAATAGTTGGATTATTGACATGTTAAAATAATTATAGAATAATTATACAATTTTTACTTAGCTTAATAGTTAAATTAATGTGTAGGATAATTATTGACATTGAAATTTTAAGATTCAATTTAATCTAAGAAAAATATATATAATAGATTTAATCTAAAAAATATAGATTTAATAGTTGGATTATTGACATGTTAAAATAATTATGATTTTGAATTTTTGAGATTCAATTTGGTTAAAAGAGTTAAATTGGATTAAATAAAAATTTTGACATACAATTGTTACTTAGCTTAATGGTTAAATTAAATGAAATTTTTATATAGAATAATTAACAATTTCCAATTTTAACTTTGTCATAATTTTTGCACTTCTCAATGTGTAAACATTAAGGAAAAAATGGGAAAAAAAATGAGAAAGAAAAATGATGCCTTCGTGATAATTTCTATCCATATCATGTTCGGAATAGAAAGAACCCTCGTTGATAATGGCTTTGCTCTTAATATGTGTAGTGTGACTGGCGTAGACATGAAAGGGAGGGTCCTCAAGGAGAAAAGTCTGGACCATGCAACAAGAGTCACACAATGGAAACAATATGGAATATGGAGGAAATTTCATATTCAATCATTATTATTATAAAAAATCTGAATTACAATCACCTGACAACATCCAAGTTTACAGATTCTAGCTCACAGGCCTCATACAACATGCTCAAAATACATTCTTCATATGTGCTCCTTAATGCGAGCATAAATCTTACATATCGAATTCCATAACCTACTTCACTAAAACTACTACCTTCTTAATCATCAATTACAATTATTTATATCATATCCAGGGACCAAGAATCCTCCATGCCAGCCAAGATTATTACAATCTCCGATGAAAGAAAATGTAACATGTGCATGCAAGGTCGGCCTTCAAATTTGAATTTCTCCTTGGTAGTGGTGAAGGAGCACCTTGGCTTAACTCCATTTTGGTTTGTCATAAGTTTTGGCTTGTACCTGATCTTAGCCAAATCAGGGGGTTATTGTGTTTTTTTTAGACCTTAGAAGGTCTTGTTTGAGTGTGGTGAGTTAATCATTAGGATTAATGTCATCTTAGTTATCTTTGTTGTTAAATGTTGTTTTTAGCTTGGGACAACTTATGTTAGAATGTAAGTGTTAAATGTGTTCTAAACACATGGTCATTGTTTCAAAGATGCCAAGGGATATTTGGGGAAGTTGTTGGCTCGAGATCAAGGAGATTGAGGTCCTAAAATGAAGGATGATGGTAGAGTTGCAAGAATGTTGCAAAATTGCATGATAAACTTGTTAGGTTGCATGCACCTTACTTGGAGTGGAATCCCTTAAAATCAGGAGTAAGTGCTTGATCAACTTCCCTTGAATGATGGAAAAGACATCCATGTAAATGTGTGGCTCATAGGAAGTAGTCAGTTACCATTGTAAACAAATTTTTGGTGTGAAGGAATAGAAGGAAGTTTAGCAGATTTCTGTGTTTCCCCATGTGTTTTGCAAAATAGAGCTATCATAGGCATTGTATACTTTGATTTAGCACTGTATTTGTGTTCTTAGAATATATTTGATTCACTTTTCATTTGTATTCAAGTTGAATAGAGTAGAGTTGTTGATTTGAATCCTTAGATTAGAGTTTAGAGGAGTTGTAATTCTAGTTTTGAGTAGTCAGTCAATAAATGGCTCCCCTATGAAACCTAACCACGGGGTTTCCCTAAGATTGGGTGAAATGAAAGGGGAGCCAGTCAATTGTAAATATTTAGTATTAGGGAAACTAAAGAGCCAAGCAAGTAATTGTAATCTCAAACCCTAGGCGAGCTAGGACTGCCTGATTAGTGGTTTGGGAATAAAAATTTGATGAACTTAGGTAGGGGAAGGAGTACAGTATGGCCATAGTATGGTTCCAAGTGATATTTTGTCATAGCCAAGCATGTTATAAGGATTGAAACCTCAATCAATCCATTTGAGATAGGTTTGAAGGAGAAAGTGTTAAAACCCTAAGTATTGGGCCTATTAGCCCTAATCCTCCTTGATTGTAGGAATTTACCATATGGTACAGATAGAGGTCTGAAACCTGATGAAAGATTTAAAGCTCCAAAAAGGGTGTCTGGAACTAAAGATTGTTTGATAGGTTGTTTGGCAAGCTTAAGAGAAAAAAGGCAGAAAACTGACTGGTAAGGGCTACTAGAAATAAGGCCTCACCAAAGGAAAATCTTGGAAACAGGTAGTTTGAAGAGTGAACACCAAATAAGATGGACTTATTTGGATGTAAAAAGCATGAGGACAATACCCTTAGCTCCCCTGCAAGCAGTTCAAGTTGGTTGATGAAGATGACACTTAGACCCTTCTAGGTGTTGAGAGAAAAGTTGCAACTTCAAATGGTGTTGGTCTTCCTAAGTTAAGCACAAGTGGAAAACTCTTTGAGGAGAGTTGGAGCAGGGTTTGGTTAATCACCCAAGCTCAACAAGGACCATTGATAGCAGGTTCAAGGAAGGAGACAGTGAAAAGGTCTCTAAAAGACTGTGCAAGCAAGCTTTGGTTACACCATACACCATATTGGTATCAGAGCTAGGTTGATTCAAGGCTTGTGATTGATGTTGCTGCCCACTGAGTCAGTAGGAGAGAACACACTAGAGGAAAGAACCATGGTGACTAATGCTGAGTTGGATAAAAAGGTAGAAGAGCAAGAGGAAGATAATCGGTTGCTAAGAGAAAGGTTATCTCAAGTGGAGAAGCTCTTGGATGAAGTCCATGAGACAGTAGATAAAGTGAAGGACAAGATAGAGTAGAAGGAAGAATAGGAAGCCAAGGAAAAAGAAGAAGATTTTGGAGGAGGAAGCTCCAAAGCCTGACCCTGTTCTTGCTGAAGAACCCTTCCTAAAGGCATTGCAGGCCTTAAGTGGTAAAGCATTGGAAGGTGTGCCACTATTTAGTGGACAAATGGACCCTAATTCAGTTGTAGACTAGATTGAGAGCATTGAAAATCACTTTGAATGTGATGGAATAACAGAGGCCCAAAAGGTAAAGGTGGCCAAGTCAAGGTTGAGAGGAGCAGCTCTCACATGGTGGAAGTTTGTACAATCTGAAAGAGAGAAAAAAGGTAAAGGTCCCATAGTTTCATGGAGATGAATGGTAACTAAGATAAGGCAGACTTATCTACCTGATGATTATGAAGTTCAGTTGCATAGGAGAGGACACAATCTTAGGCAGAAAGATATGGATGTCCAAACATACACTGAGGAGTTTCAAAAATTGTGCCTAAGATCAAAGGTGGTTGAAGATGAAAGCATCAAGCTAGAAAGGTACTTAAATGGGCTTAAGTGGTCTATCCAAGAAGATATGAGCCTAGTAAACTTCAAAATAGTCTGCCAATGCTATCAAATAGCCTTAAAGATAGAGGAGAAAGGCAAAAAGAAACAAGAACAAAACCCCAAAAGAAGAGGTA
>VDFB02270651.1:311838206-312104323 GCA_007258455.2 Sequoia sempervirens | reverse complement strand
TAGATAGTAGAGATGGAAGGAAGACTCATGGAAGGCAGTACAAAGGATATCTTGTGAAGTGGAAGGGTAGAACAGTTGAGGATTCTTCTTGGATTTCTCAGGATGAGGTGGACCTTCTTCATTTTCCTTTAGCCCCTACAAAGTGAGGGACTCAATTTTTCTTTAACCTTGGATGACTGATTCAGGAGCATCATTGGTTCTTGGAAATCTTGCATCAACCAAAAATATTTTATTTTTAGTTTTGTTCTTGTTTATGCTATTGCTCAATTAGTGGTTGGTAGATTCATCATATTTGTTCACTAGCCCCTATGGATCTTAGTGTACCTCATGGACATAATCTTATTCCTTATCCCAAGATCTGAGTTTGATTGGATCTTTTTTGGTAAGTTATCGCTTTCAGAATAAGTGGTAGTTTTATGAACTAGAACCGCAATAGTTTTCAAGCCTAACGACCATACGATCATTCATGGATCATCCCCGTGACTTGTGGATCTTGATGGAATGATTTTAATTGTCCCTTGGAGTGTTTACAACCTTCAGTTTAAGTCCACACTTCATTCCTTTGCACTTGTTGATGAAGAATTCAAATTGAAGGCCGACCTATTCAAGTATTTGTTACATTTTCCTTCTTGGAGATTGTAATCATATCCTAGCCAACATGGATTTTTCTTAACCCATAGATGTGATATAAAGCTTGTAATAGATAACAAAGTATAGCAATGAATCATATAGAATGTAATAGAGAAATATCATGTTGATTTTGCTTGCAAGATTGAGGACATTAGAATGTTGTATTTATGAATATTTGTAAGAGGCCTATGAGCCTGAATCTTGAAGCCTAGATATTGTCGGCCAAATGTAACTAATATTTTTGGTAATAACAATATTTGCATCTAAATTTTCCTCCATATTCTGTGCTTTTTCCTTTGTGTTACTCTTGCTGCACAGTTCATATTGTTCTCTCTGAGGACCCTCCTTACTGTGGCTATGCCAGATAAGCAATTCCAAGGACTAACAACTTATCAATGTTGACAATAACTACCAATAATCCATTTAGTGTTGACATTAGTTAAAACAACCCCCTAACCATTAGTGTTGACATCAATTCCAACTACTACCAACAAGTGTTCCCACTTCCATAATGGCAATGTCAATTATAGAACCGTAATGGAAAGGAAGGAAATGATGAATGAACAAAATGGTACAACTCATCACCCTTCAATGGATTCCTTGAAGGATTGAATACTTAGTAGTATGCACAAAAGACATAAAAATTACAGTTTGATAGAAAACACCATCAAATTAATATCCTTTCTCATATAGTGGGGTAATCTGAAGTGAATACATATATTTTTCTCACACATAATTTTTGCAAAGAATGCATTAAAGCATGTACAAGGAGAAATACTTGCATATCAGGAGGTCAAGGGTTTGAATGAGGGAAGTGAGATTCTCAATGACATCAGCCTAGATGAGGAACTTATTGATGTACAAAACATAGTAGAAGAACCCCTTCCACATTCTCTTGAGATCATCATCAGATACTTGCCTCATCTAAGCCATCTTCCATGACTCCAAAAATGTTAGTGCTCTATCCCACATTTTCTTCTCACACCACTACCACAAGCACAAGATCATATATTACTCAATGTCTGCTTTGGTACTAGAATGAAAGGTGAATTCTTGAAAATAAATTACTCGATGAAATTTAGCAAAATTTATATACAAAATATATAGTTGGTATAGCCATAATGGAATAGTTATACATAACTACTATCTAAATTAAAATAAGTGGTTTTTTACATACTAAATAATGTAATGTTATTCCAAGTACATACTACAAAGAACTTCCATCTTAAATGTCATGCATGTCATGAATATTGAGATCTACAATGATAATATAGTAATATGGATCCTAAAGTCAATTAATCATTGTTAGAGATCTTGGAAGTCAATTAAAATGAAAAAGGAAAGATTACAATTCAATATAAAGAGTTCAACTCA
The DNA here is from genome assembly GCA_007258455.2 of Sequoia sempervirens. Taxonomy (NCBI): domain Eukaryota; kingdom Viridiplantae; phylum Streptophyta; class Pinopsida; order Cupressales; family Cupressaceae; genus Sequoia; species Sequoia sempervirens. The sequence continues at coordinate 312,102,319 of VDFB02270651.1, read as the reverse complement.
AATGGATTTATACTTACAAAATTTCACACTTATAGTAGGTTTATAAATTATTATTGTAAGTATACTCCTCAATAGATTTATAGGAATAGATTTGGTGTTCTATCAAGATAAGAATAAAAATATATATTTCTACAAACTGCTTATAACTCTAGCGGTTTAAGAAACACCCTTCAATAAAAGGATACTGAATATCTTATTTAACAACCTAGGCCAAATACTATGATCATGAAGGAAACATGCATTTAAATGGTAAAGATGGTTAAAATTTCATGCAAATTCTAGAGAGGAGGTCAACACTAGTGTAGTGGAGGCCAAGGTACTACATTTAGATTTGATTACTTATGGGATCCCAATTAGCTTGTTCTTTCTTAGTGTTTAGATTGTAGAAATTTAATTTCTATTTGTTGGATTCATGCTTATATTTCAAAGAAATTATTAGGTTCACAAATACTGATACATAAAATCATATTTTAGGTAACATTATTTTATGGTACCATCTGAGATTTTTCCATTCTATGGAACAAATTTGAAACATAAGTAATGACACATGGACAAGAATGGTAAATGACATAAGTGTGCAAACAAAGTTGTTTCAAAGGAGAAAAATTGACTAGGAAGAAATGTAAACAATAAAAGAGATATTTATTTGACAAATGCAGTAGGTTGAACTTTGCAACTTTAATTTATAACATTCTCCATGTATTCGTCGAAGGAAGGAAAATATTTATGTTGAATCTATTTTGATTCCTTGGTGTAGGATGCCAACTGCATTTCCCACTGGAAAATTACATGATAGGAAGCTAAGAAAAATCCTTTAAGAAAAACACTCAAAACTAAAAAGACATGGTGAGTTTGGTCAGTTGAATACATAGCAGGTTTCAGAGGTAGGGTAATACATCACACCCTTGTGTCTTCCTTCTTTCCTCTGCAATTTCATTGACTGTTTCATAGAAGCCCATGAAGTAAGTTTTCATTTCCTCCAGCATGTGGTCCACTAGTGATAGATCCCACCTGATGAAATAGCCAGGTTTGGCTTAGATGATTGCATTGAAGCTTTTCATTAGAAAGAAAAAATAGAAAAGAGAATCAGTTCAAAATTTTTAATTATTTCATAGAATAGCATCATGTCATTGATTGATCCTTGTGCTTCATAAAGATCACTAAGAATAACAGTAAAGATTGAAGTTTTTGAGGAAACAACTCTTAGGGAAGCAAACTCTGGCTCAAACATGGTTGCTTCCACTCCAAAATATATTTCGACCATGTGCTCGAGTGTGAAATTGAGTTTAGTGAAATGAGAAGATTTCCACCACCTTTACACACAACAATGAGATGATAATTTTTTATCATCTACCTAATTTTATTCTTTTAAATTATCTTTAGTAGATCAAAAAATGTTAACCAAAATGACCTACAATTTAAAAAAAAACTCCATAAATCAACATTATTTGTTTTTTGTTTTGAAACATTGGATAGAAAATGAGGATGTAATTGTGATACAAAATAATGTAGGATAACTTAAGTCTATACTACAAGCACTATGGTGAGACCATTGTATATAATCATATAGCAAACAATGCAAACCAAATAGATGTTTACTCCAAAGGGACATGTAGTAAGAAAAGATAGGGAAAATGAACTACTTGATAGAGTACCTCAAATAGATGTCCTCTCATGGAGGGAAATGATTGTAGGATATGTACAAAATGCATTTGTTGAAAAGTATTTATAAACTTTCAATAAAATACAATTGGCATATGTAAAGTTGTAAATGCATTTGTCGAATAGTATTTTTCTATGGGAACTTTAGGACCTATAAACTATTGACGTCAACCCTTTTAGGATGTATTCCTTGACATGACCAAATGCTACAACCTCAAACAAGTTCAATACATAGATTTTTCTCCAAATAGTCAAAAGCTTGAAGACTAGCTTTTTGTGTTGTTTGTCTAAGCAAACCTTGTATATTAGCCATCAGAGAAAATTCCAATTTGAATTTTTTGAAGAACACTTTGTAAGGAAAAGAAACATAAATTTTATGATACTTACTGATGTTTGTTCCTAAATAACTCTACCATGCACAAAATTCCCCAACGAATTTATAAAGGAATAAAAAATATAGTAATGCTCCTAGTTACAAAACTGAACAAGTCAAAGAGCACTAGCAACAATGGCATAATTATTACAAAAACACACTATCACATTCTTATTAATGTTAGCACAATCACATATGTAACTAATGTGAGAAATTTACAGCTCAATATAGTAATCACATCCTAGTTTTAGAAAAGGAGGCCTCTTTACAGTTTCCAAAAAGTTACCTTACACAATAGTAGGACTCAGGGAAATTTTCAACCAACAACTCACAATTACCAAATACGTGTGCTTAAATTCTAATCACAATGGTAAACAACTACTCTTAATTACTAAAGACACATTCTTAGATTGTATTTACAATTATGAACATAAAAGAGATGCTAAATGACATAGTCTGTAGAAGACAATAACATAGGGAATTTTTTCTAATAGATAAATGGAAGGGGAGGCCACTATTGAGGAGCTAGGTTGTGGCTCAAACCTAGGCCAGCATTGGGAAAGTCTGAGGGCTTTAACACTGGACCCAACTTGCATGTCCCAATAAGGACTTAATAACATTAATATTGGAAAAAACAAAAACCTATGCTCAATTTAGATTAGGGCTTTAACTTCCCAACTGTCAGTGGCTCAATTGCTTTGATCTTGGTGAAATTTTTGTTCCATATGAGAGGCCCTTTGTGGAATTTATCATTACTCAATGGTGTGACTGCCAAACTATTACGATAGAGAATGTATTTGGGGTTCAATAAATTGACATGAACTATTATTTAACATAAGTACCAAATCCAAACTATCATTTATTGAAAGACAAAGCAAAGCATGATGTTCTGGGCTTGACTAGGGATTTCCTAAACACACTCCGCCATGAAAGAAAAGTTTAATGAGAAGCTAAAGGATATAAATCAAAAGAAAAAAAAACAAATATTAATGGACATGAATAACTCTCCTAGTGCACGCATGAAGATATTGCAGATGTTTGTTTGTTTTCTTTCAATTTTAAACTATCAGCTTTCAATTATTGGTTTATTTCCTCGGAATGTTAAATTTTCAGCTTACAATTATACTTGTGCAAAGTCAAATATTGTTAACCATACAAGCATACTTAACAAAAAGAATTTGTAAATTTTTTTAATTAAACAGGTGAAATGCTTGAACTACCATGTGTTCTGGGGATGTGAAAAATTATGTAGGTGCCCGTGATAATGAAGCCTCAGACACTGCTACTTTATCACCATGTTGCTCTTCACTGGTAATATTTATATTTCATTACAACTCCATAAAGAAACACTTGTGCCCACCACATTCATTCCAGCTAACGATGCCCACTATTATCACATGTTGGATTTCCATCTTCCCACTATTATCACAGTATGATAATGGTACTGTATAAATTGCCCATATAGGTAAAAACTTTCTTGCCAATAATATTTAAGAAAATTCATTTGTTTAAAATGTTTTCTTATATAATTTTCATCTACACTTTAACAATATATAAGTATTTTTTAAATTAAAAAAATCTTATCTCTCATTGGTTAGAAGCATAATTATTAATAATAACTAGCTAAACAACTGGGGTTGCCTATAGTTCCCTTGGCAGGAACTGGTAATTACTAATATGTGTAAAATAATTATTGATATTAAAATTTTGAGATTCAATTTAATCTAAGAAAAATTAGATTTAATAGTTGGATTATTGACATGTTAAAATAATTATAGAATAATTATACAATTTTTACTTAGCTTAATAGTTAAATTAATATGTGTAGGATAATTCTTGATATTGAAATTTTAAGATTCAATTTAATCTAAGAAAAATATATATAATAGATTTAATTTAAAAAATATAGATTTAATAGTTGGATTATTGACATGTTAAAATAATTATGATTTTGAATTTTTGAGATTCAATTTGGTTAAAAGAGTTAAATTGGATTAAATAAAAATTTTGACATACAATTGTTACTTAGCTTAATGGTTAAATTAAATGAAATTTTTATATAGAATAATTAACAATTTCCAATTTTAACTTTGTCATAATTTTTGCACTTCTCAATGTGCAAACATTAAGGAAGAAATGGGGAAAAAAATGAGAAAGAAAAATGAATTTCTATCCATATCATGTTCGGAATAGAAAGAACCCTCGTTGATAATGGCTTTGCTCTTAATATGTGTAGTGTGACCGGCGTAGACACGGAAGGGAGGGTCCTCAAGGAGAAAAGTCTGGACCATGCAACAAGAGTCACACAATGGAAAAAACATGGAATATGGAGGAAATTTCAGATTCAATCATTATTATTATCAAAAATCTGAATTACAATCACCCGACAACATCTGAGTTTATAGATTCTAGCTCACAGGCCTCATACAACATGCTCAAAATACATTCTTCATATGTGCTCCTTAATGCGAGCATAAATCTTACATATCGAATTCCATATCCTACTTCACTAAAACTACTACCTACTTAATCATCAATTACAATTATTTATATCATATCCAAGGATCAAGAATCCTCCATGCTAGCCAAGATTATTACAATCTCCAATGAAAGAAAATATAACATGTGCATGCAAGGTTGGCCTTCAAATTTGAATTTATCCTTGGCAGGTGCATAGAATAAGGTGTGGACCAAAACTAAGGTCAGAAACACTCCATGAAACATTTAAAATCATGACGCAAAGATCCAAAAGTTATGAGTAGGATCTACAAGAGGCTAAATTAGCTGTTAGGTTTGAAATTATTTTGTTGCTCTATTCTAGAAAATGTCACTTAATCAAAAATTGATAACTTTCCAGAAAAAGATCCAAATGCTCTAAAATCTTAGAATAAGTAAAATGAACATGTCCTCAATGCAAACATATATCCGCAGGGTCCGATGAGCAAATATGATGGATCTTCCAACTTGAACTGAACAAGAACTAAATAAGAAAAAAACTAAAAGAAAATATTTTTGGTTGTTGCAGGATTGCAAAGAACCAAGGATGCTCCTGCATCAGACATCCAGGGTTATTTGAAAAGTGAGTCCCTCACTTTGCTAGGTCTAAAGGAAAACAAATAGGGTCTACCTTAGCCTACAAAATCCAAGAAGAATCTTCCACTGGTTTTCCTTTCCATTTCACAAGATATTCTCTGTACTTTCTTCCATGCATCTTCCTCCCATCTCTAATATCCAAAATCTCTTCTATATCATCTGATTGTTGTTTAGGAAACTGTTTCTCCAATTTTATTGTACTATCTTCATTGAACTTTGCTTCATGGTACTAATGTAGATCTACAATGTTGAATATAGGTGATGTACCCATATAATTATAGAATAATTATACAATTTCTACTTAGCTTAATAGCTAAATTAATATGTGTAAGATAGTTATTGATATTTAAATCTTGAGATTCAATTCAATCTAAGAAAAAAATATATAATAGATTTAATTTTTAAAAAATATAAATTTAATAGTTGGATTATTGACATGTTAAAATAATTATGATTTTGAATTTTTTAGATTCAATTTGGTTAAAATAGTTAAATTGGATTAAATAAAAAATTTGACATACAATTGTTACTTAGCTTAATGGTTAAATTAAATGAAGTTTTTATATAGAATAATTAACACTTTCCAATTTTAACTTTGTCATAATTTTTGTATTTCTCAATCTGTAAACATTAAGGAAGAAGTAGTGAAAAAAATGAGAAAGAAAAATGATGCCTTCATGATAATTTCTATCCATAGCATGTTAGGAATAAAAATAACCCTTGTTGACAATGGATTTTCTCTTAATGTGTGTAGTGTGACCCTTTTGGATAAACTCGGTGTGGATAAGTTAAACATTCAACCTGATTCCTTGTCAATTTGTGGATTCAATAAAATAGGCAAACAACCATTAGGTGTGATTAATTTACCTATTAAAATTGGAAAGGCTGCCTTGCAAACTCCTATTCATGTAATGCCTGATGATCTTTCATATAACCTTCTTTTAAGATTACCTAATTGGATTCACGATATGCATGCAGTTCCTTCAACTCTTCATCATATAATGAAGTATGTCTATAAAAATAGGGTATACCAAATTGAAATAGACCCTGAGCCTGAAAGTTGTTTACAAGTTGAAAAAGGAACAACCAGTCCTCTAAATACATTAATTCCAACATCCAACATAGAACCTATGGAAGAAGATAAACAAGAAATGAAAATGGTATCAAATTTATTGGAAGATGATTGGGGTTCTTCAGAGTCCACACCTTCGTTTATGGGAGAATATATAATCACAAGAAAAGAAGATAAAAAAAAGAAACCAATGGTTATGTCAGCATAGAACTTGGAAGAAAAATCACAAGCATCTACCTCATCTACCCTTGAAAAAGATACAAGCTACACAACAAACTTCTATGAGATAGATCATATACCAACAACCACCAAACCTAAAAGAAATAGAGAAACTTTATGAAAGAGCTTATGAGCTTATGAAACAATTGGGTTATAGTGGAAAAGGATGTGAAAAGAAAGAAAAAGGCATCTGTGTTCATGTAGAACCTAACACGCAAAAAAAAAAGTGGTTTGGGATCTATTCTCCTTCTAAGATAATGCAAGCAAACAAAATATCCTCGTTAAACATCAACACCATTATGTGTAAACCTAAAATCAATCTCACCTTGAAGCATCCTGAATTGCTTGATATGACTTGTGAACCATCATGGGAATACTTCAAATATGATGAAGCCTTGAAAAAAATGCTAGGATTTTATGACAACCCATCTACTCCTCCTAAAACAAAACAAGTTACATGTGCTATGATGAGCACCGAACATAAAGATGGAGAAAAGGAAAGTAGTGAGATTGACATGAGAAAAGAAGAGTACAACCCTGATTTCCAAAAAAAAGTGCACTTCCTTAAGGAGATACAATTGATATAGTGATGGAAATTAACAATAAAGAGAAAATGATTAAGATAGGAAAGTTACTTGATGATGAAGAACAAGAAGACCATGCAACTTTTCTTCATGACTTTCTCCAACTTTTGACCTAGAATTATTCATATATGTTAGGAATTGATGCTAAGATAGTGGCACACAGTCCTTGTTAAAAATGCTAAACCAGTTAGAAAAAAGATATGAAAAATGAACCCTAAGATAGCCTTGCTAGTTAAGGGGGCAATTGAAAAACTCCTTGAATCTGGTTTCATACGACCGAAAGATTATTCACCTTGGATCTCAAACATTGACGCAGTCATGAAACCTGATAATCATATTATGATGTGTATGGATTTTTGTGATTTAAATAAAGTGTCATTAAAATATGACTTTTCCCTTCCTAATATCGACATGATAGTAGATTCAATAGATGGACATGCTTTGTTGTCATTCATGGATGAAATTTCTGGGCACAATCAAATCTTTATCAACCCTCAAGATGAATACAAAATAGCATTTAAAACTATTTGGGGGAAATTTTGTTCGGTCATGATTCCCTTTGGATTAAAAAATTCTAGAGCAACATATCAATGAGCTATGACATTAATATTTCATGATTACATAAATAATATTTTGGAAGACTATGTTGATGATATTCTAGCTAAATCTTCAGCTTGACAAGACAATGTGAATATCCTTTGGAAAATCTTTGAGAGAACACAAAAATAAAACATGAGATTGAATTCGAAAAAGTGTGTCCTTGGTGTAGATAGTGGAATTTTTTTTAGGTTTTATTGTATCTCATAGAAGCATCGAGGTGGACACGAAGAAATTTGATGCTATAGTTAACATGCAACCTCCTAGAAAAACCTCTCAATTGTGTACCTTAGAAGGAAGAATTCAAGCAATTCATCATTTTCTAGCATCCTTAGTAGATTAAATGTTACCATTTACACATATCCTTAAGAAAGATGTGCACTTTAATTGGAATGAGGATTGTAAACATGCTTTTGAGAGTTTGTAAGATTATCTCACTACTCCACCTGTTTTACAACCTGCTATATGCAAAAAAAACCTTTCATCCTTTACATAGCAACATCAACCCATTTTCTCATAGAGTTGTTGGCTCAAAAATATGAGGATGGTAAGGAGCATCATGTCTATTACATTAGTCGAACATTGATTGATTACAAGAAATGATATACAGTAATATAGAAACAATGTTTGGCTCTTTTCTTTGCTAATAGTAAGTTGAGACATTACTTACTGAATGTTGGAATACATGTAATGAAAAAATTTGATCCATTAAAACATCTTCTCACTAAATAGATTTATCAAGATGTTAGCTAAATGGGTTATGTTGTTAATCAAGTTTTACCTTTAGTTTATTTCAAAAAAATCCATTAAAGGACAATCCTTAAGTGTAATGCCCTGCAACGCAACCTAGAGGAAGTTGCAATTAACTACACAAGTGAACTAATTTTTTTTTTTTTGTTTAAGTACAAATAACATGCAAGTTCACTACTCATTTCCAACAACCTCTAAGGTTACGAGACTGAGATTACTTAAAACCCAAACAAGAAACATGAAATCACAACATCAAATCAATTATTTAACAAATTAATTACACACATGATAAAATTACGACAAGGCATAAGAAAGTCCACCTGATTCCAAAATATACTTTACAATAAGATTACAACACTCATTCCTCGAATGAGATACTTCCAAAGAATAAGGTTATAAGGTTACAATTTACAACTTCCACCTCGATACAAAGAGGGGTATAAAATTACATTAATGACTGAAAGAATAAAGCATGAAGCATTGGATCCCACGAGCTCTCCAACTGGAAATATCATCCACACGAACAAAAGCCAACCAAACGGATTAAGATGCATGTTCCACCCAACCATGTGATACCCGAAGGCTTACCCCTTGTGCTAGGAGATAGTAACAATGATTCCTAGGCAAGACCATCCACCACTAGACATAGGATAACTAACACTGACACAAACAATCACATGAGCCATACAACCATAAGAATAGGACAAGTACAACTCTAACATCACTGACATAAGTCACATTGTTTCCAGAAGTAAAATAGATCGAGTAAGATAAGAAGACCAAATACCAACTGTTTTCATAGAAAGAGTTTCATCACACAGCTCATCATGGGATATCCTCTAGGAATCTTCCTAGGCTCTAGCCCCCACTATGGGTTGTCCTGGTGGCCTCTACCAAATCTTGACACCCATGCTCACTCATGCAGAATCAAATATCTCTCGTAAGGACAAGATAGATGACCTTGTTGTTCCAGGCCTTCCCGTCTCATCCCAAGTCTATACAAGCCCTTGCGTCCATGAGCGAGGCTCAATTATCTTAATTAGTGTGAAATTATACCTAACATCTAAGTACATTGACTTAGTTTTCACTTGATTAAACCACCTCTGAAGGTTTCCCACTTTACCTCTTTGGGCTTTGGACCCTAACAGAAGCCACTCTTCTACTTGACAACATACCAAACAAAACCAATCACCAAGAGAATCCCAAGTACATGCCAATATGATAAAACCATGCTAACTCTAGGAGGAACACATAAACAAAACTCACTCCAAACATTGGAGACAACAAAAGTCAAAATCTCTCCAAATACTGGAGGCAACAAAGGTCAAAACCCTCTCCAAATACTAGAGGCAACAAAACACATAATTCACTCCTTCCAAAGGAAGCACAAACCGCATAAACCACTTTTAATCCAAAGAGACACAAACTATCCCCATTCGTGAAAACTGGGTAAAACAACAGATTACGGCTATACACATTACCCAAAACAACCCAAGGTTGACTAACACTTTACGACACTTACGAAATTAAAGAAACTCAATCTGGAAGACTTCAGAACATTTACTCTATTTTCATGAACCTCAAGAAAGAACAAATCAACACTAAAAATAACTTCAAGCAATTAAATAAGCTAAAGTTAGGATTTCCTAAATCCAGTCAATCTTAGTTTCCATTACTTGCATTTATCCAATCAATTATACTCAATTCATTTCACGACGTTGAAGTATTTAGACACCAATCAGTTACTCTAGGTTTCACAATTATATTCCATAATCAAAGCATTTAGTTAAAATCAATTAATCTTTATTATAACCTAGAATAAATTAATTAATTAAAACTCATTTATATCAAAAATACACTATTCATTAAATATATAAATACATAAAAGTATATATTAAATGTATATACTATGATATATATTTATTTATTTAAGTATTTAAATCACATTGATTTTAAAACCATTTAACCAAACTAAATAATCTATTCAAATATATATATATATATATAATATACATATATACATTATATATATATAAATAAATTATTATTGAAATATTAAAATAATATTATATAAATATATATTATTATATAATAATATTAAAATAATATTAAACAATATATATAAAATAAAAATAAAAATAAAAATGAAATTTGAATTTTGTTTTGAAAACAGTGATGCCCTAAATGGGCGTGGCTCCTCCCGTATGGGATGGGCTAGGCTGCCATGCAGCCTCCCCCAAACAGGGGGTGTTGTGTGGGCAACACTGCTACAGCTTCCACACAATGCCTCCCATGGGGTGTGCTACGTGGGAGTAGCGCCTCCCACCATGGATGATGTGGGGGTGCAGGGCTTTGGCCCTGCCCTCCATGCCCCAAAACAAAAAAATTGCATTTAAAAAAAAATGTTTGTTTAAAATGGCAAAACAGGGTGTGTTTATTTAAAACCCTAAATTTTTTGAAACATTTTTTTATAAAAAGAACATAGTATATATTTGTAAATATATTTGTGTATTCTTATGCGTAGGTATATTTACAAATATATACCCAAATTTTCCATTTACGGTGATATTGTGTAAATGAACAACAAATTTGCAAGAACATAAATAAATTTGCTCAAACAACAAAAAGGGTTTAAAGATTTACTTTGAAATTGATATGTTCTTTTGGTTTTCTTCCTATTTCCATTGTGTAAATTCTTATTTTGGTTTTCTTTCTCAAATCTAACCACAGTTTGCGAGTTTGAATGCATTTTTCATGGATTTTTCTTGAATCTAAAACAACATTTCCATATTTAAAGCTTTTCCAAAATGAAACAAGAAAAGAGAAGAAATAAAAGAATGAACCTGGTGTTTTCTCCCCAAGTTTGAAGCCTTCAACAATGGTGGTTTCAATCTCTCCTTCAACTCCAAAATCAACCACAACCAAAACTCTCCACCACAAATCAAAACTCTCCAAAAAAAATTGAAATTTCATTTCTTTTCATAGGGCTTTCCCCAAATTTGGCCAAAACCCTAAAATATCCCCCCCCACTAAATTTTAATACATTTGGAGGATATTTTGATTTTAAATTTTTTAAAACAATTTACTTTCAAAATCCTATTTCATGCATTTCAAAATTTTAATTAAAACCAAAAATCTCAAAGTGGCACATAAATGTTTTATTCAAAATTTCCAAAATGTGAAATTTAAACACATTTCTATATTTTTATTATCATTTAACTTAAATATCTAATATGATTTCCATTTTCATTATAAATTTAAATCTACATATACAATAATGGAAAAATAACTATTTCATTTAATATATCACCATTAACCTAGTTAATCAATAAACTAAAAATGATTTTATTAATTAAATCAAAATAATCAATGAAATAAAATAATATTCAACATTGAAACTAGATATGATAAATGATCACATTAACCATACCCACCATTTAATAGCCTTTAAAATATGAATTGAAATAGCTAACGAGAGAGGAATGAACCAAACCAAAACTGCCAAACCCGACGACAAACTATGACTAGGGTGACGACTTGACATGGAAACCTAGCTACTATCTCCCAATCGATAACCGTTGGTCTATGGATACGCTCAGACCTATGAAACTAGGTGGAGTCGATGTCCTGTACCTACAGTCCTACAAACAAGATGAGTTTCGAACATGCATATAACATAGTAGACACACTGTGAAGGGGAAATTGCCAAATCATAGGTGCTCACATGCGAGTGATGTAATCCTGTCCCCTTCACCAATACAGTATTACTAACTGACGAATCTAACATCAATAATATAATCAAAAGCGTAAAGCATCATTAATTTCAAATATCTGCTAAGCTAATCCAAAGCATGCCTTAATGATAACGTTAGAGTAAAATGCCATCACATTAAAATAGAACATTCCCATCACTTAACAGTCAGCGATTAAATAGCAATTGGGCACCTAAATTCAAGTGTTAACAAAAAGAAGGCATAACAAAGAAAAACATTGCCTGATCAACAAAGCACAAAATGGAGGGGTGTTACATCCTCCCCCCTAGGGTCAGGCTTACTCCTAGAAGCCTACAAGTGCCCCTAGCACAAACTCCATTAAAAAAAAATAAAAAAAATCACACATAATCAATGTTTCTAAAACTGAACCACTCCATATCTCAACATAAAAACAACAATCCATGCTAAAATCAACACAACCAAGTACACTGTCAATCTATGCATTCAACATTTTGAAACACCACCAACCAAAACTCCAAAACACATATCCATGGATTAACATACATAATACACACATACACCAATACGCATCACCGAGAATCATCACAAGGCCACATATAGTGTGATATCATTACAATGTTTACTCAAGACAAGGTATGCAACATTATCACTTCAAAATTCATTTAACATTTTTCATTTTGAATCAAGGTACAATAATTTAACATCTACATGAATTCTTAAGACTCAAAAATAAAGTTGAGGACTATGGGCCTCACCAACAAGATGCACCTATTATGCAATTATCATTAACATACAATGGTTTCCCTAATCCCTTTTCTCTAAACTTTTACTTAATGCAAAATGATTTTCTATTCATATTATACATTTTCCATGATTATGAATGCAACTTGGGGACTTAGGTCCTTTACCCAAGGTTTGATCTAATAAAAAAAACCTTCCTGAATACATAATCATTTTCTCAAAAGATACAACGTACCATGGGTTTCAATACACCACACACTCAAGGACGAACATCTTCGTTAAACCAATGGGAAGAGAGAGAAGACAAGAGATATTTACAGTTCTAACATAGGAACGAATCACACGATCACTTTCACACAATTGCATCAATCATATGAGAGTATGCACAAATCTCTATGAACTAACAACATGATCATTCATTTTCTATTACCATATTTCATAATTTCAAAACAATATAACACACAAAAGAAACTCCAAAACCACATAAGGTCAATCAGGCAATCACTTGCACAAAGAGGTAAAGCACAAGAAAACATGCATGAGATACTTGCATGGTGAAGAAAATCAACAAGACTCCAGAAGAGAATATACACCAAAGGAACTTCTTGGCACACTCAAGGTCAAGCAAACCTTCCAAGAACATGAGCAAAGAAACCAAGCAAGGGTTATTTTAGGCAATACATGTCACTTGCAATCCACCAAAAAACTAGGGTCCAACATGCTCACCCGCAACCTAGGATAGAGGGAACTAATCGATCTCAACCTCGGGAGACTCTCAACCAAGGGAATCACTCCAATCCTGAAGGGTAAGGAAAGACCTAGGAGGCATCATTCCTCCACAACACAAGACAAGGTTGGAAAATTCAACCCTCTAAAACTCCATACTAAGGCACTCAAGGCAAGAGGTCTTATGACTATCTCGCCCCAACAAGCACTTGGAGCACACCCAACAAATGCACTACAACCACACTCAAGAACCAATCAAGGGTCACAACTTTTTACACAATGAAAGAGCCATGCATCAAGAAGGAGACCAATCAAAACACACTTCTTGGTAGGCTCACGGGCCTAACCAACCCCCACCAAAGCATTCATCAACAAGGCATGCAAGGAGTAGAAATAACAACAAAACTAGTTGTCGTCCACCACACACAACACACCAAAATCACACACTACACAATTGTCCATAATGCATTCTTCCAGTAGAAAGGATATCAGTGCATTGTACACTACACTGAGGATTCTATCCTTTCCACTAGTTTCTTGCACCATTGGACCTACATCATGTAACAACTTTTGGGTAGACAAGTGAGATCAACCCAAAAGGAAAACATAACTAACGAATAAAACATCTAGGTCAACGCCATGGGCTCATAGTGCCCAGAGTATAACCTACACAACTAACAACTTAATGGGTTCCATATTATCCTAGACTACCCAGTGTTTAAACCCAGGCTCTGATACCATGTGTAATGCCCCGCCACGCAACCCTAGAGGAAGTTGTAATTAACTACACAAGCGAACTATTTTTTTTTTGTTTAAGTACAAATAACATGCAAGTTCACTACTCATTGCCAACAACCTCTAAGGTTATGAGACTAAGATTACTTAAAACCCAAACAAGAAACATGAAATCACAACATCACATTCAATTATTTAACAAATTAATTACACACATGATAAAATTATGACAAGGCATAAGAAATTCCACATGATTCCAAAATATACTTTACAATAAGATTACAACACTCATTCCCCGAATGAGATACTTCCAAAGAATAAGGTTACAATTTACAACTTCCACCTCGATACAGAGAGGGGTATAAAATTACATTAATAACTGAAAGAATAAAGTATGAAGCACTAGATCCCATGAGGTCTCCAACTGGAAATCTTGTCCACACGAACAAAAGCTGACCCAACAGATTAAGATGCACATTCCACCTGACCATGTGATACCCGAAGGATCACCTCCCATGCTAGGAGATAGTAACAAGGATTCATAGGCAAGACCATCCACCACTAGACATAGGATAACTATCACTGACACAACCAATCACATGAGCCATACAACCATAAGAATAGCACAAGTACAACTCTAACATCACTGACATAAGTCACATTGCTTCTAGAAGTAAAATAGATCGAGTAAGATAAGAAGACCAAATACATAAACCAAATACCAACTATTGTCGTAGAAAGAGTTTCATCACATAGCTCGTCATGGGATATCCTCTAGGAATCTTCCTAGGCTCTGACCCACACTATGGGTTGTCCTGGTGGCCTCTACCGAATCTCGACACCCATGCTCCCTCATGCAGAATCAAATACCTCGTAAGGACAAGATAGATGACCTTGCTGTTCCAGGCCTTCCCATCTCATCCCAAGTCTATAAAAGCCCTTACATCCATGAGCGAGGCTCAATTATCTTAATTAGTGTGAAATTCTACCTAACATCTAAGTACATTGATTTAGTTTTCACTTGATTAAACCACCTCTGAAGCTTTCCTAGTTTATCTCTTTGGGCTCTGGCCCCTAATAGAAGCCACTCTTCTACTTGACAACATACCAAACAAAACCAATCACCAAGAGAATCCCAAGTGCATACCAATACAATAAAACCACTCCAACTCTAGGAGGAACACATAAATAAAACTCACTCCAAACACTGGAGACAACAAAAGTCAAACTCTCTCCAAATACTAGATGCAACAAAGGTCAAAACCCTCTCCAAACACTGGACGCAACAAAACACATAATTCACTCCTTCCAAAGGAGGCACAAACCACATAAACCAATTTTAATCCAAGGAGACACAAACTATCCCCATTCGTGAAAACTGGGTAAAACAATAGATTACGGCTATACACATTACCCAAAACAACCCAAGGTTGACTAACACTTTACGACACTTATGAAATTAAAGAAACTCAATCTGGAAGACTTCATAACATTTACTCTATTTTCATGAACCTCGAGAAAGAACAAATCAACACTAAAAATCACTTCGAGCAATTAAATATGCTAAAGTTAGGACTTGCTAAATCCAGTCAATCTCAGTTTCCATTACTTGCATTTATCCAATCAAATATGCTCAATTCATTTCACGATGTTGAAGTATTTAAACACCAATCAGTTACTCTAGGTTTCACAATTATATTCCATAATCAAAGCATTTAATAAATAAAGAGTTTAGTTAAAATCAATTAATCATTATTTCAACCTAGAATAAATTAATTAATTAAAACTCATTTATATTAAAAATACACTATTCACTAAATATATAAATACATAAAAGTATATATTAAATGTATATACTATGATATATATTTATTTATTTAAATATTTAAATCTCATTGCTTTTAAAACCATTTAACCAAACTAAATAATCTATTCAAATATATATATAAAATATACATATATACATTATATATATATATATAAATAAATTATTATTTCAATATTAAAATAATATTATATACATATATGTTATTATATAATAATATTAAAATAATATTAAATAATATATATATATATAAAAAATAAAAAAAAAATAAAAAACAAAATTTGAATTTTGTTTTGAAAATAGTGATGCCCTAAATAGGTGCGGCCCCTCTTGCATGGGAGTGGCCCGGCTTCCACACAGCCTCCCCCAAATGGGGGGTGTTGTGTGGGCAATGCCGCTGCCTGTGGGCAGCGGTGCTGCTTCCACACAGCGCCTCTCATGGGGGGTGCTGCGTGGGAGCAACTCCTCCCAGCATAGGCGGCGTGGGGGTGTAGGGCTTCGGCCTTGCCCTCCATGCCCCAAAACACATTTTTTTTGCATTTAAAAAAAAATGTTTTATTTTAAATGGTGAAATAGGGTGTGTTCATTTAAAACCCTAAATTTTTTGAAACAATTTTTTTTAAAATGAACACAGTATATATTTGTAAATATATCTATGTATTCTTATGCATAGGTATATTTACAAATGTATACCCAGATTTTCCATTTACAGTGATATTGTGCAAATGAACTACAAATTTGCAAGAACAAAAATAAATTTGCTCAAACAACAAAAAGGGTTTAAAGATTTAGTTTGAAATGGAGATTTTCTTTTGGTTTTCTTCCTATTTCCATTGTGTAAATTCTTGCTTTGGTTTTCTATCTCAAATCTAACCACAGTTTGCAAGTTTGAATGCATTTTTCATGGATTTTTCTTGAATCTAAAACAACATTTCCATATTTAAAGCTTTTCCAAAATGAAACAAGAAAAGAGAAGAAAGAAAAGAATGAACCTGGTGTTTTCTCCCCAAGTTTGAAGCCTTCAACAATGGTGGTTTCAATCTCTCCTTCAACTCCAAAATCAGCCATAGCCAAAACTCTCCACAAATCAAAACTCTCCAAAAAAAAAATGAAACAAAACAAAATTTCATTTCTTCTCATAGGGCTTTCCCCAAATTTGGCCAAAACCCTAAAACATCCCCCCCCACTAAATTTTAAAACATTTGGAGAATATTTCCATTTTAAATTTTTTTAAACAATTTACTTTCAAAATCCTATTTCATGCATTTCAAAATTTCAATTAAAACCAAAAATCTCAAAGTGGCACATAAATGTTTTATTCAATATTTCCAAAATGTGAAATTTAAACACATTTCTATTTTTTTATTATCATTTAACTTAAATATCTAATATGATTTCCATTTTCATTATAAATTTAAATCTACATATACAATAATGGAAAAATAACTATTTCATTTAATATATCACCATTAACTTAGTTAATCAATAAACTAAAAATGATTTTATTAATTAAATCAAAATAATCAATGAAATAAAATAATATTCAACATTGAAACTAGATATGATAAATCATCACTTTAACTATACCCACCATTTAATAGCCTTTAAAATACAAATTGAAATAGCTAACCAGAGAGGAATGAACGAAACCAAAACCACCAAACCCGATGACAAACTATGACTAGGGTGATGACTTGACATGGAAGCCTAGCTACTATCTCTGAATCAATAATCGTTGGTCTATGGACACGCTCAGACCTATGAAACCAGGTGGAGTCAATGTCCTGTACCTGCAGTCCTATAAACAAGATGAGTTTTGAACATGCATATAACATAGTAGACACACTGTGAAGGGGAAATCATGCAATCACAGGCACTCACATGCGAGTGATGTAATCCCATCCCCTTCACCAATACAATATTACTAACTAACGAATCTAACATCAATAATATAATCAAAAGCATAAAGCATCATTAATTTCAAATATCTGCTAAGCTAATCCAAAGCATGCCTTAATGATAATGTCGGAGTAAAATTCCATCACATTAAAATAGAACATTCCCATCGCTTAACAGTCAGCGATCAAATAGCAACCGGGCACCTTAATTCAAGTATTAACAAAAATAGGGCATAACAAAGAAAAACATTGTCTGATCAATAGAGCACAAAATGGAGGGGTGTTACATTAACTGACCACTTAGTAGATGCTCCCATGCCTCTGGCATTACCTAATATAGAAACATTCCCTAATGAGAATGTGTTGACTATTCAGAAAGATGGGGAAACATGGGAATTATACTTTGATGGATCTAAGTGTACAACAGGCTCTGACGCCAGGGTCATAATAGTCTTGCATGAAAGAAAGCCTATTCCCTTATCCTACTGCTTAAACGTCCTATGCACCAACAACATAATGGAATATGAAGCATTAATTGTTGGTTTACATGCTATTTTAGCTTTGGGAGTTTAAAATATTAAGATAATCAGTGATTCACAATTAGTGATTAAGCAAATAAATGGAACATATCAAGCAAAGCATGAAAAATTATCAATATACAAGGATCTCACAATGAATTTGTTAGAGAAGTTTGAATCGTTTACCATTGATAACATCCCACAAAAGGACAATCGACATGTGGATGCTATTGGAAGCCTTGCAACATGAGCATGAAGTATGGATGGTTTGTGTTGGTTGTTCCTATGTTGTCATTGATGTCAACATGGTGATAACTATATGTAAATATTTCATAGTTTACCAGAAGCTATTCTCTACTAGTAATACCCTTTTGAGATGGATCAATGTGTTGGTATTTGAGTCTGAAATTCACTGCAAGATCTAATATGACTCTAATTTCTTAACCATGTTTTCTTGGCTCATTTAGACAACTATATCTTGAATCTTGAGATGCGTTTTGTTGTGAACAAAAAGTTATCTCTGACAGAGTTTAACTTTGTATTTTTCTATTGTTCTATGTGTGGCTTATTGTGTGGGAGAATTTGCATTCTACTAAGGTGAATATTATTATGATGTGATTTTTATTGATAGTCTCTTTGCTTGTGGTATGATGGGAAATTAATGTGCAAGCTTAGATCTAGAAGGTGTTTTCTTTGAAAATTATTCATTGGTTTGGAGAAT
The DNA here is from genome assembly GCA_007258455.2 of Sequoia sempervirens. Classification (NCBI taxonomy): domain Eukaryota; kingdom Viridiplantae; phylum Streptophyta; class Pinopsida; order Cupressales; family Cupressaceae; genus Sequoia; species Sequoia sempervirens. Next base: position 312,083,071 of record VDFB02270651.1, on the reverse strand, counting down.
TGTGTTTTATTCTTGGCCGACTTAGTGTATATAATATATTATGAAGACTAGTTATGATTTATTGATGTTAGCTGACTTGGTATAATGCTTTTAAATCATGCATGGTGCCAACAAAAGAAGGTTTTCATTATTCTTGTGTTCATCTAATTAGGCTAGTCAACCTAATTGATAATCAAGATATGCTTGTATATATATAAGATGTTTTGAGGAATGAAGACAGAGGGATGGATGAAATAGGAAGAGAGAAGGAGAAGTAAGATGTGTGTGTGTGTGTGTATGAAGGAGAAGAAAAGTGCGAGTGCCAAAATGGTTTATCAATTGTGATCAATACAATTTTTTTGAGAGATTACTATGTGAGGTAGTACTTCATATTTTGAGCTTCAGTGGAACTAAACCTTGCACATTGAAGGTGTATTCTATGAGTTCAATCTTTTGGTATTGAGCCACTATCGTTGTATCTTGGTAGTGAGCCATCTTTTATACTCAAGCAGTGAGACTTTTAAGGATAGCGAGTCTTAATAGTGAGCCCTGTAATATTTTGTATCCAAATATAATATATTGTGAGTTAACCCTCACCGTGGTTTTTCCCTTTTTGGGGTTTTCCATAAAAATCCCGATGTTCTTGTGTATGGTTTCATTGACTTGTTTCTATGATCTCTCTTGTTGATTCAGTCAAAATTAGAAAAAAATTTAAGTGGATTTTATTATCATTTTATGGAATACTGATTGACCCCCCTCTAAGTTTTCTAGATGTTCAAAAATTGGTATTAGAGCTTGGTCCCTCCAAGGAAGCCTAACAGCTCGAAGGAGGTCTTTGAATTCGAGTATAAGAATTTTTTTCCCTTGAAATTAGTCTCTACTGAATGTTTAGAAGAAATGGAAGACTTGAAGGACAAGTTGATGAAAGAAAATGAGTACATTGAAAAGTTGCAAATTAAAAGTTTTGAAACATGTGATCTATTGGTTGAAGGAGAATAAATTATCTCTATTCTACTACATCAATTGGATGAGAAGAAAAGAACTAAAGAATGTCAAGAAATTGAAATTCAAAGGAAGATAGATGAATGCTTGAAGCTAGAAGAAGAAGCAAAAATTTTGACATTTGATCTCAAAAAGGCAAGAAGTTTTGAAGACGAATTTAAGATAAGCTCACTGAGGCTTGATGAATTGATTACTTCTTAGAGATTAGTGATAGATATGAGTGGTTTAGGGTTTGAGAAAGGTCAAAGTTCTAAAGAGAAGCAATCTACTAGTAAGAAAACTTGGTACAAAGAAAGACAAATCAAGAATCCTAGAAGAAATCCTAGAAAAACTCTTGTCAAACATTATGATGCTAAAAGGTACTTATCTTTCAATGGTGTTTTTTATTCTTGCAAGAAGTTCAATCATAAAGAAAAAGACTGCAAAAGTAAAATGAATGATTCTTTATCAAACAAGTGTTCTAAGAGAAAGAAGAATGGATATAAAATTGGTCCATCGAATAAAAAGGAAAATGAAAAGAAAAATATTGTTTTTTGTAAGTGCAACAATTTGAAATGTCATGGAAATATCAGGAAAAGAAAGAAAAATATCTATCTAGCGAAGAAGAATGATCAAATCATTGATCTGGAAGAAGCAAGAAAAGAAATGAAAAGGATTTGGAGAAAAAAATCAGAATCATCAATTTTATCTATACTGATCTCTGGTGCAAATACTCCTATCAATTTCTAAGAAAAAGCAGTGGGTAAGGGGGAGCAATCATCAAAAAATCTAATGAACCCCCTCATCGATACTTGTGTCATATCATGATAGAAGTATATTTAATGTTGTAAGGAAATTAAGAAAGTTTTCAATCACATGTGTGAAGGATAAAATATGTAGAATTTGAAAGGATGAAGGTGTATATAATCTTCGAGGCAATCTACCTATAAGTTGAAGCATTTATTGCAAAATAATTCCAAATGGAAGGAATAAATTACAATAATTCTATAGGCTTATGTGTCTTTCTTGAAGCGTACAAAGGAAGTTTAGAAGGAAATTTAGTGTTTCAAGGTTTGAAGAAGAAGTCAAGCGAATTTGAAGTGAGCTCTAGAAGCAGGATACCTACACATTTCTTGTTGGCATTTTTAGAGGTATTCCTATTTGCATAATCTTTCATTTTTACTCTTATGGATAATTCAAAGGTTGTGAATAGTGTAGATAAAGTGCAAGTCAATTTGAAAAGATATTTGAAGGATCTATCAGAAGAGTATGTTGGTGCATTCTCTCACATCCCTCCAAGAGTGTTTCCCACATAAGATATCTATGTATTTTTTTTAGTAAGATGGAAGAAATTTCGTTAGTTAAATTGAGCATGCTTTGGGAAAGTGAATGGGAAGAAAGCCATGATGCTCGCAAAGTGTTAGTTGAGAAAAAGTTAGATTTTTGGAGGAAAGTTCCCTTATTTGAATTTGAGAAGTACATTTGAATAATATTGAGAAAAATTCATGATGAATCTTTGTAGATTGATGAAACATATTTGATTACTAGAGAAACTATTAGAGATGTAACTAGTTTTTGTTCCTCTAGAGCAATTCCCAAATGGAAAGCTATGGATGGGAAAGAGATATTTGAGGTTACCGATGTAAATCTTGAGGGGAAAGAGATTGATTTAAGATCGATTGTTGATCCAATAGTACAGTATGTTGCTATCGTCACTAGTCACAAAGTTTTCATCCCTAACAATGACCTTACAATTTCTACTATTGTTGTGCATAATACTATTGATATGGTTAAAAGATGTATGGAATATGACTTGTGTGAATTACTTCATATACATATTTTGAAGAATTTAAGGAAAATAAAGAAGAATAAGAAGAATACATTTCAATATGGAAATTTTTTTTTTTGCTTACTCTTTTACTTTTTGAAAGAGTTGTTGGTAATAGGAAGGATAGAATGGTCAAATTCAAAGCCTATTGCTTATCAAATCAGGAACTTCATGATAAATTTTGATAGTTTGGATGCACAAGGTTCTGCCCTTGTTGCATTCTTTGGAACATTTTAGATGAGGTTGAACAAAGGTTTAGGATTCTAGTAAGGGTTGTTGAAGGGTATTCTAGAAGCATAAATTATATTATGTCTACAAATTTTTGTCACATGGAAGTAGTTGAGTCAAGGTTAGTTTGGATATCTGAATTGAACTATGAAGTGTCAGAGGCTAAAGATGATAACTATGATAAAATTATTTTGGAAAGCCCTAAAAATATTTTTGTAGAAGGAACCTCTGGTAGTGTGACTAGATAGAGAAGGAAAGGAAGAGTGTTGAAGTTGCAGAAGGAAGTGAGATGAACATGAGCATGAAAGAATAAATATTTAGAGAGATTTGGAAGAATTGCAGAAGGTTATTCCCAGTGCTAATTTTGATTCATCTATTTTTTATGGAAAATCTTCATGGAACAATTGAATTTTTAAAGGTTTACATCTCCAAACTTGAAGTGTCTACTGGAATCAGGTCGAATGAAGGAAATTTGGAATATATCAAAGAGAAATGTGTGAATGTGCATAGTTGAGTGATGAAGGAATTGGTGAGTGTACAAGGTTGTGAAAAAGAGGCACATAAACTTCTTTCATTTTTCCTAGATTGGTCTAGCTTTACATTGGGTATAAGAAATGAGATAAGGATGAGGGACTCCTTGTTGAGCACTTAGGAAGATACATACAGGTTGGAAGAAGATAAAGATAATCAGAGGTGGTCCTACATTGTTTAGCTTCATGAAAAATTCTTTTCTCTATAGGATCACAGAATAAATGCTATCAAGATGTTTGTGGCACTTAGAGACATGATTAAACTTAGACATACTATTGTTTCTAGTGCTCTTGGTTATATTGGTGAGTTATTAGAGATCAATCTTATTCCCAATACTTAAGTAGATGGTATAGAGTCTTTAATTAAGATTGGGCTATTTTACAAGACCCTTGTAAGTGTAAAAGGTTCATGGGAAGAAGGTAAAGTGTCATGGAAGGCTATTTTGGAGAGTCTTAGAGGTTCTTCCTTAGGTTAATTCAATTCAGTGTTCATATCTTATTTTGGATACATATATACTAGTGCCCCTTCCTTTGTCATTGATGTCAAAGTAGGAGAGATGAAGAGATGGAAAGATGAAGAGATGAAGAGAGAGAGTCAGAGGAAATTTTTTTTTGTGAAGAATAGTTTTGATAGGGAAAGTATTCAAAGAATTCAATTTTAGTTGCTGAAAAATATTTATGTCATGCATGTTGCCATCAATTCCAAAGGGGGAGATTGTTGGAAGCCTTACAATATGAGCATGAAGTATGGATAGTTTTTTTTGTTGTTCCTATGTTGTCATTGATGTCAACATGGTGATAACTATATGATAAGACTATTTGGTTTATCAAAAGTTTTTCTCTATTGGTAATACCTGTAACGCCCCATCACATAACCCTAGAGTACGACGCAAACACAATGGAAGTGTAACATTTTTTTTTAAAAAGTGTAATTAATAAAAAATAAAGTGAACACTTAACACATACATCCTCTAAGGTACGTGACAACACTTACATTCGAATCCCATAATATATACAAAAGTGAACTAATCCATAACATATAATTAATACTCATGAGATAAATAACATACATCCAAAGCATTAAAATCATATCATTAGATACAAAGTACATTAAAAAATCATCCATAGATTGCATTCCTTCCATAAATAATTTACAAGACTCATTTCCAAAATGAGGAAGATCATACAATAATGTTACAATAATAAGGATAGAAGAATCCACCTCAAATACAAATGAGAAGTAGTACATATACATAATTATCCAATGATACAAAATAACATAAGAAACAGTATAAAGAAACTGGTACACATGATCTCTCCAAATTGGAAGATCTCACCATCATGAACATGTAGTGGAAAACCCAACGGTGTAAGGTGCATGTTCCACCCAACCAAGTGGTACCTAAAGGCCCAACCCCCATTCTAGGAGATAGTAAAAGGGATTCCTAGGAAAAACCAACAACTTCTAGACACATGCAAGAAATAATACTATACTATACAAGAACAATACAAACATATAGGTTACATTGCTTCCAAAGTAAAATAATCAAGTATATCAACCGCACAATACATACTATTATCATAGGAGGAGTGTCATCACAACGCTGCATGTGTAACCTTAGAAAATATTACTAGGCCCTAGCCCCCATCTTGGGTTACCCTGGTAGCCTCTCATGACCCCCAACTCCACATGCAAACCAATGCAGAATCAAATATCTTTCAAAGGGACAGGATAATGATCTTTCCATTCTAGGCCTTCTCGTCTCATCCCAAGTCTAAACAAGCCCTTGAGCCCATGAGTGAGGCACAATTAACAAGATACATGTTTTAAGCTACCCTCTCCCCTAAAATAATTTTTTAATTTCCATTGAATTAAATAACTCTCACATGAGTTACCTTGGTGCCCCTATGTGTGCTAGCCCCAATTAAGAGCCACTCCCCTACTGACAACACAAGGATCTAATGCAAAACCAAGTGTAAACACAATGCACAAAATGGATATAAAATACCAATCCAAAATATAAGAGGCAATGCATCCCCATTCATAGTAATCGAATGTTTAAACTGAATCACAACCAAATGCACTACCCAAGGTAAATCAAAGGGCTGAACCATAAATCACAACAACCCCCTCCTAAAACAACATCATTTACAAGACTTACATACATGACTAACCAATTTCCCCAACTTACAAGAATAGAAAAAATCACAATTTAATAAGCAATCCAGGAAGGAAATAAATCTACCATTAGGATTTCCTAAATCTAATTTCTATTTCAATAAAATACAATAATACATTGGTTGAAATAAACCAAATTAATATAATTTCATTTACTAACAATAAAGAAATTAAATCTAATTGTTCAATTCCATTTCCCTATTTACATCAATATAAATCAATTTCCTCTTCTAAATCATTTCATTTAAATCATCAAATTTGTGTTTTTTCATGCATCTATTTTAGAATTACATTTTAAATATATATATGTATGTATATATATACAATTATATATATTTAAATGCCAAGTTTAAACACTGGGTGCTCTGGGATAATGTTGAACCCACTAAACTGTTAGTAGTGTGGGATTTAAGTTTTTGTACCTTGTGTTATACCTTGGTGTGTTTGTGTAGGATCTTTCCACCTAGGTGAGGTCATGGTAGAGGTTGTGGTCATGGATGAGGAGGTGATCAGAAAGGTGGTCAGTAGGATTCACCTCCCCATTTTCCTTGTGATTTAGATTGTGAGGAACATCAGGCTTCTCAAAATTCTCTAGAAGGAAATGATTAGAATTAGGATCCATAAGGGATTGAGGGTGCTTAGTTGTGTCATTTTTTAGAGGAGACTCTTGCTCATCTTGGGCCAAGTTAGGACATAGATCATATTAATATTGGTGAGAGAGAGGTACCAGCATAGCCAGAGGCAGTCATAGCCGCTCACATGAGAGACCTACTCAGAGCTTGTCTACCATAATTTGATGGTTCTAGTAGTGGTTTAGAGGCCAACACATGGTTGATAGACCTAAACTGGTTTTTTTCTATGCACCTTTATGGTAGAAAAACCAAAGCTAGTTGTGCGATCATGCACTTGCAAGACTTTGCATCTACTTGGTGGAGATTGGAGGAGCAAAAGCTCTGTATTGACATTAATTTTTTGTCTTGGGATATGTTCATCGAGAGGTTTAGAGCAAAACTCATTCCTGACCATTGGTGAGAACATCGTGGAGATGAGTTTCATGCTATGCAACACATGGCCATGTCAGTGGAATAGCATGAGCATCAATTCTACAAGCTCAAGTAGTTTGTTGGCATTGGTGATGATGAGGGCATGCTTGTTCAAGACTTCATTAGGGGCTTAAATTCCTAGATCAGTGGTGGTGTTCGGGTTTTCAAACCTAAGACCATGGAGACAATAGTGGAGAAGGATAGACTGGTGGAGGAGAAATTGGTGATGGTGTTGGGTGGCAATATTGGAGTGCAGATAGGAAATTCTTTAGCTGTAGGACCTAGTTCACGTAGTGGCCAGGCTCAGAGAGCTAGAGCACCTAGGACATATCAAGTGCCTGCATAGAGTGGTCAGCATAAGAATTCACATGGGAAATGGAAGAATTTCCAATCAAGATAGGGAGACAGGTATCAGTCAAGGGATGATAGGAACTGGAGGTGAAACAAATGCCCCAGCTTTGAGTAGCCGACATAGAGTACGTAGTCTACCTATAATAGGGTTAGCATTCAGGAGTCGAGCGCAACTCCTGGAGGTAGAGGATTCAGAAGGGGTACATAATTTTTTTCTTGTGGCCAACAAGATCATATAGTGAGACAATGTCCTAATAAGGGCACATCAAGTTATACTCAGAGGCCAGTAGCATCAGAGCCGACTATTGGAGATGCAGGTAGAGGTCATCAAGTATTTGCTATGGTTGACAATTGCTAGGATGATCACCAGGGCACAGTGGTAGATACTTATAGTATGTTATAGGGTAACATGGTTACCATTTTATTTGATCAGGAGCATTAGATTCTTTTATCTCATCACTTTTTGTGGCACATTGTAGACTGAGGGTAGTAAAGCAAGACATTAAGTGGCAAGTCAAATTGGCCTCTGGTGCTAAAGTTTTCAGTGCAATCCCTAGGATGTGACTGCAAATTGGAGATTTGATCCTTTCACACAATAAGAGACCTCTGCATTATACCGTTGGGGTCATATGACATCATCTTAGGGATGGATTGGCTTGAGGCTCACAAGGCCATTATCGAATGTTGATGTGAGTTGATTTGATGCATTGATGTATCTGGTAGAGAGGTTGAGATAGTGGGAGTTCAGAGACCCATATCATTGAGGATGATCTTGGCTATGCAACTAAGGAGATGTGTACATCAGGGATGTTAGTTGTTTGTAGTGACAGTAGATGACTTGGAGTTGGGTGATAGTGAGGAGAAGGTTTCTCTTGATAGCCACCCCATACTTTAGGAGTATGAAGATGTATTTCCCAATGAGATTCTAGGGATGCCACCTTAGTGTGACAATGATTTCAAGATTGATCTTATACCTGGTTTTGAGCCTATTTCAAGAGCTTTGTACTATATGAGTACACAAGAGATTAAGGAGCTCCTCTTGTAGTTGGAGGAGTTTCTAGCGAAGGGTTTTATCCACCCTTGTGTTTCACCTTGGGAAGTGCCACTAATTTTTGTGAAGAAGAAGGATGGTTCTCTCCATTTGTGAATAGACTACCATTAGCTGAATAAAGTGACAATCAGGAACCGATATCTCTTACCTAGGATTGATGATTTGTTTGATCAAATCAAGGGTGCTATGGTCAAGATTTCAAAAATATATCTTAAGTCAAGGTACCATCACCTACGTATTTTTAATTTTCATATTCATAAGATGGTGTTTCAAACATGTTATGATCACTATGAGTTTACAATGGTACCATACAGGTTGACGAATGCACCATCTGTGTTCATGAGCTTGATGAACAAAGTCTTTCACACTTCTCTGGATAGATTTGTATTAGTATTCCTTGATGATATATTGATCTATTCCAGGACAATAGAGGATCATGACGAGCATCTAAGGTAGGTTTTGTTGTGTTTGAGAGATAATCAATTATACGCTAACCTATCCAAATGAGAAATCTTCAAGACTAAGGTTAAGTACCTTGGGCATGTGATATCAGGAGAGGGTATTGCAGTAGATCCTATGAAGACCCAAGCGATCATTGATTGGCCTACGCCCACTAATGTGGTAGAGATATGCAATTTCATGGGATTAGCGGGTAATTACATAATCTTTCTTTAGTGTTTCTTGAGGATAGGACATCCTACCACTTCTCTTTAGAGGAAATGGAAGAGATTCATTTGGTCATAGTAGTGTGAGGTAGCATTTTAGACTATGAAGGAGAGGTTGACCAGTGCACTAATTCTTGTGATACCTGATCCTACTAGAGATTTTGTTGTCTGTACAAACACATCTTTGGAGGAATTAGGAGCAGTCTTGATATAGAATGGTTGATTTATAGTGAATAAATCTTACAAACTCAAGGATCATTAGTTGAATTACCCCATAGGCCATCTTGAGTTGGCAGTAATAGTACATGCTATGACGAAACAGAGGCATTTCATGTTGGGGCATAGATTTGAGTTGTATAGTGACCATCAGAGCTTACAATACATCTTCACATAGCCTAATATAAATTCCATGTAGAGACGATGGATGGAATTCTATTATGAGTATTACTTTGAGGTGAAGTTCATCTAGGGGAAGGAGAACATAGTTGTCAACGCTCTCAGCAAATAGAGACATGAGTTGTTAGAGTTGAATCTTGGTGTGGATTTGGTGAGTAAGATTCTTTTTGCACTTCCTATAGATAGTTGGTATTAGGAGGTGAGATCAGAGATAGAGACAAGTAGAATACTTGAGAGCAGATTCTTAGGTTATTATCTAGAGTCAGATGGTTTGTTGAGACACTTGGGATAGATTTATGTTCCATCTTCTGGAGATATTCGTACCTTGGTTATGATAGAGGCACATTGAGCACCCTATCTAGCTCATCAAAGAGTGAAGAAGATGCATGTCGATTTGCAATAGCTATATTTCTAGGTAGGTATGATGCAAGACATCATTGACATTGTGTTGAAGTGTTTGGAGTGTCAGCGAGTGAAGGATGAACACCAAAATCTAGCAGGACTTCTGCAACCAAATTTGGTGCTAGAATGGAAATGGGATATAATCTTGTTGGATTTCATTATTGGGTTACCCAATTCTTTGCAACAGTATGATGCCATTATGGTGACAGTGGATAGGTTGATGAAGGTAGCACACTTCTTGCCTATTAGTTCATCCTATAATGCTTCATCTGTTGCTAGAGTGTTCATGGGAGATATAGTTAGGTTGCATGGTACTCCTCATTGGATCATTTCTGATAGGGATCCTATGTTTACCTTAGCTCTTTGGATGTCATTACAGCATGCCATGGGGACATAGTTGAACTTTAATTTAGTGTATCACCCTGAGATAGATGGACAAACTGAGAGGGTCAACCAGATCCTCAAGGATATGTTATGCATGTATGTGATGGACCAGCAGACATGATGGGAGAGGACTATCTCCATTTAGTGGAGCTTGCTTATAATAACAATTAGCAGAGTTTGATTGGTATGCCTCAATTCCTGGAATTGTATTGATTACACAAACACAATGAAAGTGTAACAATTTTTTTTTTAAAGTGTAATTAATACAAGTAAAGTGAACTACACTTAATGCATACATCATCTAAGGTACACAAAAACACTTACATTTGAATCCCATAATATACAAAAGAAAACTAATCCATAGCATATAAATAATAATCATGAAATAAATAACATACATCCAAAGCATTAAACTCATCTCATTAGATACAAAGTACATTAAAGAGTCATTCATAGATTGCATTCATTCAATATTGTAGTTACAAGACTCATTTCCAGAATGAGGAAGATCATATAGCAATGTTAAAATAACAATGATACAAGAATCCTCCTCGAATAAAAATGAGGAGTAGTACATATACAAAGTATCCAATTGATACAAAGGAACATGAGAAATAGTACACAACAACTAGTACACACAAGCTCTCCAATCTAAAAGATCTTTCCATCATGAACATGTAATGGGAACCCAACGGTATAAGGTGCACATTCCACCCAACTAAGTGGTACCCGAAGGCCCACCCCCCATGCTAGAAGATAGTAAAATGGTTTCCTAGGAAAAACCAACAACCTCTAGAAATAGCAAACACACAATACTATACTATACAAGAACAATACATACATAAAGGTTACATTGTTTCTAGAGTAAAATAATCAAGTATATCAACTACACAATACATATTGTTGTCATAGGAGGAGTGTCATCACAAAGCTGCATGGGTTACCTTGGCAGATCTTCCTAGGCCCTGACCCCCATCTTGGGTTACCCTAGTAGCCTCTCACAAGCCCTAGCCCCACATGCAAACCAATGCAAAATCAAATATCTTTCAAAGGGATAAGATAATGATATTTCCATTCCAGGCCTTCTTGTCTCATCCCAAGTCTAAACAAGCCTTTGAGCCCATAATGAGGCACAATTCAAGTTATGTGTTTTAAGCTACCCTTTCCCTTAATACAATTATTTAATTTCCACTGAATTAACTAACTCTCACATGAGTTACCCTAGCACCACTTTGTGTTCCTTCCCCCATTGAGATCCACTCTCCTACTAACAACACAAGGATCTAATCCAAAATCCAAGGTTAAACACAGTGCACAAAATGGATATTAAATCCCAATCCAAAATATAAGAGGCAACACATCCTGATTGAAGTAACTGGGTGTTCAAATAGAATAACAACCAAGTGCACTACCCAAGGAAAACAAAGGGCTAAACCATAAATCATAACCCCCTCATAAAATAACATCATCTAGAAGACTTACATACACAATTAACTGATTTTCCCAACTTATGTGAACAAAAGAAATCATAATTTAAATAGGAAATTCAAGTAGGAAATAAATCTACCATTAGGATTTCCTAAATCCAATTTCCATTTCAATAAAATACAATAATACATTGCCCAAAATAAACTAACTTATTACAATTTCATTCATAGACAATAAGAAAATTAAATCCATTTGTTTATTTCCATTTCCCAATTACATATAAAATAAAAATCAATTTCCCTTTCAAATGATTTCATTTAAATCATCAAATTTGTGCTTTTGCATGAACCTATTATAGAAATGCATACATACATACATATATATATATATATCATGTATGTATGTATGTATGTATGTATGTATGTATGTATGTACTTATAAATTAAAATACATATATGAAAAGGGCGAATGAAACTTTTATTGCCACTATAGACACCTAAATTTGGACACTTAATTTATCCAAATTTATCCCCTTTCATCTAAGCATCCCCTTGTCTACATTAATTAAGTAATATCACTATTATTGAATTAATTCCTCTAAATTTCTTCTAATCCCTAATATATCTAGTTAAACAATGAAATACCTTCCCCCTTTCATCAAATGAATTAAATAAATATTCCATTTATTTAATTTCTCATATGTCACATCCTCCATCATTTTTATCTAATCCTAATCCATCTTCTAATCCCATCATTAGAGATGTGCACATGCCTAATCCTTGATTAGGATGTGTCACATCCTCCAACTTTTGCAAGTTGGTCTCTAATCCCTATTAGCAATCTAACCCTCTTTCTTATTCATAATTAATTTATGATTAAGATATGCACACCCCTAATCATCATTAGGGTCCCATCCTCCATAATTTTCCACTTGCCTCTAATGAGTCCTTAATTAGCCTAATCAAGTACTTGCACAACCTAAATCACCCAATTAGGTCATTTCTAATCCCCATCTCATTTATGGAATGTGTCCTTAGTCAACTTCATTAAAGATTTCTCTTTTTGAGAAAAGAATCTCCAATCCCCATGTGAATTTTTAATTCACATTTAATCCCCCAATGCATTTAAGGAATTTTAAATTCCTTCCCTCTTCCACATGAGAATATTTGAGGAATTTTTAATTTCCCACTTGTCCTCTCACCCACATGGGGGACAAGTACCCCCTTTATGAGGGGATCTTGTCCCAATCCCAAGGTACCATGTACCCTCTCCATGTCATGTCCTATCCTTCCACCTCATGTCCACTTCACCTTTTAGGGCAATATCACATGCCACATGTCAAGATGTGAGGGCTTGTGAGTTCTTAACTCACCTTAGCCCTACATCTTGATCATTGGTGGCTCAATCTTGGCCATCCATTTCCCTAGAGATTTCCAAAATCTCTATAAATACCCCCTCTTTTCTCTCATTTTGGGGGGGAGATCATGCATTGTAGCCAAACTCTTGCAAAAAATTTGTAGGGGCCATACTTAGCCATTTTGAGACTTACATCCACTTCCACTCACTTCCATCCATCCTAACATCATCATCTAGCTTGTATATCTTGCCATTCAAGGAGCATACACACCATAGATTGAAGGGCCGACCAAAGGATCGATTCGACACAAGGTAAAAGTTTCCATTTGTTTTTTCTATTTTGTGTTGATTCCAACTAGGCTAATCTTGAGGTGTAGGTTGTTCTTAATGGTATTTTGCATTACTTTTTTTACTGCTCATTTTATACTGCTTAATTTCGGCCTATCACAGCCACCATTAGTGGATGGTTGGGTCGGGCTGCATACATAGTCAGTTCCCCATGTGGGGTACGCGACCTATGAAGGCAACGTTGCGTTGTTTACACAGTCGACTCCCTATGGGGCAATGGTTGTGGAAGGTAGAGCTAGTGTTGTCTCCACAATCCACCTCCCCCTATGGGGTCAGTTGTGGGGGTAGCCCCCCAACCCCCTCTAAAAATTTTTCAGACCTACGAGTTTTTAAAAATTGCCATACGTATTTTAAATCCACTTTTTATAATATAATTTTTCAAAAAGATTTCTATAGGCCCGATTTAAAACATATAAAATTATATATACATACATACATATATTCATCAACATGAATGCTCCAATTGGGCAATTTATTTTCACAAAAAAAATTCTATAGGAAGTATTTACAAAATCTTCCAGAGGTTTTCAATTTCCTAGCCAAATAAAACTAATCAAAACAATAATCTTCTACATGAAGATCTTTCCCCATATAAACAAGATTTTCCACAAATTTTGATAGGAATATTTTAAATCCATTGCCACAGAGATTTTCCAAATCTTCTATTATTTTCCTTCTAGGATTTCTTTTGTTTAAAAAAAAATTCCTATAGAGGATCTAAAGCTTTTACGACAATTTTTCAATTCCAAACAAATTAAAACTTTAAACAATTTCTACATAAGCTCAAAGCTTTCACTAGAATTTCCAAACATGACAATCTTTCAAATTTACAAAGTATATTAAAACTTCTACACAAATAACATATTCTTCTTGTACAGGCAATCTTTCAAATTTACAAAATATATTAAAGCTTCTACACAAATAACATATTCTTCTTGTATAAGAAATCTTTCAATTTGCATATAAATAAAAACAATTTAAAGAACCTATTTCAGGATGCTTGAGAAAATGATGTTTGAAGTAGAGCTTCAAATTCAAATTTCAATTTACCAAAGCTTCTTCCAAATTATCCACTTTTCTAGAAAGATGAAAAAACAAAACCAAAGCCAAAATTTCTTGAGAACTTCTTTTTCCAATTTTTAACAACCTCCCAAAATATTTTTTCTCATTGTTGTGAAGTAGCATTTTTCGTCTTTCCATTAATACAAATATTCTCTTTGAGAATTAATTCCTAAAAACATCGATTAATTTTTCTAACACATGTCACACATAAAATATCTTTTCAACCAAATCACAGATATTTCCTCTAAGATAATTACAAGATATTTAACCATTTAATCATTCTTAATTCATATATTAATTTCTAATTAAATTTAATCTAATTAATTTAATCACTTTCTAAAATAAATTTAATCGCAAAGATTAAATCACTTTACAAAATAAATTAAATTTAATTAATTGAATCAAATAGAAAACTTTTAACAATATTAATCAAAATTAATTAAATAATCACTTAAAAACATTTTAAGCGTTAATTTCCCACATAACATACCTTGCAAAATAAATAAACAAAGAAAACATGGACAACATAACAACAAAGCATACCGAAACAAGGACTGACAACATAGGTCAACTAGGGTTGTGGCTTGACAAGGGGAACCCTATTACTATCTCCCAATTAACTATTCCATTGGGCAATAGACACGCTCAAACTTGTGAATGCAGGTGGAGTTGATGTCCTATACCTATAATCCTACAATAAAAAAATATGTCGTACATGTATATAGATCATAAACAATCACACCATGAAGAGAAAATCGCAGAATCGTAGGGCACTCGCAAGTGAGTGATGCAATCTCGTTCCTTTCACCAATACAGTGTCACATCAAAATTGACAAAATCAAAACATCAATTAACTACAAATGAGCATATATCAATATCAACACAAATAATCAACTATGCTAACCAAAAAGCATGTCATAAACAATAATCATCCATATAGTGTACCATCACATCTAAATATTCAAACCATCATCTCTCCAATGTCAGTGATCAAATAACAACATAGTATCATGGTCTATCAAGGTAAAAGCATTGTCTGAAAATGTAAGAAAATCAAAGGGGTGCTACAATACCCAAGTTTGAGATGAATCAATGTGTTAGTATTTGAGTTTGGAATTCACCGCAATATTTGATATGACTCTAATGTCTTAACCATGTTTTCTTGGCTCATTTAGATAGGTATATCCTGGATCTTGAGATGACTTTTGTTGTGAATAGAAAGTTATCTCTAATAGATTTTAAATCTATATTTTACTATTGTTCTATGTGTGGCATACTATGTGGACTCCACATTCTACTAAGGTGAATATTCTTATGTTGTGGTTTTAGTTGATAGTCACTTTACTAGTGGTATGATGGGAAATTAATGTTCTCTTAGATCCGAAAAGTGTTTTGTTTGAGAATTATTTTTTGTTTTGGAGAATTGTGTTTTAGTCTTGGCCAACTTAGCATATACAATATATTATGAAGATGAGTTATGATTTATGGATGTTAGCCGACTTGGTATAATGCTTAAATCATATATGGTGCCAACAAAAGAAGGTTTTGATTATTCTTGTGTTCATCTAATTGGGCCGACCTAAATGATGATCAAGATATGCTTGTATATATATAAGATGGTTTGGGGAATCAAGATAAAGGAATGGATGAAAGAGGAAGAGGGAAGGAGAAGTAAGAATTGTGAGTGTGTGCATGCACGTGCGTGCAAAGGAGAAGAAAAGTGTGAGAGCCCAAATTCTTTATCAGTTGTGATCAGTATAGTTTTGTTGAGAGATTACTGTGTGAGGTAGTACTTCATATTCTAAGCTTCAGCAGAATTGAACCCTGCACATTGAATGTGTATTCTACCAGTTCAATCTTTTGGCAATGAGCCACTATCATTGTATCTTGGAAATGAGCCACCTTTTGTACTCATGATGCGAGCCTTTAAAGGACAGTGAGTCCTAGCAATGAGCCCCATAATATTTATTATCTAGATATAATATATTGTGAGTTAACCCTCACTGTAGTTTTTCCCTTTTTTGGGTTTTCTATGTAAAAGTGTTGGTGTTCTTGTGTATGGTTGCATTAACTTGTTTATATGATTTGTCTTGTTGATTTAGTCAAAATTAGAATAATTTTTAAATAGATTTAACTATGCTTGTATGGAATACTGATTCACCCCACTTCTTGATATTCTAGATGTTCAACAAATGCAATGGAAAGTGCAGCTTCTCTTATATTCCCTCAAGATCCTTCAAAGGATTTCACATTTATTGTCCATACAATTATGAATCCATCAATTGAATCCAAAGTCAAAGAAGTATTATCAACAACTATGGAAACCTCTAGTGAATGGTATACACTGATATTTAACTATTTAAAAGAAGGTACGTTTCTTGAGCCAACAACTAAGAATACTCAAGATCGTCTTTGAAAGCTCACATCTAAGTATATAATTCTTGTCAATGTGTTAGACTAGAGATCCTTTAATGGTATTTTACTTAAATTCCTTAAAGAATATGAAATAGCCATAACACTTGAAGAAGCTCATGCAGGTGCTTTTGGAGGTCATTTTGGAGGAAGATCATTAGTTAAAAAACATTTCTTTGAATATGTTAAGAAATATCACAAATTTCAAAAATATAACAATTTGATTCATGCTCACACCAAAAAATGTCATCCCATCGATCAACAAAAAAATGCAGCAATGAACAACTAGCTAAGAAAATGACCAAAGCTTTCATCAACAACCCAACAGTTGTGCGCAACCTACTCACATCTGTCAGCCACACCAGACAACAAGACCCTATCGCTTCCATGTTGACTCCAACAAGCCAACCAACAAGAAGTGCGAGCTACAACCCATCTTCCTCATCCTCAGAATCAACATCTCCCTCATCCTCTACAACAGAGTATTTCAAACTCCTCGTATGCATATATGGCACTGACGTCATCAACATGGGAGATTGGGAGCATATCATGATCCTTGTAATCTGAGTCGCTATAGATGACATCATTAGTCCTGATTCTTCTCGTATTGCTAGGCCTTCAAGCACTCTGTACTAATTGCTTGAAGAAAGGTTGTGCCACATGTGGTACTTGTACCTGCCCAAATTGTCGCATGATCGTAGTAGAAGGGTTGTACTCCATAATCATGTCTACTTGTAGACACCGAAATTTGGTCTAAGCCTACGACTTCAATATTCTTCATAATTCCTTTTCTTCATGGTCATGATTAAATAATCTTAACTATTTCATTAATTCATCTTAACATTAATTCTTCTATTGATTAAATAATCTTAATTATTTAATTAATTCATCTTCTATTAATTCTTCTATTAATTAAATAATATTAATTATTTAATTAATTCACACATTTCTTTATTCTATTTGATTAATTAAATAAATGCTTTTTATTTAATTATATTACTAATTAACCTTATCCTTCTTGTCAAATTAAATAAATTCTTTATTTATTTAATTATTCATTTAAATCCCTTCATCACTTAATTAAATAAATCTTATTTATTTAATTATTCTTTAAATATCAAATCTTGAATTAAATGAATTATTTAATTCATGAATTCTATTTTAACGCATTCCTCTATATTTAGATAATTGTGTGAGTTATCTAAGTATTCACTTTTACTCGACTTGACATCTATTTTAATCACTCAGATAACTCTTGATTTAATGTCTGAGTGGCTTTCTTGAGTAATCTCTTTGTCAAATCATTCAATTGTCTAGTTCTAACTCATTTGCATGTACATGCAGATTAATTAAATATTCCTATTTAATTAATTAAACCTTGTGTGTGCATTCGAATAAGAGTTGCTTTAATCAGTCTTCATCTTTGTCATGTAAAGATAATTCTTCTATTTTTGAATACCAAACTTGAAGATTAAATCATTTATTTAATCTTTAATTCTATTTCTAATTTGTATCACTCATGTCACTACTGACAGTTATCAGAATGCATGTCTAATTAGTCGATCTCAACCATTCGTTGATCTTTCGATCTTGGCCTGTCGTTCGAATAATCAATTTTCTATAAATTGATCTGTCATTCTTCATTCCTCTCTTGAAAACTCATGAAATCTTATGACTTTTGAGAGCACGTATCTTGAATCTTTGATGTTTTGCTAAATCACTATCATAGGCTATGCTTGCATGAATCTTTGAAAATCTGAGGGAAATTATACTACTACAAGCAAAATGGAGAAGGGCAATCGAGATGAATCATGGAAATACATAGAAATTTGGTGAGATTGTTCTAGTTTGTTAACGTTTTGACTTTCCTTTTTTCTTTTTTGCTTAACATTAGATTGCATTTAGATTTGCATTGCATTGTTTGCTCTTAATCTAATCTCTTGTCTTGTGCATTTTCTAGATGTTACATTTTGGTGAACCCGACGTGAAGACACCATCTTCACGTGTCCATAGACTTTTATTTTAATTTTTGCAAGATTTTTGTATGGAATGACACATCAGATTGATGAAACACCACAATTGAAATCCACATACACATCTGTTTGATGAAGCGATGCAATTGAAATCCACATATGCATCTATTTGACAAAGCGACGCAATTGAATCTATGAACCACATCTGGCACATTAAACAAAGCATCTGAAAGATTACCATGCATTTGTTAATTCCTAAATCATGAAGAAATGATAAAATATAGAAACCACAGTTGCAGATGAAATCAATGCATCTGACTGGTAAAATAGTAACCCAATTGACTGGTAATCTTTTTTTTCTATTTTTGGGAAATCTCAAAATTGTCAATTAGTTTGGGGTATTACTAATATCGGATTTTCAGCATGTGGGCTTTTTGTTTTTAGATTTAACGAGTTTTTGCAGGACAATTGACGAAGACAATATTCAAAACTACTAATGAATCTTTCTGCAGAATGCTTGTTGAAGACCTTAGTTAAATTTTGAAACAGATTGTTTGGTAGTGTAGCAAATCATTCATTTGGATTAAAATTAACAAGTTTTTACTGTGTTTGGTGCAAAAGCATATCAATGTATTACCCTCATGATTTGGTACATCAAAGTATCCTCTCCCCTTGCGCATCCGTGAGATCATGGGTGTAAGAGAAACAGTTACAAACTCTAGAACTTGGGCCTATTCTGGTGGGAAAAATGTACTTGCCCTAAGATGACTCAGACCGGTAGCACCTTGAACCCAAGGGACTTCCAGCCAGTATATAAAAGTGGGTTCTTGGGGAAAAACCAAGAATCACGAGTGTGGTTCTGACGAGATGGATCTGAAAGGGGACTCTCGTCGCATGGAGCATGCCCCACAAACAGAATGCCCGTATTAAACACCTTTTGTGTTAGTTTCCAACCGTTCTATTAGCCATTGCTTGGTATAGTGCAGGGTACAATATCATGCCCAAAGACACTCACTACTGATCCCCTTGAGTAGAGATAGTAGTTCTTGGGAGGTCATTGCCCAAAGAATTCAAAATTGGTGTGCTTGAAAGACATTAATGAGCCGTGGAGGGGAGCCAATGCCACCAAATTTCTAAGCTATCCACTCTTGAGAAGGAAAGGTGTTTATCACCAATCCGGGGTATTTCGGTGGGCTATACCAAGTATACAAACCCTAGGCCTTTATGACCTATTAGGATGTACTTTTTTGTTGTCAACTTAAATGCTCTTTTGAGTCCAAAATCAAATTGAAAACACTTTTTCTTATGATTTTTCTTGTTTACCATAAATTGATCACAGAAAGCAGAGTCAGTTTTAAATCTCAAATCACTGAAAATTTACAGAGTCACAACTATTCACCAGAAAGTCGCAATTGATTTTTAGAGTCACATTTGTTTAACTTTCAGTCGCATCTGTTTAACTCCTAGTTGTATCTATCATTACGAGTTGTATTTGTTTAGCTAAGAGTCACATCTATCATTTACAAGTCACATCTATTTAGTGTAGAGTTGCATTTGTCATTATGAGTCGCATATGTTACAGGGTTAACCACATCTGTTAGAGTTAGAAATTAAACTTTATCAGAAAGCCACAACTTCTAAACTAAATTGCATCTGTGAAATCCCAAGAAGCATTTGCCAGATTATTAGAAAACCAAAATTCATAGTCACCATCCAGTCAACATGGTTATACCAATTTCAGTTGTCTTTTGACAAACAGTCCTTGCACATAAACCTAAAATTATTTGTTCAGTTTTGCATCCTTTAAGTTCATTCATTCATTATCATAGTTGTCCTAATTCAGAGTCTCGTCTCATCTTAGAGTACATTACCTTTAGAGTAGACTTCTAGGAAGGTCATTTTTACAAAACTTTAGGATAGATCCACCATCTACACTTTAGAAAAATCATAGTGTCAACGAAATCTGTCATTGAACCTAGTCTTATCATTTTATCCTTGGTCCTACAAATAGCCCTCCTAGCTTATTAGTCTAGTTGGGAAACTCAACTTGTCTTTGATCCTTGTCCTACATTGGTTCCTTGACTTAACTAAATTGATGCCTTGGTTAGACTTTAGGTATTTGGTCCCTCCATCTTAAGTTTATAGAATTTATTATTTTAGAACCTTGCTTAGTTGGACTTTGCATTTTTAGATATTGTCATTCTAGACTAGCGTCATCTTAGAAAATCCCTTATTTTGCATTCAAAAAATCCCAAAAAACATAGGTTAGGTTGCATACCTTAGACTTAAGTCACCCTCTTTGCATTTCCATACCATAGACCTCATAACACATACCTTAGTCATAATCCATCTTTCATTGTAACCTCACCACCATGTCTACAATTTACCTTGATATGCTTGCTAGTCAAGTTGAATACCAGTTACTCTATAATGGTCAATTCCAACAAGCCATAGACTTCAAAAAACAATTTATCCAATCCAAATGCCAATCAACGTCAACCCATGGTCAACCACCCACATACCCTTCCTACCAACAATCCATAAGTCCTAGTCCTCCATCCATCTACCCTCATTATCAGGAGTCCCTTAGAATAATCCATGCCATGAATCCACAACAAATGTTCACTTATCACCCTTATCCTAACCTTGACAAGGGAAACCAACCTTCCCCTAATCCCTTCCAAGCCTCCATGTCCTACCCTATTCCTTCATTCACTAATTCCTTCCAAGCCTTCACATCCTCTCATAGTCCTTCATCCACTAATCCCTTCCAAGCCACTCCATCTCAATCTACATTTAGTCATGAAAATACATCTATTCATGGTCTCCAAAGTCACATCCCATCTACTAAACTTAATGATACATTTTAAATGGAAAGTCCAAAGCATGACTTCATGGCTTCACCTTTATGTCAAGATCAAAGTAGTCTATCCCATGACCCCATCTTTAAGTCCATCCAAGAAGTCCTTCTAGATAATCATCGCATCCAAAATACACTTATCCTTGATCAAGATTCCATTCCCAACCATATTATTCAAGACAAACCCGTCTTTGATCAAGACACTACTATAGAGCAAGAAGTCCAAAATGATCCACTCCTTGACCTTTATGCCATTCATGATAAAAAATTTGAAGATAACCCTATCCAAGTACCAAACACATCCATTTCCCAAAATGAGACACTTGCCTCCTTTGGACACATAGATGATATTCCTCTAGAATGAGAGTCTCCTACTCTAGACATATTTGCAAATGATCAAGCTATAGTTGAATTCATTGGACTTTATGACAATGACCATAAAGATGGTTTCAACATCGACTTGGAAGCACAAGTAGAATCATCTGAGTTTGATATGTCACAAAATAACAACAACAATATCCAACATGTCAATGATGATACGACATCTTATCAACTAGGATCATCCAATTTTATCAAATCAGGATTTCTTGAAGAGGAGAAGATTCCAAGTAACAGTTTCCACATGCACAGTGATGGGTTAGCATCTTGCTTTCAAAACAAAAAATACCCCATCGCAAATAGAATTTGTTAAAGCATGCAGTATCAAGGAAAAGGACTAGGCATACACGAGCAACAAATTCTAGAACCAGTACAGTTTCAGGAAAATCCTAGACATCAAGGTCTTGGTTATTCTTCAGTCAACAAATCTAATGATGTTAATGGTATCTTCTCGATATTGGAGGAAACTTTATCTGATACAAACATCAAAATGGAGGCCATGAGTAGTTCTTACCATAAGGTTGTTGCCAACACTCCTTCCATCCATACCATAAATTGTCATTCCAACATGAATAAACCTTCCATTTGGAACCAAGAAAAAAAAAATTCTTACAAATTCAAAGTTCAAAATCAAATATCAAAGGCCATTGAATCAATCAAAAATCCAAGTGGACAAATAAAGTTAAAATGGATCCCAAAGAAAAATGGATCAAGCAAAGAAAATAGTTCAAAAGTAAAAGTCAATCAAAATGTGGAGCCACAAGAAAAGAGAACTCCCACATATAATAAATGTCCACCTCCTTCAAAATGGTCATCATACAAGGCATATAAAAGTCATGGTTCCAAAAATTATCCCAATCTAAAACCCAATCTCCATCATCCATCACCCCAAGTTTGGAAAATGAAAATTCCTAAATCTAAATTGCCAAATGCGTCTACCATCATCCATCATAATCCTACATCTTGCCTAAAGTCTAAAAATCCTACGTCACAAATCCATCGCATCTTGGTAGAAACTCTTTATTGTAAGGACTCCCATGGCACTCTATCACAATGTGTGTATTTTGATAAGGCCAACTCTAGTATCAACAAGGATCACAATGACATCAATCAATTGTATGCAAGCGCTATGATCCTGACAAGGCAACTACTTCGTCAAGGTTATTATTGGCATATCATGGCATAGTCTCTACATTAGCACCATACATGGATTCAACACAATCAATGATTATATAAAGCATCAAGGCCATCCAAAAAAAGAAAAAGAAAAAAAAAAAACAAGAAAACAAAAAGTCACTTTGATGAAAACCTAGAAAGCAGGCATCTTGGTGACACTAAAAAGAAGAAAAAAAGAGTCAAGAGAAAAATTTCATCCAATAGTGAAAACCATTCTTATCACACTTTGGATAAGTACCATGATGAAAACCTGGCAAATAGGCGTCATGTGTAATAAACTATCTATGTGTACTATTACACTTGGGGGCAAGTTGTCTCATCTCCCATACCCTTCGTATGACATTTCCATCTATCCATCTTAGCCCTAACACTCATGCCCATTTTCTCGGCTACTTTGATCTTGATAAGGATGGGTAGAAACATAAATTGTGCTTTGGAAAAACTCTTGACATGTCTATCCTTTGGTCATACACTATCCATGAAATATCATGTCATAGACTTCATAGCATTTTCCAAGCCCATACCTTGAAGAAAATGAGTTATCCTTATATGACATAGTCCTTGGAGACCATATGATAATCTTTCTAGCCAAAAATACTCATGTCACTTATCTCTTACCAAAGCCAGCCATCATCTATTCATACCTATCGCATGCCTTGGTTTTTCCCTTGTCAATGGTCTAAGGATCTTCCATCATCCCATCCAATCTTGAAAAGTCATTCCAAATGCAACAAGCCCAATCCATACAATCTTGCTATATATTCTAGCGCATCATTCAAAACATTCCTTGGCTTTGTTTATATCCTTGCTGCAAACTTTGATCCTTTAGTCACATTATCCTCATCCTCATGTTCTTTCAGGATGTGTCCTTCCCATGTCAAACAACATCGTCACCATCCTCATCACCTATCAATTGGTTTTCAGCTTGACTAGGGGCAAGATCATGGTTGTCCTTGGATTGTTGTGCATGTTTGCTTGCTTGCTTATAGGCATCATATTACTGTACATAGTCCACTTCCCTGTACATAGTCCTTATCCCTGTACATATCCCTTATCTTTCTTGTCCATCGCTTGTATATACCATTCATAATAAGTGGTAGTCTTTCCCATAAATTGGAACGATTGACATCGAGTGCATTTCATATCCCCCATTTTACCCTATTCATAATCAATTGGTCTTATACTCAACTGGGGGAAAACACTTGATGTGCATCATATTGGTTCTTACATTGGCTGTGTTGAAGATGTAAAACTATAGAAAAATCCAAAACATCACAAAATGACCTGAGAAAACACAAAAACATCAGAAAACTTCAAAAAAAAACAAAACAAAAAAATCAAAACATTTCAAAAATCCAAAAAACAGAGTTAGAGTCAGTCACACTTATTAGTCTTTGTCGTTTGTCAAAATACGTTGCCTCTATGACTGGACGTAGGTAAGGCCATCTGCCGATGTGCCCCTGAGGCATTAGGTCAGTCCGTTTAGGTTTGTTTGTATAAACTCATGCTTCAATTCATATTTCTATAAGACAAGGTCATTGGTCATGTCGAGCTACAAGGTCTCTGTGTGTATAACGTAGGCAAGGCCATCAATTGATGAGCCCCTGAGGCTACACTAGGTCAGTCCATTAGGGTTCGTCACATTCACTTTCACATATGTATTCTATTTGTAGTCAGTCTTGTCAGTCAAAGTCAAGTTGAACTACGAGGTCTCTGCGTGTATAACGTAGGAAAGGCCATCGTCGATGAGCCCCTGAGGCCGCACTAGGTCAGTCCTTTAGGGTTTGTCGTCACACATAGTCAATTCTCCACACATCACATCAAGTCATGCATGAATCTGGTGAACATGTCGGTAATGTCTCTATGTCAAGTCAAACAACTTGCCAAACAAAACATTTAAAACAGATCAACTAATGTCTGCTATGGGATGTGTCCTTCCTGGAAATGACATCATCACGATAATCAACCTGTATCTTGTTCAGGATGAGTCCTTCCTAAATATTGATATCAACAAAACAATCTATGTCTTATACAGGATGAGTCCTTCCTACATAATCGACATTGTCAAAACAATCAAACATAGCCTTGCATAGGTTATCACATCAATGACATTTGACTCCATGTCTTATACAATACATTACTTTTTGAAACCATGCTTTGTCATGCCTTATATAGATAGTCATAACATTGAAACCAAACTCAAAGCCTTATTCGGTATGTGTATCTCCTAAAATCAGGCTCTATCAATCAATTCTTTTATCAATCAAAACAAATCAAACAAACAAGGTCAAGCTTTGGCAAACATTTTACTAGATTTTTGAATTTCTAACTTATTTATCTTATCTGTTTATTTGACTTTATGATAAGAATTATGTTACTAGCTTTCTCAAGGATTTCGCATGAAGGATTTAGAGAAGCAACGATGTATCAGAATTCTATTTTCTTTGACTGTTGTCTATCGACTATCTTTTAAATTTGATTTTGAGTCATGTTACTAGATTTCTCAAGGATGTCCCATGAAGGATTTAGAGAAGCAACGAGGTATCAGAATTTTGTTTTCTTTGACTATTGTCTATCAACTGTCTTTTACATATGATTTTGAGTCATGTTACTAGTTTCCTTAAGGATGTCCCATGAAGGATTTAGAGGAGCGATGATGTCTCATGACCCATCTTTTCTTTTTCTTGCTATCTGTGGTTTGTCTTGACAAAAAGACTAGGGCAACTTGTGCCCTTAGTATGAGTTAACAACACTCTTTGTCTGTGACTATCTGTTATTAGCAAGTGGATGACCTTACACCTTGATCTATGTTATATCATGGTGTTTTTCTCCATTTGTATTAGTCCCACCCAATGATGATAAAGTGCAATACCTTTTGTGATACGATGAAACATCGAAGATTGCTAATACTAACATCATAGTCTTTTATTATTCATCTTTCTTTTTGCACTAACATTTCTTCTTTTCTACATCTTCAGCACCATTATCTATTTTCCTCTATCCTTTTTCTTTTCTTTTTTTCATCTTCTAGTTCTCTCATCAATTTTGAGAGCACACTCATGTTCTTTGAACCCGCCTATCCTCCTGAGGGGGCATACCTTCACCTATTTTCCACTGGGGAATTACTAGGGCATATTTGTTATCAATTTTCTTTGCCACAATGCTGAAATGACATTGTATCAAAGAGGGGAAAATGTAGACACTGAAATTTGGTCTAAGCCAGTGACTTCAATATTCTTCATAATTCCTTTTCTTCATGGTCATGATTAAATAATCTTAATTATATTTAATTAATTCATCTTAACATTAATTCTTCTATTGATTAAATAATCTTAATTATTAAATTAATTCATCTTCTGTTAATTCTTCTATTAATTAAATAATATTAATTATTTATTAATTCACACTTTTCTTTATTCTATCTAATTAATTAAATAAATGCTTTTTATTTAATTATGTTACTAATTAACCTTATCCTTCTTGTCAAATTAAATAAATTCTTATTTAATTTACTATTTATCATACTTCAACTATAATTAAATAAATTCTTTATTTATTTAATTATTCATTTAAATCCCTACATCACTTAATTAAATAAATCTTATTTATTTAATTATTCTTCAAATATCAGATCTTGAATTAAATGAATTATTTAATTCATGAATTCTATTTTAACGCATTCCTCTATATTTAGATAATTGTGTGAGTTATCTAAGTATTCACTTTTACTTGACTTGACATCTATTTTAATCACTCAGATAACTCTTGATTTAATGTCTGAGTGGCTTTCTTGAGTAATCTCTTCACCAAATCATTCAATTGTCCAGTTCTAACTCATTTGCATGTACATACAGATTAATTAACTATTCCTATTTAATTAATTAAACCTTGTGCGTGCATTCGAACAAGAGTTGCTTTAATCAGTCTTCATCTTTGTCATGTAAAGATAATTCTTCTATTTTTGAATACCAAACTTGAAGATTAAATCATTTATTTAATATTTAATTCTATTTCTAGTTTGTATCAATCATGTCACTACTAACAGTTATCAGAATGCATGTCTAATTAGTCGATCTCAACCCTTCGTTGATCTTTTGATCTTGGCCTGTCATTCAAATAATCAATTTTCTATAAATTGATCTGTCATTCTTCATTCCTCTCTTGAAAACTCATGAAATCTTATGAATTTTGAGAGCACGTATCTTGAATCTTCGATGTTCTGCTAAATCACTATCATAGGCTATACAAGCAAAATGGAAAAGGGTAATCGAGATGAATCATGGAAATATGTAGCAATTTGGTGAGATTGTTCTAGTTTGTTCACGTTTTTAATTTCCTTTGTTCTTTGTTGCTTAACATTAGATTACATTTAGATTTTCATTGCATTGTTTGCTCTTAATCTAATCTCTTGTCTTGTGCATTTTCTAGACATTACTATCAAATTTCCATCAACCTATCAAGAATTTATAATCTAATCTCTTGTCTTCTACATTTTCTAGACATTACTATCAAATTGCCCAAATTGTCGCATGACATGATCGTAGTAGAATGGTTGTAGTATATAATCATGTCTACCTATCAAAAATTTGTCCATCTACAGCCTCCTCAACTGATAGATCTCATCTAGCCACTGGGGTATTAGCTAGTATGGTCTCCATAAAATCTCCTCTTTATCCAGTCGGTTGAATCTGACCTTCCAAAATTGTAAATATTTGTACTACCATAACCACCTCAAAGGATAGTCGAATGCATGAGGGTATCCTAGGGCTGATGTACATGGAAACCATGTCAGTCTAGTGCATGTGATATGCTCTTGGCACCACACCTACAGTAGTGTATAGAGGTGCCTAGATTTGAGAAATATGGGGGAAAATGAAATCCTTCTAACCATGTTTCCACTTATACTACCTTATGTAGTGACTTTATTCTTGAGGATAAGCTCTTGTATAATATTTTCCCTACATCCTTGAAGGATACTACCTTAGAGTGGTTTTCTTGATGACTACTGCAAAGTGTCAAGAAAAAGTATGAATTGGAAAAAAATAGAAGTCTTTTTCTTCAAATATTCACCCAAGCATTCAAACATATGGTGCAAATATTAGGACAAAGAAGCACCACTTCCTAGGAAATTCATGGGGATTTTTCCATTTGCATGTTATAACAAGAAAGGCCTTTGAGAATCACTAGTGAATAGCTATAGATAAAAGTTGGAGTCATGGAATGGGAAATGGTTGTAGTTAATAAGAAGAATTATAATACTAAAGGAAGTTGTATTGGAAATTCCAATATACTCTAGAACATGTTTAAAACTACCAAACAAAGTAGATGAAGGAATAAATGATATCATCTATAGGTTTTTCTAGAGTGGGGTCATGAAAGATCAAAATTTCCCATTGATAGTCAGGGACAAGATTTCTAATCCAAAGGAAACAGGAGGGGTTCGTATCAAGTAGATATTGGTAATGAACCTAGATATGGGAGCTAAGTTAATGTAGAACATGTACATAAAATGTAATTAGAAGTGGGTGAGAATTTTACAAAGTTAATATCTAGATTAAGAAGACCCAATTGGGATCTTAACAACAATAGACCCACCAAGATGATCAACAATATGGAACTTCATTCAAGACTGTAGAGATATAATCATCAAGCACTTGATGTGGGATGTTAAAGATGGATGCAAGGATTGAATTTGGAATGACTCATGGGATGGAAAAGAAACATTGGCTTGACATAGATTATTGGATGAGCTGAGAACAATATTGAGTCAAGAGTGGGGAACAAAAGTTAGGGACTATGTGGAGTGACATTGGCTAGATGGAGTTGAATAGTGGAAATGGAAATCGTTACAGGATATAGCATCCCTAGAGGCACATAAGTTGGTGTTGCATCAAATCTTGAAAGAAAGGAATATTTTCATAATGGAGGAAGAAGACAAGGTGAGGTGGTGTGGGGAAAAGTTAGGGGAATACAGTGTAAAATTGGCTTATAAGCTCAAGGAAAATGCAATAAAAAATCAAATTAGCAAGACCACCTATTTTGGCATCAATTGTGTCTCCCAAAGGTGGGTGTGTTTGTGTGGATGGCTATCTAGAACAAAATATTAACAAAAGATAGGCTAACTAGAATGGGAATTCAAGGTCCCAAATGTTGTGTTCTATGTGAGAATGAGGGTCAAGATGTAACCCATTTATTTTTTGGCTATGAATATTTGGAATATTGTTGGAAGAGGATGATGTGTAAGCTTGGATGGAAAATCCCACTATCATAAGACATCAAAATCATCTCTTTGATGTGGTATAACATCCAAACCAAGGCATTGATTCATAGTATATGGATTGTGACACCATCCATCATAGTCTGAGAGTTATGAAAGGAGTACAATAGGACGATCATAGATAGGAGAAGGTAATTCCTAAAGAAGTGGTTAAAAGTTAAATTCAATGGTGTGGAAAAAGGTAACCCAAGGGAGAGTGGAGCAAGATTCATGATTAGACATCATAGAGGATCAAATTTGATAGAGAAATCATTTTATCTAGAGAGGAACCAATAAAGAGGTTGAATTTAGGGCCACATTGATAGCACTTCAATGTGCAAGGAAGAAATTAAGAAAATCCACTTAGAAGGTAACTCACTAATAATGATAAATACAATTTATCAAGGCTAGACACTGAATTGAAAACTTAGAAAATGGTTGGTCCTTGTAATGAGAATATTAAATGGATTGAAAGAGATTAGATTGTCATATATCTACAAGGAGGGAATGATGTGGCCAATGAGTTAGCCAAAAAGGCCATGGTAGCGGGGGAAGCAATATAGTTGCAAATAGTATTATCCTAGGTGGAACATGATCTAACGCCATTATTGACTTGGATGAGAAGTAATAATATGGAGATATTTAGACTCATGGGAGGCAATGTTGTAATGATGTTTTGGAAATCCTAGTCCAAGCTTCAAGGGTAAAACATGGGATGAATGAAAGGTAAACTATATCCCCATTGGTGGTAGATCATACTACATGTTGCAAACAGTTGGGTAGAAATAAAATAGACATGCAAATAAGGTTGGATGGCCAAAGAAGACAAATATCCTTTTGGGGGAAAAAACATAGAAAATATTGGGAGTTATGTTTAAAACAAGGCATGGGTTGATTATGCACGCAATAAAGATGGCATTAGGGAAATAAATTTTGGGTGTTGATCACAAATAAAGGGTGAATTTGGATATAGCATCCATGTTTTTGGCATCAATGCTAAATGCAGGGCATTCAAAGGAAGTGGTGGAGGTGCTTTGCAAAAAGATTATATGGAACAATTTCTTTGGTGGTTTGGAGGATATTTTGGATAATATAAAAAATAAGTTGGGGATTCCATTACCAAAGGATTACTATCTCATCCATGAGTGAGGAAAGGTGCTTAAGTGATACTCACTCATCTTTATCAAGGATCCTTTAGTGGTACCAAAATTTAGAAACATGGTGTAGACGAGTATCATCTTAAGAGAATTCTACGGTTGGCACCAAATGAAGGGTTGGGGTCATTGTAGGAGTATATCTAGGAGGAAAGGTTGGTGAAGAAAGAACAAAAAATTGGAGCGGGGTTAGAGATGTTGTGGACTTGGTGGCTGTGAGAGAACTGGTGGTGGGAGCCAATGATGTGAGGGAAGAATGACACTTAAACCAACCAGTTATGGGAATAATCGGTAAGACGAATAGGTGGCATTACCATAAGCCATCTTTTATTGTCCATTTTTGGGTAATACATGTTGATAGAAAATTTTTATAGGTTTATGCTCCAATTTTGGATTAGGGGAGCTAGGCATAAGTTGTAGGTTTGGTTTCAAATAATGGTTTGATTATTCTTAATACTCCCATTTTATCTCAATGGAGTTGATCATGTGTTTTTTTGAGGACTATTAACTAGCCTCATTTTGATACTCTCTATAGCATTCATATTTAGTGATTATTAATACAAGGGTACAATGCCTTATGACTATTTTGAATTGATAAAAAAATATTCTAAAAATATTAAATATTATCTATTTTTGTAAGTAATTATGTCTGAAATATTACATTTTAAATTTATTTTAATTATAATTTATATGTACATTACAAATATTATAAACAAATATTTATAAAAAAATCCGAGAGATATCCTTTTTGAGGTGTCTATTTTTTAATCAATTTGTCACATCAATTTTCCTGTCAGTTACATTTTTATTATTTGCATGTCGGTTACATTTCTTTTATTTGCGAAAATGAATTTGCATGTCGATTACATTTCTATTATTTGCATGTCAGTTAGATTTCTTTTATTTGTGAAAATGAATTTGCATGTCAGTTCCATTTCTTTTATTGCTTTTATTTCTTTTATAAAATATATAACCATAATGTCAAAATAAACATAGCTTCAAAAAAATGTGCATGCATCCAGTGCTTTCATTGTAGAAGCCTCTCCACTTAATCATTATCCTTAGATTAATCAATACAAAATCTCATTTTTAATTATTTAAAATATATAATTTTAATTTATAATAGAAACATGTTCTAATTTAACTACTATGGTATGTTTTTAAAAATATTATAATAGAAAAATATGTGGATAACAACTAAAAACTATCAAGAACATAGTAAGTTTTTATTTTATTTTATTTTTTTGAATATTGTATCTATAAATACTAATACTCAATTTCATATAGAAATAGAAATTTAGATTTATTCTTTTTGAAAATAAATAGAAAATCAAAAAATCAAAAAGTGTATTTAAGTTTATAAAAGATTTATAACAAAAAATCAAGATTAAAAATATATTAATAACATGATAAATATTTATTTTATTTTATTGTTTTGAATTTTAATATTATAAACAATAATTTTTAATTATTATAGTATAAAAAATATATTTACTTCTTTCATAAAATATTCTTATTATAAAATATCTTTCAGATATCTCTACAAATATTTCAATGTTTATACTTATTTTTTCCTATCCACTAGTTGACCTAAGCCTTCTTATGCATGGTATTTATTGTGCAGATTAAATATCTCATGGAATTTATTGTGTAGGTTAAATATCTCCTGATATTTTTCCCTGTTGATATTTAGAGATATTTTGCTCATGGTTGGATATTTGTCCTTTATAAGGAGATCCTTGAATATCTTTAAATATAGATTGAGTTTATGCATTCTATCTCTTATTGTGCTTGTCATACATCTTTGTCTCTCCTGGTTATCACATGGTATCAAAGCTAAAAAAAGAGTTCTCAGGCCATAAAAGTGACATTCTCCTACAGATTTCCCAATTTCAGAGTGTAGATCTTATCCTCATTGCTAGCAATGAGATTTATCCAGGAAGAGGCATGATCTCCTTGGTTTTGTTGAGCTTAATGCTCAGTGGATTTGACTAGGCGTTGACATCTTATTTCCTTGATTCATCATGCACAACTAGCAGGCATCTTGGTGTTGAATTCTCTTTTGAGGAGAGGTGACCTATGTGTTATTGTGTTGTGGTTTGCTGTGGTTTGGAGGAGAGGTGACCTTTACACTTCTTGGCTCATGTGAATTTGGAGGCATCTCTAGTTGAGGGTGCTTTTTCCTGCATATTCATTGTGTTGAGGGTGTTTTACACCCATATCTCACATAGGCCACACCTCACACAGAGGCTCTGTCGGCCTACACAAAGGATTCTGCTCTTGCTCCCTTTCAAAATCCTTAAAAAAAATGCATTTGTAGTCATTGGCCAGGCGTCTATAGTTTTGTGATGATTTTTTCCCTCCTTACTGGCATAGCTTGCCTCATAGAGGCCTCTCCACATTGAAGGCACCACAACAACGGAGGCCCGAATCTATGGTGGAAAGTATATTGACAATATTCTCACACCTTCTGGCATGGGTAAACCCACAATAGTGGGTTACAATTTTTTGAATGAAGAAAAACTAGAAATTCCCATCAAAAAATTTAGAATGGTTTACCCCTTCTAATGAAGGAGGTTTGAATGAACCACCCTCTTCTAATGATCCCCCCTTCAAATGACCACCCCCCCTTCTAATGAACCCCCTCTTGCACCATATATGGGGGGTTCTAATGAACCCCCCTTTTAATGAACCCCCTTTTTTCACCTTCCCCTCCACCATTTCAAAATTTATGCAATTTTTTACTATCGAAGCTTGGGAAGGAGATGCAAATGGAGTCAACTTGATAAACTGAGTTGGATGATTGTATTCATTGAAATGTGCTTTCCAACAACTATAAATTTAATATATTTTATTTTATTTTATTTTATTTTTTAGTTTTATTGTACATAGGTTTTTCACCAAACATCAAGTTTGATGAAAAATAATTGTGGAAAAATAGTAAATTTGAGGAAAAAAAATTAAAAAATATATACACATTAGGTATTGATGTCCTCGTTCCAACAAAAAAAAGAAAAATTGAATTTCAATACATTCCAAAAAAGTTATGTGAGTTGAAGTGCACCTATGTATAAATTATGAATGTTTTGACTTCAAAACTTAATTAAAAGAAAAATATTCAACAAAATGCTATGACAAAAAACAAAAGCACTAGATACTTGTGTTAACAACCTAAATTCAAAAGAATCAAAATTTTATCCTTTGTAGAAAAAAAGTTATGCGAGCCAAAGTACACACCACTTTTTAAAAATGTTGTTTACTATTAAAAATTGTTATCAAAGGAGACGCAAAAAAATTACAATTTAATTTCAATTTTTTAAAAAAAAATACATTTAAAAGCTACAGAAAAAATCTTACAAATCACTAGTTTACATCATTTTCAAATTCCAGGTAATAGTTTACCTACTATAAGTGTCAGAAAGTTTTCTCTGAAAATGTTGATTTGAATTTCAATTTTGGCCAAAAAAGTGTAACCCATTATTATGGGATGACCCGCATCTCATGCTTTGGGAGTGACTCAAACCCTTGTTGGTAATGAGTTCAGTCTTTTAACACAATGTTTTCTTGTTTTGCAAGGCCAAGTTCAGTCTCCCTAGTGCGAGTTTTGTCTTAAGTTGACTGTGGGACGTTTGACTCTTGCATGCCCTCCTGACCCCATCTCTCCATCTACGCCTCATTACCAAGGCATATTTTGGGTGCTACTAGCCATATATTTCGCTACAGCTACTATTGGTCCATATTCCCTAGGTGCTACAGTCATTGATTCATTTTTTTCATGTTGGTTCTTCTTTCAGCCTTTATATCTACTAGCCATTTGATTCTTTAAGCTTTCTTATCTATGATTTGCTATAATAGGCCTATGATATAAATTTGCTTAGATTTTGAATCTACAAAGTGACAGAGACAAAGTAGAGGCAGAGAGGCGAAGGGTAATGGACATCAATTTGTGAAAAGGAGGGCATACTCTTTATTATTAAATTGTGCTAGCAATCAAAATTTTCATTATTATTTTTCTCCCTTGTTTTGAAATTTTTTGGTGCTTGCAATATTTTCTAAC
The DNA here is from genome assembly GCA_007258455.2 of Sequoia sempervirens. NCBI lineage: Eukaryota > Viridiplantae > Streptophyta > Pinopsida > Cupressales > Cupressaceae > Sequoia > Sequoia sempervirens. Next base: position 312,048,594 of record VDFB02270651.1, on the reverse strand, counting down.
AAATTAGAAATTGTATTTTGAAAAAAGGAACAATCCACTTGTAAATGATGAAAATCACAAAATAGTGTTATCACTTTTGCATCATAGCTCGTATTCAGTTTTTTGCAAAAGTATATATATTTTTTCACCACAAGCCCATGGAGCACAAAATTGCACTCCTTCTATAAAGTGCCTATTTGTGTCTTTTTTATGGGTCAGTTATAAGCACTTCTATAAAGTGCCAAATTTGGGAGGAAACAAATAATCAAGGGGGGCGTTGTGTGGTTCATTTTCACACTTCCTCGAGAAGTGCTTGTTTTGTTGTATTTTTTTCACTTTTGCACGCATTTCTATTTTCTTCTTTTCTGCATTTCTACAAAACAACTATCTTAGTCAAAGCAGTATGGAATCTAATGTTGTTATAGTACCCTTAAGACATTTCAATTATCATGATTGGAAGGTGAAATTAATTAGAACTTGTGCTTAGGAATAAAGGGCTATATAAGGTAACTATGGGAATAGAGAAAGAACCTAATGCAGCTAAAGAAAAAGAAAAGTTTTTTAATAAGTGTGATCAAGCATTTGGCTTTCTATGCTTAAATTTATCTCTTGATCGGTTGTTCCATGTTGAGAACTTGAAAACACCCAACCAAGTTTGGGAATGTCTTGACAAACTTTTTGGGAAAATAGATGAACTTAGAAGCCATGAGTTGAAAAATCAACTCTTAGGTCTTAGTCCTAGGAATTTCTCAACTTTACAAGACTTTTTAACAAAGTTTAAATCCTTGAAGTTGCACTTAAAGATTGTGGAATTGACAAGAAAGATGATCTATTAATCCTTTATGTACTTTCCAAGCTAGGTTCAGAATTTTTTGTGTTTGTATCAACTTTCTACTCTACTAAAAAGGCTCTTGGAGCCTCATGGTCAATTCCCACGCTTGATAACTTCATTGTTGACCTCACAAGGAAGCAAGAAAAGTTAATTCAAATGGGTACTTTGAAGTCTACAAAACCTCAAGCCCTACTTGTAGGAAATGAAAAACATCAAGCTTCAAAAGGGGAGAAGAAGAAAACTAAAAAGGACAAGGAAATTAAGAAAGAAAGAAAAATTGACAACTCCAAAAAGGACTCTCAAGGTAAAAAGAGAGTTGCATGGACATTTTGTAAAAATCTTGGACATGATGAACATCACTGCATGAAGAAAAATATTAAAGTTCTACAACAAATTCTCAAAAAGAATAATATAGGGCTACCTGATTCTATCAAGGCATCTTCATCAAATCAAGATAATACTAAGGAAAAAGAGAAATCAAAGGGCAAAGCCTTAGCTGTAAAGCATCTTTATCTCCATCGTGGATTATAGACTCTAGTGCTTCACACCATATGGGTTCTTCACAGGTTGTCTTTTCATCCTTAGAACCATCAAGTATGTCCACAATCACCTTAGGTGATGATACTCCAGCATTGGTAAAAGGGAGAGGTTCTGTTGAAGTTGAAGGAGGAACAGTTTCCAATGTTCTAAGTGTACCGTCACTCTCAACTAATCTCCTTTTAGTGTATCAAATAACTCATTTAGGTAAGGGCATGAGAGTACAATTCTCTCCAAATTCAGTTGAGATAAGATAATTACAAAGCAACAATTTGGTAGCAATAGGAGAGAAAATCACCAATCCAAATTATATGCCTTCTCCAATTTTTCCATATAAATTTCTCCAAAAGCACTACTAACTCATTCAGATGAAGTTAGTAAACTATGGCATGAGTGGTTTGGCCATCTTAACTACCACTATCTTGAACAACTATGTCAATAGAATATGGTTAAGAGATTACCTAAGGTTAAATTTTCTAAAGGGCTTTGTGAGGGTTGTGCACTTGGAAAGCATCCAAAAGAAAAATTTGACAAAGGTAAATCAAGGAGGGCAACACAAGTTTTAGAACTTGTTCATAGTGATGTTTCAGGGAATTTTCCCCATCCATCTTTTACAAAGGATAGATATGTTCTCACCTTCATTGATGATTTCTCACGTTTTACATGGGTCTACTTTCTTAGACAAAAATCAAAAGTGTTTGAGTCTTTTCAAGATTTCAAAGCTCTTGTTGAAAAATAATCAGGGAAAGTCATCAAGGTTCTTTGAATAGATAATGGGAGAGAATATGTCAACAATAGTTTTGAGCAATTTTGTATATCAGAGGGGATAGATTTGCAGTGTATAATTCCTTATACCCCACAACAATATGGTGTTGCAGAACGTAAAAATAGATCTTTAAAAGAGAAGGCTAATTGTATGGTTCACTCTAAGGGCCTCACACCATCATATTGGGTAGAAGCAATCAACTATGCATGTTACATATAGAATAGAGTTCCACATAAAGCCTTAAAGGGTATCACTCCCTTTGAAGCTTGGAAAGGATGGAAACTTTTAGTTGATCATTTCAGATTTTTCGGCTTGCATGCCATGGCACACATTCCAAAAGAGCAACACAAGGCTATGGATCCTCAATCCAAACCTTGCATATTTGTGGGATATCTAAATGGTGTAAAAGGCTATCGCCTACTCCACCCTACCACACATGAGTTTTTTATTGAGAGAAGTGTTAAGTTTCAAGAAACATCTCCTACAACTGTACTTGACACTTCTTAACATATTGTGGACTTCAGATCTTGATTACAATACTAATGATTCAGATCATTCTCAGCAAATTCCTAGTGTAGAGTCTTTTTCTTCTAGTTCTCACAATGATGAGGTTTCATCTTCATCTAGTTCAAGGATTGCATTAGAAGTTGATATATTTGCACCAAACTCACCCACATATTACACTATACATAGGACAGATATAGGGGTACAAGATTCAATAGATGATAGACTGATTCAAGTAGATTTTCAAGGGGGGCACATGCCTTCTTTGCTTTAGTTTTAGTCCACAAACATTCAGAGAGGCATCAGGCATACTAGAGTGGGATATTGCTATGAATGAGGAATATGATTCTTTGATTATAAATCACACTTGGTATTTGACTTCACTTCCTAAGGGAAGGAAGTTAGCTTGATGTAGGTGGATATATCAAACTAAATTTTCTGCAAATGGGTTAGTTGATAAGTACAAAACATGATTCATAGCCAAAGGTTTTACACAAGTTGTAGGAATTGACTATATAGAAACCTTTGCACCAGTTGCTAAAATGAATTCCATCAAACTCACACTTGCTATAGCCACATCACATAGATGGAATGTACATCAGATGGATGTGAAGAGTTCTTTTCTTCACGAAGACCTTAAGGAGGAAATCTACATGGAACAACCACCAGGGTTTGTTTAGGATTCATCCTTAGTTTGCAAACTTAGAAAATCTTTTTATGGCCTTAAACAAGCTCCTAGAGATTGGTATGTAAATATGGACTCCTACCTCCTATCTCCAGGTTTTTCTAGAAGTCATTATGATCCTAATGTATATCTACTACGGCAGGATGATTCACTTTTAATACTGGTTCTATATGTTGATGATCTTTTAATTACTGGGAGTACTTCATCTACCATTGTAGCAGTGAAGACATCACGTTAGGATAGATTTGACATGACAAACTTGGGTTTATTACACTACTTCCTTGGAATCAAGATTTCACAGTCAACTTCAGCAATTACTCTTGCACAACTCAAGTACACTCTTGATCTACTTGCACAGTTTCATATGACTACTTGCAAACCATCTATGACTCCCTTTATTTTTGGATTCAAGCTTGAGACTTCATGTTCTCCACCATTGGTTGATGCTACATTGTATCGACAACTTGTTGGTAGTCTTATATACTTGACTCATACTAGGCCAGACATTGCCTATGCAGTAGGCATGGTTCCAAGATTCATGCAGGAACCTCATGAGTTGCATTGGAAAGCAGCTAAGAGGATCCTTAACTATCTTCATGGTACTCTTGGGTTTGGGATTCACTATAAAGTTGGTTCATCACTTGACTTGGTTGGTTATACAGATTAAAATTGGGCTGGTGACACTGAGCATCGTAAGTCCACTTCAGGTTACAACTTTTCACTTGGTTCCAATCCTATCAGTTGGTCGAGCAAGAAGCAAAATTTTATTGCTCTATCATCCATAGAGGCAGAGTTCAGGGGGGCTGTTAACTCAGCTACAAAGGCCATATGGCTTCAAGGCATTCTTTTTGAATTTGGCACTCCTTTCAAACAGCCTATAGTCATCTACTGTGACAACCAAAGTACTATTCAGATATGCAGGAATCTGGTTTAGTATCAACAAACTAAACACATAGAGATTCATATGCATTACATTTGAGAGTTGATTCATGGACAGATCATCGAATTAATCTTTTGCCAGTCTTCAAAGCAGGTTGTTGACATCTTCACGAAACCCTTCACTGAGAGCAAGTTCATTCATCTACGAGCTCTTCTTGGCGTGCGGTCTATATTAGCATCATCATCATCCTTGGGGGGCTTTCTAGTCTTCTCCACTTCTCTCTTTCTTTTAGAGGATAGTTTTTTCCCACTAGGTTTTCTATCTTACTCTTTTTTTAAGAGAGATTGCATTGTACATGGGTACCTCACCAAGCTTATAGCTGAGACCCATTTTTTCCATGCCCACCTAAGTTATGCTTAGGGGGGGTGTCAATGTTTACATTTAATGTTTCCTATCCATTGGTTGACCTAAGCCTACTTAGGCATGGAATTTATTGTGCAAATTAAATATCTCATGGCATTTATTGTGCATGTTAAATATCTCCTGATATTTTTCCCTGCTGATATTTAGATATATTTTTCTCATGGTTGGATATTTCTCCTTTATAAGGAGACCCTTGACTATCTTTCAATATAGATTGAGTTTATGCATTCTATCTCTTATTGTGCTTGTCATACATCTTTGTCTCTCCTAGTTATCACAAAATATATCTTTGCACATATGTTATATAAATATGTATCCTAATTAAAATCACTTTTATTTTATTTTTATTTTTTTTAAATTGTAAATATTTAATAAAATAATGTATGCAATTGTTCTTTTGAAATTTTCATGTGTAATGTCATTAACAAAATTATCATATATACAAATACATCAAATTATCATGTATACAAAGTCGAAAGTCCATAATTACTAATTTGTACACAATTTATTTTAGAGCAAATACATCTTAACTGATATATGTAAGATTCTAAAATAGAAAAATCTAAAGGATTCTATATAACAATGAAAAAAAAAGAATGGTATTTCACTAATACCAGCTTAAAAATCAAACAACAAATCTTTATATAGCCAAGAAAACATTAGTAAAGATATACAACTAATCTACATACCTATTAGTTCAGACTCAAAGGATTGAATAAATCACAATGAAAGCACAACATGTGTACACTTTTTGAAGCTATGTTTATTTTGACGTTGTACGGTTATAAATATTATTAAATAAATAAAAGTAATGTAACCGACATGCATATAAAAGAAATATAATCGACATGTAAATTAATTTTCTATATATACTAAGATATCTCCTACTCTATTGGAACTAATTAAGTCGGCTTCTACAATGAAAGCATGAGATGCTATGTTTATTTTGACTTCCAGCTGCGAGTATAAATGTTTGGCTTTAAAAAGAAGTTTCAAAAATTTTTAAAAGTAAGTATTTTTAAATTTTAGAATAATTTAACATAACAAAAAAATCTACATTGATTTTCTAGCTCAAAAGGTGGGATGTGGAGAAAAAGTGTTGATTTTCTAGCTTGAAAGGTGGGATGTAGAGAAAAAACAACTCGACTTGGATTTTCAACAACATCAATTTTTTTTATTCTTTAATAGAATATTTCTGAGTTTGTGAGGATAGGATAAATCCGAGAGTGATTTTATGTGTAATTAAAGTCAAAGAAAGCAAGGAAAGATTCTTTTTTTGAAAGCTAAGTAAAGTAGTTGGGCTCTATATATATGTAAGATTGTTGTAGCAAACTTATATTGTATTTTCAAAAGAAAAGTTTGTTGTTAGGTTGAATAGAAGATCTAACATTTGCAAGTTTTTCTGCATTGGAGTTTCCTCGATAAATCTATGTTATTATTATTTGTGATTATTTTATTTTATTTATTTTATAGATTCCTCCAAAAGATACCTCTCAGCATACATTACATATATTTTTTAAATATAGGTGACCCACATGCAAATAAAAGAAATGTAACCCACATGCAAATTCATTTTCTATATATACCAAGATATCTCTCCACTTTTTTATAACTAGCACTTGCACCCCAATGAGGTGCAATACTTACGCCGATAGGTTGAGCCCACATTATTTACAACTGACATATCCCTCTCTACCTATCCTTGCATCCCACCTATTTCTCCCTCACTCTCTCCTTCCCTCTCTACTTCTCTCCCTCTCTCACTTATTCCTCTCTACCCCTCTCTCCTTCCCCCTCTAATTCTCTATATCTCCCCTATCCTTCTCTACCTCTCCCTCTCTCCCTCTCTCTTTGGCTCTCTTTCCTTCTCTACTTCTTTCTATCCCACCTCTCTCTCCCTCCCTATCTCTATCTCACTTATCCCTCTCTACCTCCCTCTGTCCCTTTACCCTCCTCTCTCTCTCTTCCTCTATCCTTCCCTCTCTACTTATTTTCCCTCCTCTCTCTATTTATCTATCCTTCCCTCTCTGCTTCTTTACCCTCAAGGATTACCATAATACAAACTTATATGTATGTTTAATATATAATATAAAACAATTAAAATATTTAACAAGATAAATTTATATTTCTTTTTTTTTAATATTTGAAAAATATCATTTTTATTTGTATTAATTTCAAACTTTGTTTATTTTCTTTATTAGCTTTAATTTATTATCAATATGAATAAAAATATTATTTTAATTTAAATAGTTGTACAAATATTAAAAAAACTATACAGATATTTTAATTATATATTAAAAATAGTTATATTTATAATTTAATTATTTATCTTAAATTTTAATTTAATTTTTAAATTTTAATTAAATTTAAAATATTGTTATTACTATTATCAAAACATTAAATAATATTATAAAATGAATTTTAATTATTCAAAAAAAAATCATATACAAATAATAATCCATTCAAAACTATTTAAAGAGATTATATTTATTTTTTAAAAATAAAAGTAATTTTTTCTAACTGACTTTTCACAATTATTTAACCTAAATTATTAATTATTACTATAACAATTACATTTATTTGTAATTTTTTTTTTTAAAATCCATTTTAAATTAAATTTATATTTATTCTAATTAAACATCTGTATATAAAATGTTTTACTTAGAAATTTTGAAATGAGCAATTTAAGATTTTTTTTTTCCTACCTATAACTGAAGACATGAAGTACGCATAGAACACAATTCCAATAATAACCCTTCCACCTGCACCTTCAATTCATGCCATTTCTTCCACTACATCAGGCTGCACATAGTGAAAGAAAGAAATTTAAATAAAAGAAAAGAAAAAAAAAAGTCTCTGCAACCGTACAAATGGCTTCCGTCACATCCGCCACTTTTCACACGCAATTTCCCAGAGCCCGAGAAAATGGAAAGTGAATTCCGGCCACAACCTCTTGCTGGAAAAGTCATATGCTCATTGTCTCTCCTCTCCGCTATTTCATCTCTGTGTTGCCTCCCTTCTCTGTTGGGAAAGCCATGGACAGATTTCGTCTCTCATGGCAGAGGCAATTCTATGCGATCAGCATGCTCAAGGAAGAGATGGAAAATAAATTTTGGCCAATGTACTCTTGCAGGAAAAGGCATATGTTCATTTTCTTTCTCTTTTTTTTTCTTCTGGGTGCCCATGCCTCTGTCGCCTCCATTCTCCCTTTGAAAAGTGAGGGCCAAAATCACTCTTTTCTGGTAGAGGCTGATCCATTCTCAGATGGAAATCCTTGTGTTCAGCCTGCATACCTAGGAATTCTAGGGGAAAAGGCATATGTTCACTCTTTCTTTGTCCCCTGCGGCTGAATTTTCCGTGATGACAACCACCAGGATGCCCAAACCCGAATCCTCTGCTTCTTTCTCCTTGGAAAATCACATAGTTTCCCCTCAGATGGAGTCTTTCCAGAGGTAGAGTTTCTATGGATATTTCATTGAAATCGTCGTTCTCACTTGACAAAAGAAGATGGGCGCTTTTGCTCTTTCTCTCCAACCACTTCTTCCCTTTGGAAGGGAACTCTGCAATCCCTCAAACCAGAAAGACACAGAAGAATGCAAATGCTTATCAGAGCTAATACACTACAAGAGCCCGCCATTACAAATGAAAATGTTTGTAGAAATACTTTCTTCAGCTCAAATATATAGACATCCTAAGATTTTGGTCAAACAAATCGAGCTCTGAAACTTCATTTAAATTTAGGTTACTAATGCGAAAGCGGCCAAACTACGAATAGACATTTTTCCACGAAATTGAGCGAGGATTCGTTCTGAGAATTTAACAGGCGTAACGTCGCTTTCAAACATCAATGCTAAAATGTCAGTGTCGCTGTTGTTGTCGCTTTCCGTATGCTTTCCATACATAGGGCCGACAAAACTGTTTTGAATTTGTCACAAGACGAGCAAATAGGGGTTCCCAATAGGGTTTCCAGCGTCAGACTGCTAGAAATCCCGGTGGGGTTCACCCACATATAATAGCCTATCGGCTAACTATTGGCTAAATATTATTAATAAATAAAATATATATACTAGTAAGTTTCCAAGAGAAGCTTTTGTATCGGTTAGGGTTTCTCCATTTAAAAACCGGTTCCAAGGTTGTGAACATAGTTTGAGGTTAGAATTGCAAATTTGCAATGAAGAAATCTGAAGAAAAGACAATGCGCAGATTCGAACAGTGGATGAGCGATCATGGGAAGACTTACAAAGACGAACATGAGAAAAAATTCAGACTGGAGGTTTTCAAGGAGAATTTGCGTTACATTTGTGAGCACAACCGAAAACATTCTAGTTATAAGCTGGGCATCAACCAATTCGCAGATTTCACCTCTGAAGAATTCAACAGCCATTCTTGCGGAGCTTATGAGGATGATTTACCTGCGACTGTAGACGTGGTACCTGTTAACACCCAAAGCCAGGGTTGCGGTAAGTTTTTATATTTCTAACCCTAAAATTAATTAATTTCTTTTAATGGTTCACTCCTCTATCCATCGCGCCTCTCTGAGTCTTTTAAATTATGCTGTCTTTTACACTATGTTGCTGCGTCGCTCTTCTTTCTGTTCTTTTAACTAATTCAATTTAAAACTCTTTCCTTCTCTTTAACCCCTTAATAATCTTCCTGCACGGTTCCTCTCTATTAGCCTTAGTGCAGATTTAAAAATTTATTTTACCCACAGTAAATTCAAGCAACCTTTACAAAATGGCGCAACCCCCACCAGTCTTCATCTATGCGCCTCCATAATGGCGCCCCTCTTATATTTTCTTATATGCACCTCAATAAGCCAGGGTTGCGGTAAGTTCTTATATTTCTAACCCTGAAAATAATTCTCTTAATATTGTAAGATTAAATAAAAGCATTTTCAGTGTGATAAAAGAGGGGTTTATTTTGAAGATTCATTTTATTATCTGATATAAGAATAGAGTATATAATGATATTTTTATTTCTCATAATTTTTTTATCTAAAATTTGGTGGATGGTATAATCAAGAACAATAACATCATCTTATCAATTGCGTTCAATCAATTGAACTGCAATCTTTTGATTTTGTAAAATTTGACTGAATTTATTTAAAAAATCTAATATTTAAAAATTCATTGGACAATATATAACAATTGTATTTACTTATTTTGTTATAAAAATTATTATTATAAAGATGAGTTATTAGACTAATATTGAAGGTCAAATAATTGATATATGTTTTTAACGGTTTGGCTTTCTCCTTAACTGCATCAACAAAGTTGAAATTTCTGATAAGGATGTACCTGCAACCAACAGTTGGTACGTTCATTTTAACTTGAGCATTGTGACTTTCATTCATCTATTTTATATTTTAATTATATATATATTTTAAAATGATAATATGATAACTTTTAGTGTGATTTGAGCTTGGTAGAGTCACAAATAATTGACTTCATTTTCAGCATGCACATATTGTGTTAATGTGAATAGTTCAAATTTGCAAACAAAATCTATTAGCACACTAGTCTACCAAGGGTTTAGAGTACAAAGTCACCCATACATCAATACTTTTAACATGAAGATTCAAATCCATGAGTCTACAATAGATGAATAGAAAATTGAACCCTTGTATCTAAATGAACAATGCCAATAATTAATTTTAATTAGTTTTAATATATATTTTTATAATATTTCGTTGAATTTTTCAAATACATTAAATAAGAAAGAAATATACTAAATATGAATATGTTGTTGCAGCAAATGGAACATCTACCATGTGTGAATGAAAAATCAATTAAGAGGGTTGTATCACATCAACCAGCTAGTGTGGTCATCGAAGCTAGTGGGAAGGATTTTGGTGTCTACAAATCAGTAAGTTTCTTATATTATTGCCAAATGTTTTTGGATTAGATTGTGTTGGTATGTTTTGCATCGACATTTCAGATCAAACTCCATGATCCATCATCAGGATGAACAAGAGAGCATGAGTAAAAAATGATGGATCATAGAGTGTGATCCGAAAATTTTATGCAAAAATACCGACACAATCTAATCCAAAAACATTTGTCAATAATCTTCATGAATTATGAAAATCCATTCTCATTTTAATTCAAATTGTTTGTACATTCTATCTTGATATTTAAAAGATTTTTTTCCATGCTTTTGATAACAAAATGTATTCATTGGTACATGTGAAAAAATATGGATCATGTTATGAATACTGTTGGTTCTGCATTGGAAGCTAGTAATGTTGAAGATCCAAAAGAATTACATGGGAGTATCGCAGATCCATCATATGTGACAAAGATATAATCGAATTAGAAGTAAAGCCAAAGTATTAAGAAGGTAGATTGGTTCATAGACATATTTTAATAATCCTTTTCACCTAACTAAAATATCTTCAAATAATGGTGTTGTATATAAAATTGATTATACTCAAGTGATTAGATTATCTTCTATTTATAGAGATATGTAGTTCTATTTAAGATTCTGATTGGTATTTTATTATGCATTTATTTCAATTAATTTAAATATATAAACAAAATTTGATGCAAGAGGGTCCTCCGGCCCTCTACGCACTAACTTAAAACAAAAAACAAAAAACAAATTCAAAGGCAATTCTTTGCCTGGATTCAACAACCAATGAAACAAAAATTGCAAAAATTTACAATTCCCCTGACCTATCTATTGGAGATTGTAATCCCAACTACTCCAACTGTCGTGTCCACTCCATGCCAGTCATTGTATCAACATTGGATCTCAATCAAGATCAACATTGAAGACAAATTGAAGATGGATCTAAAAATAAGATTTGAAAATATTTGTAAGGATAACACATTAATTCCTCTACAGACTTTACACATTTTGTGGGTGCAACAAATCTATTATTTTATGTATTGTTGCCTCTCCTCCATTGAATCTTAAGTCTATATATTTTTTAGATATGCATGTTTGTAATCACTCCCAAATGGAGTCCAGCTTCGTAGAGTTGTAAGGAGTCAAGAGTTGAAAGGAGTATGAATGGCTAGGTTTTTCAAAGGAACAAAAGCTCTAGCAAGAGTAAAAGTTGTATGTTGAGCAGTAGCTTAGTAGGTCTTTGTAATAGAAGTCAAGGTCTGTAATGATGAACATGTTTGTAATAGTGAATGCATAATGTTTATGTAATGGTTTATTACTTAATATAAGTTTCAATGTCTTCTCTCTATCTGGTTTTGTTGTCTCCTCTGCTCTCAAAATCCAACAAAGTGGTATCAGAGCTATGTCAGTCGTGCTGGTGTAGAGTTTTGTAGGTTATGTGTTGTTTATTATAAGGTGCATAGGATGTTGAGAAGAGGCCAGTATAAGAAAAATAGCTTGGACTAGATCCAAAATGAGTTGAGTCGAGAGTTTGTAGCTATGAGAAGAAAACAAAAATTCATGTTTGTTTATTGATGAGCCAATCATAGTCCTAAGGGATAGCTATTCATTGGTTTGGGCACATTGTTAATGAATTCCTAGCTACTGATAGGAGGAGGAGATTGGCGTAAAAAGTCTAGCCATTCTGAAGATCGGAGGCCACATAGAATTGGAGATATTAGCCGAATGAGATCTCATCTCTACCAAAGGTTGAAGCCACTAGAAACTATTGAGGGCTATTTATTGTTGCAAAGGGAGGAATTCATCCCTCTTAAGGAGATAAAGTCAACAAGAAGCCACCCAAAGGGAAATTGTTGAAGTTATGAAGAAAAGGTCTGAAGACCATTAGTTAAGTGCTTGAAGAAACTACCACAGTATTTGAAGAATTTGATGTTAAAATTTGTGGGTGGAGGTAAGAAATGTTTTTTTATGTTGTTTGAAAATAATTTTAGTCTTGGTGAAAGGAGGTCATAATCTCAAAAGAATCTGAATAGAAGATGTTAGCATTTTTTGTGTTATCTATTTTGAAGTTGTAGATCATGAGGTAGTAGGAAGTCTGGGAAGGATAAAATTGTCTTGTTTGAGAGAGAGTCAGATTGAGAGCATATTTAAAGTCTATTGAACAAAGTATGGAGAGGTGTTGACAAAGGAGATAAAAAGTTAGAGGAGGATACCAGTCTTAGTTTTCATGTATGCATTTGCTTCCCCGTCATGCTAGTTTGTGGTAATCTGAAACCACTTTTCTATGAGTTTGTGGTAGTATGAAACCACCTATCTATGATATTTGTGGTAATCTAAAACCACCTGTATGTGAGTTTGTGGTCATTTGAAACCACTTGTATGTAAAGTTTGTGAATAAGGCCAACAAAGCCAATTAAAACTAGGATCCCCGAGCACTAGCAATGTGACTCTATGGGAGGTGTAGATAAAACAAGTACATCACACCTGAACCTACAGTGGACTGGTTACCAGAAAGGCTAGAGCTCATGGGTAGAACATCCTAATAGAAAAATGGGATTTCCTAGGTTTGATTCCTAGAAGTTGAAGATTGAAGATTTTAGATGCCAAAGAATTAGTGAAAGAGACCAAGAAAGAAATTAGAATTTTTAGTTGTGATTAAGGGGGAATGTTGGAGATTGTAATCCCAACTACTCCAGCTATTGTGTCCTCTCCATGTCAGTCATCATATCAACGTTGGATCTCAATCAAGATTAGCATTGAAGACAATTTGAAGATGGATATGAAAATAAGATTTGAAAGATTTGTAAGGATATCACATTAATTCCTCTGCAAGCTTTACACATTTTGTGAGTGTAACAAATATGTTATTTTATGTATTGTTGCCTCTCCTCCATTGAATCTTAAGTCTATATATTGTCTAGATCTGCATGTTTGTAATCACTCCCAAATGTAGTCTAGCTCTACAAAGCCGTAAGGAGTCAAGAGCTAAAAGGAGTATGAATGGATAATTTTGTCAAAGGAACGGAAGCTCTAGCAAGAGTAAAATTGTATGTTGGGTAGCATCTCAGTAGGTCTTTGTAATAGAATTCGTAGTCTGTAATGATGAACATGTTTGTAATAGTAAATGCATAATGTTTATGTAATGGTTTATTACTTAATATAAATTTCAATGTCTTCTCTCTATTTGGTTTTGTTATGTCCTCTGCTCTCAAAATCCAACATTTTCATGGCCTCCTCCTACCACAAATTCTAAAACACAGATTTTATAAACAAATTACAATCAAATGGTGTTCTAAATTCTTCTCTACTATGCATACATTTCCCTTACAATTGTACCTTGGTCTTGCATGATGACTCCTCCATTCACTTGGTCAATCTACTCTCAGCTATTGACTTCCCCTATCTCTCATTTGTTGTGTATTTTATTTTAAATCTGTCTCCATATGCTGCCCCATACAAATCGATGCAGCTAGTTCTCTATAGTCTACCCAACCCCCCTACCATTCCATAATTTGATTTAAGGGAATATGCAAAACTTTACTGAGGCACAACCTTTTCTTACTCTAGTGCTTTCACTTGTACAAATTCTAACTGCAGCTCATCCTTTCTTGTTTCTACACCATCATCCAAGGTGCCTCTTTCCTTGAATTCATAGCCTATGCTTTGTTCCTCATGTCATCAATTTTTTTTTTTCCAAGATTTTAATTTAGCTATAAAATTTAGTTCCATGCCTCTGTACCAAGTTCACCGCAGCCCCATTCCTTTGTCACTTCTCTCTCTTCTCTATGCACCCCTATCTCAGCCTTCTTTCCCCTTCAAAGACTTGTCACAAGTCTCCTACAACCCTCTATTCTCCCCTCTCATGCCTTCAAAGGCTAATTTTAAATGTTTTGCTTCCCCTTCCTATTCTAGTGCTATCACCTATACATCTCCTCCTTTTTTTTTCCTTTCATCTTCTACTTTCCATTAGTGTACATAAAGAATGTGACATCCATTAAGATATAGATGTTGCTTCAAAACCTTCACATTTGATTAAATTTGTATATAATTAAGAAGTGATGGCCCATTAATTATTCTAGTTTTCAAAGAAGTCAGAAAATTCAAACTTATTGGACATTGTGATCCACTATCTTGGCAATGAATCTCTGGAATGAAAAAGAGAATCATAAAGGAAAAGAATACTCTGTCCATATTCAATTATATAAACATCCTTAAAAGAAGTCTAAAAAAGAATTACTCCTCAAAACCAATTATCTACAGCTACTCCATCGAAGGAATTTAATCATTAACAATATTTTCTCATTGAAAGTCTTTGCCACCTTCAAACTTCACATCCGTATTTTCCTACAACAGAGAATCAAAATGAATCAAAACTGAAAATTAAACACAAATCTTTTTTATGGATGAGGATAACCCATTGATGGCATCAAAATTTTGAATGAATTTTTAAAATAAAATATATAAAAATTGTTTCATTTGAATTTATAAATTGTATCGTTGTCTTTAGTTTTAACAATGAAAAATATGCATATTTAAACTATAAGAAATTTAATGAAAGCCACAAGTTTATAATTATTAAAATTATATAAAGTTAAGTGACAAACTTATAACTATTGTTTGTTTGCCATGAAATTATAGAAATGTCCTAGAGTTAGAAAGTATATAGATTTAAATGACTAATCAAATTAAGAAGATAAACAGTAAAGGTTTATGTGACATGTGCAAAGATAAAATAAATATATTTATATGTCTACATATAATAGTAAGATAGGTGTTAGGAGTGTGGAAATGTTTATATATTTTGGGATAAAATGATATTTTAAAAATATCACATTTTTATAGTGTCACATATTTTATTGGTATTTGTATGTATCAAACAATTTCATCAAAAGGGTCACAAAAATATATAGCATAAAAAAATTATGATTACCATTTTCCATAACTTTGAGTTGCATGTATATATTTAATTATCATGGTTTAGAAATGAAATTTGCATACCCTTATTATAGAATTTTGTACATTTTATCCCCTCTCCATGTGTGTGTTTTGTGTGTCATTTAGCTTGTGTTCCCAACCTTTGTTGATACCTATCCTTGTTTACCCATTTCTAGTGTTCTTCCTACTCATTTTTTAGACTCATTAAGTGTTAATTTAGATTAAATTCTTGTCATCTTTCAAAGTTCTAAGGCATCATGTAACTTTACCTTTGTATTTGACCACTTTGTCCCCTTTTTATACCTTAAATTAATATTCCCAACTTTGTCCCATGTGCATATCTTAACTCCACTTTCCTACAACATGTTTAAGATAACAAATAATTAATGTGTAGATCTACCTTATAGTGACCACCATTGACCCCAAGGTATTTTATGAAATTGAGCCTTTTTTCATGGGCATTATCAATAGCTTACCACATAATAGGTCTATGAGCACCCCTAAATCTACACATAATCTAAACTCCAACACTCATTAGCAGTGGGGTTAGTTCCTGCAAATCTACAAATACTCCTATGAAATAATGCATAATGCCTCTCAAACAAGATAACAAAACAAACTAATTTGAAGCATGAAAGAAGCACAAATGCATACCTATCCCATAGTGGATTGGTGTCACTTTGTTGTGAAAAGTGAGCCTTTCCCAACCCTTGACAAGCTCAATGATAAAATGCCTTGAAGATGAAGTAGACAAAATTAGCTCTTAATGTGAAGAGAGTAACTTTGTCTGAAGATTGTGGATTTTTGGATCAAATGAGGAATAAGACCTCTTATTTATAGAATATCAAGTTGGAAGAATGCCCAAAAGAGAGCAATGTGGCACAAACATTCAACCAATAAGAAGTAGCCACTTGTCACCATGTGAATGGGCCACATGTGTGCAAGTTTTGGCGAATGTGCCAATAAATGACATTAGGTAGCCTTTTCAAATTTCAAATTTCAAATTTGGCTTGTTGGAGGGAGAAGGGGTCTTAAATGCCTAGTGGGGGACATGTAAGAGGAGAATTAATACTATGTTGGAAGGGACAAGTCAATTTGATTTGAATTCAAATTTGAGAGAATATTCTCTATTATGCCAAGTTGATGGAAATTAGAAGAATTTAATAAATAAATAAATTGATTTATTTGTGCAAGTGGGAAAAGCTAGAGGATGTGATGGTTGATTAGGATTAGATTAATCATGATTTGATTAATTTTAGTGAAGATTAGGCGATTTGACCATTTTGACTTAGATTTTAGGATTAAAATAAATCAAAATGAGAGGAATATGATTTAGACTTAATTAAATAAAGATTTTAATTTATTTAAATAAAGATTTTAATTTATTTAATTAAAGAAGATGGTGCTAGCTATAAATCAAATAAAGATAGATTTATTTAATTTAAATGAGATGACCTAGGATTAAATAAGATGATTTATTTAATCAAATGAGTTAATGATAAAGTGAATCTATTTAATTAAAAAATGAAATGATTTAATCAAATAAAGTGAATGAAATGTTAGATTTAATTAAAAAAGGGTTATTCAATGAAAATGGTGAATTGAAATGCATGCATATTTTATGCGTCTACAAGGTCAACCATGAATTTTTATCCTCCACCAAAAATTTTAGATAAAAAGTAATTAATTATTAGGGATAACAATTCAAGAGCATCCTATGGTTTAAGAGAAATATTGAATTAACAAAAATGTTTTCTTTTACTTGTGTATTATATTTCTAGGTTTTTATTATATTCAAGTAACGTTTTAGTCACAAAATATCCTATTGCGTTTCACTATAGTGGCATGTCTAACCTTGCACAAAGATATATATGTTATACATTATAATATCCTTTAGTTTCATATTCACTTTCTCAAAGTTTGTCATCATCATAGCTATATGAATTAGCCTCCAAACATTTATGCTTTGAAGAATCTTGGCTAAACCTAGTTCACTATGAATTGGTGTGATAGCTCTTTGAGGTTTGCAATAGCAAAGGAAGAAATAGAAAGGCATGCAGGACCCAAGAGTGCTTATGTTGTGCAACCCATGAAGATCAATTACCATTGATTTGATTTATGAGTACAAATCCTTATAACATTGAGAATTATGCCACCTTTGGCTAACTAAGATCATTCTTAAGATAGAGAATATTTTATATAACTCATTAAGATCTATAGAAACTATTAGGTATTAAGTAAGGGTGAAGTTGGGAAGGATATTATATTAAAATATCCTTCAAATTATATAAGTGACATATTATAATCAAATAATTAAAGAGAAAAAAATTGGAATCCCATTGTGATAGATTGTAATATTGTTGTGATTATAATAAAATAAATATATATTTAGTTAGTGTGATTATACCTTTTTGATTTCATGGTTGGGTAATCCTTCATTGGAACTTCTACCCATTATTACATTAGTTGGTATAAGAACACAATTATTAAATATCCAGATTTATATAAATTTAAAGAATTAGCTTAACAAGCAAGAAAGAGAACACACAATAAGCCAACACATGATTCATGATTCATGATGCTATATTCATATTTAAAGTATAATAAGAGGTATGTTATATATAAAGCACTAGAGTTTGTCTAGTGCACATACAAATATATGTGTTTGTTTATTTATGTCTTATTTATCTATGATTTCTAGTAAGAAGAATTTAAATAGAGCACTAAATATGACTTAGTTTACAAGAGTTATAATGGATACACTAAATCTTTTTAGAAAAGTTTCAAGCAAAATGTACGAAGGTTCTGGCAGAGGTGTGTAGTAAGACAAAGTAGTGCAGGAGGGCAAAATGAAGGTGAGGAGTCATGACAAGTGGAGGCATTAGAGATCAGCTCCTTCCCATGGCAAGGCTCGTGGTTCCCCTCCCCATGAGTCGACAACCCCTGAGTAGATGGTTCCCAAGCCTCTTCCGGCCCCCCTTTTGGTTGAGGGATACAAGAACAAAAGCAACCTATATCATGAAGGTAGCTCTTTCTATGCAAGGAATCTCTCCATGAAAAACCCTATCCTGTCACTCTCTTCGTCATTATTGTCTAGTGGTGGTGCCCCTTCTCAGGCCCTCGACTTAGACTCAATTCCTATGCCCACCCTCCTAGATGGAGATCACACCTTTTATTTGGGGGATTTCATGGTTGTCTTTGTGGATGATCCAATCTATTTTCATCTTTATGATTCCAGCATCGGCGGGGCTTCTTCTGAGGTTGGGAAACAATCTCTAATCCTAAGATGCCTAAGCAAATGACCCTCTCCTGATTCCTTTGTGGACTAGATGAAGTCCACCTGGGGCAACATGGCCACCCCAACTATTGAAATTATGGATTATGTTTTTTTTCCTTCATTTTAATTATGTGGGGGACTACAACTATGTGAGGCAGAATGACCCTTGGTTCTATGGACAATCTGGACTATCCATATCCCCTTGGCTTCCCTTCTTCGATCTAGCTGTAGTAAAAATATCTTCTATCCCTATTTGGATCATATTGTATAAACTTCCTCTCATTATGCAGGATCCCATACTCATCAAAAGTTTGATTGATCAAGTCGGTACCTTTGTGAAGATTGACTCAAATGTTGTGGATCCTTCCTACAGGTACACTAGTGTGTGTTCCATTATTGATATTTTAAAACATGTGCATCATTTAATCTTGATTCACACTTCCTTTGGAACATGGTCCCAATTCTTTAACTTTGAAGGCCTCCCTTTCAAATGTTTCTACTGCAACATGTTAGGCCATAAAATTGTTGGGTGCACCTCTTCTAGGCTACCTACATCAAGGAAGTTGAGTCTCAAAAATGGATCAAGAAGCTTGGAACTCCTAATGTTGATTTCATTTGGAAAAATCAAGGTAAGTTCAAAGTGTCACTTTTTGAACTTAACCCTATCCTTGATACCCTTGTAGTTTCCTCCATTCTTATGGAGCCACCCTCTCCTCAGCAACCCCCTAAAGAAGATTATTTTGGATTTAACCAGTTTGCCATGGGGGCGGGTGATTGTTTTGATTCTAAGGGATCCTTTCCTTTTATGCTAGATCTAGATGAAGACTTTTTAGATTTCATCGATGGGTGATCCCACAATACTGGTTTACAATTTTTTTCCAAACCGGACACTGAATTGATTTTTTCAAGGTAAATCTTCACTTTCAGACACCTATAGTGGCTAAACCATGAGGAATTTGAAGATGATGCAAACTAGTGATTTGTGAAAAAACATTTGTAGATTTTAAATTTAATTTTTTTCAAAATATTTGGAATCTAATTGCACTTATTTTTCCATCTCCTTCGAAAACTAGTTTTTTCAGTAAACACCATTTTTAAGGAGTGACGCTCATCATATAACACAACTTTTTTTCCGTGAAGGATAAAATTCTAATTTTTTCGAATTTAGATTTGTAACTATGATATCTAGTGCTTCCAATTGGTTTCATAGTTTTTTATTGATTTGTTTTCCTCAATCAAGTTTTGAAGTCAAACCAATTAAAATTTAGACATAGGCAGACTGTATAACACAACTTTTTTTGTATGTATTGAAATTAATTTTTTGTTTTTTTGTTGGATAAAGGACTTCAATATCTAGTGCACTCATATTTTTCATTTTTTTTATAATCTTCTATTTTTCCACATGTAGAACAAAGAGATTGAAATTCAATGAAAATCCTATGTTTGATAAAACTAAAAAATAAATATAATAATCAAATTAATATTAGTTAAAATTATAATTTTTTGGAAGATTATAATAATGATTACATACTTATAAAAAATAAATTTTAAATAAATTCATTTGATCCCCAAAAAGTGAAACCAAAAGTGGTTTTTTATCAACATTTTGACAGGTGTAAAGGAGACTCTGTTATAGGTATGGTTTGATCAAACCCTCTTCAATTGGAATCCTTTAAATCAAACTTTTCAAGGCTTAAATTATTATATTTTCTAAAAATATGTGATTTCAACAAAAATCTAGATCTCCCAGCAAGTGTAAACCACTATTATGGCAGCACCCTAATCATGACGATGTGGTATTCCCATCAAAAACTGTTCCATAGCTCAAACTGCCTACACCAATTCAAAACTAATTTTTGGTTTTCCAAATAAGAAGAAATGACACAAATCTAAAGCAAAGAAACTATGGATAAAGAGTCATGATGTGGTTGAAGATGTTACCCAGATGACTATGGGCGCCCTTCTCACGAGGAGAGGGAAGAAGGGTTTGGTCAAAAATATGTGTTGAGTTGCTCTTTTCCAGTGGATAGCTTCATAGTTGTTGATCCCTTTTACTTTTGAGTGCTCAATTGACTCTCATTTGCATGTGTAGCCTCTAATTTTTCACGTTCTCCTTAGGCTTCTAAGTACCCTAAGGAAAATCCTATTCATTTTTGTTCCCCACTTGTGGGTTCAAAGCAACTATTCTTTATTTCTTTTGTTTATTTATCAGGAGTGGGGCCTTTCCTAACAACTTACCAACCAAAATAATAATAATAATGGATACACTAAAAATCTAAGGCATCTCTAACCAAACCCAAGATGCCACCAAATATAATATGGTATTATTAATGTCACCAAGAGGATGGAAGAGGTGCTTGATATCTGAATTATATGAGCTTATACATTGATGATTTTGAAGATGACCATAGAAGAAACTCTAACCCTAGAAATGAGAAAATTGAAAATCAAGAGGATAAGGAAGAAATAATTTAAAGGTTATATTTGTTGGTGTCTTAACCATGCTTAGGTGGTTCTTATGTGACAACATTCTTGTGTGGAAAATTAAGTATAGATGTAGGTAGAATATTTCCAATATACATGCCTCAATCCTAATGCATTAATCATCAATCTTTATTGTTTTCCTAAAATTTACTTTTCATGTGTTGTTTCCATTTTTCCTAGTTTCTTGACTGATTTCACAAATTGTAAGTTGGTCCAAATGGAAATACAAATGCAAGAAATTTTAACATGAATATTTGAGGTGAGGGTTGCAAATCCTACTAAATGTTTGCAATTTTTTTACATATTTGTGTAATGAAGAGGATTTTCTACTCCCGAGTCTCTAAGACAAGGAAAATTTTGTAGGGAGCAAATAGGTCCCTATTACCTCAAGGATAAAAACTCAAGTGACGAAAGACATTTAAGAGGAAGCTTGTGCTATGTTTTTGGGTTTTATTATTTTTAATGAAAAGGGAACTTCATAATTTGAGTGAATAGACCTTAGAGGTCTCAAGAGAACAAAAAACATGCTTTTGGTGAAAGGACAAATGCACAAACCAAAGATGATAGCTTGGAGAGTTGACATCTCTATGGTGCATTGGCATTTAGTACAGACTATAGACAAAGTAAATGACTAGAAACACTTAGGTTCTGCTAACTACTCAAATGCTAAATTTCAAAGGTTTTACTAATCTAAGCAAACTACTAAAAATACAAAAAAATAAAACATAAAAAATAAAAAATAAAAATAAAAAACACAACAAGAATCTAATACTCAAATGACAAGAAAATAAACTATCTAATGAAATGATGGGTAGTTGAAGAAAAGGGATTTAACTCACGAGTGGTCTAGCTATGAAGCTCCCTCAAAACTCCTTGTGAACAACTGAGTCACACATAAAAATAGTAAAATTGTTGGAATTGTTTTTAGGGACTGCCTTGGTCAAACCCCTTTTTTGGTGTTTCCACCTCCATGGACAACCAAATATAAAATAAGATAGAAATATAGATAAACGAATGATGAGACAATGGGTAGAACATGCAAGATAGAAATTTTATTTGTTAGATGCATAGGAAAACTAAGAGGGGATTGAATTAGTTGTATATTTTAAACATTCAATCCCTCAATAACTTTTCGAACTCTTATCAACCATTAAACCCTTAACATGCATTAGTTCAAAATGTAAACATGTAAACCAATAATGCAAACACATCAAAGCACATAAGAACACTAGATTTATGTTGAAAATACCAAGAAGGGAAAAAACATGGCAAGGATTAGCTCACTAATATATGAATTACAGCACCAAATACAACTAGGATTATTGCCAAGAGATCACTGCTCAAAAAATAGAAAAAGGCTGACTGCTAAAAGGACTCATTATCAAGAAGAAAGAAAGAATAGAAGAATGGGTGGCTCACTACTAATTTGAATTACTAGCAATGCATCTCTCATATGCCAAAGGTACAGTTCCAATGAAGCACAAGCAACTCATCAAATAGACTGAAATATAGACATCCTCCACTCATTGCATTAGGAGTTCATAGAAATTATAGTTCACACTCAGATCAAAAAACTTCATCACATTCACATAAAAAACTTTGCAGACAATCCACACAACAAATCACCTTGCATATATATCATTTGTGACATAAAATAGCCTCAATTGTGCCATCCTTAAGCAAATGTATGTGCCTCAAACGTGCACCACCAAATAAGTCAACAAAAAACACTTCCACAACATAACGAAGTGAAGGTAGAGCATGCCATTAATTAATTGGGACTCAAATATACACTGAAAAACTTCTCAAAACTTCCTCAAATAACAATAATCCTCTACAATCAGTGTTAGCATGCAAGGTTGGCCAAACCTACACTAACACCAACACATGACACAAACATGCCTCTCCTAGTCTAGAAACATTTGGAAAAGCACAAAAAAACACTCCACAACATCTCAAAATATTCCACATCATCAGAATATCCACCACTCTTACTGCAACCACTTAAAGCTCAAGAACACCTTCATTCTATGTAGCCAAACACATTGACATAAACATCCAACTCACCAAACAACCTTGCAAAACACCAATTCACTTGAAACTTCAAGGGAATACATATAAAAAACATTATAAGAATGTTCCTAGATCCATAACATGAGAAACTTAATTACAAATAAATGTCGAGTAATCACATTTCTCCTAGACACCTTGTTTCACTAGATAAACATACTGTCAAGCACATCTTCCACTATAGTACAAACCATAATTTGAAACACTAGATATAACACCTATAAGCACTCTAATCATTATGTCCAACCACACAATGTTATATTCAACAATTAAGAAATGTAGAGAAATACACTGAACATACTTTTGTCACACTAAACTCTCTTTTATTCAAAATTTCTCAAAAGCACTTGGAAACAAAGTGAACCAATTGCATCATCAACACTACTAACATCTCTAAAACACATCTACGACATATGCAATATTTTATAGCATATCCAACAATCTCCCAAATAGCAACTTTTGCAGCTATACTAAAGTGAGACATCAATGACAACACTACCACTTTGTGTTGACATCAACACCAACAACTCGAGGAACAACATTGTAACATTCCAACACTCTCTTCATACAAGGGGTTGAAATCAATGATAACACCCTAATAGCTCGCAAACAACTTAAGCTTCCAACATCTCCAAACTTCAAAAAATCTCCCCCTTTGTCATTGATGGAAAAAACTACATTCTAAAAAGACAAACAATAAAAGCAACCAACAACAACTCTGCAATATAAGAAGTGCTTCCTCTCACTGGGACAACTCTTACAACATCAACACACCTACATTATAGATCACTCTCATTCTTTGTTTCTTTGTTCCTTAGACAACACTCTCCAATATACTACATTAACTCTTCTTCATATTCTCTCTCTCTTATTGTTTCTCTCCCCCTTACTATTTTTTTTAGATTTTCTCTCCCCCTTTTACATTAATGAAAAAGGGCAATAGATATCACAAACTTCCTCTTTTCTACATGCTTGCTCCTCATGAAGTATTTTACCCTTCTCATTTGGCAAGACTGCAAAGACAACATTTGTTCTCACATTCCACTTCAATTTACTTTTCTACACACTCCCCCTTAGAGGTACACTATATGCTCCATTTGACTTCACCAACCAGAAACCATTGCTACCTGCTCCCCCTAAGAGGTAGCTCTCAACATCAGTCTAGGACCATGAAATATATCTTGAAATTCTTCTTACATAGATGCACAGACTTATACATCTACTTGAAGGAAGGAGAGGAAATAACCCCTCACTTATTGTAGATTTAATCAAAAGTATCATTTGGAAGAGCCTTTGTGAGAATATCACCAACTTGATCCTTAGTAGGTACATACCCCAACTTCACCTCATTTTCTACATTTTTTTCTCTCAAGAAGTGATACTAGATTGGGATATGTTTTGTTCTTGAATGCATTACTAGATTCTTTGAAATATTGATTGCACTTGTTTTGTCAGATAAAATAGGAATATGTTATGTTGATATGCCAAGTTGACACACAACATGTAGGTAAGACACAAGTATCTCACCTCTTCTGAAAAAGACAATCACTAATTAAACTGATCACCTCCCAAGGTCCAAGATGTTGGATCACAATGCTTTCTATCTCACACAGTGGTTAATGTGGCAATAATGTGCAAGGGGCCTGCTAGTATGAAGAATACAAACTAAAATTCACAACTAAATCTAAAATTTGGGGGTTTCAAAGAAATAGAAAAAGATAAATCGATGCCATAGAATAGCAAAACAAAAATATTAATCTACTCAAATCAAGACATGTATTCATATAATGAGTGTTACATCAACCTACTAAACCATGTTACAATGTAATCCAAAGTATAAACCATGCTATCACATACATTCATAGTGCTAAATACCATTACTTTAACCTTCCACAACAAATTCCATTCCCAAGATCTTAAAACACATGCACTCATTAAACAAAATAGATCATAGATATAAGAAAATCAACATTCATAGATAACTCAATGGAACAACTTAAAATCCAGATTCTCCTATTGACTTTCACCAAATAAGAATCACTTATTCTTAGCAAAATGCACTAGCATATAAATTATCATAATCCTTGACATTATCATTAAAACTATTGAAACATGTACATAAATAGCATAACTTAAAATAAAATTGTATCAACTGTATCTTGCATAAAGCCTGAAAAACTAGAATACTATCAAAATTCTAAGGTGGCCAATCTGACTTCAATTAGCCAACCATTAAAATGTCATATTTCATTCTTCTTATAGTCTTTGATTCAATAACAAGATAAGAACCAAAAGCTAGAAACTAGGAAACCCATCCCCTGAGGAAAGTGACCCAACATAAAGATAAGCACTGTTGCATCATTCTCTACCCGTGACCAAGAACTTGTCATCATCTAAAGATTCAGCAAAGAAGGAGCAGAATCTTGCAAGAAATCTAGAACCTAGCATTATCCTTTTTGACTGCTAGAAATAAGAAGAGACTATTTTTTTGACCAAGTTTCAAGGTACCAGTTGTAAAGAAGTTACACCAATCCATCCTTTGCACCTTGCTCTTGAATGTATTCATCATAAGAATTGAACACTTGTTGGATTGTCACTGTATCTGAACCATCCAGCTAGCTACATCCTCAAACTTTACTCTTTTTACCTCAGCAACAGCTATTTCATGAATGTTCTTCATCTTTCTTAACTCTCTCCTTGCTACCATCACTTCAAACTTAACATTCATCAACTTATTTAAGAGAATTCCATCATCATCATCTCCTTTCTACATCACTCCTGAAATCAACTAGTCCAATTTTATTTTAGACCGTCAAGAGATATAGCCTTCTCTACATGCATATCCACATTGGCAATAATAACAATTGATGCTTCCACCTCATATACTTTCTCATTCAAATCCTTCTCTATATGCCGCAAAATGTCCTTATGTTGATGAATAGAAGAAGACTTAAATCTTATGATACTTTGTGTTTTCTCCAAGTACTCCTCATTACCTTCCTCTAATATTGTATTTGCTTTGAAAATTTTAGAATTTCCTTTATATTCTGCAAGTATCCTCTTCCCTTCTCTTCTTCACCCTCTAGAGCAATGACATAAGAAAAAACCTCCTCAAGTATCTACATCACCTTCTTGTGAGCCTTAAATTCTTCTTGTAGAGTTTCATCAACATCCCTTTTTAGCTCCTCAATCCACTTGTCGAACATGTTCGCCTTCTCCCTCATCTAGATGAAGTCCTCCACTTCCCTCTGACTTAACAATATAGGAGCATTGGGCATTTCAACTAATTGACTGCTCGTAGTGGAAATGTCTTTAAGGAATATGTACAGTTGATCCAACTGACTCTTAAGCTCATCCTTCTTTTTTCTATATTTGATCATTCTTGACTTAGTGGAAGATGCTACTATATCAATTAAATTCATTTGTTGGTTCCTAGTTGGCCTTCCCAAGATTACTGATCCAAATTGGTAATCAACCAATTGCATATCATGTATGTCTTTTTCTACCAAGGGAATGGCACATTCCGCCACCAACTCGCTCGCATCCGTTAACTTTGTGGAATGAGGAATTCTTGCCTTCTTCTTTGGCCTCTCGTGTTCTATGGTCTTCAT
Organism: Sequoia sempervirens; assembly: GCA_007258455.2. NCBI lineage: Eukaryota > Viridiplantae > Streptophyta > Pinopsida > Cupressales > Cupressaceae > Sequoia > Sequoia sempervirens. Next base: position 312,021,761 of record VDFB02270651.1, on the reverse strand, counting down.
CATATTTTCCCAATCCAGGGGTTGGGGTTGCACCATCGGTCTCTTATCAAGATCCAACTTTAACCAAGTCAAAGCAATAGGTGGAGTTACTAATTATGCAGAGGATGAGATAGAGACAAAGGTTGCCATATTCCAGACTAGGGTTGTGATTCAACCTCCTGTTGCTTCTCCCTCTCTACCTTATCCTTTTCATCTTGTAGCCATTTCTCTTCCAATTCCTTCTTTAATCGCTCATCTTCAAGCTTCTTCTCCTCATACATATCTTGTTTTTGTTTCTCCAACATTGCTATGTGTTCTTGGAGGTTCCTATCTTCTTCATGTTCAACTGCTTCTTTTAATTCTTTCTCTCTAAGCACACACTCCTCAGATTTCTTCCTTTGGGATTCCTCAATCATCTTAAATTTGGCTTCCAAAGCCTCCCTTTCTATTTTCTATCCTACTTTTTCCTCCTCCAAATCATGAATCTTTTGTAGCAAGGCCAACTTATCACTTTCAACCTTCATCCTAATCTCCTGCTCCTTTTGTTGCAATAAGAGGTCTTCTTTCTCCTTCTAGAATCTTGCTGATTTTGCAACCTTGGCCTTAGTATCCTCCCCCTCTTGTTCCTTAGCAGTAACTTCAGCATGTAGCTTGGTAGCGGCTTCAGCTTCTTCTAATGTTTTTTCCTCTATAGTCATGGTAGTTTCTTCAAACAATTTATATTGGTCCTCAATGGTGAGTACATGTTCACTACCAACTTCCTCCATCTCTTTTTCATAACCCCTACCTTCCTTGTTAGACCCAATGGCCTCTAAACATGATGGGGTAACCTTTGAATTTGTATTTATCTCATGAATTTATATTTCAACATGTTTACCTTTCAACTCAACTTGCCCTATCTCGACTGCACTTTGCATTCCTTCAACAATTTATTGAAGTGTAGGAGCTGATGTAGAATTTTCTCTTGCAGTTGCCATGGTATTCTTCATAAATTGAGGTGAACCCTCTATTTCAACTTGAAAAGAAACTTTCCCAACATTTTTTGGATCACCTCCCCCTTCTAGATCCTTTAATCCTTCTTGACTGGGCAATGCAGGTTTTGGCTCCTCTCCTGAAATAGGAGGAAAAAATTAAAGTTGTTCTTTAGGTGCCAACTTCCTCTTCCTCCTTTGATACTGAGTAGGCTTCTTCTTTTTGGAGGCTTGGATTGTAGGGTCCTTCATCCTAATGTTAACCCATTGGATGCTCCTATCTAAAACTAGCCTAGCAATTTGCTTGATATCAATCGTTTCCTCCTCATCCCAATTAATGGGATCTAGGTTCTTTATCACAATTTTCTCAACATAATATGTTGGATCCAAAGTAACCCCATCATCTACGAAGGTATTTGGAACATCTTCCTTAACACCAAATTCAACCATTAAGACAAGTGGCAACCTCTCATAATTATTCTTCCTCAGATCATAGTCATCTTGGAGGTCTGCCCAAAAGTCTTTGAGGATGTTGAAGTGCTTCTCAAAAATAGTGGGGAGTAAATGATGCATTTTAAGTTTGGATCAAAATGCATTCTTGTAGTGTACAAGCCCAACCTTAAGTTACTTAATTTAACACTCAAAGCCTTGGCTGCCACAACATGTGCACAACCATAATCTCCTAATTTTAAGAAAAATTTATGGCAGCCTACCTTGTGTTTGGTTCTGAATCTCCAATTCACCCTCAAGGCTTGATAAATGAATTCCATCAAAATAATTTTGTTGCCACAAAATCTAGGAAGCAAGTGAGGATTCCCATCAATTCCATTTAACCTAAAGTAGGGTATGTGCAGGATCATGATGGGCCAAAAAGTGGCAATATTATGGGTATTTGTAGGGTATGCGGCTGATGACCTTTTTTTCACCCAAAATTGATGAAACGAAAAGGGTTTTTAGAGGAGATTCTCATATTTCCACCAATATAAATTATGCTTTAATTTGAATTTAATAAATAATTATTATTAATTTTCTATTAGAATTACGACTAAAGTCCTGATCGATAGGCTAATTGAAAAACATCTATAACTTTCAAACGGTATCACATTTTTTGAATCAAAAACATGAGTCACATTATATGCTTCACATACTATAGGATTAAAAAAATAAAAATTAAATTTCATGAAGTTTTGACCAAGTTAAGGTAATCAGACATACGAGTTTTTATATTTTTTAAAATTTGTAATAAAAAAATCATAATTAATTATTTACTTGGAAAAAAATTACATAAAAATATGAATCACATCCAGACATGAGTCCTCTACTTATATATAAAATCTTATAAAAAAATATTATCATTTTATTATGGTTAGGGTGGTTAGACAGACACCTACTTATTTTTTCCCTGAAATTTAAGTACTACTGCATTGAAATTTCAAATTTTCACCAAATAGATTTTATTTATTTTTAAATAAACCTATTAGTTTAGAAACTACATTCAATTTTCTACAGATTCTATTCTTACATATTTTTGAAATAATATAGATAACTTATTCAAATTTTTACGTCAAGTTGCCTAACACTGATTTTTCTGAATTTTTTGCCACTTAAGGGCCTATTTTTTCCATGATGATCCTGCACATACCCAATAAGTAAATTTTGGATACTAGATGTACCAACTTCCCCATTCAGCAATCAAGCTCATGGCATCCCTAGTTAATGCAAAACCTACATCTCCATTCAATCTATTAATGATAACATACAAGAAGGCATCATTAACTCTTCTAAAATGGGATTTTGATGTCTACAAAGTGAGCTAATCATAATCATCCCATACCTTCTTCTGACCATCATCCTCCCCCAAGATCCTAACTCTATTCAAACCAGGAAAAATTCCTCCCCTTGTTGATAAGTAAACTACATATGAAGTCATGTAGAAAGTTTTTGTTTCCCCTACCCTGATCATTTGATTATGGAGAGCCTCTAATATGATCATGGACCAATCAAATTGTTGGCTACCCTCCATAATTGTATAGATAAAAGGGAACATCCATTCTTTGAAACAAAAAGCATCCCTCTTGCCAAATACTCGAGAGAGCATCATTATAATATCCCTAATCTCCTAAGTGAATTCAAACCTCTTTGGCTGGTCAAGTAATTTCAGCAAGGACTTATTTTTTGTCCTCATCCAATTTTTATTCATATAGGACCTATTGGTTTCATTTTTGTTATTAAATGCCACAATGCATTTGCCTCATTCAAATATTCAAGATTCCTTTGTGCAGGCACGTTGAAAGTATATTGAACCATCTGAGGAGTCAAATCTATTATCACATTCCCTTGTGCATCTGTTCACTATCTCGTGTCCTAGTTATATGCACTTGCAGTAGTTAAAATCAACTCTAGGCATTACACAGACAAGGGAAAGAGAGCAATATGCGCCAAACCAGATTGTTTAATCCTCATGTTCCTCCCAGTAACCTGTTATTCATAAATTTCATCCAATTTGTCTTGAAAATTAAATTCACCCAAGTTGGTATCTTTGATATCCTGCAAGTCGAAATCCACCTTGCTAGGAGTAATTACAGGACCCCCATGTTTATATCTCATTATGTAAGGTAGGTTTTCAGGCTTGATCTTATTGGGTTTTCCTCCTTTCCTGGAGCTCTCTACTAGTTGAATCCTCTGGGAAGCAGTATCTGAAGTTCCTGACATATTTTATCCCTAAAAAATAATGCACATATCAGTCCCCTAAAAGCATATAAAATATCATTCTTTCATTCTACCCTTCATACCTTTTCTTTCCTCATACTTGGCCAAAACTTAACTCTGTTGGAGGTAGAACCAAAGAAGAACTAGGAACAAACTCACCTTTAATACAGGCAGGATGAGAACCAAGATAGAGATAGAATCGGGACCAAAGTCATAATAGAGACAAACACAAGATTTTTTACCAATTTCAATTTTTTCATACCATTCCGGCTCCGACCCTGTGAGAAGCCAATATATAAAAACCAAAATTTTCACTGACTTGTCAATGGACCGGAGCCAAGACTGGATTCAAAATGAAAATTGAATCTAGATCCAATCAACAGTTCCAAGTTCAGCCCACATTCTGAGCCCACCCCTGCCAAAGATAAAGAGACTTTAAATTCAAATAAACAATTGGGATCAGAAACATTATCAAATCAATACTTAAACAGTTGTAGACCAACCAAAGACCAATTCAGACTTGAACCCAAGTATGATTTCAAGCATTGAAAAGTAGGATAATAACACACATGCTCAAATTATTCTGAAACCAAGGGTTCAAACCAAGATGACATCACAATGACTTCAAACTAAAGATTTAAACAATGTTCAATTCAGAAGCCCTAAAATATGACATTATAATGACCAACCATATAGAAACCCTAATTTGTACAACACGTTGATTTCCCAAAAATTAGGGCATCATAACCCTAGATTAAACCATGGAATCAACAAGAAAATAACCCAATCAAGGATTAATAAGCTGATTTTAACTGATTTAAAATCTCTAAATCCCTCAAAACCAAAACCCTACTCAAACTAGGGCACGGTGAAAAAATAGGCCACCAAACGTGAAAGCGACAAAAACAAATGAGAAAGTAACCAAAAAAGATGACAAAGAATAGAAAAAAAACAAAAAAACACACGAAAACAACACAGAAACAAATAGGAAAAGAACAAGTGAAAACTCACAAAGGACAAAAATCCATGAAGTCACAAAACAAACAATCCAAAAGAAAAACATGATGAGAAGAACGAAAACAAAACAAAAAAAAATCCTACCTCAAAGTGCACCACAATAGGTTGAATCTAATGAAGAATCGACCGAGAATGCACGTTTTCATCCCAAATCTACAACTCGCATGCTTCCTGAAGTTCTTAGTCACATGAACACTTCTAAACTCAATTATGAGTAATAATAAACCAAATTAGTGGTTTAAAATTTGTTTCACACATGCAAGCATTGTGGCATTTAATTTCATTTAATGTAGTTGTTCAGGAGAAGTCAGAGCAATAAATGCACCTTCAACAATTTTTTAGACTCATAGTAGGGCGGGCACGAACCCAGGACCGAATGAGGAAATAAAACTTTCAAAAGTTCCAAATCCTAATTCCATTTTGAACCCGGCCCTACAAAAAAGAGACCAAAAACAAGCAACAAAACAAATCACAAGCAGGATCGGAATGAAAACTGACCCTGGGCGAAACCCAATAGGGGCAGAAGTAGAACAAAAACCTAACTTTGAAACTTTTCCAAGTTCTAGGTTTGATTCTCATTCTGACTCCACCTCTTACAACAAACAAAGAAACAAATAGGAAAAGAATAATCAAAAGAGAAATAAAGGTAAAAAACCATCCCAAGAACAAACAAAAACACAATAGAGATAGAAACGACAACGAGCGGAACCAGAACAAGAACCAACTCAGAACTTGAAACAAGTTTCAAAGTTAAGTTTCATTCCATGCTTCAAGTCTGCCAGAAGATCGAAGAAAATCCTTAGGAAAAAAATAACTCTTAAGGAAAAAAAACACGAACAAAAAAAAACAAAAACAAAAAGGGGGGCCCATTTTAATCAAGTAAACGAATTGGGTTGGTTATGCAAGGCATAATAGGTTCATCATATGAAAGTCTAATATCCTTCAATGTTAGCTTCATCCATAACAACTATGTACAACATGATGTTGTTGCAATATATTCTACCTCTACATTAGATAATGAAATTGAATCTTGCTTCTTACAAAACCATGAAATCAACCTCCTTCTAAGAAAGAAATCATCACCATTTTTATTTTTGTTTGTCATCTGCACATCCAAACCAATCTGAATTTAAATATGTACTCAAAGAGAATTCAGTATCCTTAGGATACCACAAACCATAGTCCAAAGTACCCTTAAGGTACCTAAATATCCTCTTCACTGATTGAACATGAGTTTCTCTAGGATCTTCTTGAAATCTAGCCACAAGACAAATTGATTGCATGATATATAGTCTAGTAGTAGTAAGGTATAATATTCCACCAATCATTGATCTATACTTTCTCTGATATTTCTTAGGAGATTCATCATTCCTACTAATCTTACAATGAGTAACCATAGGAGTACATATCAGTTTAGAATCCTACATCCCAAACTTCTTCAACATTTCCTTAATATAATTTGATTGAGAAATAAATGTACCTTTCTTTGATTGGAAAGTTTGTAGACCAAGGAAGAAATTCATCTCCCCACACATTGACATCTCAAAATGTTTCTACATTTCTTCTACAAACTACTTGCAAATACCATCATTCCCTCCAAATATTATATCATAAATATACATAGTTACAATAGAAATTTGTACTCTATCAAGTTTGAAATATAGACTGTTAGATCAGTAGTATCTTTTATGAATCCTTGCTACAATAAATACTTGTCTAGCCTTGCATACCAAGCTTTGGGATCTTGCTTAAATCCATACAATTCTTTCTTCAATTTGTAGACCATATCAACATTTCCTAGCAACTAAAAACCTTTCAATTGTTCAATGTATACCTCCTCTTCCAATTCTCCATTCAAGAATGCAGACTTCACATCCATATAATAAAATTTGAAATATTTATGTGTTGCTAAAAATATCCCAATATCTTCCATTCTTGCCATTGAAGTAAAATTTTCCTCAAAATTTATACCTTCCACTTATGTGTAGCCTTTGCACACAAGTCTAGCCTTGTTTCTAACAACTTTTCCATATTCATTCAGCTCGTTTCAAAATACCCACTTATTAACAATCACATTCTTGTTTTCCAATCTTGATACCAATTCTCAAGTCATATTCTTCTCTATATGTTCTAACTCTTCTTTCATTTCCTTGATCCAATACTCATATTTGCATGCCTCAGTCACTTTTTTAGGTTCCACTTAGGAAAGTAAACAAAAATTTACTTGCTCCTTTATCATAATATATTTTCTCCTTGTCAGTACACCTTTTCTCTTATCTCTAATGATCTAATCTTCTAAATGATTCTTCTGCACATACTTACGAGTTTTAGGATTCTTTTCCAGAGCTTCTTCTTCTTTAACTGACAACTATTTTCCTTTATATTCAACCTTTCCTTCTTCACTGTAGAGGATTTCATCAAATTCACATCCTTCTATCAACATAGAACTTTGATGTGGTTCTTCATCAAATTTTACACTTGCATAGTTCTAAAAAATATTCTTCAACCTTTAATTGTAACACTAGTAGGCTTTACTTCTTGTAGAGTATCCAAGAAAGATTCCTTGATCAGATATTGCATCAAACTTTCCTAAGTTCTTTTCATCTCTTTTTTTATAAGAATTACTTCCAAAAGCTTTGAAATATTTTATAGTGGGAGGCTTACCATATCATAACTCAGGGATTCTTTGAACTATTCACTCTTGTTTGACCTTTGTTAATAATGTAGATTGTTGTATTAATTGCTTCTCTCCAATAGATGTCCATAAGATTGGCTTCTTTCATCATTGTCCTAGTTGCTTCTTGAACTATTCTATTTTTCCTTTCCACTACTCAATTTTTCTAAGGAGTTCTAAGGGTAGATAAATGCATTTTATTCCATGTTATTCACAAAAACTATTAAACTCATTTGAAGTAAACTCGTCACCTCTATCAGATCTCAAACATTTGATTTTCAGATTCATCTCACTTTCAACCATAGCCTTAAATGCTTTAAACTTTTCTAAGGATTCTAATTCTCTTTGAGAAATGTAACCCAATCCATTCTAGAATAATCAACAATCAACAACTTGAAATACCTATCTCCACATGAGCTCCTTACTCTAGTAGGTCCATACATATTTGTATGCACTAAATCCAAGGGACCTATGGTATAATATTCCTTTATCTTTCAAACCTCTTCTTTTTTTTCTTTCCAACTTCACATTCTTTGTAGACTGCATTGATAGGATTTGTAATATTTGGAAAATCTTTCACAATATTAGTAGAAGTAATCCTCACTAGGATATCAAAATTAATGTGAATCATTCTTCTATGCCATGGAATAATTTCATTAATCTAAGACATAAAACACTTTTCACCACTACATTTGAGCTGATAAACATTATCTTTTGTCCTTGTTCTAGTAGCAACCAAAGTACTGAAGCTTCCTTTTTTATTTCACATCTACCATCGTAAAACACAAGATTATATCCTTTTCTATACATTTTTCCTACACTTAGAATATTTTGCCAGAGACCCTTGACATAAAGAACATCATTTGTATTATGCTTACCATCAAAACTAATTGAACCTTTTCCATAGATCTTAGCAGATGTATCATCACCAAACTTAATAAGACTACCATCATACTTTTCAATCTTAACAAAATTACTCTTGTTATCTATCATATGATTTGAGCATCCACTAACAATGATCCAATAATTCTTCACGTCTCTAGCATGAAAATTAGTCAACATTATTCCTTAAGTGTTATGACCAGCTTTCAGAGCACTTTCCTCCACACATCTTTCAGGATTAGTAGAATTGGTTCCAACAATTAAATCCATGAACAAGAATTCATCACTTCATCCAGATAATATGATTATTCATCATTAGAAACACCAATATCCTTTTCAACATAATAACTCTTCTTGACAAATTTACCCTTATAGTCCTTTTGTTTTCATTAAAAGATTATTTTGAACATTTAGAAACATAATGACCTATCTTTCCATAATTGAAATATTTTAGAGGTAGCCCACTTATGTATTTTCTAGTCCCTTTATGTGATATAAGAGGGGTTCATTGCATACAGATCTCTCCTTTCTCAAGAGATCACTAGGGAACAAACTACCCTTATACACCTTAGAATAATGGATTAGCAGAATGACAAAAAATTAAGATTTAGTTATGCTTTGCGAAAAACCACCAAAGACACTGAAAGAGAAAAACTAGGATATTTTTATCCCAGAAGAGGGAGCTCTCATCCAAAAGACTTCAGCATGATTTTTGGATGCCAATGCGGTGCACTATCACCTAAAGGAACTCAAATGGAAAGAAACAAGATTTAGTTCTAAGCTTAGGCCTAAGGTGTACTAAATAATATAACTAGTTAGAAAACCAAAAATAGAAATGAACACAAGGATGCTTGAAAAAAGATTACCTTTCTCTAGATGATTGGATCTTCACTCCAAGTTCCTTTTTGTGACCTAAACACAAATGAAGAGAAAGTTGTTGGGTTACTATATAGGGGCCCACATCAGTCAGACCCCCATTTTAGTGCTCCCACCTCCAAGGATAGCTAAGTTGGAAAAGAAAGTAAAAGAAGTAAGCAAAGTGTGTGGTGAAAGCAAAACCAGCTCAAGAGTAGAACCCACACCACAAGGAGTGTGTGGTGAAAGCAAAACCCACTTAGGAGTAGAACCCACACCACAAGGAGCGTGTGGTGAAAGAAAAATCTACTTAGGAGTAGAACCTGCACCACAAAATAGTAAGTGAATAAGTATGAAAGGAAAGTAAAAGAGAGAGAGCATTACCAACAAGCCTAGATCCTCTTCAGAGCACACAGATGCACCATTGAGTGCATGCTTGAGAGTTGTTGTTGCTGTTGAGAGGACCTCAATTCAGCAAGGCTTTGCTTGTGAGAGCACTTCTATCAAAAGTGAAGAGAACTCTGAATTGGAGCAAGTGAATGAGAAAGCTTGAGTGATGTCTTCCAACCCCCAAATGAGAGCCAAAAAGGGGTTTTTAATGCTTGCAAGGGTGACAAGGAGCTGTTACTTTCATAATGTAACCATCAGGATGCATGTCTCAAGGGTTAGTATTCTAGATTCCATGTTTTTGACTTGTGAAAATAATAGGACGTCCATGCACCACACGTCATCCAGAGCCTAGATTCACAAGAAATGTGTCATCAAGGTTTTGTCACTCAACCACAAGTCCACATGGAGTCAGAATTGCAAAATTTTGACCCATGGGATTTTTTCATTAATGTTCCAAAGCATCATAAATGCTAGGAAAGGATGCCAAAATGTGGAATATCCCCTAGGTTCAATTCAGCGATATTACATAATTTTGCCCCCACTTTAGTGGACTCAATTTTGAAAAAATCAACCTCACTAAAGTAGAAAAGAAAATTTTCATCTAAATTTTGAATTTTACGGATTTGCGTACTAATAGAGAGAGACCATAGCAGCCACCGAAGTTGATCTAACTGGTAATAAATTTTCCCCATCATCCAAGCTCAACAAACAATGTTAGAATGGTTGTGAGAAATTGTTCAAAACATTAACTTACAAAACTCAAATTTTGGGTTAGCCTCATAAAATTAAAAGAAAACTACGACAAAGAGAGGAATGATCAGGAAAAAATTTGTCGATTCAGAAGCTAAATATGTTCAAGAGATGACCTTATAACCCCTGCTGAGTTTTACCCTAGCTTGGTGGGGAAAATTCAAGAGAAACTGGGGAGCTATTAGCTCTAAGAAAAATAGGCCCTAGGGGCCTATATATACCTAGGTGGGCCCCTAGAAGGGTCATTTTCACCATTCACTATGAGAAAATTGTTCACTTTTGTGAGAGAAAAGTCAGCAAAATGCTGAGAAGGAGAGAGTATAAGGTGTCAAGGTTGGAGCAACTATGCCAGGATATCGTTGAAGGCCACAAGGTGACCAGGTAGGTCTCTAAGCCCCATTTTTCATTATTTTTAGCTTATTTTTAGAACATTTTTCATCAGTGCAGTGCATAGGTTTCTTATTTTTGTGCCTTCATCCAAAATTTGTGATGTTCCCTACGATGAGCACTGGGGTCGTTACTCCACACTGGCATCTCGAAGACGTGTTGTCGTCTTTAAGGTAGCCATGGCGATTGGGAGACGCATATGCAACACGCATAAGTATCATTTAATTTTTATTTCATGCAAAATTTTGATGTTCTAACTAAGATTTTTTGAATTCTTACAAGAGTACCTAGAGATTCAAGAGCATCTGGGAGGGCGATCATTCCAGCTTGTTCATGCACAGAGGGACTGTCTATCGGAGGATGAGGTCACTCATCTGCGGTAGGTTAGTCTTTGGCATGTGTTTACCATGCTAGAGATGAGGCACCATGAGAGGATGCTAACAACCCTTATGGAGCAGTGGGACACCACTACATCTTTCCAGCTACACCATCACACTTGAGTACGCCTATAAGATCCTTAGGCTACCCATTTGCAGATGGTAGGTGGCTCTCAACCATACGCTATTGGTGTGAGAATAGAGGAAGGGCATCCTCTACTGCACGGAGAGGACTGATGGCACCGATGGTATAGATCATATCTACACACACTGGTATGATCATGCGAGGACCACTACACCATTGCTCTGTTGAGTCATGGTTGTGACTATTTCCTTTCAGATCATGATTGATGGGTGAGGCTCACACCTACACAAGGGCCTCATTCATACTATCAAGGAGATGGTAGAGCATAGGACTATTTTTTCCTCGGGGCATAGCATGCTAGTACACCTCTACCAAGAGCTAGGCTGTTATGTGCATTACAAGTACCATAGGCTCACAATGTGCACTCTTTTGCAGGTGTGGGCCTTTTCCCATATCATTTGCACCTAGCCAATCAGTTTTCCCCAATGTGTCCATATCATATTCCCATGGCCCACTAGTATGACATGACAGGCCAATGGAGGTTTAGAGACCTACAGTTTTGGTCCTTACAGTTTGACACTCTCACTGTGGTTGGGGTTCGACGAAGACCCCACTAATGTTTTAGATGGGTGGATGATTGTAGGCACATGAGGAACTTGCAATGGGATCATTTTTTGATTGGCTAGAGAGATTATGTTATAGTACCCTACTACTAGAGTTGGGTCATGCGCCAACATGGTCAACTGTAGACTATACCAACAGATGTGCCCATCTATACTAGGGCCTACAGGAGTGCAGTGAGGTTGGGGGATTGACCTCACCCTGCCATTATTGATTTCATCCCCTCAAATGATGATGATTCTGATCATGATCAGCCACCCATAGTGGTGGTGGATAATGTCAGAGTGGCTACAGATTTTGCATGGTGGTGGGAGAGGCATCATCCTACTCTTGTATTCAGTGAGGGTGCCCCGAGAGGGGATCCTGGTCCATAGGGGGACTTGCCACCCCAACCCCCATAGGACAGGTGAAGAGGTTGGCAACAGGGTGGAAAGGAGGAGGAGGTACTATAGGATGAGGAGGCGGCACCACCAAGGCCAAGGTGGTGGACAAGGTTAGATCCCCCACCAGCTACCCCCGTCTCTTCAGCACTACCAGCTTCCACTATAGCAACAGTGATAGCTTTAGCATCAATGCAATTCCTAGCACCGATCCTCACCCTAACCCAACATGGTATCTAGGGGACCCAGGTATACGAGATATGTCATTTATGTTTCTATGCTTTCAGTTTCTATTTATGATATATGTATATACATGCCATGTGATACTTATATGTCTTTCTTTCTCTGTGGTTGTGGAGGATGCATAGGGATGGGATGGGCTTATTGCTCAATGTATTTTAAAGGTGGCCCCTAATGCACCAATCCAAGGGTAAGTCCTTGAGGCTTACTAGCCAACATCTATGGGATGAAATTCCCCTAGTTTTTAGCCAGTTGCATGCTTGAGGACCGCTTATGAGGAGCAGGGCATGGAGATTTTCCAGCTTACTACAGAGCTGACAACTTGTTGTGTAGTTTTGCACACATGCCCCACTAAAAGTAGGGACCCTCTTTGCTCTAGTCTTTTTCGTGTCTTTTGGGCCTATTGATTTCATTGATTTAATCACTTTCAAGGTCCTTAGATCTTCATCTTTCCCACCCAAGTCATTCCCCTAGGTCGCATATTGAAAAACTTGAGTTTTGGGTCAAGTTCAGGTTTTTGCACAGTTTCGAGATTTTTCGCCCCATCCGGATTTTCCCAGATTCCACCCAAAGCCCAGTGAGGTAACTTTAGCACTGAAGTTCAAAAAATTCAGGACTCCACGAAATTCCACCTAGACCGTATTTTTTCAAATTCTGTTTCGCCATCGGGTTCCCAAATTTCTTCACCCTATCTTGTCAAAGGCATTAGTGCACCTGTGTATGATTTCTATGGCACATATGAGGTTGAATTTAAGGGGATTTAGGATTATTTGGTTTCATCTTTTTCTATGCATTGCTCTTACATCTGAGATTGCCTGATCTGAAACTTGAATTTCTTGATTTTCTTGCCGGTGCATGGATTTTTGGCATTTCAAGTTGATTTGGTCACTAAGGCATATGAGTTCGCTGCTCATTGTATTTGTGGTTGAATTTTCTCTTAATGGTATGTAATTATGGTCCTTACTCTCAGATTGCTATTGATTATTGATGCTTTATGATTTTAAATCCATCTCGGAGTCAAATTTTGCTCGTTTTAGTGATCGAATGTCTTAAACTAGGGTTGTGTTTGGGGTTCAAGGGTTCTTTATGTTTATCTAGTATGTCACCCTAGTTAGCTAGTGGGATTTTCATGATGCTATGTGTTCTTAAGTAATTCCCTTTAGTTGTGCATTGTCCTCCAATGTATAGCAGGTCAACAAAGTTAGACCATGGTCTTCTTCAAATCCATCGGCAAGACATGCTCTATCGCTAAGACTCTTATAGAACCCTCATGTCACTTCAATGAATTTTGTCGCAGAGTCTCCCGAAAATGTAGCATCGTCTAGAGTCACACCGATAAGCAAACCCATCGACAAGACAAACACTATCAGCAAGGATCACTCTGAACACACTTGTCTCACTGATGACTTCCAAACATTTCATCGACAAGAGTCACAATAATATGCATTTGAGTCCAATCTAGGTGTAAGTTGAGCTTGCCCCTTTCATTCATGGCAGAAGTCTTCAAGGTCAAAATTAGGGCATCGCCAATTTTCCATGAATGTTTTCCATTTGAACCTCTTGAAGAATCTTGAACAAAAGGGAAGACACATAATAGATTGAGTTCAAGCTCAATAGATCCAAAATTGGTGATTATTTGATCATATCATGAAAATTCAAACGTAGGAACAATTTTTCAAGATCCCAAGGTGTTTGCGGAATTTCCATATGCCTGAATTTTCCCGTATTCCTTCAGTTTTCTAAAAATGTGCATTGAATGTTCAGAGTTTTGCGCTCTTCGTGGAATTCCGGTCTAGCCGGATTTTTCTAGATTATCTACCAAGCTTAGTGGGACTTAGGGATTGGATTAAATTGATAAATTTGATGATGAATGCTAAATATTTCTTGCTATAATTTGATAGATTTCACCGTGTTACATGCATTCTTTAGTCATTTTTTATGATATATTGGTGAAATTTGTGTTTCATCGAGAGAATCCACCTGGTCTAGAATTTTTTTAAATTCCTTCCAGAATGATTTTCCCCGGTTAGCTTGAAATCCCGAACTTCTTATTTTTGATGCTTAAGGGTTGATTTAATGATTTTATCATGATTTTGAGCTAACACTTTGATGAAAATGTTATCAACAATCAAATTTTCATGTTGGAATTTGATGGATGCAGTCTGAGTCTAGCAAGGCAGTGGCTAGAAAGGCTAAAGGTGATACAGAGGGATCCTCCATCACTAAGGCAGAAAGAATGAAGCTAGACATAAAGAGTAGGATTCCTAAAAGCAAGATAGCTTATGTCTAGTCTGAAGTCTCAAACAAAAATTTAGGTCATTGGGACTATGAGGAATTCAAGGAAAGGAGGCAAAAACCAAGCAATAATTGAACAAGGAGAATGAAAGACTTAAGAAATACTTGCAAGATTTGATGAAACCCTTGCAATCCATCAGCTCTTCATCTTCTACTTCAGGTTTTCTTCCCCAAGAAACTATATCAGAATTGGAGAAAATGAAGAGTACTTCACATGCCACAGCTTGTTGGTTGCAAGGGGTACAAACTAAGGGTGATGGTGCCATTAAGGATATTCTTTCAACCGGAGGAGATGCAAGGAGATCAATTGACTGGTTGAAGAGTGTATTGGCACATGATGGAGAAAATGTGGATACCCTGCTACAAAAGATTATAGCCATCATGGATTTTATTGAAGATATATTGGTAAGTGATGGGATCCTTCCTTCATCTAGAGTTACAGAACCTTGGGAGTGGAATGAAGCTCTACAAATAGGGTTGAAGGTTTTGAAGAAGGGAGAAAGAAATTCCTACCAAGGCATCTTAGTCTTGAACAATTGAAGAAATGCTGGCAAGATGTATACTCTCCAATCAATGAAGATCCAATAACTGAGCAACAGTTGGATGATGTAGTGACCTACATTGCAATCATTGACAAGTATCAATCCAATAAGACAAATTAGGGTAACACAGTGATGCAATTAAGAAATGATATTAAAACTATTGAAATAAGAATTAGGGTTTTTCCTATGCCACCTATTGTTGATCTAGAAATGGCCTTCTTGATAGTAAGGGACAAAATGGAACAAGATAAGGATGGAGGTGGAAGTAGTTAATGCAGCGATACATTGATATTTGTGCTTCCCTATTATTTTGCTTCTTCTTCACATGCATTGGTCCAAATTATATGGGGATCCTAGGCCAACATGGATAGTGAACATGCATTTAATGCATGCCTTATCTTATTTTGAATTTATCTTTGCCGACCTATTTGTGGCCGGTTTTTATTGTAAATTCTTAAGCCGACACACCTTGGGGGGTTTTTATAAATATGACATTTTGCCTCATTTGTAAGGGCTAGAGAATTTTGATATTAGGGCGAATTAAGAAGTAGAGCAAGAGTTAGAAGTTAGTTTATTTTGAGCAAGTGTTGTAAAACAAAATACTTGAATTGTTGCTATCAATTGTGATTCAATACAATTCAAGACATTGTGTTCTTGGTGAATTATTTGTGTTGATTTATCTTGCATGGTTCTTGCTATTATATCTTTTGGGATTGCTTGGAAATTATTAGATGTATGTTAGATTTAGAATTAGTTGTTTGATTTAATGGTGTTCATGATTTGATGCTTGAGGTGTTTCTAGCAATCTCTAGCCTATACTCCTAGCAACTAGTTGATTGTAGTTGTTTCCAACAAAGTCAACCTGGACCACATATTCATTGTGCTTAGTTCCATTGTGAATGTTTATCGTATTCAATTGCAATAGGATTTTTTTGAATTAATATTCATGATTTGAAAATATTTGATTCCTTAGAAGATTGCACCATTTTTGTAAGATTGCAGATTTATCTAGGTTAAGCAGGAATTAGCTTTTGAGGGATTGGTCCTTTTCAAGTGTTTCATCATTTGCGTTGTTAATCTTAGGAATAGTTTAGATTTAGAAATCAATCTTAAACCTTTATCTTTTGCATTTTCTTTTATTATTTGGATTAGATTTAGGATTCAAGTTTCAGTGTATTGAAAAATCTGATAAGTAGTGAGGATTCAATGCTTGCCTATAGTAAGGTCCCTTTGTGATTACCAAAATTTTCACATTTATCACTGAATTGTTTATGCATTGTCAAGACCTGACATTAGAGACCTTGGGGTTATCTCTTGAGGCTTCCTGATAGAGATTTACCATTCAAGAGAGATAGGATATCATATTCTATCTAAGTTGTTGCTGTGCAAAAAACACCATCAACACAACTATTCGATGATAATGTGATAAGTTCTTGGGGGAGCTATGGATCAAACTTTCCGAGAAAGATGCAGAAATGAGGGTTGATGTTTCCAAGTAGGCACATGATTCCCTCTAGAGTCATCTCGATGACCTCGATGGGTAGTCGACAACTATGATCCCAACAGATGTTCAGCGACTGCAGAATGAGTTGAGGCAAGCGGAGCTAACCATATCTTCCTTATAGGGAGAGATCAGAGGGATGCAGGTGGGATTTTTCATATCACTCACACTGATCATGCTCCATGACAACCGTTCAACCCCTCCAGAGGTTTCTAGAGCATCCTACCAAAGCTAGAGGGCTAGAGGGCTCCAGGAGCCATGCACCGTAGTGATTAGAGGTTGTATATCATTTTTGTAGCAATACACATACATATATATACTTGTAGATCTTTTGTATAGATATATATTCATTAGCCACTCATTTTTTATAGTAGTGGCCTGATACATGTATATGACATTGATACATACATGCATATATATATATATATGGATACATCAATTTTGATCTCATGACATTGTTCATTTGGATATGTATGCTCTTTATTTTTCATGTATGTTTATGTTATGGATGTTATATTCTCATATGGATGTACACTTATATTAGATGCTAACATGATCTAATAAACACACATGGCTGTATGTTATTAAATAATGATGATCTAATCATCTTTAAAAGATGTAATGTGATGCATACACACACACACGTGGTCACATCATAACAATTTTTTTTCATAATGTGTTAATGAATAATGTCAATATATGCAGTGCTACTACCCTTGTATAGAAACAACACTACACAAATGACACATAAAACACTATGTGTATTATTGAGGAAAATGTATCGCATTAATAGGCTCTTTTAAAGGTGTTCCATCCATAGATGATAATCCATAAGCATGTGAACCATATACGGATATCAGAATGTAAAGGCCTAACCAATTAGGACTGAATTTTTCCTCTCTAATCAGGTGGCACATTTACATTTCTCTAAATTTCACAAAGAACTAGATCTCCTATTTTATAGGTCCTAGGAAGCACACTCTGATTATATTTCCTAGATAACCACCATTGATAAGCTTTAAGATATTCAAGGGCTCGTAAACAATGCTCATCAAGCATCTCCAACTGATGCAAATGGTTAACTCAGTAGGGTTTCATCATCAATTAACCCCTTAAGAGAAACCCACAAAGATGAAATTTCCAACTCCGAAAGCATAATAGCTTCAGAACCATACACGATGTTGTAATGTGTCATTCTTGTAGCAATTCAAACACTCATGTGATAGGCCCATCAAGCATACGTTAATTGAATATGCTAGTCCTTACCATTCTCATTAGTTGTTTTATGAAGAATATGCTCAAGATTTTTATTGGACGCTTTTGTTTAACCATTGGATTGTGAGTAGTATGGTGTAGAAAACATGTGTTGAATATGAAATTTTTCAAGGAACTGCCTCACTTCCTTGTTCTTGAATGGTGTACCATTGTTAGAAGCAAGCATAGCAGGCAATCCAAACCAAGAAATGATGTTCATGAGGAAACTACATATAGCTTCAACATTCATGAATCAAGTGGAATAGCTTCAACCAACTTTGTGAAGTAATCCATAGTGGTAATGATAAAGGTATGTCCCTTGGAAGAAGGAGGTGATATTTTTCAAATAATATCCAACCCCCATTTTGCGAATGGCTAAGGAGAAGTTTGATTTTGTAATTCTTCAGTAGATGCATGGATAAGATGATTGTGTTGATGAAATTGAAGGCACTTCCTAACAAAATCGAAGGAATCTTGTTCTATCATTTTTTAATAGTACCCCATGTGTATCAGTCTTTTGGCAAAGGATCTACCACCAAGGTGTCCACCCCCAGAGCCCAAATGGGCTTCCTTAAGGGAAAGGGGTATTTTCATTTCAGTGAGACATCTAAGAAGCAAGCTCTTGTAGGATTTTCTGATAAAGGACATTAGATAGAATAATGTAATGTTCCAAAAGCTTTCTTATACTAGTGTGATCATTCTTCATCACATCATCGGGAAAGTTTCTAGTCTTCAGATAGTTATAGATATTAGAAAACCATTCTCCAAAGTCCACATGGAAACACACAAGGGACTCAGCTTCAGGTTGGTCGAGAATCGTAGGGGTCCATAGGACTTGAACCATGAAGTGGTATTCTTTCGTATGATCTTCTTTTGAAGGTACCAAGGAAGCAGTGCTTGCCATGGCATCAACATGTCTATTTTCTCTCCTAGGGAAACTATCTATCATTAAAGAGGATAAATATTTAAGCAAGGACAAGGAAAGGTCCCAATATTGGTACAACTTACTTTGCTTGGCTTGATAGGCTCCCATTATCTGGTTCACTATAAGTTCAGAGTCACCTAGGATATGAAGGCATTTCACTCCTAGTGTAATGCAGCACGTAAGCCAACAATAAGGGCTTCATACTCAGTGATGTTATTGGCACTGGGAAAATCTAGTTGAAAGGATAGAGGAACATGTTTACCTTCAGGGGATATCAAATCCACACCAACTCCAGAACCAATTTGAGACCTTGATCCATGGAAATACATCTTCCATTCGAGGTCATGATCAACTACAAAAACATTTTCATCAGGAAACAAATCCAACCTTGAAAAGGAGTGAGATGAGGGAGCGTCTACCAACTGATCCCCAACTGCTTGACCCTTTATTGACTTTTGAGTAACAAACTTTGATTAGTCTAGTTTTTGGTCCAATTTTGGGTAGAACTTATGGTTTATTTGTTGAAAATTGTCATAGACTTTGATGTTAAATGTTGATATTTTCATAATGTTTCCCTCAACCTATAGACATTGGGTTTAATCCTTTTTTTGCAAATCTTTAATAAAATTGGTATGTTATATGGACCATCTATATTTATTTTGCATGTGGTTAATGAATGTACTTTAAGGTGGTTATAGATATGAAATTATTATGCATACTAACATTTCTGGATGTAGATATAATTTGAGGATGCAAAAATTGAGAAAGAAATTGCCAGCTAGTCATGCATCATAATGTTCAATAGGGGAATCATTCAAAGGTCAACTAGAGGATGATGATAGGATATTCCCCATACAAATTTAATGTAACCACCTTGTATTAGTCTTTAATGATGTTGAGAAAATGTTGGCATTACTGTAGTGTTGAATCTACGTTTGGACATGAATGTCTAACTAGATTCCCTACAGGCGTAACTGCCTTTCCACCTTTCTATGTTTTCCCTAAATGGTGTCCTCTTAGTTAGTGGGAGTTGAATACCTTGCTTAGTTGGTAGTATAAATAAGGATCAGATGCCCCTTCTCTTATGGTTGCACTATCTAATGATGTACTAGCATTCTTCATTTTCAATACAATTATTCTACTCTTTTGTATTCACATTTTTCAATGAATAAGATGAGGTTCTAAGTTTGAGAATTTGAGTCTATATTAGCTTTAGAGGATACTCATCCAAGGGGGCCCACTTGGTGAGCAATCCATCCTTTAGAGTAGTTTAGTTATTTTTTTTGTTCAATACTTAGTTAAAAATATAGCAATGATTGTTCCCGCAACCACTAGAATTTCATTATGTGACTGTTCTTGCAGCCAAATCAGATAGAGTAGTTTCTTGTTTCTTTGCTCAGATCTTCATTCTTGTTTGTATTTCAGCTTAGTATAGTTGTTGGTTGATTTTTAGCATTATTATGTTCCTTTCCAAGCAATTTAATTTCAATATTGTGTCTTACCTAATTGTAGAATGAAGATGGCTACTTAGAGTTCCAAGCACACATACTATGCTGACCCATTTCAAGTTCACGTCCCTAGATTGACAAGTTAAATGCAACTTCATGATGATTAAAATAGCTATTTAGATTAGATGTCCAATATTTGAGTCATAGCCATATAGGCTTAGTTATTAAGTCATTGTAGAAGGCCAACATTTTTGTCATTGTTGCCAAGGATGGTGTAAAACTAGGAAGTTCTTAGGATTCATTGATAGTTTTCCTTGTTGTAGTATTTTTTAAGTTTGTTCTTAGAATACTCCTCATCTAGGTAACTAATGATCCACTATTCTTTTGCTCATTCTTTTTGTGAGTTGGTGGATGCTGAGTTGATATTGCATGCAGAGAGGGAGGAGAAGAGATTCTTATTGGAGATTCCTTCCTAATAATCCCAATCCATTCCAGCTAGTAGAGCTTCCAAATCTTCCCAAAAATGAAGAAGAAGAACCATTTCCCTTTGCTAATGCATTCCCTAATCTAACTAGTTCTGAAGCTTCCACTGAAGATCAGAATATGATTGACAACCCCTTTTCTTTGGAAATCCATCAAGCATACATGGGTGATACAAATAGGAACAAACCTAACCAACCAATTTTTCCTTTCCCCATTGCTCATTAGAATGAAGTTGATAACATAAAAAATATTCCTGCCTCAACCCTTCCTAAGTTCTATGGACTTGTTAAAAAATACCCTGATACCTTTTTTTTATTTTGATATACTCTACAGGAGTTATGATTATACCACTAATGCTCATAAGCTTAAGTTATTTCCTCCCACTCTAAAAGAGGTTGCACTAAGATGGTTTATGAAGCTAGGCATAAATACTATGGAGACTTGGGAGGATATGAAGATAAATTTCCTTGAGAAGTACAAGGAATATTGTAGGGGCAATGATATGAGAGGAGATGAAATCTTTAGGATGTATGAGAAGGAAGATGAGAGCTTCGAGGATTACATTTCAAGGTTTTTGTTTTCCCTACAGAAATCTCCACACCATACCCTTAATGAAGAATTACAAAAGTTTCTTTTCCTAAGAGGAATCAATGAGAGTTACACTGATGCCTTGGACCTAATGGTAGGAGGAGATATCACCCAAGTTCCATGGGAAGATATCAAGAAAATACGTCAAAAATATTCTAGGGAAGCTTCAAAGAAAGGGAGAGCTTACCAATCCTCTATGGGTAAGTCATCCACTAGTGGAGTTTCAAGAATGGAGATTATTCATTTGCTAGAAGATTTCAAGCAAAATATCATAAACAATTTGGCTACTCAGTTGGATACACTTCAGGCCAAGAAGAAACAAGAAGAAGTAGAGGCAATGCTAACAGAATATTGTCCTCATTACAGATAAAAGAAGAAGGACTACAAATGCAAGATGGTAGCTAACATTGATAGCAAGCAAATTTCACTTGAGTTCAAACCAATCCAAATTGAAGAAGATCAATTCTACTATGTTGCACAAAGGAAGCCAAAATTTTTGGCATCATTTCCAGGGAGAAAACCCAGGTCACCCACATGATAGGTGAAAATACTTACCACTATACTACAAGGAACTGTGATAGATGCCAAAGGATGGGTTGACCAACCAATTTTGATGAGATGCCACTTTATCCTCAAGTATTAATCACTCCCTTTGACAAGTGGAGATTGTATTTTGTGGGACCCATTAACCCTCCATCAAATGGTAAGTCTTATATCTTGGTATGCACTGATTATGTAACTAAGTGGGTAGAAGTTAAGGCCATGAAACATGCAAGAGACAATAAGGTTGCAAAATTTCTTTATGAAGAAATTTTCACACTGTATGGAGTTCCAAGAGAAATATTAACTAATCAAGGAGCTCAATTCACTTCAACCATTGTTACAACATTGGTTAATGAGTACAACATAAGGCATAGGAAGTCTACTCCTTATCACCCCCAGGCCAATGACCAAGTTGAGGTTACCAATAGAGAAATTGAAGCCATTTTAACCAAAATAGTAGATATTCACAGAAAGGATTAGGCAAACAGATTACCAGAAGTTGTTTGGGCCTATACAACCACCTAGAAAACAACTAAAATCTTCACTCCATTTGATTTACTGTATGGAAAAACAACTATGATACCTAATGAATTTGAACACAAGAATTTTAGGACTATAGTAGACTTGGGGATGGATATCTTTGAGGAACAAAAAGAGAGAATCATGTAGCTGAATGCTTTGGATGAGATGAGGAGAGTAGCCTTGCACCATACCAAAGTAGTGCAAAATAAAAGAATAAAATGGCATGATAAATTCATCAAGGAGAAGAAATTTCAGCCAGGTGACTGGGCACTACTCTATGACTCTAGGTATTAGGACAATGTAGGAAAATTGTGGACAAGGTGGCAAGGACCATATGAGGTTGTTGAAGTCTTTCACAATGGAGTTGTTTAGCTTACTACCATTGACCCTGTTAGATTCAAGTTTCTTGTCAGTGGTCATCGCCTCAGATTATATCACAAGCCAGCTTCCAAAGAAGAGTTCCTACAACAATTCATTCAACATACAACAGTCAAGCTTCCTGCAACCAAAGGAAGTGGACCTAGTGTCCCTCCTTCTAGCTAATTAAGGTACGTACTTGTCATAATCAATACTTCCAATTTTGTAGAAGTCCATTTCTTCACCCATCCCCCCATTCACCCATCCATCACCACCTTTCTTTCTCTCCCATCAATTCATTCCACCTCACCTCACTCCACTTCATTTTCATTAATTGCTTGATTTATTCCCTAAAAAGGTGAACAATACTTTCTCCACAATATTTGCAACAAATCCTCCACACATTCAGGTATGTGCACATTAATTCCTTCATCTTAATTATCTTTTAAGTGCATTCATTTAATCATTATACGTTAATATGGATGTTCACATAGCATGTCATTATTTCCTGTCAAATCACCACTCTAATCTTGCATGTGAGGACACATGCTAAAATTTAGTTTGGGGGGAAGGAAAAAGATGTGAATATATTACCCACATGTCATTACATGCTAGGCTATGTTAGAAAATTTAAAATGAGTCGATTTGAAATCTAAGTGAGAGGACGGCTCACATGTGTGAAGTGACACTAACTGCAGTCGCCATTTCTTCCCATCATAAATTTCCTTTATCATTCCTTCCTTGCCATTATTGACCCTATCATAATCTTGAGTTGCAAGAAAAAAGGTAAAACAAAAAGGGAAAATTCAGTCGATATTGGTGTTGAAAATTTAGTAAGTGTTGCAAGAAGGTGTTTAGCTTTCAGACAAGAATTATAGGAAGGAAATGTTTTAGAGTGGTAGTTTGATTGCAGACAATGGGAGGAGGGCTAATTCAAAATGAGCCCTTGGTTCATGATTTTTTATTGCAGGATGCACAATGCCAAGCCAAATTTAGAAACTATGGATGGTTAGACTACTATTTGAAGCTATATGGCTTTGATAAAAGCATTGCACTAGAATTCACCCAGAAATTTTTTGAAGGAAAAGCCACAGTAAAAGGGATGGAGGTCATGGAAACTGAGGAAAGAATTGCAGGAGTTATAGGGTTACCTACTGACGGTGAGCATTACCCTACTTCTAGAGATGCTAGCTCAGCCAGGGTTGAATTTATAGAACATGGTGACCCTCCAATCATTGTGGAAAAATAAGGTGTAAAAAGAACCTCTCTACCTAAGCCATGGAAGTAGGTAGTTTTCTACATTATAAGATACATCACCTATGAAGGTCGCCTATCGAACCTAGATTCCATGCACTTTAAAATTTTGAATCACATGAGGCACAGGAGGAGGATGAATGTGTCAAACATGCTATACAACCTTCTCTCAATCATGAAATTCAAGACTCAAAAAGGTAAGGAAAATTCTATTTCCCACCATTGCTTGATTAAATTGTTGGTTGACAAAATCTCTACATGATGTGTCTAGAATGACCTGGGAAGAATTCATAAATGTTGATCAATTTAGACCTGAGCATTTGCAACGTAGGGTTTTACCTTAACCTCATAGGTCTAACAAGAGATTAAGCATGGTTGAAGCTACCCCTGGTGCATCAACCTCTAACGCAAGCTCTAGTGTGAACCCTCCTACAATAGAAGAAACCATAGACATTAGTTATTCTAAAAAAAAGTATTCAGAAAAAGAAAGTTCCTCATCAGATTTTGATGGTGATAATGTTCCCCTTGAAACCCTAATGAGAACTAGGGCATAGAAGAAGGAGGTAGAAACAAGAAAAGTAAAAGCTAAAATATAGCTCGTAGGAAGAGCACTGCCAAGTTCTAAGAAGAGAAAGGTTGATACTGTTCATCCTATAGCCAAAGAAAAATGTAAGAGCCCTCCCAAAAAATCAAGACCAGTCAGGCCAGCTTTTGGTATGCCTCCGCAGGAAAGCCTTGAGCTTGGAGAGACATCGTGTGAGGAAACAAAAGCTCCAATGGAGCAGGAGAATGTTGAAGAAGAAGACATATTTGAAAGAGAAACAAAAATAACACTAGCCAATCTTGTTGATATTATAGAAGAGTTTGAAGAAAATTAGGAGTTACTAGAGAAAGACCAAGAACAAGAGCAAGATTTCCTACAACCATAGCAAGAATAAGAACAAGAGGCCTTGCAACAAGATGTGGGAGAAGAAACAATACCCTTGCATCCAAAGACAACTGGACAGCCTCAATCCATGCAGTTAGTACTCTATGGGGAGCAACCATCGACAAAAATACTAGTAGAAATTCATCACCCTCCTAATTTTATAGTACATGCAGCAATTTTGAATTTATGGAAAGAAATAAAAAGGAGGGAGGAAGAATGGAAAGAGGAGAAACAAAGGCTGAAGAAAGAAATTTAGAAGAGAGATGAAGTCATTGAAGAAAAGAGTGAGGAAATTGCTACTCTAAAGTAGAAAGAGGACAATATTGTGACCTTGGTACCACATATTTTGGAATGTAGAACCCCTCCAAGGGTCTATGCTCTGCACCTTAAAGATAAATATCTCTCTTTTAAGTTGTCAAAGATTGTCTCAGGTTTGAATCCTTCTATTGAAACTCCTACTGAATTTTTCAATGCTTATTAGATTGTCTCCCCTAAAATGAAGAATTTGTTATGTGAGTTTTATTTGCATAATTATGTTGTGACCCAAGACCAAGATTGGAATCTATTGTATGTTGGAGATATCCAATTAACAACATTCATGTCTTGGGTGAAAAATGAGATAAGTTGGGGAAAACAATATATTTCTTATAGGAAGATGGAATCCAACATCCCCTTGGCCATTAGGGTTGAATCAAGGAACCCAAGGGACATTTACAAGGAATGGCATGGGATGCTTTTCAGACCTAGCTATGGCAACAAGATTATGCCTTGGATTGAAGTAGTTTACAATGAGTATGAGGTAAAGGAAACAACAAAAGAGGAAACTATGAGAGGATACCTATCTCTAAGATGGAATAGCCTAACTGATGAGCTAAAACAAGTTGAACCACATTCATCCAAAACAATGTTGTAGCACTAAAAAGGATTGATAGGTATATATAGATTGGGAGAACAAAGTGGCGATTTTGGCTTCCACTTACTTTTTAGCCACCTATCCTCATGTGGCCCTTGCCAAACTTCAGGTTCTACCACTATGACATTGTTGCAGAGAGACAAAGATGGAGCAGATTTGACAAACTAGGAGGATTATATTGGGACCCTGATTCACACATAGCCAACACTGATGTGGGACAACTATCAGTTGCCAATTTTAGAGCATTAACCAAGTAGAAGAACAACCCTGAACCCTTGCTAGAGGACCAACAAAACCTTAGGTTGGGGGGAGTGATGAGTCTAGTTTTTGGTCCAATTTTGGGTAGAACTTATGGTTTATTTGTTGAAAGTTGTCATGGACTTTGATGTTAAATGTTGATATTTTCATAATGTTTCCCTCAAACCATAGACAATGGTCTTAATCTTTTTTCTACAAATATTTAATGATATTGGAATGTTATATGGACCATCTATATTAATTTTGCATGTGGTTAATTAATTTCCTTTAAGCTGATTATAGATATGCAATTATTATGCGTACTAACATTGCCATGCAAATACAATTTGAGGATGCCAAATTGAAAAAGAAACCACTAGCTAGTCATGCATCATAATGTTCAACAGGGGAATCATTCAAAGGTCAACTGGAGGACAACAATAGAAGATTCCCCATACAAATCGAATGTAACTACATTGTATTGGTCTTTAATGATGTTGAGAAAATATGGGCGTTACTGCAATGTTGAATCTACATTTGGACATGCATGCTTGACTAGATTCCCTGCATGCATAAACCGCCTTTCCACCTTTCTATGTTTTTCCTAAATGACATCCTCTTAGTTAGTGGGAGTTGACCACCTTGCTTAGTTCGTAGCATAAATAAGTATCAGATCCCCCTTCTCTTAAGGTTGTGCGATCTGATGATGTACTAGCATTCTTCATTTTCAATACAATTATGCTAATCTTTTGTATTCACATTTTTCAATGAAGATGAGGTTCTAAGTTTGAGCATTTGAGTATATATTAGTTTTAGAGGATACTCATCCAAGGGGGGCCACTTGGTGATAACCATCTTTAGAGTAGTTTGCTTAGTTGCCAGAGTTTTTATGTTTGGGGTACTTAGTTAAAATCGCACTGACATTGTCTGCAGCCTACTAGAATTTCCTCATTATGTGGATCGTTTCAACCTGCAGACATAGGTCTCCTATTCGTTTGCTCTATCTCATCTTTCACATGAATTTTAGATTAGTATAGTTGTTGGTTGATGTTCAACATTTATTTTGTTCATTTCCAAGCAATTTACTTTCAGTATTGTGTCTTGCTTAGTTGTAGAATGAAGATGGATACTTAGAGTTCCTAGTGCACATACTGTGCTGGCCCATTTCAAGTTCACATCCTTGGGTTGACAAGTTAAATGCACCTTCATGATGATTAAAATAGCTATTCAGATTGGATGTCCAATCTCTGATTCATGGCTGTAAAGGCTTAGTTATTGAGTCATTATAGGACGCCAACAAACTTTATGCCGAACTCAAAAAGCAACATAACCCATTTTGCTAATCTTCCACCCAGGTTGGAAATAGAGAATAAATGTTTTAAGTGATAATTTTTTACTATGAAATGCATCTTAGCATGGAGAAGATAGTATCTCAACTTCTGCATAGTGAAGACGAGAGCAAGGAATTTCTTCTCCATGGAGGAATAATAAGTTTCATAGTCAACCAGAATGCAGCTAATGTAATACACCGCTATCTACTTCCCCACATCATCATATTGAGCCAAAAGAGCTACCAAAGCATATGGTGATGTAGCAAGGTAAAGCAGAAAAGGTTTTTCTTGCATAGTCAACATCAATACAGGAGGATTGGCCAAATAGGTTTTGATTGACTCAAAAGCTTTTTGACACTCTTCATCCCATATGAACCAAACATCTTTTTTCAATAAACAAGTGAAAGGAAGGGTACGATCAACCAATTGAGCTTTAAATCTACAAATTTCCTGAATCTTCCCCTGTAAACTTTGTAGCTTAGTGATATTCCTCAACAAATGCATGTTAATGATGGCATCAATCTTATTTGTATCAACCTCGATTCCAAGGTGAAAAACTATAAACCCCAAAAACTTGTTGGAGTCAACGATGAAGATGCACTTATGAGGGTTTAGTATCATCTTATAGAATTAAAGCCTTTCAAAGATAAGATGAAGGTTCTTTACGTGATCTTTATGGGTTATTGATTTTACTAATATGTCATCAACATAATCTTCTAAGATCTTATGGATAAAATAGTGAAATATTAGGGTCATTGCTTGTTGGTAAGATGATTTTGCATTCTTTAATCCAAAGGGCACGACCACAGCAGAAAGTACCCCACAGGGTAGTGAAGGTTTTCTTGTATTGATCATTTGGGTTAATATGGATCTGATTGTAACTTGAGAAGCCATCCATGAAAGATAGTAATGCATGGCTTGTAGTCGATTCGACAATCATATCTATATTAGGCAATGAAAAATCATCCTTAAGAGAAGCCTTATTAAGGTCACTGAGGTCGATACATATATTAATTTCACCATCAGGTTTACTAACAAAAACTATATTCAAAATATTGGGGGAATAGTCAATAAGACGGATAAAGTTGGCTTTGAACAGTTTCTCTATCTCGGTCTTGACTATCAATGCCACCCTAGGATTGATCTTTCATATTTTTTGCTTAATAGGCTTGGCATCGGGACATAGGATGATATTGTGGACCATTATAGACTCATCAATACTGGGCACATCCTCATACATCCAAGCAAAGATATCAGGATGAGAATGCAAGAGATCAAAGTGTTTGTCTACTTCTTCCGAAGAGAGACACTTCCCGATCTTGATCACTTTTTCCAAGGACTTAGGATCCATAGAAACTTTGACAATATCTCCTTTAAGGAGGGAACTACAGTCTCTAGGATAATATATCGTGACATCATTACCGACATTAGATAGAGGATCTTCCCAATCAATGCTCAAAATAGACTCTCTAAAGTATGCTTGAATATTCAAGCGATATGGGGATTGTTTCTTGTGATGATAGGGAGCCAATGGGGAATAGGCACCTAGAAATTCCTCTAACACTTCATCTGAAGAGAAGACATCAAGAGGGACCTTCTCAGCCTACCCCCTTTCCTCTATTAACTTAGGGTGAACCAGGCTCAGTAGCTCGGCTGAGATCATATTAACACTCCACCAAGGCTTTTTCTTGGATTGTTCTATAAAGCATCCCAAACCTAGATAACATTGTCATGGCTTGAACTAGATAGGGACCTGAATTCCTTTCTTGATGCACCCTAGGCCTTTCTTCCCATAGCCATATCAAGAAATGAGCTCATATCTGAACCCATAAAGAGTTTGCAAAACTTCAAGAGGCAACGGTTCCATGTAGAGCAATTCATTCCACCAATGGATGTCAAACGTCTCTATGGGAGTACCTCCACCTTCTTTACTAGGCTCACAAATGTTAACCTCTTTCATAGAAGGGGGATTACTCTCCCCAACATTGGAAGGAGTGATTTCCTAAATAGGATCATACTTCTCCTCCTCTGTGGGAGCATCATCCACCTTCGCGTCAAGGGTACCTGCAAGGTCTATGCAAGAGGGGTTTACCCTGTATTTTGCAACGAAGAATTCAAATAAATTCAAGGATCCCCAATCATCACAAAGGAAAGAATTTTTTTGAGAAGCAGATAAGAGAGACTCAGGGTCCTCCACTTTAGGTGGTTCTTCATTTCCAACACTCTCTCTAGGAATGACTTCCATAGAGGGTATTGATGAAAAACAAGCTAAAGCATTAGCGACCAAAGAAAGAATATAATTCTTGAGAGTAGATACAACTGAAGCATGACCAATAGCTACCAACTCATAGAGTTGAATAACTTTTGAATCTACTTTAACTATAGCTACTTGATTATTTGCAACGAACTTCAAAGAACGGTGTAAAGTAGAAGTCACCGCACCCATAGTGTGAATCCAAGGTCTCCCTAAAAGGAGGTTATATAGTAATGGGCCATGCATCACATAAACCAATGTGGGTAAGGTAACAGGGCCTAGATGCAAAGGTAGTATTATCGTACCTAGAGCTTAGCAGTCAACATTATTGAATCCATGAATGTACAAGGAGGAAGCTGTTAAGAAAGATGAATCAATTTTAATCTTAGGTAAAAGGTCCATACCATAGACGTTGAGAGCTAAACTAGTGTCAACGAGGGTATGCCTAATACAAATGTTGTTAACATTAATTATAATCATTAGGGAATTTGCTTGCTTCTACACATTTGAAGGTGGGAGTTCTTGTGAGTGGAACATGATATTCAGTGAATCAAAGTGAATATGAGCCAACAACAAATTAACATCCATAGGCCTAGTGGAGGTAGGCAATAGAATATTTTGTAAAGCTTCCTGAAGCATCTCCTGATAAACCAAATCAGTCTGAAGCAAATCCCAAAGTGAGATCTTAGCTAGAGTAATGTGAAGTTGCTCGATAAGATCATGATTGCCCAATGCTTTGATCACATGTTTAGGTGCTGAAGGAAGGCTTGATTAAGAAGATGGTAAAGGAGTAGAAATAGATGGTTGTGGTGTAGGGATGAGAGGTTGTTGATTCACATTTTATCTATTACTCCTTGTAGGATATGTGTGGCCAACAACATTATAAGATGGACAATCCATAGCTTTCATGAATCTTGAATATAGGTATGATGAATCGCTACTACATGAAATACTATAAACAAAAGAGTCATCTAGGTCACGTAAATGATGGATTTCTTAGGGATCAAAGGAGCCACAAAGACCACCACCTCATTTACTGACTCCTCAGTCTGCCACGAGAAAATTTTTTTGAGAGATTTACAAATAGGGAAGAGCGCTTCTAAGAAGTCATTTAGAGTATCTTCCAACATATTGAAATCTTCCTTAGAATAGTAATTATCACAAATGTGCAACATATCAAAGAAAGATCCGACATTCACATCATGTTCACCAATATGTGATATAAGAGGGATTCACTGCACACAGGTCTCTCCTTTCTCAAGAGATCACTAGGGAACAAACTAACCTTATACACCTCAGAATAATGGATTAGTGGAATGACAAGAAATTAATATTTAATTATGCTTCAAGAAAAACCGCTAGATACCCTAAGAGATCAAAACTAGGAGATTTATGTCCCAAAAGAGGGATCTCTCAGAAAAAACACATCAACACGGTTTCTAGATGCCAATGCAGTGCACTATCATCTAAAGGACACACTGGCATCCTAAGCAACAAAGAACTCAAGAACTTGAATGGACAAAAACAAGCTTCACTTCTAAGCTCAGGCCTAAGGTGTGCTAAACAATATAACTAGTTAGAAAACTAGAAATAGAAATGAACACAATGATGCTTGAAGAAAGGTTACCTTTCTCCAAACGACTCAATCTTCACTCCAAGCTCCTTTTCATGACCTATACACAAATGAATGAAGAGAAAGTTGTTGGGTGGATGTATAGAGGCCTGCCTTAGTTAGACCCCTGTTTTAGTGGTCCCACCTCCATGGATAGCCAAGTTGGAAAGGAATGTAAAATAAGTAAGCAAAGCATGTGGTGAAAGAAAAACCCGCTTAGGAGTAGAACCTGCACCACCAGGAGTGTGTGGTGAAAGAAAAAACCAGTTAGGATTAGAACCCGCACCACAAAATAGTAAGCGAACAAGTACAAAAGGAAAGTAAAAGAGAGAGCATTACCGAAGGGCCTAGACCCTCTTCGGAGCACATGGATGCACCACTGAGTGCTTGCTTGAGAGCTACTACTACTGTTGGGAGGACCTTAGTCCGACATGACTTTGCTTATGAGAGCATTGCTATTAAAAGTGAAGAGAACTCTAAATTGGAGCAAGAAAATGAGAAAGCTTGAGTGATGTCTTCCAACCCCAAAATGAGAGCCAAAAGGGGGATTTTAATGCTAGCAAGGCTGAGAAAGAGCCATTACTTTTGGAATGTAACAACCAGGATACGTGTCTCAAGGGTTAGTATTCCAGATTCCATGTTTTCAACTCGAGAAATTAACAAGACGTTAGCGCACCATGTAGACATCCTTGTGTCGTGCATGCGTCCAGATCCTAAATTCTCAAAAAATGTGTCATTAGGCTTTTTTCGCTCATCCACAAGTCTGCATGGAGTTAGAATTATAAAATTTTGACGCATGGGATTTTTCATTAATGTTCCAATGCATCATAAATGCTAGGCAAAGATTTCAAAATGTGGAATTGCCCCTAGGTGCAATTCAGTGATATTACACTTTCTTCAACCTTCTCACAAAATTTTCTTCCACCTCATCAAGATCATCCTACTAGATAATCCATCTTCTTTCTCCACTTTGCATAATTTAAAATTAATTTCTTTATTTGTAGCATCTTTGCCAACCTCTCTCATTTAAAAATAAGTTAAAGCACCATACATCTAATCTTTAGAATAATTACCCAAATTTTGAGCTTCCTCAATAGCAAAAATTTTAAAGCTGTAGGATTTAGGTGTAGTTTTTAATACCTTTTTTACAACCTCTCTTTCATCTAGTTTTCCACCGAAATTATT
Organism: Sequoia sempervirens; assembly: GCA_007258455.2. Lineage (NCBI taxonomy): Eukaryota > Viridiplantae > Streptophyta > Pinopsida > Cupressales > Cupressaceae > Sequoia > Sequoia sempervirens. Next base: position 311,989,272 of record VDFB02270651.1, on the reverse strand, counting down.
GATGACATTGATAACTTCATCAACTCCAAGCATGTAGGCAATAATATATTTATCTTTAAAGATCCTTAGGGTTTCAAATTTAGCTTTGGAGTTTTGCATATTTGTTTGTTTAACCTTCTCATCTCCTTCATAGATACCTTCCATCTTTGTCCAAACATCTTTTGTAGACTTTAGACTTATCACCTTTCCATGTTCAAAATCATAGAGACCACTGAGGATATCATTCCTTCTTTTCCATATTCTCATAATCCTTGATCTCATTATCACTTTTTAGACCATTTACAAGCATAACATAACCTTTTCACTAGACTATTAAACATCAAATACAAGGGAGACCAAAAAGGAATCCATCCTAGCTTTCTAGTGGGCATAATTCATTCCATTGAACATAAGAGATTTGGCACATTTTGTGTGTGTCATCTAGATCTACCTCAAGCAGTTAAGCTTCTTCCTTGGAACCACAACTCTGATACCGATTGTTTGATACATAGAACAACTGAAACAAGGGTGAATCGGTTTTATGTTTTAAACATTCAATCCCTTAATATATTTTCAAACCCTTATTAACCATTAAACCCTTAACATGCATTGACAAAATGTAAACATGTAAACTAGTAATGTAAGCACATCAAAGCACATAAGAACACTAGAATTACATGGAAAACCCAAGAAGGGGAAAAACACAATGAGGACTATCTCACTAATATATGAATTACAACACCTAATAAAATTAGGCTCACTACCTAGAAAATAGAGAAAGGCCCATTGCCAAAAGGACTCATTGTTAAGAAGAAAGAAAGAATAGAAGAAGAGGTGACTCACTACAAATTTGAATTGATAACAATGAATCTCTCATATGCCAAAGTTATAGTTCTAATGAAGCATAAGAAACTCATCAAATAGACTGAAATGTAGACACCCTCTGCTCACTATATCTAGAAGTCATAGGCATTAAAACTTGCACTCAGATCACAACACTTGATCAAATTCACATCACACACTATTCACAAAATCCACACAGTAACTCACCTCGCATATATACCCTCTATGACCTAAAAAATCCTTAATTAGGTCGGCCTTAAGCAAGCATATGCACCTCAAACATACACCACCAAATAGGTTAGCACCAAACACTTCCACAACATAAAGGACTAAATCTAAACCATGCAATTACTTAATTGTGATCCAATTCTACACCAAAACTTCTCAACACTTCCTCAAAGAACAATAATCATCCACAATCAACACTGGTATGCCAAGTTGGCCAAACTTGCACTAACACCAGCACATGACCCAAACATGCCTCTCTAGGTCAAAAAACATCTCATGAACCACACATCAACATTCAACATCTCAAAATACATCATTAGAATATTCTCCACTCTTCCTACAACCATATCAAACTCAAGTACATCTTCATTTTGTGAAGCCAAACACATTGGCACAAACATCAAAGTCACTAGACAACCTTTGAAACACCAAATCACCTAAAACTTCAAGGGAAGGTAGGTACAAACATTATAAGCATGTTCCTAGATCTACAACACCAAAACCTTCATTGTGGAGAAATGCAAAGCAATCACATTTCTCCCAAACACCCTATTTCACTAGACATATATACTGTCAAACACATCTTCCACTACAGTATGATCCAAAGTCTAAAACTCTGAATAGAACACCTCTGAGCACCTTTGATCATCACATCCAAGTCACACAACCATATCTTCAACCATGAAGAAATGCAAAGAAATACACTGAACACACCTTTGTCATACAAAACCTTTTTTATTCAAATTTTCTCAAAAGTACTTGGAAACCAAATGAACTAATTACATCATCAACACTACTAACATCTCTGTAATACATCTACAATATATGCAATATTCTACAGCATGTCCAACAATCTCCTAGGAACACATAACAACTTCTACAAGTATACTAAAGTAATACATTAATGACAACACCAATGCATTGTGTTGACATCAACACCAACATCTCTAGGCACAACAACTCCAAGCTAGGAGGTGACATCATCAATACCAACAAAATTCCAACATTTCAATACTCTCTTCATATAAGGGGTTGACATCAATGACAACACCTTAATAGCTCACAAACAACTCAAGCTTCCAACATCTCCTTGAACTTCCAACACTATTCAATAACAATGATAATAAAATTAAATTAAATGTTACCCTATCTCTAATGAGCTCATGAATCTCAAAGGAATAGCAATTTCTTGAGAGCTTGAGACAAATCTGCAAGGACGTGATGTAGAAGAGCTTGAACCAACAAGAATGGAAGATGTAGAGTTACAAGAGTGAAGCTAGATTGAAGAGACTAAGAGAATGAAGTGATAGAGTGAAAGAGTGATAGAATGAATGAAAAATGGAAGAATATAAGTTCAAATTGCACGCAAGGAAGTCATTTTTAAGTGTGTCATGACTACAAAGGTGTTACACTTTGCAAGAAAATGAAAGTGTAACGTCCCACTAGCCACATGATCATGAATCTTGTTATGACGTTCATATGACACATAAACATCTACATGATGCAAAAGTTCCCCGACAAAAAATCATCACTAATAGAAAATGACAAGACTAAGACAAAAATGAAGGCCACAAGGGCAGATATTCTTATTATTATCTTATTAATCTAAAGTAAAGGTTGATGTAATATGAAATTGCATAAGGGTGCAATTTTATGACATTGAAAGTTGCTATGTGTTAGAAATATTTTTCATATTTGTTTAAATTTGGTATGGTCTATAGAAAATCGGCATGGATTTGTAATTGAATCATGAAATTTGATTAATATTTACAAGTTTTCTTTGCAATATTTATTGAAATATTGAAGAAATATATAATTTTGTTGAAATATAAAGGAAATTTGCTTTCATATTTGCAAATGCCAGATCGATAATTACATAGATATGCTCGGTTTTGTAAAAGCTTTGCATGCATGGACTATTTATTTTCACTTCTAACACCAAAAGCGAGTGTCAACCTACAAGTTCACTACCATTTTGATAGTCGATTTTCATTTTGAAAGCTTGACCTACAAATTTTGGCATCAAATTGATATTTTTTTCCGTGGACCTCGCTCTTTGGTTTTGAGTTGTAATATTTGTCATGGGCCTCATTATTTGGCTTTGAACTACAATTTATTTGGTGTTCATCCTCGTTATTTAGCATCATTTGGATCTTTTGACCTCCTTTTATGGCATCTTGACCTGCATTGTTGCCCCAACTTTGGCATGGATTTGCACTCTTTGACATCATTTTGGTGAGTTCTCTTCACATTGACCTTGTGTTTCCTTTAGAACCTTATGACAAAGGGCCTTTAGATGACTATCCTCAATCTTGTCTAACAAATTAACTATGACTACAATTATTCCAATGAGGTGGGGAGGAGGTAGAGCTAGGATTCAAGCAATTGTGCAAGGAACATTACCCCATTGATCAAAGAGCTCTTGAAAATGTGTAACTTCTAGTGTAACATTGAAAACTTGCACACATATCTACATAGGCACATTAGAGAATACCATAAGCTTAATGCATAAAATAAAGTTAAATCAATTAAGAAGGTGTGGCTTGATGACTATTGTGAAGTTTCAGGACAAAGTGTGAACTGGAAAAAATAGACTTGTCTTTTTCTTCAATATTCACTTGACCATTCAAAGAGATGGTGCAAGAATATTAGGACTAAGAAGCACCACTTCTTGGGAAATTCATGGGGATTTTGTTATTTGCATGCTATAACAAGAAAGGGCTTTAGGTATCACTAGTCAATAACTACACATAAAATATGGAGTCATGGAATAGGAAATGGTTGTAGTCAATAGGAAGAATTATGATACTAAAGGTAGTTGTATTGGAAATTCCAATATACTCTATGAAATTTTTAAAACTACCAAAGAAAGTAGATGAAGAATAAGTCAGATCATGCATAGGTTTTTCTAGAATGGGGTCGTAAAAGATCAAAATTTCCCATTGATAGTCTGGGACAAGATTTGTAATCTAAAGGAAGGAGGAGGGATTGGTATCAAGTAGATATTGGTAATAAACTTGGAGATGGGAGCTAATTTAGTGTGGAACATGTAAAAAAATGTAATGAGAAGTGGGTGAGTATTTTACAAAGTAAATATCTACATTGAGAAGACCCAACTCAGATCTTAACAACAATATACCCACCAAGAGGATTAGCAATATGGAACTTTATTCAAGGCTGCAAAGATATAATCATCAAACACTTGATGTGGGATGTCAAAGATGGGCATAGGGCTCCATTTTGGAAGGACCCATGGGATGGAAAAGAAACATTGTCATGAGATAGATTATTCAATGAGCTAAGAACAATATTGAGTCGAGAGTGGGGAATGAAATTTAGGGACTACATTGTGGAGCGACATTGGCTAGATGGGGTTGAATAGTGGAAGTGGAAATCTTTATAGGATATAGCTTCCCTAGAGGAACATAAGTTGGTGTTGCAACAAACCTTGAAAGAAAGGCATAATGTCATAATGGAGGAAGAAGACAAGGTGAGGTGGTGTGGGGAAAATTTAGGAGAATACAATGTAAAATGGGTTATAAGCTCAAGGAAAATACAATAAAAAATAATATTAGCAAGAACACCTATTTTGGCATTGATTTTGTCTCCCAAAGGTTGGTGTGTTTGCATGGATGGCTATCTAGAATAAAATATTAACAAAATAAAGGCTAACTATAATGGGAATTCAAGGTGGTAGCTATTGTGTTCTATGTGAGAAGGAGGGTGAATATGTGAACCATTTTTTCTTGGCTATGAATATGTGGAATATTGTTGGAAGAGGATGATGTGTTGTCTTGGATGGAAAATACCACTATCGAAAGACATCAAAACCATCTTTTTGATGGGCCTAACATCCAAAGAAAGGCATTGTTTCATAGTATATGGATTGCAACGCCATCCATCATAGTCTGGCAGTTATGAAAGGAGTGCAATAGGAGGATCTTCTAGGAGAAGGTAATGCCTAAAGAAATGGTTCAAAGTTAACTTTTATGGTGTGGAAAAAGGTAACCCAAGTGAGAGTGGAGAAAGATGCATGATTAAAGATCATAGAGGATCAAATTTGAAAGAGGAAACATTTTATTTTTGGAAAGGAACCATTAAAGATGTTGAAATTGGGGCCACATTGATAGGACTTCAATGTGCAAGGAAGAAATTAAGAAATCCACTTAGAAGGTGACTTACTAATAATGATAAATACAATCCATCAAGGGTAGATGTCAAATTGAAAAATTAGAAATGGTTGGTCCCCATAATGCAAATATTAAATGGATTGAAAGAGATTAAAGTATCGCACATCTATAAGGAGGGGAATAATGTGACCAATGAGTTGGCCAAAAAGGCCATGGTAGCAGGGGTAGCAAATAGTTGCAAATAGTATGATCCCGAGAAGAACGTGATCTAAGGCCATTATGGACTTGGATGAGGAGTAATAATGTGGAGAGAATTAGGCGGTAGATAATACTACACATTGCAAACAATTTGGTAGAAATAAAGTAGACATGCAAATAAAGTTGGAGGGCCAAAGAAGAAAATTTTCTTTTTTGGGGGAAATAATAAAGAAAAGATTGGGAGTCATGTTTAAAACAAGGCATGGGTTGATTCTGCATGTAATAAAGATGGCATTAGGGAAATAATTTTTGGGTGTTGATCATAGATAAAGGGTTAGTTCAAATATATCATCCATGTGTCTGGCATCAATGCTAAATGTGAGGGATTCAAAGGAAGTGGTGGAGGTGCTTTGCAGAAAGCTAATATGGAATGAATTCTTTGGTGATTTTGAGGATATTTTGGATAATATAAAAAATAAACAAGGGATTCCATTACCAAAGGATTACTATCTCATCCACAAGCGAGGAAAGGTGTTTAAGTGATACTCACTCATCTTTATCAAGGACCCTTTAGTGGTACCAAAATTTAGAAACACGGTGTAGAAGAGTATCATGTCCCTTAAGAGAATTATGGGTTGGCACTAGATGATGGGTTAGGGTCGTTGTAGGAGTATATTTAGGAGGGAAGTTTGGTGAAGAAAGAACAAAAAACTGGAGTGGGGTTGGGGATGTTGTGGACATGGTGAATGTGAAAGAACTGGTGGTGGGAGCCAATGATGAGAGGGAAGAATTACACTTAAACCAACCAATTATGGGAATAATGGGTAAGAGGAATAGGTGGCATCACCATAAGCCATATTTTGTAGTCCATTTTTGGGTAATACAGGTTGATAGCAAAATAGAATGGGTTTATGCTCTAATTTTGGATTAGGGGAGCTAGGCATAAGTTGTAGGTAGGATTTCAAATAATGTTTTGATTGTTGTTAATACTCATATTTTATCTCAATGGAGTTCATCATGTGTTTTATTGAGGACTATTAACTAGCCTCATTTTGATACTCTCTATAACGTTCATATTTAGTGATTATTAATACAAGGGTACAACCCCTGATGACATTTTGAATTGATTAAAAACTATTCTAAAATATAAAATATTATCTATTTTTGTAAGTAATTATATCTAAAATATTACATTTTAAATTTACTTTAATTATAATTGATTTGTACATTTGGTGCCTATGCACTTTTATGTGACAAATAGGCGCCTCTCAGCTTTTCTATAAAAACCAACATATATATATGTATATATATATATATATATTTATAAAAAAGCCAAGAGATATCCTTCTCGAGTTGCTTATTTGTCACATAAAAGTGCATAGGCGCCTCAAGATGGATATGCTAGTTAAACTGTAACTCTAACCCCAATTGAACCCTAGCCTCAATTATAACACCAAAAAAATTCTTAACTATAAGTAACCCTAATTAAACCCTAACCTAGCCCTAACTCTAACCCTAATTGAACCATAATCTTAACCCTAAGTCTACTAATGTGGCCCATCACATGATTTGTTGTTTTTAGATCTAAGAAATATATTTCATTCAATTATGAGTACTAAGATCAACACTAACAACTTTAAATTTGAATAGCTATTAGTGTTATATTATTAGAAATATTGGGTATTAAATAAAAAAGTGTTATCATAACTATTGGAAGATGGCCAAGTGTTGGATTATTTCCCTATTCGGTTAATTTTTCAAATGCTTGATTGATTGTGAAATTAGTTATTGAAAAGATAAGTGTAGAATCTAAGATTGGGATGTTACTTAAAGCCTTAATGATTCAGTTTTTTGTAGACCTAATGCCTCTTTATATGTTATTTAATTATTCTTAAATTGCTTTTTATTAGAATTTATTGTTTTCTATTTTTCTTTTGATTAGTAGACTTTTGTTAACTTTTGCTTTGTCTCTATTGAACCTATGTTGGATAAAAAGCCTCAACTATTCTCTATGCTATTATTTTATCTATTGAATTTATTAAATATTATAAGACCCTTTCAAAACATTTGCTTAAATATACTTATGAAATTTTATATGGACAAAATTTTTAAAGTATATTGATGTGTAGTATATATATATTCATTACTTATTTGATAGTAGATATCAATTCAAAATTAATAATAAATATTATTATATTATTAAATAAATCCTTGATAAATTAAATATTTCAGCTATATTATATTATTTTTAAAAAAATAATAATTTTTAAAATATATATTCTTGTTTCATTTAAAAAAATATTTACAAAGAGATAAAGAAAATCATACATTTGATTAATTTCATATGTTAAAAATATTAAACTATCATTTTTCTTCTAGGAATTAAAAAATATATCTAATGCATTTGAAAAACAAAATTAAAAATATAAAAAATAGAATAATTCTTTATATATGGCTTTTTGCCTTTGCATAGCTTTAGTTTGTTTTTAGTAACTAATTTTCTTTTAGTAATTTATTTTTATTTAGGATTGTTGAAATACTTTTATTTATTCATTGACCATAAGAATTCAATTAATTTAATTTAGAAAATTAGACTATATTTTAATTTTAGAATAATATCTCTCCACTTTTTGATAAATTTGGTTTTATAGGTACCATTTTTGCATGTGTAAAATTAAGCTTTCCAATTCCATTAATCATCAATAAGAGTAGGTAAATCCAAAACAAAAATTAAAATAGAAGAATCATCAATAAGGCGGAGAGATAAATCCGCAACCGAAATTAAAATACATGACAAGAGTTTGTGAAAAAAAGAAGAAGACTGAAAGCAAAGCAAAGGTTTTTACATAACGGTTCTTCTCAGAACATGAAAATTTTGAAAATTGTGCCAAGAATACCATGTATTTTTCCATTTATTTCATGGCATTTAATAGCCAACCTATTATTTAAAAGTTTAAATTTGTTGTTACTATCTTAAATAGTTATTATTATTATATTTAATATTATATACATAAATTATAATTTTATATATATATATATTCTTAATTGACCTTCCACATTTCTTCCGCATACCCATTGCACACCAAGATGCCATTGCTAGTTATAAAATATCTTTTACATACCTCAACAAAGATATCTCTGCACACATGTTACACAAATATATATGCTAATTAAAGTCATTTTTATTTTATTTCAAAGTTTTAAAACTGCAAATATTAAATCAAATAATTTATTCAATTGTTCTTTTCACATTCTCATGTGTATTGTCATTTTACAAGTAATCCACATATTAGCCGACATGGTGGAGCTTTTAGGTTTCCAAGAGAAGTTTTTTCTGAGGTTTAGGGTTTCTCCATTTAAAAATCGGTTGCAAGGTTGTGAACATAGTTTGAGTTTGAGGTTAGAATTGCAAATTTGCAATGAAGAAATCTGAAGAGAAGACGATGCGCAGATTCGAACAGTGGATGACGAACATGGGAAGATTTTCAAAGACGAAGATGAGAAAAAATTCAGACTGGAGATTTTCAAGGAGAATTTGCGTTACATTCGTAAGCACAACCGAAAACATTCTAGTTATAAGATGGGCCTCTACGAGTTCTCAGATCTCACCCCTGAAGAATTCAACAGCATGTATTGCGGTTATAAGGATGATTCATCTGACGATGCTTTACCTGCGACTGTAGACTGTACGACGGAAGGAGCCGTGGTACCTGTTAAAAGCCAGGGTTGTGGTAAGTTCTTATATTTCTAACCCTAAAAATAATTATCTTGATATTGTAATATTAAATAAAAGCATTTACAGTGTGAGAAAAAGAGATTGATTTGTTTTGAAGAGTTTAGATCATCTGCGAGTACATTTTACTAGCACTTGCACCCATGGGGGGTTCAAGGAAAACGCCGATAGGAGATCAAAGGATTGCCGTCAGAGAGCAAAGCATTTGTTATTTATCTTTGTTCCTCATTGCAAAATAAGCAAGTAAAAATGGTAGTTCGAAAACACGAGTTGTTCAAGAAATTCCAAATCCTCCAGATAAGACTTGCTGGAAATTGTCTGAAAAACAGTAATGAGCTGTTCAGAAATTTTCAAATCCTCCAGATAAGACACGCTGGAAATTGTTTAATAAATTTGAACATTACATAATTCAATATATATAAATACAAATCTACAAATGATACAGTATATTATATAATTTTGGTAGATGTTTCATTGTTAACAACTAGATTCCTTTGAACAAGTAGTAGCCAATTCACATCTATCAAAGTGAAATAAGAGTGTCAGTTTATTTATTTTTAGCTCTTCTTTTGAAGTCCCAAAATTCATATGCCTTCCAACAATAAACCAATTATTCGCTTAGTGTTCTTTTCTAGATTTGGATCTAACTAGTCAGGTATCCTTACATTCAATCCAAGAAGATAGCAATAGAAGCATTCCAACTCTAAACCAAATTATTCATTATGTGTTCTTTTAAACACTTTTTGAATTCATTATCATTATATAAAGTTAAACAATCGAGAGCCATTTCCATTGTCCTTCATTATTTCCGCAAAAAGATTGTAAAACTCATTTTTTCCAGAAATGCAAATGCAACCGCAACCTTACCTGTTAAGAGCACTCAAACAATGTGAGTTTAAGTTTTCAGTATTCTAAGGCTTGAGAACTCTTTGAATTAATCATTGCATCTTTACATTGTTATATTATCTTCTGTTCCTTTCAAAGGGGTTGTGGTCAATTGGTAGGACCCATATTATCTTCTGTTCCTTTCAAAGGGGTTGTGGTCAATTGGTAGGACCCATTTGGTTCTCATATTAGAGACAAAGATTCAATTCTCCCCAAGGACATCTTATAGTGCCAGTAGGATGTGCTAGAGTGATATTCCAGCTGCAGTGATATGTGCAGTAGGACCTGCAAGTGGAGAAGAAAATCAAGGGAGAATATAGAGTAGTTGTCATATAGGAGGAGATAGAAGGACATTGTGTTCAAGCTATCAAAGCAAAGGATGGAGAAGAAAAAGTGGATTCCCTACAAGAGGACAAGAGGGGAAAAGAAAGCAAGTCATTCAAGCCAAAGGAGTGCTGGAGGAAAAAAGGAGTTTGAAATGTAACTGCAACAGCATCCCCGACTGGAAGAGCATTAGTTAAAGTGGTATTGCCCCAAATGAATTATGTGGGATGGATGTCCCGTGAACAAACCCTTACAATTCAAGGGCAGGGGCCACAATAGAACCTATATATATAATTCATTTATTGTTCCCAACAGATTTATAATCATAAATGTAAAGGAATGGGTTATGATGCCCTTGCTTATAAGAGTGAGTCTTGTTCACCTAAATTAATCTTTATGCTATTTATGGGATCCATATGATAAGGCGTCACATTTATTTACCTTGCTAAAAAAGTCAACCAATGTGGTATAGGTCAAACAGTTTTTTAATAACAACTATTTCAACACTTCCAGAAATTGTCCAGTAATTAACAACTGGTTGAACTTCTCTACAACCCCAACCATTTCAACACTTTAAATGGACATTGCAACCTTAGATTATTTTGAAAACTAATAAGACATGACTTTGCTATTCTATCCATCACAGATTAGAGGCAGGTTCAAAGCGCATAATTACGGTACACTTACAGAAGCTTTTGAAGAAAAACAATTGGAAGCTGACCACTTTAGTAGGGAGCTTTACCTAGCATCTGAAGACTTAACGTCCCTTTAGTTTTGAAGTTTGAACTGAGGTGGACCTTGGTATAGATGATAGACGCAATTAGTGACAGAAATCTTAGCTTTGGGGGAGCTTGCTGATACAGTTTTCTCCAATGCTAATGTAAATTTCACAAAGCTTTCCAATGCTGACCTACAATAGACCAATTGGTTCCATTCTCTCATTTACCCCTCACAATCCTTTCCCTTACACAATGTCATACATGCAAGGAATAAATAATGCTCACTACCTATAATGAAAGTTGTAAAGAGAAAGAAGGGGAAATTGAGACCATACTTAGGTTGATTAAGTCTGTTTTCTCTCCAAAAAGTGAAAATGAGGATCAAAATCTGGGCATAGATTCAAAACATTATGGTATTTTTGCATCATTGCAAAACATAGTGCAACTAACTTGGGTAACAAATATAACCTATAATATATTTTTGTATGATTTTTTGAAGTGGATATATAGCTTAAGTGGATTAGAACTGGAATCGATGAATACAAGTGAGGATAGCTAAGGTAATGAAAGGACCAAATTTTGAATGGCATGAAAATTGAGCTGCATATGGATGACATAGTCTACAAGTAAGCTGGAAATTGAAAGTGTTTGTAAAGAAAGGAAATATAAAAGATATGTACTATTTATTCATGTTATAGAATGTGAATATTTGTGATAAATGTAGAGCACTGAAAGGTAGAATGTTTGAGAGACCTTTAAGAGCATAATAGTAGGGAAGTAGGAATGAAGGTTGCAATTGAAAGAACAATACCTATTCTGAAGGTCCCATTTGGTACAGGTAGGGAGGATGGTAGCAAAGGTTGCGGCATAGCAGACATTATTCGATATTAATTAAAATACAGAGAAGAGGATAAAATAGAATGGAAACAACAGGTAGATATGGATAGTAAATATCTTTGTTGTAAAGGCAGTAAATGCTGTTAAGAAAATTGGAGTTACCAAATGCTAATAACAAAGTAGGATTTTCACAAATTTTACTGTTAGTCCATATTTTACTGTTTAAAGCGGCCATGTTATTGTCAGAAATGTTTCATGCATGTGAAATGTTAGCTCAAACATTATTATTGATTGTGTTTGAGTTAAAGACTCAACCTTTTCATCAAGGAAATACGGTACCTAAGGAGGTAAGAAAGTTGAGAGTGAAGGAGGAGTTCTGTTTGATTTACTTCTATCCATGAAAAGATATTACAAGCTTAGCTCGAAGCCAATATAACAGCATATATATATCAATCTGTCGCATCTTAATTATGAAAATCATAGGAAGCAAGGATATTGCAGATTGTGATGAGCAATAAAAGTTTCATGCATACATATTTAAAGATATAGGGTAGAAGTTTGTAAATGAAGTGAATATTGTATTATGTGGTATGGTTATGGAAGAAAGCTTAATTGGTTGAAAAAAATGTGCTTAGACCAACACAATAAGTATCCACTAACCTCAATTATACTCTTGCCTTACTGCACACTTCCAGCAGTGTGTCTTCTAAAAGGAAAATTCATCATTCTCACGCTGACCAACTCTGCTAGTGTATGGTTTGTGGTGCTATTTTTGTCTATCATAGCTACTGGAGTTCTAGAGGTGAGATGGAGCGGGGTGAGTAATGAAGAATAATGGACGAATTTTTTGATGGACAGTCATATTCAGCAAGGCATGATAGTAAGAGTAAAGCCTGAAATGAGCATGAGGATGCTATGGGATCAGTTGAAACAAGAAATGCATCCAGTGTTCATACTAATGAAAAAGAACCATAAATTATGTCAAAAGAGCAAGTGGATCAGAACAAAAATAAACCTGATATTGTTGCTCAAACACTACCTTATAAATGAGCACCGAAGGGCAATAAAGGTCAATCATTTAATGTTGTTTATAGTTCAAGTAGTATTGCAGGCTTTACAAGTAGGAAGCGACTATTGGTTGGCATTTGAAACATCTGACTCCTGTAGGAAAGCTTAGAGGAAAAATTCTTCATAGAAGTATTTGTCATACTTTTAGCTGGAACATGGATGCATATACTTTTGCGCTCCATTTTGGTTACAGAATTTCGACTCTAAACCTCATAGATATTTTACAAACAAATGCTCTACAGCATCTTCCGTGCTCCTATGTCATTTTTTTTATACGACTCCATGAGGCAGTGTCTTCTTTACAGTAGGCCATATTCTCATACTGAAGTTTTGTTCCAAAGTCCAAAAAGGATGTGATGCAGGAGGAAAAAATTAAGAGATGAGGTTTTAGATTGTGGTATGACATCCCAAAAATCTACGGATTTGAATTTAACACATTTTTGTACAAAAAAACAATTTACAGGTCATCGAAAACTACTCACATAAGAAAATACAACGTGTGCAAGGCTGATTTAACAGCACTAAATGAAACCTCAATTTGCACAAAACCCTCCTATCACTACAAATATTGCAAGTGACAGGGCGTGGATAATTATAAGCAATTTATCTTAGCTTCTGCAAAAATAGATCTAAAGCAAATATGTGTGGCACTGAGAATTATAAAAAAAATTCTTAGCTTTTGAGAAATGTAGCCAAACCAAATAATCGGGGCATGGGAGCACATAATTCGTAGTAATAGCTAACCAAAGTAAGTGAATGAGACTCGGAAATTAAATAGGTTAGGATAGCAAGTAAGAGTCCTGCAGTTTTCTAGGGGCCTTCGATTTGGGTTCAACCCACATTGGTTTGGCTCTGTCTGGGCTAACATCTCTACTCAGATTCATTCTCAGTTCCATTTTACTTCTTGGGCTGATCGCCATATCATCACAATGGTTTGAAGACGAAAATACAAAGTAATTCTATTACTCAAACTTCATTAAATAACCAGTCTACGAAGAAGATGAGAATGGTGAAGCAACGCGATTTGTTGGGTATTAGTAGTGAGAAGAGCCTACCCAGAGCCCTCGCAAGTCAAACAGAGGCCCTAGACTCTAGTGTTGGTCCTCACAAAAACGTGAACAATACACCAACATTTAATGGCAACAGGGGAATTTCCCGTCCAACCTGTCAACGCTGCAGACAACACGTAGGCTTGAATAGTGAAAGGAAAAAATTCTCAACATTGCAGACTTGGAACTTCCATCAAGATATGAAAAATGAGGAATAACGAATTTTAGAAGAAATTTTTAACATCCATGCAAGAACATTTAGGAGAGGATAAGAAAGAGGATAGATCATTTCAAAACAGGGTATCGGAGGCAGATATCACATTTAATTGACGGTGATGTGTTTGCAGCATAAATGTCCGGCCTAACCCTAATCTGGGTTTGCTGGGCAAATAGTCCGCACTCAAAACCGTTACTAGAAAACCCTAACGAAGCACGTCAAATGAAGGGAGGCCAGTAATCAGAGAAGGCATGAAGTTTGAAATGAAGAGGAGGCACGAATCTTACCTGTTCAAACAAGAACCAGTGCTGGTGCAGAACTTTTGAACCTTCGAGACTTTCAACGTGAGAGGTGGATGCCTTGAAAAATTGGAGGCGGTGATCTTAGGGCAGTCAGGGAATGTATAAATGCATAATCAAGAACAACATCCTCTGGCAGTACTAATGTAGGCAGAAGATCTGTTCTGTCTTGAGATTAGCCATCGCCATTAAGATCGTTGCAATATTTTGTGACCCCTGTTGTTCCTGGTGCAAGAAAAGGAGAGCCACTACCTCAATATTCACGCTGGGGCATTCAATTTTCTGAATAGCATGCGACGTCTCTGCCCTGGGTTTGACAGCTGCCCAATTCTTGAGGTCAGCAAAGGTTTTAGCGGCATTTACATGGGAAATCTGATTTTCTTGCCCAGTGAGGAGAATAGGAGGTTTACAGTCAGCTGGAGACTGCTTGACAGCGGGCATACCTGTTTCAGGCGTGAGACGGGTTTGCAGGCGGAGTGTGTACTGGCGATCCCAGAAGTAGAGCCTATCGGCTAATTAACTGATATGGAAGAACGAGTATATATTGATTATTTTTTTTATCGAACCTTTCTGTATTTTGGTATGTTCTTATATTTATATTTACCCCGTAAGGCGATCCATTGCAGCGGGTATACATCAAAACTCCAAATGCCATTTTTTTATTTGTAGAAGGATGTGCTTAAAGAAAGTCATTACCGCGGCACACTTGCCTGCTGACTTGTCGCTGTCATGCATATAATTGCTCCCTAACGTGTTGTGTGCTTCTGCGCTTTAGGTTTTCTGTCGACAGATACATGAAAAGAATATCGGTGCAAATATTTCGCAACAGAAAAAGTGTGGAGAGTCTTGTAAACAAGTTCCCTTTTAAATATGAAGCCCCTATCAATAGACATCCATTCTGATTTCTACACATTATTTCAGAACAACTTCTGAAACAAGGTTAAGGGTTTTATTGTGATGCTTTGCCTTTGTTTCTAACACACTAGGCCCATGACTACTATTACTCCCTCTCAATCTGCTTTGTCACCTTGGTTACTTGTCCCTTTGAAGCACTCTCTTTCACAACACACTGTTGACTGCCTTAGGAGTCTTTATCGTGCATCCCCATAAGATCTTAATCACATTCACTTTGAGAATACTGTCCTTCCTCATGAAATTTGAGGTGACCTCATTGTCCTTTGCATGGTGATGTTACTGCCTTCAAAGCTTCAAGAACATTGCCCTCTATTTAATGTCAATGGAAACTCTCCTTGAACTGACATCCTCTATAATTTTGATGAAACCACCTTGTTCCACATTGAGTCAAATCTTTGCTTACTGCAGGAAAATATAAGGGTATTGAAATTCTGGCAATAAGCCTACAAGAGAATCTTTCAAGTTATCTACCTAAACTGGCTGCATGACCTAAAACAAAAACAACAAACACAACTGCATACTGTTCATTGCCACGTGGTATTTTGGAACATGATGCCAAAACTTCATCTGCAATGACTGCTTTCTTGCATCATGGGCTATGAATGTCCTATTGATTGAATGGCCATGATTATCATTTATCTCACTGTCAATTTACAAGTTTCTTGCAACTGTTGCCTTGGGCTTTCTTCCTTGCATTTCATGATGAAACCTTTGTATTAAAATGTCGCAAGGACTATCCAATTATTTCTTCTAGCCTTGAAACTTGACTTCTCTCCTTTGGAGTTCTTCATTTATTGATTGACAATGCATTCATTTATGGCTCTTTCCATATTAACTGCCCATTTGTCTTTATCAAAGCTGCTCTTTATGACTGAGTTATCTTTGTGAATGATCCTGATCATGGTTGAAATCAAACATTCTCTTTATGACTGAGTTATCTTGTGACTGCTTTCTTGCATCATGGGTTATGACTGTCCTATTTATTGAATGGCCATGATTATCATTTATCTCACTATCAATTTACAAGTTTCTTGCAACTGTTGCCTTGGGCTTTCTTCCTTGCATTTCATGATGAAACCTTTGTATTACAATGTGGTTATGAATCCATATAAGCTACAGTCCTTTTCATGAGTATAGGACGGTAGTAAATAAATGACAGTCCATAGGATATGGACTTTGGAATTAGTGACAGAGGCAGATAACATGGACAGTCATGGTCAAATGACTGTGAAACTCTTCACAAGGGCAGAGTATCATGATGAAATGGGCCATACAATGCAAGGACAATTAAGCATAGTATATAAGTAAAAGTCATAGTCATCAAGAGGACAGTCTTTGTCAAACAAAGGAGCTGCCTATTGTCATGCAAAGGAGGATATTGTAATAGGGCAGATGACAGTTTATAGAAGATGACATAATGTGACCTTGGCATCAAATGATAACAGTCAAAGCAGCAGAATTAATTGGTCAAAGCAGCAGAATTAATTGGACAGTTCTTGCCACATCCAATTACAAATAGCATATCTTTATTACAATCATCTATAGAATGCAAGGTATGAACAATTTTTCCCACACTGTAGACCTAGATTTTTATGCATTTTTTACATGAATATCTTGGATAGCAAACAGCTGAGTAGTTGCATATAATTTCCTTCACAGGAAATTTCATTCGTCTGGTATGAACAATTCCATATTGCATTTTGAAGCTGCAGCTGATATTTTTCCACTGTAGACCTAGATTTTACTGCATTATTTTATGACATAATCAAATACCAAACTGCCTCCACTGATCACCGCCCGTAGATGTGCTTAAAGGAATTCATAAAGATATCTTATGGCGTTAATTATATAGATTTTATATAAAGATAGATAAACTAGTTCTAACCTTAAAAAATAATCATCTTGATATTGTAAGATTAAATAAAAACATTTTCAGTGTGATAAAAGAGATTGGATTATTTTAAAGATTTTATATTATTTAGGGAAAAAATTGTTATTTGATATGAAAACAGAGTATATATTTTAATATCCTTACTTATAATATCTTTCTGTATCTAAAATTTGGTAGATGGCATAATCAATAAAAATATCATTACCTTATCAATTGTGTTCAATCAATTTAACTGCATAACTTTGACAAATATTTTGTTTATAAACTGAATTTATTTTAAAATTCTAATATTTAAGAATTCATTGGACAATATATAACAATTCTATTTATTTGTTTGTTATAAAAATTATTATAAAGATAAATTATTAGACTAATAGTGAAGATCAAATATTTGATATATGTTTTTAAGGGTTGGGCTTTCTCTTTCCCTGCATCTCCATCAACAAAGTTGGAATTTGTGATGAGGATGATTATCAGTATAAGGCTGTTGATGGTACCTGCAACCAACAGTTGGTATGTTCATTTTAACTTGAGCATTAAGACTCTTCAATCATCTATTTTATATTTTAATTATATTAATTTTTTTTAAATGATAATATTCAATTTTTAATGTGATTTGAGTCAGGTAGAGTCACAAATAGTTGACTTCATTTTCAGCTTGCACATTTTGTGTTAATGTGAATAGTTCAAATTTGCAAACAAAATCTATTAGCACAGTGGTTTAGCAAGGGTTTAGAGTATGAAGTCACCCAAACGTCTATACTTTCAACATGAAGTTTCAAATCCATGGGTCTACACTATATGAATAGAAAATTGAACCTTTATATCTAAATGAGCAATGCGAAAAATTAATTTTTAAATGATAATCTGCAAACTTTTAGTGTGATTTGAGTTAGGTAGAGTCACAAACAGTTGACTTCATTTTCAGCTTGTACATATTGTGTTGAATAGTTCAAATTTGCAAACAAAATCTATTAGCACACTGGTCTAGCAAGGGTTTAGAGTATGAAGTCACCCAAACATCAATACTTTAAACATAAAGATTCAAATCTATGAGTCTATAATAGATGAATAGAAAATTGAACCTTTATACCTAAATGAACAATGCCAAAAATTAATTTTAATTTATTTTAATATTATATTTTTAATAATATTTATTTGAGTTTTTCAAACACCTTAAATATCAAAGAAATATATTAAATATGAATATGTTGTTGCAGCAAATGGAACAACATTTGCAAAGTGTAGATGAACATTCAATTAAGACAGTTGTATCACATCAACCAGTTAGTGTGGTCACCGAAGAGCGTGGGAAGGATTTTGGTGTCTACAAATCAGTAAGTTTCTTATATTATTGCCAAATGTTTCTGGTTTAGATTGTGTTGGCGTGTTTTGCATTGACGTTTCAGATCAAACTCCATGATCCATCATCAGGATGAACAAGAGAGCATAAGGAGTAAAAAGTGATGGATCATAGAGTGTGATCCGAAAAGTTGATACAAAAACACTGACACAATCTAATCCAGAAACATTCGTCAATAATCTTAATGAATTATGGAAATCCATTCTCATTTTAATTCAAATTGTTTGTATAATCTATCTTGGTATTTAATAGATTTTTTCCATGATTTTGATAATAGGATATTTTCATAGGATATTTTCATTGGTACATGTGAAAAAAATATGGATCGTGATGTGAATACTGCTGGTAATGCGTTGGAAGTGGAAGATCCAAAAGAATTACATGGGAGAATCGCAGATCCATCATATGTGACAAAGATATAATAGCTTTAAAAGTAAAGCCAAATTATTAAGAGGGCAGATTGGTTCATAGACATATTTTAATAATCCTTTGCACCTAACTAAAATATCTTCAAATAATGGTGCTGTATATAAAATTGACTATACTCAAGTGATTAGATTATCTTCTATTTATAGAGATATGTAGTATATGTAGTTCTTTTTAAGATTCTGATTGGTATTTTATTATGCATTTATTTCACTTAATTTAACTATATAAACAAAATTTGATGCAAGAGGGACCTCCCCTCTGCACACTTTCTTAAAACAGAAAACAAATTCATAGGCAATTCTCTGCCTCGATTCAACAACCAACGAAACAAAGATTGCAAGCAATTCAAATTTTATTAACTCTCTTCAAATTCGATTACAAATTACAATACCCCTGACCTATCATGGCATCCTCCTACCACAAATTCTGAAACACAGATTTTATAAACAAATTACAATCAAACGGTGATGTAAATTCTTCTCTACTGTGCATACATTTACCCCTACAGCTGCACCTTAGTCTTACATGATGACTCTTCTATTCACTTGGTCGTTCTGCTCTCTCAGCTATTGACCTTCCCTATCTCTCATTTGCTGTGTATTTTATTTTTAATCATTCTCCATATGCTGCCCTATACAAATCGATGCTGCCAGTTCTCTATAGTCTACGCAGCCCCCCTACCATTCCATAATTTGATTTAAGGGAATATGCAAAACTTTACTGAGGCACGGCCTTTTCTTACTCCATTGCTTTCACCTATACAAATTCTAACCGCAGCTCATCCTTTCTTGTTTCTGCGCCATCATCCAAGTGCCACTTTCCTTGAATTCGTAGCCTATGCTCTGTTCCTTATGTCATCAATTTGTTTTGTTTCCAAGCTTTTAATTTAGCTTTATAATTCACTTCCATGCCACTGTACCAAGTTCATTGCAGCCCCAATTCTTTGCTGCTTCTCTCTCTTCTCTACGCACCCCTATCTCAGCCTTCTTTCCCCTTCGAAAACTTAGTCACAAGTCTCCTGCAGCCCTCTTTTCTCCCCTCTCATGCCTTCAAAGGCTACTTTTAAATGCTGCGCTTCCCCTTCCTGTTCCAGCGCTATCACCTATACATCTTCTCCTCCCTTGTTCGCCCTTTCATCTTCTACTTTCCATTAGTGTGCATTAAAGAAGGTGAGACGTCCATCAAGATACAGATGCAGCTTCAAAACCTTCACATTTGATTAAATTTGTATATAATTAAGAAGTGATGGCGCATTGATTATTCTAGTTTTCAAAGAAGTCAGATAAGTCAAGCTTATTGGACAATGTGATCCACTATCTTGGCAATGAATCTCTGTAATGAAAAAGAGGATTACGAAGGAAAAGAATACTCTGTCCATAGTTAATTATATAAACATCCTTAAAAAGAAGAGGTCTGAAAAAAATGACTCCTCAAAACCAAATATCCGCAGCTGCTCCATCAGAGGAATTTAATCAATAACGATATTTTCTCATTGAAAGTATTTGCCGCCTTCAAACTTCACATCCAGATTTGCCGAACCAAAATGAACCAAAACTGAAAATTAAATGCATTTTTTTTTTTTGGTGGATGAGGATAACCCATTCGTCTAGCTGCATCAAAATTTTGAATGAATTTTCAAAATAAAATATATATAAATAATTTCAATTGAATTTATAAATTGTATCATTGTCTTTAGTTTTAGCAATGAAAAATATGTATATTTAAACTATGAGCAATTTAATGAAAGCTACAAGTTTATAATTATTAAAATTATATAAAGTTAAGAGACAAGCTTATAATTATTGTGTGTTTGCCATGAAATTATAGAAATGTCTAGAGTGAGAAAGTATGTAGATTTAAATGACTAATACTAGCATACATATATTATATATTAATATATATACAATACACCGAGAGTTATCATTCTCTAATTTTCTTTTTTTATTGATTTATTTTTGTGATCAAATCTTTGATTTCTCTTTGCCATCAAATCTCTTTATTAATTGATTTATTATTTTTATTATTTATTTATTTGTTTTTTCTTTTTGTTTCATCAAATCTCTTTTATTTAATTATATTTTAAGCAATATATAAATAAACAATAATATAATATATATTATTATATGTATTTAAAAATTTAGTTATTTTATTTTTAAGAATCATTTTATAGATATTTTAAATATTTTATTTTATTATTGAATATTTAAACTTAATTCTTTTGATTTTTTTATAATCTCTGAGATTGAGTAGACCTACAATAGATTAAATTAGATTAATATTGGATAAAAAATGGAAAAGAGATAGAATGATTATTCTTTGCACTTGAAAACCCAAAAGTATATCTACTATTTTGAGAGATGTGAAGTAGTCTAAAGATGTATCTATTGATTTTGCAGAATTTCATACATTTGATTAAGAGTATTTGTCTAGTTTGATATTTACTAACACATGCATCCTATGTAACAAATCCCATAGAGAACTCAACTATTCCATCGTGCCAAAAACTGACAAAAAAGGAACCTTGGAGTTGATTGATTATTGGGATTGATCATCTTTTTAGAAGTAGATTGTTCTTTATTCTACTTGACTCTGGTTGTGTCAAAAGATGCATCAACAAATCCTACATGCTTTCACACATTTAACTTCTTGAGCATAAACTTGACCTTGTATTTACACAAACAAAATGGATTACATGGCATACAATGTTTAATGAGGATTAGTATATGGACTAGTTCATAGATTGTGGACATATAAATCAAGTGTATCGAAACATGCAGATATAGGAGTGAGATATAATAATAATCATATGATCATGTGTAAATAAGAGTTAAATAAAACCCAGATAAATGAGCTCAACTATATTCTATAGAAATATGACATTTACTTTAAGACATTGCATCAAAATATGAATAAAATTAAATAGAAAAATTATCATGATACATTTTTCACCATTATCTTTTAACTCAATTTTAAACAACCACAAAACATACACATATGATATACTTAGTGTAAATTACCCCTTTTCCAATACTTAATATTTTCACATACTTAATTTCTTATACATAATATAATTCCTGATCTTTATATTGTAACTTACAGAACCATATATCAGCCCGAAAACATGCACCCCACATGGTGAAGCTGCTAATGAAGATTATGTCTTTAACTTTACTAAACAAAATGTTCAGGGAAAATCAGATGACGTCATCGAGGAAAAAATAATGGCTCTCCTCAGCCCTGTGTCTTTTGTTTTCTATAATCATTGATGGTTTTCTATTATTACCATAAAGCCTTAATAAGACTAGAAATTAGTTGATCCTAAAAGCCCTTTTAATAGCAGAACTTGTAAATCGGTTCTATTGACATAATATGGTTGGGTAAAAAGAAAAACCTTAAAAGGTTGATCATTCTTATCCATTGAATAGATCAGATATGGTTACCATCTCATGTAGTTCAGAAGTGGAGGATATGATTACAAAAGGTTCATGTAGTTCTAAAAATATATTTCATGCACATGGGGTTCTCCACATGCAGACTGGCTGCTAAAAATAGATCATGCGAATATTGCATTCACTGCTTTATATGTAAGATCTTCCTATATATGGAAACATAAAATATTTGAAAATCTCTAAGCCACAGTAAGAATCACAGATTTAAATATTTAAAAATGGTACAAATTTATTTGCTAGTTGCCACTACAGCAGCACAAAAATATATACCTATTGCTGTTACAATTTTGATTCTGCTCATACCAAATGTGTCGCTCTTTTACAACTGTTAAAGGTTATACATAACATCTTTTCTGCATGACCAACTTGGTTACTGCTTTTAGCTCTGTGACCACCATCATTCTCTCCATATTCCGCTATTATGTTCAGAAAAACAAGAGCTTAAAATCATAAGCAATTGTACGTAGAAATGGCTGCCAATGTTTAAAACTAAGAGTAATACTAAAAATAACAACTTTTAAAACTTTACACATAATTTTAGATGCCACTGTAGACATCTCTCAAGGTAAAAAGCATGACTTCCACCTGCTTGTGATTTTAAATGCACCTTTAAAAACTTTACACAGATTTTTGGATGCAATTGTAGACGCCTCTTGACGTAAATATCATTTTAAGAAGATAAACAATATAGGTGTATGTGACATGTGCTAAGATAAAATAAATGTATTTATATGTCTACATATAATAGTAAGGTAGGTGCTAGGAGTATGGAAATGTCTATATATGGAGGGATAAAATGATAGTTTAAAAAGATCACATTTTTATAGTGTCACATATCTTATTGGTATTTGTATGTATCAAACAATTTCATCGAAAGGGTCACAAAAATAAATAGCATAAAAAAATTATGATTACATTTTTCCATAACTTTGAGTTGTATGTATATATTTAATGATCATGGTTTAGAAATGAAATTTGCATACCTTTATTATAGTTTTTTGCCCATTTTATCCCTTCTCCATGTGTGTGTTTTGTGTGTCATTTAGCTCGTGTTCCTAACCATTGTTGATACCTATCCTTTTTTACCCATTTCTAATGTTGTTCCTACTCATTTTTTAGGCTCACTAAGTGTTAATTTAGATTAAATTATTGTCATCTTTCAAATTTCTAAGACTTTCTTTTACTTGTGTATTATATTTTTAGGTTTTTATTATATTCAAGTAACCTTTTAGTCACTAAATATCCTATTGCATTTCACTGTAATGGCATGTCTAACCTTGCACCAAGAGATATATGTTATACATTATAATATCCTTTTGTTTCATATTCACTTTCTCTAAGTTTGTCATCATCATAGGTATATGAAATAGCCTCCAAAAATTTATGCTTTGAAGAATCTTGGCTAAACCTAGTTCACTATGAATTGGTTGTGATAGCTCTTTGAGGTTTGCAGTAGCAAAGGAATAAATAGAAACGTATGCAGGACCCACGAGTGCTTATGGTGTGCATCCCATGAAGATCAATTACCATTGAATTTGATTTATGAGTACACATCCTTGTAACATTGAGAATTATGCCACCTTTGGCTAACTATGATCGTTTTTAAGATAGAGAATATTTTATATAACTCATTAAGATCAATAGAAACTATTAGGTAAAGTAGGGTGAAGTTGGGAATGAGATTAAATATTACAATATCCTTTGAATTATATAAGTGATGCATTATAATCAAATAGTTAAAGATAAATAAATTGGAATCCCATTGTGATAGATTGTAATATTGTTGTGATTATAATAAAATAAATATATATTTAGTTAGTGTGATTATACCTTTTTGATTTCATGGTTGGGTGATCCTTCATTGGACCTTCTACCCATTATTACATTAGTTGGTATAAGAACACAATTATTTCATCTAGATTTATATAAATTTAAAGAATTAGCTTAACAAGCAAGAAAGAGAATGCATGATAAACCAACGAATAATTCATGATGCTATATTCATATTTGAAATATACTAAGAGGTATGTTATATATAAAACACTAGTGTTTGTCTAGTCCACATACAAATATATGTGTTTGTTTATTTATGTCTTATTTGTCTATGGTGTCTAGTAAGAAGATTTCAAATAGAGCACCAAATATAACTTAGTTTACAAGAGTTATAATAGATACACTAAAGATTTTTAGAAAAGTAGCAAGCAAAATGTGCGAAGGTTCTAGCGAAGGTGCACAACACGACGAAGAAGTGCAGGAGGGTGCAGCGAAGGTGAGGAGCGATGACAGGCGAAGGCATCAGGGATCGACTCCTTCCCATGGCAAGGCCCGTGGTTGCCCTCCCCACGACTCGGCAACCCCTGAATAGATGGTGCCCAAGCCTCTTTTGGCCCCCCTTTTTGTTGAGGGGTGCAAGAACAAAAGCATCTTGTATCATGAATGTAGCTCTTTCTGTGAAAGGTATCTCTTCGTGGAAAACCCTATCTAGTCACTTACTTCGTTGTCGTAGTCTAGTGGTGGTGCCTATTCTCAGGCCCCAAGCTCAGACTCAACTCCTACGTCCACCCTCCCGAATGGCAATCACAGCTTTTATTTGGGGGATTTCATGGTTGTCTTGGCGGATGATCCAATCGATTTTCATCTCTCTGATTCCAGCATCGACGGGGCTTCTTTTAAGGTTGGGAACCAATCTCTAATTCTGAGATGCCTAAGCAAATGACCCTCTCTCAATTCCTTTGTGGACTGGATGAAGTCCACCTAGGGCAGTGTGGCCACCCCGACTATTGAAATTCTGGATTATGTTTTTTTCTCCTTCGTTTTAATTTTGTGGAGGACCGCAATTTTGTGAGGCAGAATGACCCTTGGTTCTATGGACAATCGATACTATCCATCTCCCCTTGGTCCCCCTTCTTCGATCCAGCTATGACAAAAATCTCTTTTATCCTTATTTGGATCAGACTCTATAATCTTCCTCTCATTATGTGGGATCCCATACTCATCAAAACTTTGATTGATCAAGTAAGTACCTTTGTGAAGAATGACTCAGATGTTGTCGATCCTTCCTCAAGTACACTAGGGTGTGTGCCATTATTGATATTTCAAAACATGTGCATCATTCAATCTCGATTCACTCCTCCTTTGACACATGGTCCCAATTCTTAAACTATGAAGGCCTCCCTTTCAGATGTTTCCACTGCAACATTTTAGGCCATAAAATTTTTGGGTGCACCTCTTCTAGGCTGCCTACATCAAGGAAGCTGAGTCTCAAAAAATGGATCAAGAAGCCTAGTACTCCTGATGCTAATTTCATTTAGAAAATCAAGGTAAGTTCAAGGTGTCACTTTTTGAACTTTACCCTATCCTTGAGACCCCTATATTTGCCTCCATTCCTGTGGAGCCACCCTCTCCTTTGCAAACCCCTAAAGAAGATTTTTTTGGATTTAACCAACTTGTCATGGGGATGGGTGATTGTTCTAATTCTGAGGGAACCTTTCATTTTATGTTAGATCTAGATGAAGATTTTTTGGATTTCATCGATCATGATGATGTGGTCCTTCCCATCAAAAAGTGTTCCATAGCTCAAACCGCCTATGCCAATTCAAAACCAAATTTTGGTGTTGCAAAGAAGAAAGGACACAAATATGAAATAAAGAAACTACGGATAGAGGGTCATGATGCGGTTGAAGAAGGCACCCAGATGAATATGGACTCCCTTCTCACTATGAGTGGGAAGAAGGTTTTGGTCATAAAGATGTGTTAAGCTGCTCTTGTCCAGTGGATAGCTTCATAGTTGTTGGTCCCTTTCACCTTTGAGTGTTCAATTGACTCTCATTTGTGCGTGTCTCCTCTGATTTTTCATGTTGTCCTCAGGCTTCTAAGTGCCCTAAGGAAAATCCTATTCATTTGTGCTCCCCACTTGTGGGTTTAAAGAAGCTATTCTTTATTTCTTTTGTTTCTTTATCAAGAGTGGGGCCTTTCCCCAATGCTTACCAACCAAAATATTAATAATAATGGATACACTGAAAATATAAGGCATCTCTAACCAAACCTGAGATGCCACCAAATATGAAATGGTACTATTAATGTCACCAAGAGGATGAAAGAGTTGCTTGATATGTGAAGGATATGAGCTTATAGATTGATGGTTTTGAAGATGACCATAGAAGAAACTCTAACCCTATAAATGAGAAAATTGAAAATTAAGAGGATAAGGAAGAAATAATTTAAAGGCTATATTTGTTGGTGAATTAACCATGCTTAGGTGGTGCTTATGTGAATAATTCTTAGGTGGTGCTTATGTGACAACATTTTTGTGTGGAAAATTAATTATAGATGTAGGTAGAATATTTCCAATATACATACCTCAATCCTAATGCATTAATCATCAATCTTTATTGTTTTCTTGTAATTTAATTTTCATGTGTTGTTTCCATTTTTCCTAGTTTCTTGACTAATTTCACAAACAAGTTGGTGCAAATGGAAATACAAATGCAAGAAAGTTCAACATGAAGATTTGAGGTGAGGGTTGTAAATCCTACTAAATGTTTGCAATTTTTTAAAATATTTGTGTAATGGAGAGGATTTTCTACTCTTGAGTCTCTAGGACAAGTAAATTTTTGCAAGGAGCAAATAGGTCCCTATTACCTCAAGGATAAAAGCTCAAGTGACGAAAGACATTTAAGAGGAAGCTTATTGGGTTTTATTATTTTTAATGAAAAGGGAACTTCAGAAGTTGAGTGAATAGACCTTAGAGGTCTTAAGAGAAAAATAAACATGCTCTTGGTGAAAGGACAAATGCATAGACCACAGATGATAGCTTGGAGAGTTGACATCTATATGGTACATTGGCATTTCATATAGACTATAGAATATAGAAAAACTTTCTCCAAACTTGCTCTTCAATGTGCCTTAAATCTAAACCTAAAAATCACACACTAAAGAGAAAAATTGTTAGTGAATAGGGGTTTTTCTTGGTCAAACCCTATTTTGGTAATCAAACCTTGAAATGAAATGAACTAGGAATGGAGAATGATGAATGAACAAAATATGATGTTGCAACTCACCAAACCCTAGCAATGAGAGGCTGCAAACATGTATGAGATGGATCCAATGGATGTAGATCTTGAATCTTGCTTGAATGTGATAGATCTTGAATCAAATGTTATCTTGAATCATGAAACCCTACATCATAATTGTTAGCTCCAAAACAAACATGATACATGAATACTTTGACATGATGCTTGACGCTTGAATAATATTCTAAAATTCTTGATAATATTCCCTTGAATGCTCTTGAATGCTCTTGTAAACATTTGAATGCTCTTATAAACTCAAACTTTCTATAAGGATGAATACTTGAATGCTTAGGGTGAAAATGAGTGAAAGAAACTTGTATTTATGCTTAATTATGCAAAAATTCCTGAAATTACAACACTACAAGCTAACATCAGATGTAGGAGGATAAAATCCTACTAATAATTTGAATTAAATTTAAATTTGGGCCACATGGGACTCATATTCCAAAGGTGGCGTATGAGTCTTGTTATGCAATTTTCACACACACGCCCCGCCGGAGGCGGGGACCCTCTTCTTTCTTTTCAATCTTTGCATCTTGGCTTTGTCAACTTTTCGATTTCGCTCTTCTTGGGTGGTTACTTTGGGATTAAGTCTAGACTTGGTTTGATGAGGACAATATTTTGAGGCTCTGGGGAAAATTCGCCTACCTTGGATTTTGAAAATGGGGATTTTGAAGTGAATTTTCAATGTTATATGTAAATATTTTTTGCACCCATGGATAGAGGACAAAAAATTAGGTAGGGTTGCTTTTTGAATTTTTTAAAAATTCCTTCTAGAAAAAAGTTATGAAGTTTAGGGGATTTTGACCTTGCTTGGAATTCAGGATTTCCATCCCTATGCGGAAATCCCCGATTTCCGTCAGCCTCTTAAATTTCCATAATTGTTGCATTTCAGAGATTTTAGCATCCTACGAAATTCCCTCACCCTAGGAAATATTCAAAATTTTCATCGCCCTGTCGTATACCCTATAATGCATGTAAATGAGAAGGTTGAATTATCATCACTAATTTTCATCCCTGATGGAAATCCCCGAATTTCCTTTTGGGCTTGATTTCCGCGAAGGGGTGGAAATCTCAATTTTTTTTTTAATTTCCATTTTTGGTAAATTCCAAGCCCTTGGAAACCAAATGAACCAATTGCATCATCAACACTACTAACATTTTTGCAATACATCTACAACATATGCAGTATTATACAACATATCCAACAATCTCCTAGAAACACATAACAACTTCTGCAATTATACTAAAGTAAGACATTAATGATAATGCCAACACATTATGTTGACATCAACACCAAAATCTATAGGCACAACAACTCCAAACTAGGAGGTGACATCATCAATACTAGCAAAAATCTAACATTCCAACTCTCTTCATAGAAGGGGTTGACATCAATGACAACACCTTAATAGCTCACAAACAACTCAATCTTCGAACATCTCCAAACTTCCAACACTATTCAATAACAATGATAATACAATAAAAGTAAATGTTACCCTATCTCCAATGAGCTTGTGAATCCCAAAGGAAGAGCAATTCCTTGAGAGATTGAGACAAATGTGCAAGGACATGTTGTAGAAGAGCTTGAACCAACAAGAATGGAATATGTGGAGTTGCAAGAGTGAAGCTAGATTGAAGAGATTAAGAGAATGAAGTGCTAGAGTGAAAGAGTGATAGAATGAATTTCTAATAGATCAGAATGAATGAAAAATAAAAAGAATACATAAGTTCAAATTGCATTCAAGGAAGTCATTTTTGAGTGCATCGTGACTACAAAGGTGTTGCACTTTCCATGCAAATGAAAGTGTAACGTCCCACTAGCCATAGGATCATGAATCTTGTTAGAACATTTGTATAACACACAAACGTCTATGTGATGCAAAAGTGTCCTGAAAAAAATTCCCTCACTAATAGAAAATGACAAGAGTAAGATAAAAATGAAGGCTAGGAGGGTAGGTATTCACATTATCATCTTATTAAGGGGTGATCCCACAAAGCTAGTTTACAATTTTTGGAAGATTCTAATTTTTGTTGAAATCACATATTTTTAAAATTTATAATGATTTAAGCCTTTAAATGTTCCATTTAAAGCATTCCAATTGAACAGGGTATGATCAAACTACCTGAGGTCAAACCCCTTTGGCTAGAACCCCGCTAGTTTTAAACCATACCTATAACGAAGTCTCCTTTATACCTATCAAAATGCTGATAAAAAACCAGTTTTTGATTTACCTTTTGGGGGATCAAATGAATTCATTTAAAATTTTATTTTTGTACGTATGTATTCCTTATTATAAGCTTCCGAAAAAGTATGATTTTAAATAAATTTAATTTTATTATAATATTTATTTTTTGATTTCTTGTGGATGTAGGTTTTTCACCGAAAATTAAGCTCTTTGTTATGCACATGTGGAAAAATAGAAGATTATCAAAATAAAATTTTAAAAATATGAGTGCACCAGATATTAAAGTCCTTGATCCAACAAAAAAATAAAATTGAATTTTGATACATACAAAAAAAGTTGTGTTACACAGTCTGCCTATGTCTGAATAGTAATTGGTTTGAATTTGAAACTTGATTAAGGAAAAAATATTCAATAGAACACTATCTAACCAAGTGGAAGCACCAGATATCGAAGTGATAATTCTAAATTTGAAAGAATTATAATTTTATCATTCATGGAAAAACATTTATGCATTAAATGGTGAGCATCACTCCTTAAAAATGTTGTTTTCTGAAAAAAGCTAGTTTTCGAGGGAGATAGAAAAAAAAGTGCAATCTGATTCCAAAAATTAAAAAAAAATATATTTATAATCTACAAAAAAAATTTCATAAAACTCTAGTTTTCATCATCTTCAAATTCCTCACGATTTAGCTGGTATAGGTGCCCAAGAGTGAAGATTTAGTTAGAAAAAAATATTTCAGTGTCCAATTTGGCCAAAAATTGTAAACCACTATTGTGGGATCACCGTAAGCCAAAGTAAAGATTGATGTAATATGAAATTGCATAAAAGTGTAATTTTACAACATTACAATTTTCTCTATGTTAGCAATATTTGTCATCTTCATTTAAATTTGGTGTGGTCTACAGAAAACCGACATGGATTTATAATTGAATAGTGAAATTTGATCAATATTTACAAGTTTTCTTTGCAAGATTTATTGAAATATTGAAGAAATATATAGTTTTGTTGAAATATTAAGGAAATTTTCTTTGATATTCTTAAATTC
Source organism: Sequoia sempervirens (assembly GCA_007258455.2). NCBI lineage: Eukaryota > Viridiplantae > Streptophyta > Pinopsida > Cupressales > Cupressaceae > Sequoia > Sequoia sempervirens. Next base: position 311,958,409 of record VDFB02270651.1, on the reverse strand, counting down.
TAGATCAATATTTACATAGATGTGCTTGGTTTTGTAGAAGCATCATGGTATTGCTCCTTGACTAGTATCAATCTCAAGCATCATTGTACTAATCTTGACTACTATCAATTTTGAGCATAATAGTACTACTGCTTAACACCTATCAATCTCAAGCATATTAGTAATGATCCTTGAAACCTATCAATCTCAAGCATACTAGTATTTATCCTTGACGCCTATCAGTCTTGAGTATAATAGTACTGCTCCTTCATTGTTATCAATCTCGATCATAATAATAGCTCCTTGACTACTATCAATCTCAAGCATAGTATTACTTCTCCTTGACCCACACTTAACACTATAATTGGAAGATAGGTTTCTAACTCAAACGAAGTAGATTCCTAACCTAACCAACTCTTGGTTAAACTATAATTAGATTATTGTAAACCAAAGAGATTCACTACCATATATTTCCATATTTTATCATGGTGGTTTTTTTGAAAATAAAGATAACCAATTAGTCCTCACAAAAATTGGTAAGGAAGTCAACTAACTACACCCTCATGATAGTTTCTATTGTTGTTCCCTTGACTTGCAAGGTATTTATAGTTGTTCCAAGGTTAGTTACATTCATAGATGGCTTTATAAAGGTAATTCAAGAAAGAGAAATACATGCTCATAGACTCTTTTTGATGGAAGGTTGAGATAACTAATCACCCTTTTGATAGTCTATGTATAATCCCCTTCTTATTATTCAATCCATCAAGTATATTTTCATGGCATGGGCTAGCAGGTAACTTTTCTCACATATACATAAAAAAATATTCATTTGATTAGTATTAATTGTCTTAGCAACCAACAATACATAATATTAATATAACTGTGTAGATTTAAAAATCATATAAATATAGGGATGAAAGTAATATAGGTTACTAATTTCCAACTTTTATGTTTCCTAACATATAGGAGCATAAGTTGTATCATAATTGACTTATGGATCTAGTTGTTGTAGAAACTATTTGGGTAGTCGTATAAAAACATCATAATCTACCCTTCCATTTTCTTTGGTGAGAATATTCGATGAAAAGACAAATTATAGGTGGAAGTAAATTGGGAAACCTCTTGTTATTGTTATGAAGTTTACAACTCATTTATCATTGGTTTTGTGCAACATTTTTAAGCTTCCCTTGTTTCCCTCATTGAATATATTGTTTTCTTAATCAATCTTTCCATACGAGCAAGTGTACTATGTAGCAACTAGTTAGTATCTTCTAATTCTTATTTGGTTACAATTCCAACAATTATGAGTTGATTTACTAAAGAAACAAGTGTCTTTAAAGGGTTTCTAGAAATTTCTCCTTAATACTCATTATTTTACTTGAAGCAAGGTAATAGGAAAATGTTGGTTTAGATGTCAAGTAGTCACTATGAACTAAGTTAATTTTTCTATGAATGCAGCCAGCTAGTTTTAGATGGCCTAATTAGGTGGAGGTTGAAATAGGGTGAGAAGGAGGATAAATTCAGGTTTCATTATAGTCAACTAACTTCTTTACATTATTTAACCTACTAGATACCTATCTATGATACCAAAAATTGTTGTCACCCATAGTATCCACTATGTTCTTCTCCATTTGCAAACTTCTTAGTCTTAATAAATTAAACATGTAATAGAAGATTAAATCCCTATAACTTGGTTGGATGTGATCAATTATTCCATCCATTCGCAACACCAAGTACTGTCTTGGGGTAGGTTCATAATGTATGGGAAGATGGCATTTTCTAATTTTAGGTTTCCCAATTTTACCTCCACATGGAAATGTCATTTTTCAACTATCTTTTCACATATTTTGAATGTTAACAGTTAGAGATGACTTAAACTAGAAAAATGACAACCATTTTATACAACATACAAAGTAGAGGTGTTTAAAATAATATTATATAAATTTTAACCCTACAAATAACATTATGAACTAGAATTTTAACTAGAAAATGGATTAAGAGCCTAGATTAAATGTGTCAAAAGGTAAAGAAATTATAGAAACAATAAAGTATGCCCTAGCTTCTACCTTCATAAATATTCTCTTCAAATCTTGTCCAATATTTTAGTCTTTTCCATGCTACACTTCTCTTTTCCCTTTCACAAATTTTCTCCTCTAAAATGAAACCTCTAATGGTTGATTTAAAGAAGAAAGGGTCATATTTTTCCATGGCATGTCATATTGAACACTTCCTATCCTTCTTCTCTAATATTGGGGAGGGTTGCCATGCCTCATAATGATGTAGATGGACTCTCCTTTCTTTTCTCCCTCATGTATGCCATGCTTCTTTGAAGGGAACATAATTTACTAAAATGAGGTTGAATAAGTAGATCTAATCAATTCAAAATTCTTAGCATTCCTATAGTAATCAAAATATTTGATTCTTCACACTTAACCCCACAAGAAATTAAAACACAAAAGCATAAATCAAATAAGAGACACGAGATATATTTGGAAACCTAAGATGGGAAAACCATGATGAGAATAGTTGCTTGAATCTACTATCCAAATCCAGCCTCACAATGTAGAAATATACAAGTAAAATTTACCCATTGAAGTAGGCACCAACCTACAAAAGACAACAATCCCTTATGTGTTTTTAGGCACCAACCTAGATACAAGGCACCATTACCCTATTACATTGAATCATTACAATAGGTAGAACACATGTCCTACTAGATTACAGATATAAAGCTCATGAATCTTCAATTGTAGCCTAAAACACCTCATACACATCTATAGTGGCTACAAAATATCTTTCACACTTATTATGATCTTTTGATTATGACACACCTTGAAATAAAAATCACATTGAATAAATCTGGCTTCAAGTTAGTCTCCTTATGTTTTTCACTTCCTACACTTTATTCTCTACATTCAATTCACATTGTGCATCCATCAAACTAATGAATATATATATGACATTATATTAAAACATTTTCTATATCAGCAAAGGTTCCACAAAAATTCAGGTCGACATAAAGTGGACCTAAACTCAAATCCCATGAAACAAGTATTAGGTTGTTCCAAAAATAAAAAAAAATTGTGGCTAAAAAACATAATGACTTGCACCACCACAAGAACCTTAAGTAGGTCCTATATTAACACCACATGTAAGATTTGAATTCTACACACTACTAGTTGTTATTGCATACATCACAAACACCAACTATATGATAGATAGACATAGAGACCTTCTATAACTTCAAACTTTCTATACACTAAATATATCCAATGAGAAATTAGGAACAAGATAAAACATGTCTAGAATACACTACATATATCCAATGAGAAATTAGGAACAAGATAAAGCATGTCTAGACATACTCTCCTTCCAAATCGTGGAGAAAAAATGCATTTTTTAAAGAAATGATGACCATAAATGTATCGCTAGAGAAATATCTATGCCCTAATAATTGAATTCAAACACTTTGATACATACTTTTAGACCACCCCTCCTATCATATAGAATAGATGCAAGCATGATATTACAAGTATACAAAAGATATAGAACCACACCTTAGTAACTAGTAATATATATTTCTTGATTTTGTATCTTGAAAGTAAAATTACCAACATAGATCATATACTAAATTTTTGAAATCAATGAAATTATTGAAAACCTTTGACATCAATGATAACCTATGTTGAATAATCTTCCCCTTTATCATTTATGGAAAACAACAAAATGTTGGGCCACCCATAAAACTAGTTAGTTACACACGAAGGCATTTACCACCCTTAGATTGATTTCTTCCTTTTGAATTTATATCATTTTGAGTTTACTTTCTCCCACTTTGACATCAATGTAAAATCTCAACAATATATCCTTTTGGATTTAAGGTACTTATCCTCCTATAAACACCTCCTTCAAGCCACAGGACAACAATATATTCAGGGGTATAGCTTATCAATCAACATTACATGATAACACATTTGGGCTTGGTAGAACATCTTCGTGCTTTGACCATTGATTTATTTGAGAGTTTTTGATGAGGAGGATCCAATGGTACACCGATATGTAGGTAAGATACTCTCCATCACACAGGGGTGACAAGGATAGCTTACTGGGAGAGTGTAATGTACTAACCCTTCCATGAAGTAAAAATTTCTTATTTTACACCAAACGAGTAAATAAACAAGTAACAAATCCATTGTAATAAATTTTTTTTTTTTATTGATAATTTCCAATAAAAAAAGTAATACATATTACAACATGAATTCCTTTTCTTTTCATATAAAAATTAAATTATGAAAGCATACAAATACATACATAGCTCACAGAGCTTTAGAACAAATAATAGTAAGATGGTCCAAGATCCTTCCTTTCAAATCTTGGTTCTTCTATCACCTATTGTGGAAGAGAAGAATCACTCAAGCACTTTTCTACCAACCACTGACTCTTAATGTGGTCCCCCAAACATCTATCATTCGATAGATGGCCCTTCCCTTCAATGAAGAGATTTGCAAAGTAACTGATAAAAACAACCAACTAAGTATAGTGTTGTGTCCTAAATAACTAGAACCTTGTAATCCCACAATCCTAAACTTGCATCTAATAATGGATCACAGTGAATTGACAATGTAGTCTCAATAGTCACATAATCCTTAGTGGAGTCGCAAACATTGCACTACTTTGGCCAAAGTGTTATATTCTATAAATGAACGAGTGTCATCTATCACATACACTACTCAAGGCTGATTTGACTTAAGGCTATCTTACACTACACATAGGTATTGTCCTTCAATGGATATTTTGTCATCCCAAACTAACCTACAACAACCTAATCTACTTGAAATGAATATATATAACAAGTAAGTACACAAGCTCCCTCCCATACTAGATTAACTATCCTAGGAGTAATGCAAGATTTTCTAGTTAAATTAATAACTTAGTTGGGTGTAGCTCAAGTGATAGTTGCATTCAATCAACCCTATTATATAATAGCTAATATGAACATCATTCTCCTATTATGGAGTTCTTACAAAAAAATTATAAAAACATCACATAAGCTTCGATTCCCTTTTTCAAAAACATTCTGAAATGTTTATATTGCTCAAATAGAAAATACATTTCAGGAAAAATAGAAAACACATTAATTCTAAGTAAATAACAAGAAGAAGAGATCCCCATTCCTATTTGTTGTGCCCTTAGCACACATGCCCCGTTCGGAACGGGGACCCTCTTTTCTTTCGCCTCGCTGGGTCCTTTCGGGCCACCTCATTTTGCGTGCCCATCTTTTTTTTAATGTTTCGCATGATCGATGTTGCTCCAAGGGTTCATCATAAATCGATCATGCCCCCGCTTTTGGTCTTTGCTGCTTTTCGGGGCCTCGGGGGGTCCCTGTGGCATTTTGGCTTTGGAGCGCCTCTGGACCCTTCCGGCCCCGGGCCTCCAGGGTTCCCTTTTTGGGCTTCCCTTTCGCCTTTTCCGTACTCTGCGGTGTTCTCCGGGCGTCTTTCCACCCCTCGAGGCCCACCTTGCCGCCCTTCGTTTGAAATTCGTAGTGAGTTTTCGGGACGACACGTGCCCCTTCGGGCCCCGGGCCCTGGAAGTCCGCATCCGGACTTCCATCATGGGCTCGCCGTCTCCGACGGCGACCCTTCGGTGGCCGCCCGCCCCTCGGGCCCCGCCTGGGCTTTTTCCGCAGGTATCTCGTTTCTCCCTGCCTGCCTACTGTGAGGCTTTCCGGGTTCGGAATTCCGGAATTCTGCCCCCGGTCTTCCTTGGCATTTCTGCCGTCCTCCACAGCGGATCCTTGCCGGCCTCCTGCCCTCCGGGCCCCGAGGCTCTCCTCGTCGTTGCCGTGGAACAACATGGAAATCTTTTGGCGGCGAATTCCTTCCAGCCTCCCACCCTCCGGGCCCCGAGGCTCTCTTCGCCGTGGCCGTTCAAAGTTCGTGAAAATCAAACGGCGGCCATCGCACCGCGTCCTTCCGACCGTCGAGTTCTAGAGCTCCCGTTGCCACCACCGACCTAAATTCAAATCTCACCAACTTTCGTGCGGTCGTACAATCATTAATTGCAGGCGTTAATGGCGGTTGGGGTATAAAATGCCCAACCCGCCGAAGTCATTTTCACAATCCGAATTGAAGCGAATTGCAAAGCCAAGCATCTGGAGCCCACCACGAAGAACAGCGTCACGATCGTCACCCCGAGCATCACTCTGTCGACCCCCAGTGGATCCCATGCCTCACCACCGAGCATATTCGAGGTAGGCCATCTCCATTTGCCCTCCTATCTTTTTCGTCATTTTGGGGGATTTAAATGAATTAAATAATTGGTTAGGTTGGAATAAATGGAAGAACACAAAGTCGCACCCATAACCCATGTGTTAAAAAATGAACAAACCTAACGGAAACGCCCTCGGCGCCGATTTGGAACTTGTCCGTGGCACAACCGTTCTTCGCGCAGGGCAATCCGATACCCCAGGTACGAGGCCCGTCTCTGTCGTCAAAGTTCAAAGCATCAAAACACCCGCGGATGGAAATCCTCCTATCCAAACCTGGTCCATCGGGTTTCCCTGCCCAGGCTTCCGTCCACTTTTCACCGAGCTCGAACTGCCAAAACGCTCCACCTCCCCGGCTCCCGGGCCCCGCCTGCCTCTCCGCCGTTGCCTTGATCTTTTGAAACTACTGCTTTCACGCTCTCGGGCCTCGGCTACCGAACTTCCATCCTCAGAAGTCCGTGAATCTCCTGCCATCGGAATTTTCGCTCCGTCTGTCCGCTCGTCGGGCCCCGGTGGCTGGACTTCCGCCCTTGGAAGTCCCCCTCTTGCCCGCCATTGTTTTGAATGGAAATTCTTCCCCATCTGCCCGGTAGCCGGAATCCAGGCCTCCGTTTGCCATTTAAATCCTCCAACGACTCCTCGCTGCCATGGGACCTTTCGGGCCTGGCCGTCTAGAGTTCTGTTCCCAAAACTCCACGATGGTTCCGCCGTCCTCCACGGCGGACCCCCGCCGGCTTCCCGACCTTCAGGTCCCGGGCCCCCGCTTGCCGCCGCCGTCTTCCGAAATCAATGAATATCTCATGGCGGCCAACGTGTTGCATCATCCCGGCCTGCGGGCCCCGCCACTTCAGAGGCTTCCGAGGCTAAACGAACTCATCGCCCACCTTTTTTCTCTCCGGGCTCCGAAGGGCCATCTGCCGTAGACTATAGCCATATCCGTTCTCGGCCATCTGCCTTTCGGATCCCCGTGTCCAGGCTTCCGTTGTCAAAAGTCCATCACCTGATCGCTGCTAAGCGGAATTCCCCGCCCGGAACTCTACCCTCCGGGCTCCGGCCTGCAGGGTGCTGTCAGGTTCTGTAACTCGAAATCACCTGCCGGACTCCTCCTGGACTTCCGTTCGGCGTTTTCCGTCCAAAACGGTGAAGTCCTAGCACCTTCCCGACCTGACCGCCCCGAGCCTCTGTAGAAAATTAACCCAATGATGGCTGTCCTTTTGCCGCCCGGGCCCCGAGCCCCGGGGTTCCGCCTCCGGGTTTCCGTCCGCTGTTCGCCGCCACTGAATGCCTTCTCCTGCCGGCTTCCCGGCTTGAAGCCTCTGATGCCCCTTAGATCAATCCAGACAAGCTCAAGTCCAGAATCTGACCTCGACCCACGTCTTAAAAATTGCTCTTCTCCATCATGAGCCTCTTGAAACATTAAAATTTGGCCAAGGAGGGTCTCCGGGAGCTTTTCATTGCGTTTTCCCTTCCAGACAGCATTCCTACCAGGGAAGTCCGACCCTCCAGCCCCGGATTGTCCAAATGCCCTGAAACGAAGATTAATAACATCTAAGGATAAAATTTACGATATACTTGATTAATTATTTAGGTGTTATCTTTGAGATATGAACTAACATGAACGTTGTTGATGTTTTGTTGCACTAACTTTGCCCTTGCTTGCAGAATTTATGCAAATCGGCTGCAGGAACTTCAGGGGCCTCCGCCGAAAAGGATAAGGGCAAGAAATTGGGAAGGACCCCTCGGGGAAAAGAAGATAAAGATCAAATGAAGTACTAGTTCCAGGGCGAGCCGCTCCAGTCAAAGGTCTCAACAGACTGGAAGATCTCAAATACAAACATTGGTCAGATGGACATAGATGAGTTCACTCAGAGGGTCAAGGTCAACCCTACAACAAAGAACGCGAGACTAATAAGGCATAGTAGAATCGCCAAGGCTGTCGGCTTCCTTCCCTCTCTGGTGGCACCCGAACTGGTGATGGCTTGCCGAGAAGCCTATCAAATAGACACCAGGATGATTGTGGATAAGGAGGGGAACATCCTCGCCAACATGTCGCCAGAAGGAATCACGAAAACATTTCATATTCCCACGTTCCCACATATGGAGGTCCCCACGTTGGAACAATTCCAAGTGGCGTGGGATGCTAATCCTGTAGGTTGCAAGAAATCGATCAACCTCCTTTGGCTTAAGGAGAAACGGGGCAGCGCTGCGAAGGTTCCCCACGAACTCTTCCGTAGTGATTTTCACGAAGACTATCACGACCTGGTAACTATGCTGAGCAGAGTCATGGGTCTCCCAGCAGCCGCCTACTTCCAAGAGTGGATGGCCTACTACATTGAGCAGATCCTGTGGGGGAATGAGGATGTTAACACCAAGGTCTCATTCAATTGGGGAGGCATCATTAGCAATTGCTTCCATGAACAATTCGTCAACGTCAAGAAAAACTCTAAGTTTTACATGACCTCCTGCCTGGTATACTCCCTGGCAGGCCAAAGACAATACAGTGGATTATTTGTGGCACCAGATCAGGGGCACAAGCGAGGGCTCAAGCCATTCGACAAATACCCTCAACTTCAATACCACAACTTTAAGAAGGAGTACTACCCGGTCAATGATGCCTTCATTGGTCATATCATCAGATTGATCGCCGGAGACTTCGAGAGAAGAGTCTCCTTAAAGGAGTATGCCTTCCTGTTCATCCAGTTCCCCAAGTTCACCTACATCCGGGCCCAGGGATTCATGGAACAGCCGAACAGATTGCCGCGGTATCCAAATGACAGGATCATTCTCCTGGAACTTTCCCGGCAGCTCCAACACATCCAGGCCATCTTTAGCAATAAGCATGTAGCAGGGATCCCCTATCCCATGACCCTCGGCCAGGGCCTGTATCAACTGCAGACATCTCAATGTGCCAACAATTCCAAGAGGGAGCTCAAGGAATATAATTTTGAATGGTACACGGCTCGCCCGCGGATGGACCCACATGGCCATGTCAGGAAAGCACTAGGGCTGGCGTACGCCCACCAATACCATATTGAAGATTTCTGGGTAGATTGCAAAAATGACAAAGAGGTCCACGCAAGGCACTACATGCACATGACTATATAGTTCTTAAGAAGAGTGCAACCGTTCCAGGTACCGAACCAGCTCGAGGAGGATGAGTCCGCTGTCATACACCCAAGGTACCCGGTAGTTGTTGACCTGCCAGTACCGTCTATTGACTGAGACAAACAAGAGGTCGATGACCTAGAAACCATCACCTAGCTAATCATAACTCGCACTAAGGAGTGGGTCGATGGCGGGTGGCACAACTAAAGTGACAAGGAGTGGTCCTAACATATGAGGTGCTCAAGAGTGAGCTAAGCCCCACGGAGGACGTTGCCGCCACCACATCAGCTGGTGAGACTTCAAAGTCTCCTCCAGTCACCACGTCTCAAAAGAGGAAAGGAACAGAGACCGCACAGTCGGCAGACCCCAAGGAGCTGGCAAAGAAATAAACGGGAGGCTCATCTCCCAAAAGGCTCAAGCAAACAATAGCTACGACAAAATCACAGCCTCCATTGGCTCTCCCTGCCCCTCCTGTTGCGCCACCCACCTCCCAAGCTATGGTCGCCGCATCTCCGCCGGCAATGGACATTTCTGTCCATGTTGCCCCTTCGCCCCCAGTCGGGTCGGTGGTTGTCATTGATTCCTCTTCTGGCATGACCACTCCTCCTTCCTCTACCACCATGTCTCTAATCACATCCCTCCCTCTAGCAACAATAACGTCGCTTGTTCCCCTTGCCACTATACCCAAGGCTATTACGCGGCACATGCAGAGTCTTCCCCCTGAGCTCTCACAGATCCTAATGGACCTCGCACTCCAAGCAGCCCTTGCCCAAGCCATCGCGAAATCTCATCTTTCAAAACCGCCAACAGGGCCGCCAGCCATGGAGGCCACAATGCAGATTTCAAAAGAGTTGGAGGAGCAAGAGCAGGAAGCCTCGAAGCCTATTGAGGAGGAGGCCGATGAATATTATGAGCACTGAACCATCGACGGGGTGGTTTATGAGGAGGAAACATGCTCTTCTGAGAGCGGGGATGAAGAGGATGGCTCGAGTGCCAAAGAAATTATCCAAACTTTTGATGAAGACCTTGAGGAGGAGTCAGCTCAGCAGCCAAAGGATGTTGGGGAAGAAGCAAAAAAATCACCACCTGGTGAAGAGAGGCAGCCACCAGAGGAGCAGCAGATAAAAGATATCACCAAGGCTAAGACCCATGTTGCCAAGAGCCCCGAGGCCGAGGCTGTTGAGGAAGAGAAAGAAGAGAAGACAGAAAGGGAAGAGAACCCCACCCGGCAACCATCCACCGGGCTGCCCATCAAGCACCTCGCGTTTATCCGTGACTCTGACGAAGAGGAGCAAGAAGCTACCAAAGAAAAGGGAGAACCCCAAAAGGAGGAGGCAGAGGTCTTACCTTTGACGGAGAAGGGTGAGGACAGCCATGATGCACCCAAGGATAAATCTGCCATGCCCGATTGGTTAGAGAAACAGCTTGAAAAGACAACCCCAGTGCTGAAAGACCCAAGGGCGAGATTGGAAGCCATCTTGGCTCGATCCCTGACCACAACAAAGAAGGAGAAGAAGCCTAAGGTCTGATCCAAGATAACCGTGGACACTTCCGGCTCCCGAGCAGCACAAATTGCAACGCTTACAGTTGGCCAAGCAGGGGTGAGTTACAACATCTCCACCATTGACTTGGGGACAACAACCAGGGAACAAAAGGTCAAGCACCTTGAGGAGTCGCTGGCCACGGTGGTGCACCTGATCAAGCAGGATAAGGTATCCAAGGATGAGCTCAAAGCGCAGATTGCTACCCTAATAGACTATATACAACAATGGTCCTCAGTGGATGACCTGCCCACCACCTCCATAGTTGCACCGCAGTTGCTCTCCAAAGAACAGATTGACAAGATGGAGAGGAGGAAGAACTTAGAGAAAACAACCAAGGATTGGTTCCGACGAGTCACATATGTCAGAAACATTGGAATCAATAGGGCTGTGTGGACAGCCAATAATTTCTTGGACTTGATCCAGTCCCCAGAAAGCACGAAGAGGCTCTGCACCAATTTCCCTGCAACATATGACTCCACCTTCCTGAGAATTGAAGCCATCGTTCAGATGCCTAAGGACACGTGGGAAGAGAAGCTAGAACTGAAGAAAGAAGATCATTGGTTGGTGGATGTGTGGCGCAGAGACCTCGACAACCGGAAGGAGAGGTTGGAGCAAATCTTGGGCAGAGTGGATCTCGATATTGAATGGATCAAGGAAATCCGGGCGGAGTGCGCCGAATATCTCAAGCTGATGACGGGCTACGATATGCCCACAGTGCAAATGGATGTTTAGAAGATCAAACCATACTTCAAGGAGAAGATGAAGGACGGGACAACCAGAGAAATTACAACAGAGTTCCTGAGTTTTGCTACCCATGCCTTCGATTGATTAGAGCTATTCAAAGACAAAGGCTCGAAGTATGACGAGGATTGGAAGCGGCTGGAAGAGAACGCTAAGGAATGGAGCTACCAGGCGTTAAGATGCGAGATCCTAGAGATAGACAAGCTCTAGGCCGTTATCCTCAAGTACAGAGAACACGTAGCTTCCGAGAAGCAGGAGGACAGCCCAGCCAAAGAAGATCTCCCTGAAGAGTAGCTACAGCCAAGAAAACAACAATTAGCGATAGGACGAAAGAGAAATAGTGCCATCTACTAGATGATGAAATAGGGAAAAAGACAAAAAATGTTTTTAAATTGTAAATCTATTTGGGGTAGGTGAAACCCTATTTTGTAATGAATCTTGGCCACATAATGAGAATGAATCTTGGCCATTCATTTAACCTTTTGGAAACTATAAATAGAGCACTCCCCTCATTTGTAAGAGTGGGAGTTGAGTTGTTGTAAATGCATGCTGCAGAAATTTATAAGAAATATCATTGACTTGGTGCATTTCCTTGATTTCTCTCATGTTACTTGATTCATTCTCCAATTTCACATGTTTAGCTTAGATCTTATGGCTGTTTAGTTAGCTGTTTACTTTATTTGGATAAATCTTAGGAATGTTGTTGGGTGATTGTGAAAATTCCTGCTTTATTGATGATCCCTTAGTCCATACTTTTTACTGTTTGCTGAAGGTAGATAGCTGTGCAAAGTTAGTCTGGACTTGATTGTAAAGCTTCCCTAACTCTTTATCTTTGATTCATGCATGTATGTGGTGGATGAAGGATGAAATATCTGCAGCCCTTAGAAGATAGCACAATTTTCATGATACTGTGAAATCCCTAGTTAAGTGGGACATTGTTTTGAAGAATTGTCCATTGCAGGAACTCCATTGTCACTATTCATAGCAAGCTTCAGACTTAGGAACTTTTCCCCTCCTTCGCCCTTTTTCCCCTTTTTTAGTAACTGATCAATACTAAGGTTCATTGCACATTGTAAAGCCAAATCCAACAATTAAAATGGACTTTAAAATTGTTGTTTGAACCTACAGCCGGTGCATATCAACTTCCCATCCTAGGGACTCCTTTTCAAGATCTGACTTCACGCTTTGTGTCCACACTTTGTATTTCTTTAAGACCGCCTTGTGATTCCAGCAAATCACATCAAACTACTGAGGTATCTAAGCACTTTCATGATTTGACATCCGAGAGACCTTGGGATAGTGTTCTGCAATCTGATTGTGGAAGATTGTCTTTCAAGAGAGGTAGTGCGCCTATGCACTGCCTATGTTGAGAAGTGCATAAAAACACTATCAACAGAACTGGCGCTAGAAGGAGGGCCTGAGTGAAGATACTAAGTTAAAGGATAAAGCGAAGCTGGATCGAATTGGATCATTCTCCCCGGAAAGGTTTCAGAGAGTTCTACAGTCAACACCAAACAAGGGAGAATTTGAAGAATTGCAGCCTCCTACGAGGGAAAAACGAGCACAAGGAAGTAGCGCCTCCTCTTCCTCTTCCTCCATTCCATCCACCTCCATTTTACCCTCACCTTCATTTGGCTGGCCTTCATCTTCCACCCAACCATCTCAAACAACATTTGCACCTCATACCTCCGGCAGCCAGGGGTTCGCTCCTCTCCCGGCTCTTCCAGCCCAAGGCACAATCCAGGCAGCCATAGCTCAAGGGCGGCCCCACATTGTGGTTGTATTGCCAATACAGCCCCAAATCCCTGTTCTCCAATAGCTAGTGCCACTTCCGCCTCCCCCCATGGCTTGGCTTGCGCATAACCCTTCACCGATACATTTTGCTGTTTACAATGATATGCCCAAGAATCCGGAAGGCTTCTGTTTGAAGTTCCATCCACGCAATATGCAAAGAATAGCTGAAGAGCATATCAAGATATTCGAAACGGTGATCAAAAAAATGCAAGTGGACCACGAGGACATTGCATGTCGCCTCTTTCCACATTCATTGGGAGAAGAGGCCTTCTATTGGTACATCAATTTGCCGAGGGGATCCATCACCTCGTGAAACCTGATGAAGAATGCCTTTCTATAGAAATATAAGATCCCTGTCAACCCTGCAGACCTTTACCAATAGTTCATGTCCATCAAAAGGGAGGTCAACGAACCTATTGGCTCCTTCAATGACCACTTCCATCGGGCTCACATGAGGCTTCAGGATCCATACATCCACAATCATGCAGCCACTCTTCCGGTCTACTATGTAGCGCTGGACAACCTCACGTCAGCCTTGGTGAAAAGGATGCGCCCACCACCCGCTACCCTACTGGCCGCCTATGCAGAAGCTGTTGTCGCTAGTGCAGACTTGGGGCAAAATTTCTCCAGCCCGCAACCCTCTTTGGGGCCTGTCGCCCACCCGATGCAGATCTAGGGGCTTAATCAGGCGTTTGCTCATCAAACCCCCCTTATGAACCAGGTACCCCAATTGCCTATGGTCCCGCATCTGGGGAAACCGTTGAACTATGCACCTCCCGCGTCTTCCTATTTGCAGCCCCAGCAACAGTACAACTATTCCTAGATTGCTCCGCAGCAGCAAGCGTATTCCCAACAGCCCCAGACGCCATTGTACCTGTTAGGACCAGACTTTACCCCAGCCTATCAAAATCAGCCGGCGGCCCCGCCTGCTTTTCTCTAAAATCCGGCCCCGTCGCCTAGAGGCACGACTGAGAAGGACAAGCTAGAGGAACTAATGGAAATGATCAAGAAAATGTCCATGGAGATGACGCATCTGAAGAATTAGAATAACCAATTGCAGGCCTCCCAACATAATTTCTACGTAAATCTCAATCGAGACAGCTGAGACAATAGGGATGACAGAGATAATCGTGAATCAGGCACTTCCTCCAGGCAGAATTATGAGGGGACAAAACACCAATCAAAATACAGAAAGGAGACCTTCTTAGAGGCAGAATCGTACATGGAACACCAGGCCCAACAACGGTGGTGTCCCCACGCCATTCGATCAACCGACAAGCAACGACAAAACATCCAGTGGCGTGTATCTAGCTGAAGGAGCATTGTCCAGATGGTGTCGACTTCACAAAACCAGCAGGCATTCTAAGCTGGATTGTTCTGAGATCTAGACGATTGCTAAAATATTCCAGGTGGAGGTACAAAATGCAGTCGATAATGCCAACTGCAAGGACATCGTCCCATCTGAGCCCTACGATTCCTCATGTCTCGTGGTCAATCAGGCGTCGTTTCCGCGAGGAGACCGCAACGAGCCCGAAGTCGAGCCTACTCCCATTAAGGATGAAGAAGCGTAAGAGGTAAGTAATGAACAAACTTTGGCTCAGCTTTTTGATTCAGTAGATAATGGTCCGGTAGACAAAGAAGAATCATTTGTGGATGAGGTCAACATGTTCCATCAACGATCGAGCCCCTACTTCCTTAGGAATAGACAAGCGGGTGGACCCTTCACAACTTCTACCCCACCGAACAATTTTGCCACTCCGCCTGACCTAAATGCCAGTAACAACCCTGGGCTTCCTCATATACATGCCCAATACCTCAACAAGAACCAGTCTCAAAACCAGTTGCAAAATCAGCCTCAAGGCCAACCTCAAAATCCGTCTAGCCAAACAAAGGTCCAAACCCCTAGTTATGCTATAGGCCAAGCCTTTAGTTCCAAAATCAAGCAAATGGGTGAATATGTGGCGGAAGAGTTCAAGAAGGTAAAGATCAGTTTGTCAGCCTTCGAATTACTCAAGGTTCCTGCCATGAGGCACGCCTTCTTTAGGGTCCTCAACGGAACTTCGTCCTCTAATATGACACAAGAAACCTTAGCTAAGAGGGTAACCTTTGAGGAACCTAGGAAAGAACAGGAGATATAGGACGATACCGGAAGAAGGAGCAATGTGCCCGTAAATCAGTTGGCAAGTAGACACATTGAAAATGAGCCAGAAAGGGCTAGTAGGCAGCCTCCCAAGGACCAACTGTTTAAGAAGACCAGGGATATGGATAGTGATAGGAATAAAAGCCAAATAGCTCAAATGGACACACCTGTGGGCATCCTCCAAGGGAGACTGGAAACTCCCCCTTTCCTGACCACCATCAGGATCTTTGAAAAAAACTTGCATAATTGCTTGCTCGACTCAGGAGTTTCTGCCAACATCATGCCCTTGGCCGTGTGCAAGGCTCTTGGCATCACTCCCACGCCTTCAAAGAGAAAGGTGACCCTACTAGACAAAACAGAGATCAACATCGTGGGTGAAATAAACCGTATCCCGATGCAGATTCCTATAGACCCACGGATACAATAGGTCATTGATATCCAAGTGGCAAATATTCCCGATGCTTATGGAATTATTTTGGGAAGGGAGTTCACCAAGGCGCTGAATGGGTACACTGCCACTGACTTTTCTCACATGTGGCTACGGTGGAAGGGGCTGCCAAATCAGATCCGCATCGACCGTGAACCCCGTATGAAGTATATGATCACGAAATACAATAATTTCAACGAGGTGTTGTTTGTCGAAACCAATTTAGGGAATTATCACCCGTTTGCCTACCAAAATGAGGTCGGGCCTCAGGAAGAAAGTGTAGATGAAGTATTGCTGGTGTTGTGTATTCCTTCGACCAGTTCTCTATGAATGCCCACAGACATAGAAACATTGGCAGAAGCTAATGATGAGCCGGATAAGGATGACGACTAGGGGTTACTCGATGGATTCTAGGAGTTCATGGAAAAGTGTGAAAGGGATTAGCTCAGCCTAGGAGCCCAAATGAATTTCCAGGATCTCTTGTTGCCGAATTGGTGCAGGGTTCATAATGCTGCTCACTCTGAGTTCGACTGTTGCTTGTGCCAAGTAGCAGTGGTGAATATTAGAAAATCAGCTGCCCCCCAAACAGAAACGCTAAAGGAGACACCAGAGAAACCGCCTGTTGATCATTGCCCTGAACCAGAAATCCCTCCTAAGATCACAGGGCCCGCCGCCCAGTTGAAAGGGAATGGAAGTTCAATCAGACCTGAATACAAGGAATCTTTCGCGTGCTGGACGCTCTGATTTGATGGATCGATGTCAAGGCAAGGAGTTGGAGCGAGGATTGAACTCATCAGTCTAACAGGTAAAACATTTCTCACTGCCCACCGATTGTAGTTTTATTGCACTAATAACGTAGCAGAATATGAGGCCTTAGTCTTTGGCCTTCTTATGGCCTTGAAGAAAAATGTAAAAGTGTTGCAAGTCTTCAGGGATTCCGCGCTCGTGCTTAAACAGGTCAGGAAGTTGTACTTCTGCCATGATTGGAGGCTCATAATTATAGGCACAGGGTTTGGGATCTCTTAGAGTGCCTAGATGCATTCAACATACAATTGATCCCTCGTGCTCAAAATCGCACAGCTGATGCCTTGGCTCAAGCGGCCAACACTCTACAACCTCTCTCGTTGTCTGGGCTCAAAAAATTCACTGTTGAGCTAACATCCAGGCCATCAGTCCTAGATAATGTCACCCACATGCAAGTCTTCAATGACGACAAGCACATCCTTCAGTTCATCACAAGTTCCAACGTCTTCGCAGCTCAAATAATTGACAAAGCTGATCCACGGGAGGCTGAATTAGACATAGAAGGGGTTATTAACCTTAAGACCAACACAATCTCCAGAGGTATGGTTCAGCTGGAACACATATTCGACTTGGATCAGATAAGAGATCAAGATTAGCAAACGAAAAAGGAGGCCATCAACAACCAGTACAATGCACACAACCTTGGGACAGCCGAGGAGACCAAGAATGTTTTTATTGGAAAAGTGTGCACGCCTGAGGAAAAAAGAGGAATTATGGATGCATTGCGAAGATATCATGACGTGGTGGCATGGGGTTATGAAGATTTAAAAACTTATGACACCTCTATCATTACACACACCATCCCTCTTAAGGCAGAAGTGAGGCCATTCCGCCAACGACAACGCCCTATCAATGCCTTGCTGGAATCTATTGTTTATAAGGAAGTGCAAAAGTTGCTCTCAGCAAGAATCATTTTTCCCGTCAGGCACTCTACGTGGGTGGCTAATTTGGTCCCAGTCAGGAAAAAGAATGGAGAGATTAGGTTGAGTGTGGATTTCCACAATCTAAATCGCGCCTCAGAAAAAGACAACTATACAGTGCCTTCGCTGGATGAGGTGCTGCAAATCGTCAACGACTCCCAGATGATGTCCTTCCTCGACGGATACTCTGGGTATAACCAGGTAATGGTGCAATATGAGGATCGTCACAAGACGACGTTCACCACTAAGTGGGGGACGTTTGCATACAGAAGAATGTTATTTGGGCTCATCAACGCTGACGCCACCTTCCATCGCGCCATGGTTATCGCCTTCAAAGACCTAATTGGCAAGTGCATAATTATCTACATGGATGATTTGACCGTATTTTCTAAAAGGCAAGGCGATCACGTCTCCGACTTATGCAAGGTATTTCAGAGGTGCAGGGAATTCGGGGTTTCTCTCAACCCAAAGAAGTACATTTTCGGAGTGACTAAAGGCAGACTGCTTGGGCACATCATTTCAGAATAGGGAATCTCCATTGATCCTGAGCGCATCGAATCCTTACTAAAAATTCAGCCCTCAGGCAGTAAGAAGGAATTAAAATCTTTCTTCGGAAAGATCAACTTTGTCCGGAAATTCATCACAGGTTTCGTGGAGATTGTCAAACCTCTCAATGCCATGCTCAAACAAGACGCCAAAGTTGAATGGACACCTGACGCTAAACAATCCTTTAAAGAAATCAAATGGGTTATTACTGAGGCATTTGTGTTAGTTAGCCCGGATTATCTGAAGCCATTTTACATTTACTCATTTGCCTTAGAGCATTCCTATGCTAGCATGTTGACCCAGAAGGACGACGAAGGAAACGAGCACCTGATCACCTTTATGAGTGCTCCCCTCAAAGATGCTGAATTACATTACCACAACATAGAAAAGCAGGCATACGCTCTCGTCAGAGGAGTGAAGAAATTTAGACAATACATTCTACGCAACAAGGTGTTCGCCATTGTCCCCGACCCAGCAGTAAAGACGCTACTCATGCAAAATGAATTGGGCGAGCGAAGGGCTAAGTGGGTCACCCTGCTCCAAGAGTATGATATGGAGATCCAACCGATGAAACTAGTGAGAGGATAGACACTCACCTGCACAATTGCCGAAACAGCCGCTAAGGCTGGGCCTGAGCTCACGGTACAGCAGTATCAGCTTGAAGATGTCTCCCCGGGAGAGTGGTACCAAGATGTCATTTACTATCTGTTGAATCATAGGTGTCCGTCGTACCTGCAAGGAGTCCAAAAGAGGGCCCTGAGATTGAAAAGTAATGGCTACATGCTATAGGGTTCCATTCTCTATAAGAAGAATCATGAGGGTGTTTATCTGAGATGCCTTGGCAAGGAGGAAGAAAAACGCATCTTGAAGGAGTTTCACAATAAATTTGGTACAGGCCATGGCTCGGGTTCTTCTACAGCACACCAAATATTGAGAGCAGGGTACTATTGGCCAACTGTCTTCAAGGATGCCCATTGCCATGTTCATTCATGCCACACGTGTTAGACCGCTGCCACTAGGGAGAGGAATGTTGTTGTCCCACTGCAGCCCGTGCTGGAGGTAAGGCCCTTTGCACAATGGCGTCTCAACTTCATCGGTCTGGTAAGCCCTCCATCGTCTGTAGGACACAGGTACATTCTTACCGCTACTGATTATTGTACTAAATGGACAGAAGCAATATTATGTAAGCAATGCACCATTGAAGTAGTTACTGATTTCTTGGAAAGTTTCATTTTAAATCATTTCGGTTGTCCGTATGCTTTGGTATGTGATAATGGACCTGCATTTGCTTCATTAAAATTTGCTAGTTGGGCGTTTGACTATGGGATTGCCCTCAAATTCTCATCCAATTACTACCCTCAGGGCAATGGCTTTGTCGAATCCACAAATAAAAGTTTGATTACTGTAATCAAAAGGCTGTTAAATAGGAATCCCAAGGACTGGCATACCCAGCTCCGTTTCGCCCTTTGGGCCATTCGCACCTGCCACAAGGCCACTCTTGGCGATTCCCTGTTCCACCTTGTCTATGGTTTAGAACCTATATTTCCCATCCATCTGAAGATTCCTACCCTCCAATTCATCAACAATTTTTATGAGGGAGGAGATTGTAGGGAAGCTCGATTAGCTGAACTCTTGCATTTAGAGGAATTCTGAAACCGTGCCATAGAAAATTTTGCCAAACATTAGGGCGTAATGAAGAGAAGGTTCAACCGCCGAGCCAAAATGAAGCCCTTTAGAATTGCAGATTTGGTCCTATATTGGGACAAGGACCATGAGAAGAAAGAGGGACACAACAAATTCGACAAGCTTTGGCTTGGCCCCTTTCAAATAGCTGAGATTTTGGGAGATAATGCCTTCTGCCTAAAGACCTTAACCGGTGAGAACGTCCCATTGCCAGTCAACGGGCAACACCTGAAGCATTACTTCCAGGCTTGAGCTCCTTCGAGCTCTTCGTTGTAAGTACTTGTACATAGGTTAGGGTAGTTGCTTTCTTGCTTGTTTGTGTTTTGTTTGCATCACTTTTATTTTCTCCCTCTCGGCGGTTTTGTTTCGAAAGACGTTCCTACTCCTTTGCGGTGGTTGTGCTTTCTTGACGAGTGGTTCACTTTGCTGTCCGTTCTTTGTGTTCTTTGGCTAAATATTCACTCTAGACTATCGGTCTTTGAAAGCTATCCGCGAATGATTTCCTTGTTTGAACTCTGCTCAGAACTTGACCCTTCGCTGGATCTTCTTACCCGCATCTCAGATCTCGCACAAAGCAGATAATAATAAATTATGAAGGACAGTACTATGGTTGTTATGACACCCTAGTGAGTGAAAAATCTTAAGTCTACTCCAGTGACCACTGCAGTCTCAAACCCATTGTAGGCTTCAATTCTTACCCGATCGAACTAAGGTAAAAGAGAAGTGAAATATCAAAGCAAAAAGAGGAAAAAAGAATTCTAAAAAAAGCAAATAAATGACCGTATGGGTGTTCGGCTAACTCTACCGAGGCTATGGACACCCGGCCGGCACTAGAGCAATATCCATGAGATTGTAGCGACAACTCCGTCGGGGCTATGGATGCCTGACTGGCAGCGAGGCAATGTCTAGGTTACTTTTGGTGTTAGGCAATTTATGTAGCTCACTCGGTTGAATTGGTAACCCTGGTCACTATACCAAAGAAAGGAATTAACTCACTTCACACACACTTCTGAGATGTCCTGTAAGCTGACCCAATTAAGGATCTCGTTCTCCCGAATTCATCTTTGGAAGCCGCTCCTGGTCTACGAAACTAGAGATTCTGGGTCCTGAATGAATATTTATCCCTAGAATGCTCTTGAGCGTTCCCCAGCGGAGTCGACATTTGTTCTGCCCTTAGCACACACGCCCTGTTCGGAATGGGGACCCTCTTTTTCTTTCACCTTGCCGGGTCCTTTGGGGTCACCTCGTTTTGCGTGCCCCTCTTTTTTTTTTTAATGTTTTGCATGATCGATGTTGCTCCAAGGGTTCATCATAAATCGATCATGCCCCCGCTTTTGGTCTTTGTTGCTTTTCGGGGCCTCAGGGGGTTCCTGTGGCATTTTGGCTCTGGAGCGCCGCCGGACCCTTCCGGCCTCGGGCGTCCGGGGTTCCCTTTCGGGCTTCCCTTTCACCTTCGTCATCCTCTGCGGCGTTCTCTAGACGTCTTTCCACCCCTCGGGGCCCGCCCTGCCGTCCTCCGTTTGAAATTTGTAGTGAGTTTTCAGGAAGGCGCGTGCCCCTTTGGGCCCCGAGCCCCAGAAGTCCACATCCGGACTTCTGTCCCGGGCTCGCCGTCTCTGACGGCGACCCTCCGGTGGCCGCCCGCCCCTCGGGCCCTGCCTAGGCTTTTTCCGTAAGTATCTTGCTTCTCCCTGCCCGCCTGCCGTGAGGCTTTCTGAGTCTGGATGTCCGAAATTCCACCCCCGGTCTTCCATGGCATTTCCGCCATCCTCCACAGCGGATCCTTGCCAGCCTCCCACCCTCTGGGCCCTGAGGCTCTCCTCACCGTTGCCGCAGAACAACATTGAAATCTTTCGGCGGCGAATTCCTTCCGGCCTCCCACCCTCCGGGCCCCGAGGCTCTCTTCACCGTGGCTGTTCAAAGTTCGTGAAAATGAAACGGCGGCCATCGCACTGCGTCCTTCTGGCTACCGGGTTCTAGAGCTCCCACCGCTGCCGCCGACCTAAATTCAAATCTCACCAACATTCGCGCGGCCTTACAATCATTAATTGCAGGCGTTAATGGTGGTTGGGGTATAAAATGCCTAACCCACCAAAGTCATTTTCACAATCCGAATTGAAGCGAATTGCAAAGCCAAGCATTTGGAGCCCACCGCAAAGAACAGCGTCACGATCGTCACCCCGAGCATCACTCCGTCGACCCCCAGTGGATCCCACACCTCACCACTGAGCATATTCGAGGTAGGCCATCCCCGTTTGCCCTCCCGTCTTTTTTGTCATTTTGGGGGATTTAAATGAATTAAATAATTGGTTAGGTTGGAATAAATGGAAGAACACAAAGTCGCACCCATAACCCATGTGTTAAAAAATGAACAAACCTAACGGAAACACCCTCGCCACCAATTCAAAACTTGTCCATGGCGCAACCGTTCTTCGCGCAGGGCAATCCGATACCCCGGGTCCGAGGCTCGTCTCCGCCATCAAAGTTCAAAGCGTCGAAACACCCACGGACGACAATCCTCCTATCCGGACCCGGTCCGTCGGGTTTCCGTGCCCGGGATTCTGTCCACTTTTCACCGAGCTCGAACTACCAAAACGCTCTGCCTCCCTGGCTCCCAGACCCCGCCTGCCTCTCCGCCGTTGCCTTGATCTTTTGAAACCGCTGCTTTCGCGCTCTCGGGCCCCAGCTACTGGAATTCCTTCCTCGGAAGTCCGTGAATCTCCTGTCGTGGGAATTTCCGCTCCATTTGTCTGCTCGTCGGGCCCCGGTGGCCAGACTTTCACCCTCGGAAGTCCCCCTCTTGCCTGCCACTGTTTTGAATGGAAATTCTTCCCCGTCCGCCCGGTAGCCAGAATCCAGGCCTCCGTTTGCCATTTAAATCCTGCCACGACTCCTCGTTGTTGTGGGACCTTTCCGGCCTGGTCGTCTGGAGTTCCGTTCCCGGAACTCCGCGATGGTTTCGCCATCCTCCATGGTGGACCCCCGTCGGCTTCCCGACCTTTGGGTCCTGGGCTCCCGCTCGCCGCCACCATCTTCCGAAATCAACGAATATCTCACGGCGGTCGGCGCGTCACGTAGTCCTAGCCTGCGGGCCCCGCCACGTCAGAGGCTTCCAAGGCTAAACGAACTCATCGCCCGCCTTTTTACTCTCTGGGCTCCGAAGGGCCGTCCGCTGTAGACTATAGCCATATCTGTTCTTGGGCGTCTGCCTTCCGGATCCCAGTGTCTGGGCTTCCGTTGTCAGAAGTCCGCCACCCGATCACTACTGCTAAGCGGAATTCCCCGCCCGGAATTCTGCCCTCCGGGCTCCGGGCTGCCGGGTGCAGTCATGTTCTGTAACTCGAAATCACCTGCCGGACTCCTCTCGGACTTTCGTCTGATGTTTTCCGTCTAAAACGGTGAAGTCCTAGCACCTTCCCGACCTGACCGGCCTGAGCCTCCGTAGAAAATTAACCCAATGATGGCTGTCCTTTCGCCGCCCCGGGCCCGAGCCTCGGGGTTCCGCCTCCGGGTTTCCGTCCGTTGTTCGCCGCCACCGAATGCCTTCTCCTACCAGCTTCCCAGCTTGAAGCCTCCGATGCCCCTTAGATCAATCCAGACAAGCTCAAGTCCAGAATTTGACCTCGACCCACATCTTAAATTTTGCTCTTCTCCATCATGAGCCTCTTGAAACATTAAAATTTGGCCAAGGAGAGTCTCTGGGAGCTTTCCGTTGCATTTTCCCTTCCAAACAGCATTCTTGCCAGGGAAGTCTGGCCCTCCAGGCCCGGATTGTCCAAATGCCCTGAAACGAAGATTAATAACATCTAAGGATAAAATTTATGATATACTTGATTAATTATTTAGGTGTTATCTTTGAGATATAGACTAACATAAACACTATTAATGTTTTGTTGCACTGACTTTGCCCTTGCAGAATATATGGAATCGGCTGCAGGAACTTCAGGGGCCTCCACCAAAAAGGGTAAGGGCAAGAAATCAAGAAGGACCCCTCGGGGAAAAGAAAATAAAGATCAAATGAAGTACCAGTTTCAGGGCGAGCCGCTTCAGTCAAAGGTCTCAACAGACTGGAAGGAGATCTCAGATACAAACATTGGTCAGGTGGACATAGATGAGTTCACTCAGAGGGTCAAGGTCAACCCTACAATAAAGAACGCCAGACTAATAAGGCAGAGTGGAATCGCCAAGGCTGCCGGCTTCCCTCCCTCTCTGGTGATGGCTAGTCGAGAAGCCTATCAAACAGACACCAGGATGATTGTGGATAAGGAGGGGAACATCCTCGCCGACATGTCGCCAAAAGGAATCACGAAAATATTTCACATTCCCACGTTCCCACATATGGAGGTCCCCACACTGGAACAATGCCAAGCGGCGTAGGATGTTAATCCTGCAGGGTGCAAGAAATCGATCAACCTCCTTTGGCTTAAGGAGAAACGGGGCAGCGCTGTGAAGGTTCCCCACGAACTCTTCCACAGTGATTTCCATGAAGACTATCATGACCTGGTAACTATGCTGAGCAGAGTCATGGGTCTCCCGGTAGCCGCCTACTTCCAAGAGTGGATGGCCTACTACATTGAGCAGATCCTGTGGGGGAATGAGGATGTTAACACCAAGGTCTCATTCGACTGGGGAGGCATCATTAGCAATTGCTTCCATAAACAATTCGTCAACGTCAAGAAAAGCTCTAAGTTTTACATGACCTCCTACCTGGTATACTCCCTGGCAGGCCAAAGACAATACAGTAGATTATTTGTGGCACCAGATCAGGGGCACAAGCAAGGGCTCAAGCCATTCGACAAATACCCTCAACTTCTATACCACAACTTTAAGGAGGAGTACTGCCGGGTCAATGACGCCTTCATTGGATATATCATCAGATTGATCGCCAGAGACTTCGAGAGAAGAGTCTCCCACAGCGCCAGAGCGCTCTTAAAAGAGTATGCCTTCCTGTTCATCCAGTTCCCCAAGTTCACGTACATCCGGGCCCAGGGATTCATGGAACAGCCGAACAGAGTGCTGCGGTATCCAAATGACAGGATCATTCTCCTGGAAATTTCCCAGTAGCTCCAACACATCCAGGTCGTCTTCAGCAATAAGCATGTAGCAGGGATCCCCTATCCCATGACCCTCAGCGAGGGCCTGTATCGACTGCAGACATCTCAATGTGCCAGCAATTCTGAGAGGGAGCTAAAGGAATATAATTTTGAATGGTACACAGCTCGCCCGCCGATGGACCCACATGGCCATATCAGGAAAGCACTGGGGCCAGCGTACGCCCACCAATACCATATTGAATATTTCTGGGCAGATTGCAAAGATGACAAAGACTTCCGCGCAAGGCACTACATGCACATAACTGTACAGTTCTTAAGAAGAGTGCAACTGTTCCAGATACCAGACCAGCTCGAGGAGGACGAGTCCACTGTCATGCACCTAAGGTACTAAGCAGTTGCTGACCTGCCAGTACCGTCTATTGACTGGGATGAACAAGAGGTCGATGACCTAGGCACCATCACCTAGCCGATCATAACTCGCACTAAGGAGTGGGTCGATGGGCGGGTTGTGCAACTAAAGCGACAAGGAGTGGTCCTAACATATGAGGCGCTCAAGAGCGAGCCAAGCCCTACGGAGGACGTTTCCGCCACCACATCAGCTATTGAGACTTCTAAGTCTCCTCCAGTCACCAGGTCTCAAAAGAGGAAAGGAATAGAAACCGCACAGTCGGCAGACCCCAAGGAGCAGGCAAAGAAAGAAACGGGAGGCTCATCTCCCAAAAGGCTCAAGTAGACAATAGCTATGATAGAATCACAGCCTCCACTGGCTCTCCCTACCCCTCCTGTTGCGCCACCCACCTCCCAAGCTATGGTCGCCGCATCTCCGCGGGCAGTGGACATTTCTGTCCATGTTGCCCCTTCGCCCCCGGTCGAGTCGGTGGTCGTCATTGATTCCTCTTCTGGCATGACCACTCCTCCTTCCTCTGCCACCATGTCTCCAATCACATCCATCCCTCTGGCAACAATAACGTCGCCTGTTCCCCTTGCCACTATACCCGAGGCTATTACGCGGCACATGCGGAGTCTTCCCCCTGAGCTCTCACAGATCCTAATGGACCCCGCACTCCAAGCAGCCCTTGCCCAAGCCATCGCGACAGCTCAGCCTTCACAACTGCCAACAGGGCCGCCAGCAATGGAGGCCACAATGCAGATTTCAAAAAAGTTGGAGGAGCAAGAGCAGGAAGCCTCGAAGCCTATTGAGGAGGAGGCCGATGAATATTATGAGCACCTTGAATATGAGCACCGAACCATCGACAGGGTGGTTTATGAGGAGGAGGAAACAGGCTCTTCTGAGAGCAGGGATGAAGAGGATGGCTTGGGCGCCAAAGAAATTATCCAGACTTTCGATGAATACGTTGAGGAGGAGTCGGCTCAGCAGCCAAAGGACGTTGGGGAAGAAGCAGAAAAATCACCACCTGGTCAAGAGAGGCAGCCACCGGAGGAGCGGCAGATAAAAGATATCACCAAGGCTGAGACCCATGTTGCCAAGAGCCCCGAGGCCGAGGCTGCTGAGGAAGAGAAAGAAGAGAAGACAGAAAGGGAAGAGGACCCCACCCGACAACCATCCACCGGGCTGCCCATCAAGCGCCTCGTGTTTATCCGTGACTCTAAAAAAGATGAGGAAGAAGCTACCAAAGAAAAGGGAGAACCCCAAAAGGAGAAGGAGGCAGAGGTCTTACCTTTCATGGAGAAGGGTGAGGGCAGCCATGCCTGATTGGTTGGAGAAATAGCTTGAAGAGACAACCCCAGTGCTGAAAGACCCAAGGGCGAGATTGGAAGCCATCTTGGCTCGTTCCCTGACCACAACAAAGAAGGAGAAGAAGCCTAAGGTCTGATCCAAGATAACCATGGATGCTTCTGACTCCCGAGCAGCACAAATTGCAACGCCTATAGTTTGCCAAGTAGGGGTGAGTTACAACATCTCCACCATTGACTTGGGGACAACAACCAGGGAACAAAAGGTCGAGCACTTTGAGGAGTCGGTGGCCATGGTGGTGCACCTAATCAAGTAGGATAAGGTATCCAAGGATGAGCTCAAAGCACAGATTGCTGCCCTAATAGACTATATACAACAATGGTCCTCAATGGACGACCTGCCCACCACCTCCACAGCTGCACCGCAGTTGCTCATTTTGAGGAATTGTCCATTGCAGGAACTCCATTGTCACTATTCATAGCGAGCTTCAGACTTAGGAACTTTTCCCCTCCTTCACCCTTTTTCCCCTTTTTTAGTAACTAATCAATACCAAGGTTCATTGCACATTGTAAAGCCAAATCCATCAATTAAAATGGAGTTCAAGATTGCTGTTTGAACCTACAGCCGGTGCATATCAACTTCCCATCCTAGGGACTCCTTTTCAAGATCCGACTTCACGCTTTGTGTCCACACTTTGTATTTCTGTAAGACCACCTTGTGATTCCAGCAAATCACATCAAACTACTGAGGTATCTAAGCACTGTCATGACCTGACATTCGAGAGACCTTGGGATAGTGTTCTACAATCTGATTATGGAAGATTGTCTTTCAAGAGAGGTAGTGTGCCTATGCACTGCCTGTGTTGAGAAGTGCATAAAAACACCATCAACAGAACTGACACTAGAAGGAAGGCCTGAGTGAAGATACTAAGTTAAAGGATAGAGTGAAGTTGGATCGAATCGGATCATACTCCCCGGAAAGGTTTTAGAGAGTTCTACGGGCAACACCAAACAAGGGAGAATTTGAAGAATTGCAGCCTCCGACAAGGGCAAAATGAGCACAAGGAAGTAGCTCCGCCTCTCCCTCTTCCTTCATTCCATCCACCTCCATTTTACCCTCACCTTCATTTGGCTGGCCTTCATCTTCCACCCAACCATCTCAAACAGCATTTTCACCTCATACCTCCGGTAGCCAGGGGTTCGCTCCTCTCCCGGCCCTTCCAGCCCAAGGCACAGTCCAGGCAGCCATAGCTCAAGGGCGGCCCCACATTGTGGTTGTATTGCCAATACAGCCCCAAATCCCTATTCTCCAACAGCTAGTGCCACCTCTGCCTCCCCACATGGCTTGGCTTGCACATAACCCTTCACCGATACATTTTGCTGTTTACAATGATATGCCCAAGAATCCGAAAGGCTTCTGTTCAAAGTTCCATCCACGCGATATGCAAAGAACAGCTGAAGAGCATATCAAGATATTCAAAACGACGATCACCGAAATGCAAGTGGACCACGAGGACGTTGCATGTCGCCTCTTTCCGCATTCATTGGGAGAAGAGGCCTTCTATTGGTACATCAATTTGCTGAGGGGATCTATCACCTCATGGAACCTGATGAAGAATGCCTTTCTGCAGAAATACAAGATCTCTGTCAACCCCGCGGACCTTTACCAACAGTTCATGTCCATCA
Source organism: Sequoia sempervirens (assembly GCA_007258455.2). NCBI lineage: Eukaryota > Viridiplantae > Streptophyta > Pinopsida > Cupressales > Cupressaceae > Sequoia > Sequoia sempervirens. Next base: position 311,930,023 of record VDFB02270651.1, on the reverse strand, counting down.
GAAGGGAGGTCAACAAAGCTATTGGCTCCTTCAATGACCGCTTCTATCGGGCTCACATGAGGCTTTAGGATCCATACATCCACAATGATGCGGCTGCTCTCCTGGTCTACTATGCGGCGCTGGACAACCTCACGTCAGCCTTGGTGAAAAGGATGCGCCCACCGCCCGCTACCCTACTGGCCGCCTATGCAGAAGCTGCTGTCGCTAGTGCAGACTTGGGGCAAAATATCTCCGGCCCGCTACCCTCTTTGGGGCCTGTCGCCCACCCGATGCAGATCCAAGGGCTTAATTAGGCGTTTGCTCTTTAAACCCCCCTTATGAACCAGGTACCCCAATTGCCTATGGTGTCGCATCTAGGGCAGCCGTTGAACTATGCACCTCCCGCATCTTCCTATTTGTAGCCCCAGCAGTAGTACAACTATTCCCAACAGCCCCAGGCACCATTGTACCTGTCGGGACCGGACTTTCCCCCAACCTATCAAAATCAGCCGGCGGCCCTACCTGTTTTTCTCCAAAATCCAGCCTCGTCGCCTGGAGGCACGACTAAGAAGGACAAGATAGAGGAACTAACGGAAATGATCAAGAAAATGTCTAGGGAGATGACACATCTGAAGAATCAGAATAACAAGTTGCAGGCCTCCCAACGTAATTTCCTGGCCAATCTCAATCGAGACAGCCAAGACAATAGGGACGGCAGAGATAATCGTGTAGGCACTTCCTCCAGGCAGAATTATGAGAGGGGACAAAACACCAATCAAAATACGAAAAGGAGACCTTCTTAGAGGCAGAATCGTACATGGAACACCAGGCCCAACAACGGTGGTGTCCCCATGCCATTCGATCAACCGGCAAGCAATGACAAAACATCCAAGGGTGTGTATCTGGTTGAAGCAGCATTGTCTGAATGGTGTCGACTTCACAAAACCAGCAGGCATTCTGAGCTGGATTGTTCCGAGTTCCAAACGGCTGCTGAAATATTCCAGGTGGAGGTACAAAATGCAGTCGACAATGCCAACTGCAGGGACATAGTCCCATCTGAGCCCTATGATTTCTCATGTCTGGTGGTCAATTAGGCACCATTTCCGCGAGGAGACCGCAACGAGCCCGAAGTCGAGCCTACTCCCATTAAGGATGAAGAAGCGCAAGAGGTAAGTAATGAACAAACTTTGGCTTAGCTTTTTGATTCAGTAGATAATGGTCTGGTAGACGAAGAAGAATCATTTGTGGATGAGGTCCACATGTTCCATCAATGATCGAGCCCCTACTTCCTTAGGAATAGACAAGCGGGCGGACCCTTCACAAATTCTACCCCACTAAACAATTTTGCCACTCTGCCTGACCCAAATGCCAGTAACCCTGGGCTTCCTCACATACCTACCCAATACCTCAACAAGAACCAGTCTCAAAACCAGTTGCAAAATCAGCCTCAAGGCCAACCTCAAAATCTGTCTAGCCAAACAAAGGTCCAAACCCCTAGTTCTACTATAGGCCAAGCCTTTAGTTCTGAAATCGAGCAAATGGGTGAATATGTGGCGAAAGAGTTCAAGAAGGTAAAGATCAGTTTGTCAGCCTTCGAATTACTCAAGGTTCCTGCCGTGAGGCACGCCTTCTTTAGGGTCCTCAATGGAACTCCGTCCTCTAATATGACACAAGAAACCTCAGCTAAGAGGGTAACCTTGTAGGAGCCTAGGAAAGAATAGGAGATACAGGACGATACCGGAAGAAGGAGCAATGTGCCCGTAAATCAGTTGGCAAGTAGACACATTGAAAATGAGCCAGAAAGGGCTAGTAGGCAGCCTCCCAAGGACCAACTGTTTAAGAAGACCAGGGATATGGATAGTGATAGGAATAAAAGCCAAATAGCTCAAATGGACACACCTGTGGGCATCCTCCAAGGGAGACCGAAAACTCCCCCTTTCCTGACCACCATCAGGATCTTCAGAAAAAAATTTGCATAACTGCTTGCTCGACTCAGGAGCTTCTGCCAACGTCATGCCCTTGGCCGTGTGCAAGGCTCTTAGCATCACTCCCACGCCTTCAAAGAGAAAGGTGACCCAGCTGGACAAAATAGAGATCAACATCGTGGGCGAAATAAACTGTATTCCGATGCAGATTGCTATAGACCCACGGATACAACAGGTCATTGATATCCACGTGGCAGATATTCCTGATGCTTATGGAATTATTTTGGGAAGGGAGTTCACCAAGGCGCTAAATGGGTACACTACCACTGACCTTTCTCACATGTGGCTGCCGTGGAAGGGGTTGCCCAATCAAATCCGCATCGACCGTGAACCCCGTATGAAGTATATGATCACGGAATACAATAATCTCAACAAGGTGTTGTTCGCCGAAACCAATTTAGGGAATTATCCCCCGTTTGCCTACCAAAATGAGGTCAGGCCTCAGGAAGAAAGTGCAGATGAAGTATTGCTGATGTTGTGTAGTCCTTTGACTAGTTCTACACGAATGCCCATAGACATAGAAACATTGGCAGAAGCTGATGATGAGCCGGATAAGGATGATGACTGGGGGTTACTCGATGGATTCCAGGAGTTCATGGAAAAGTGCGCAAGGGATCAGCTCAGTCTAGGAGCCCGAATGAATTTCCAGGATCTCTTGTTGCCAAATTGGTGCAGGGTTCATAACTCTGCTCACTCTGAGTTCGACTGTTGCTTGTGCCAAGCAGCAGTGGTGAATGTTGGAAAATCAGCTACCCCCCAAATAGAAACGCTAAAGGAGACACTAGCGGAACTGCCTATTGATCATTGCCCCAAACTAGAAAGCCCCCCTCAGATCATAGGGCCCACCGCCCAGCCGAAAGGGAACGGAAGTTCAATCAGACCTTAAGACAAGGAATCCTCCGCGTGCTGGACGCTCCGATTTGATGAATCGAAGTCAAGGCAAGGAGCTGGAGCAGGGATTGAACTCATCAGTCCAACAGGTAAAACATTTCTCGCTGCCCACCGATTGCAGTTTTATTGCACTAATAACATAACAGAATATGAGGCCTTAGTCCTTGGCCTTCTTATGGCCTTGAAGAAAAACGTAAAAGTGTTGCAAGTCTTCAGGGATTCCGCGCTCGTGGTTAAACAGGTTAAGAAGTTGTACTCCTGCCATGATCGGAGGCTCACGAATTACAGGCACAAAATTTGAGATCTCTTAGAGGGCCTAGATGCATTCAACATACAATTGATCCCTCGTGCTCAAAATCGCACAGCTGATGCCTTGGCTCAAGCAACCAACACTCTACAACCCCTCTCGTTGTCTGGGCTCAAAAAATTCACTATTGAGCTAACATCCATGCCATCAGTCCCGGATAATGTCACCCACATGCATGTCTTCAATGACGACAAGCACATCCTTCAATTCATCACAAGTTTCGACGTTTTCGCAGCTCAAATAATTGACGAAGCTGATCCACGGGAGGCTGAATTAGACATAGAAGTGGTTATTAACCTCAAGACCAACACAATCCCCAGAGGTATGGTTTAGCTAGAACGCATATTCAACTTGGATCAGATCAAAGATCAAGATCAGCAAACGAAAAAGGAGGCCATCAGTAACCAGTGCAATGCACACAACCTTGGGACAGCTGAGGAAACCTAGAATATTTTTATTGGCAAAGTGTGCACGCCTCAGGAAAAAAGAGGAATTACGGATGCATTGTGAAGATATCATGACATGGTGGCATGGAGTTATGAAGATTTAAAAACTTATGACACCTCTATCATTACACACACCATCCCTCTTAAGGCAGAAGTGAGGTCATTCCGCCAACGTCAACGCCTTATCAATGCCTTGCTGGAACCTGTTGTTTATAAGGAAGTGCAAAAGTTGCTCTCAGCAAGAATCATTTTTCCCGTCAGGCACTCTACGTGGGTGGCTAATTTGGTCCCGGTCAGGAAAAAGAATGGAGAGATTAGGTTGTGTGTGGATTTCCGCAATCTAAATCGTGCCTCGGAGAAAGACAACTATCCAGTGCCTTCACTGGATGAGGTGTTTCAAATCGTCAACGGCTCCCAGATGATGTCCTTCCTCGACGGATACTCCAGGTATAACTAGGTAATGGTGCAATATGAGAATCGTCACAAGATAACGTTCACCACTAAGTGGGGGATGTTTGCGTATAGAAGAATGTCGTTTGGGCTCATCAACGCTGGCGCCACCTTCCAACGCGCCATGGATATCGCCTTCAAAGACCTAATTGGAAAGTGCATAATTATCTACATGGATGATTTGACCATATTTTCTAAAAGGCGAGGTGATCACGTCTCTGACTTATGCAAGGTATTTCAGAGGTGCAGGGAATTCAGGGTTTCTCTCAACCCCAAGAAGTGCATTTTCGGAGTGACTGAAGGTAGACTACTCGGGCACATCATTTCGGAATAGGGAATCTCCATTGATCCTGAGTGCATCGAATCCTTACTAAAAATTCAGCCCCCAGGCAGTAAGAAGGAATTAAAATCTTTCTTCAGAAAGATCAACTTTGTCTGAAAATTCATCACAGGTTTTGCGGAGATTGTCAAACCTCTCAATGCCATGCTCAAATAAGACGCCAAAGTTGAATGGACACCTGACGCTAAACAATCCCTTGAAGAAATCAAATGGGCTGTTGCTGAGGCACCTGTGTTAGTTAGCCCGGATTATCTGAAGCCATTTTACATTTACTCATTTGCCTCAGAGCATTCCTGTGCTAGCATGTTGACCCAGAAGGACGACGAAGGAAACGAGCATCCGATCACCTTTATGACTGCTCCCCTCAAAGATGCTGAATTACATTACCACAACATAGAAAAGTAGGCGTACGCTCTCGTCAGAGGAGTGAAGAAATTTAGACACTACATTCTACGCAACAAGGTGTTTGCCATTGTCCCCGACCCAATAGTAAAGACACTGCTCATGCAAAATGAATTGGGCGAACGAAGGGCTAAGTGGGTCACCCTGCTCCAAGAGTATAATATCGAGATCCAACTGATGAAACTGGTGAGACAATAGGCACTCACCCGCACAATTGTCGAAACAACCGCTGAGGCTGGGCCTGAGCTCACGGTACAGCAGTATCAGCTTGAAGATGTCTCCCCGGGAGAGTGGTACCAAGATGTCGTTTACTATCTGTTGAATCACAGGTGTCTGCCGCACCTGGAAGGAGTCCAAAAGAGGGCCCTAAGATTGAAAAGTAATGGCTACATGTTACAGGGTTCCATTCTCTATAAGAAGAATCATGAGGGCGTTTATCTGAGATGCCTTGGCAAGGAGGAAGCAGAACGCGTTTTGAAGGAGTTTCACAATAAATTTGGTACGGGCCATGGCTCGGGTTCTTCTACAGCACACCAAATATTAAGAGTAGGGTGCTATTGGCCAACTGTCTTCAAGGATGCCCATTGCCATGTTCATTCATGCCATACGTGCCAGACTGTTGCCACTAGGGAGAGGAATGTTCTTGTCCCACTGTAGCCCGTGCTGGAGGTAAGGCCCTTTGCACAATGGGATCTTGACTTCATCGATCCGATAGGCCCTCCATCGTCTGCGGGACACAGGTACATTCTTACCACTACTGATTATTGTACTAGATGGACGGAAGCAATAGTATGTAAGCAATGCACCACTGAAGTAGTTATTGATTTCTTGGAAAGTTTCATTTTAAATCATTTTGGTTGTCCGTATGCTTTGGTATGTGATAATGGACCTGTATTTGCTTCATTAAAATTTGCCAGTTGGGCGTTTGACTATGGGATTGCCCTCAAATTCTCATCCAATTACTATCCTCAGGGCAATGGCCTTGCCGAATCCATGAATAAAAATTTGATTACTGTAATCAAAAGGTTGTTAGATAGGAATCCCAAGGACTGGCATACCCAGCTTCGTTTCACCCTTTGGGCTTATCGCACTCGCCACAAGGCCGCCCTTGGCAATTCCCCGTTCCACCTTGTCTATGGTTTAGAGCCTATATTTCCCATCCATCTGAAGATTCCTACCCTCCAGTTCATCAATGATTTTTACAAGGGAGGAGATCGTAGGGAAGCTCAATTAGCTGAACTCTTGCATTTAGAGGAAGTCTGAAACCATGCCATAGAAAATTTTGCCAAACATTAGGGCATAGTGAAGAGATGGTTCGACCGCCGAGCCAAAATCAAGGCCTTTAGAATTGCAGATTTGGTCCTATATTGGGACAAGGCCCATGAGAAGAAAGGGGGACACAACAAATTCGACAAGCTTTGGCTTGGCCCCTTTCAAATAGCTGAGATTTTGGGAGATAATGCCTTCCGCCTAAAAACCTTAACTGATGAGAACATCCCATTGCCAGTAAATGGGCAACACCTGAAGCATTACTTCCAGGCTTGAACTCCTTCAAGCTCTTCATTGTAAGTACCTATACATAGGTTAGGGTAGTTGCTTTCTTGCTTGTTTGTGTTTTGTTTGCATCGATTTTGTTTTCTCCCTCCCGGTGGTTTTGTTTCGAAAGACGTTTCCTACTCCTTTGCGGTGGCTGTGCTTGCTTGACGAGCGGTTCACTTTGCTGTCCATTCTTTGTGTTCTTTGGCTAAATATTCACTTTAGACTATCAGTCTTTGAAAGCTATCCGCGAATGATTTCCTTGTTTGAACTCTGCTCAGAATTTGACCCTTCACTGGATCTTCTTACCCGCATCTCGGATCTCGCACAAAGCACATAATAATAAATTCTGAAGGACCGTACTATGGTTGTTATGACACCCTAGTGAGTGAAAAATCTTAAGTCTACTCCAGTGACCACTGCAGTCTCAAACCCATTGTAGGCTTCAATTCTTACCCGATCGAACTAAATGGTAAAAGAGAATTGAAATATCAAAGCGAAAAGAGGAAAAAAGAATTCTAAAAAAAGAAAATAAATGACCGTATGGGTGTTCGGGTAACTCTATCGAGGCTATGGACCGCCCGGCTAGTAGTAGAGCAATATCCATGAGATTGAGCGATAACTTCGTCGGGGTTATGGACGCCTGACTGGCAGCGGGGCAATGTCTAGGTTATTTTTGGTGTTAGGCAATTTATGTAGCTCATTCGGTTGAATTGGTAACCCTGGTCACTATCCCAAGGAAAGGAATTAACTCACTTCACACACACTTCTGAGATGTCCTGTAAGCTGACCCAATTAAGGATCTCGTTCTCCCGGATTCATCTTTGGAAGCCGCTCCTGGTCTGTGAAACCAGAGATTCTGGGTCCTGAATGAATATTTATCCCTAGAACACTCATGAGCGTTCCCCAGCGAAGTCGCCATTTGTTGTGCCCTTAGCACACACGCCCTGTTCGGAACAGGGACCCTCATTTCTTCCTCCTCACCAGGTCCTTTGGGGTCGCCTCGTTTTGCATGCCCCTCTTTTTTTTATGTTTCGCATGATCGATGTTGCTCCAAGGGTTCATCATAAATTGATCATGCCCCTGCTTTTGGTCTTTGCTGCTTTTCGGGGCCTCAGGGGGTTCCTGTGGCATTTTGGCTCTGGAGCGCCTCCGGACCCTTCCGGCCCAGGGCCTTCGAGGTTCCCTTTTCAGGCTTCCCTTTCGCCTTCGCCGTCCTTTGCGGCATTCTCTGGGCATCTTTCCGCCCCTCGGGGCCTGCCCTGCCGCCCTCCGTTTGAAATTCGTAGTGAGCTTTCGGGACGGTGCGTGCCCCTTTGGGCCCCGAGCCCCAAAAGTCTGCATCCAGACTTTCGTCCCGGGCTCGCCGTCTCCGACGACGACCCTCCAGCGGCCGACCGCCCCTCGGACCCTGCCTAGGCTTTTTCCGTAGGTATCTCATTTCTCCCTGCCCGCCCACCATTAGGCTTTCCGCATCCGGATGTCCAGAATTCCACCCCCGGTCTTCTGTGGCATTTCCACCGTCCTCCACAGCGGATCCTTGCCAGCCTCCCACCCTCCGGACCCCAAGGCTCTCCTCGTCGTTACCGCGGAACAACATGGAAATCTTTCGGCGGTGAATTCCTTCCGGCCTCCCGCCCTCCGGGCCCTGAGGCTCTCTTCGCCGTGGCCGTTCAAAGTTCATGAAAATCAAATGGCGGGCATCGCACCGCGTCCTTCTGGCCGCCGGGTTCTGGAGCTCCTACCACCGCCGCCGACCTAAATTCAAATCTCACCAACTTTCGCGCGGCTGTAGAATCATTAATTGCAGGCGTTAATGGCGGTTGGGGTATAAAAAGCCTAATGCGCCAAAGTCATTTTCACAATCCGAATTGAAGCGAATTGCAAAGCCAAGCATCTGGAGCCCACCACGAAGAACAGCGTCACGATCGTCACCTCAAGCATCACTCCGTCGACCCCCAGTGGATCCCACACCTCACCACCGAGCATATTTGAGGTAGGCCATCCCCATTTTCCCTCCCATCTTTTTCATCATTTTGGGGTATTTAAATGAATTAAATAATTGGTTAGGTTGGAATAAATGGAAGAACACAAAGTCGCGCCCATAACCCATGTGTTAAAAAAAGAACAAACCTAACGGAAATGCCCTCGCCGCAGATTTGGAACTTGTCCGTGGCACGGCCGTTCTTCGTACAGGGCAATCCGCTACCCCAGGTCCGATTCCCGTCTCCGCCGTCAAAGTTCAAAGCGTCAAAACACCCGCGGACAGCAATCCTCCTATCCGGACCTGGTCCATCGGGTTTCCCCGCTCGAGCTTTCGTCCGCTTTTCACCGAGCTTGAACTGCAAAAACACTCCACCTCCCCGGCTCCTAGGCCCTGCCTGCCTCTCCGTCATTGCCTTGATCTTTTGAAACCGCTGCTTTCGCGCTCTCGGCCCCCGGCTACCGGATTTCCGTCCTCGGAAGTCCGTGAATCTCCTGCCATGGGAATTTCCGCTCCGTCTGTCCACTTGTCAGGCCCCAGTGGCCGGACTTCCGCCCTCGGAAGTCCCCCTCTTGCCCGCTGTTGTTTTGAATGAAAATTCTTCCCCGTCCGCCCAGTAGCTGGAATCCAAGCCTTCGTATGCCATTTAAATCCTGCCACGACTCCTCGCTGCCGTGGGACCTTTCGGGCCCGGCCGTCTGGAGATCCATTCTCGAAACTCCGTGATGGTTTCGTTGTCCTCCACGACGGACCCCCGCCGACTTCCCGACCTTCGAGTTCCGGGCTCCCGCTCGCCACCGCCGTCTTCCAAAATCAACGAATATCTCACAGCTGCCGGCGTGTCACGTCGTCCTGGCCTGCGGGCCCCGTCACATCAGAGGCTTCCAAGGCTAAACGAACTCATCGCCCTCCTTTTTGCTCTCCGAGCTCCAAAGGGTCATCCGCCGTAGACTATAGCCATATCCGTTCTCGGCCGTCTGCCTTCTGGATCCTGGTGTCTGGGCTTCCGTTGTCGGAAGTCCGCCGCCCGATCGCTGCTGCTAAGCGGAATTCCCTGCTCGGAACTCCGCCCTCCGGGCTCCGGGCTGTCGGGTGCCCTCAGGTTCTGTAACTCGAAATCACCTGCCGGACTCCTTCCGGTCTTTTGTCTGACGTTTGCCGTCCAAAACAGCGAAGTCTTAGCACCTTCCTGACCTGACCGGCTCGAGCCTCTGTAGAAAATTAACCCAATAATGGCTGTCCTTTCGCCGCCCGAGCCCCGAGCCCCGGGGTTCCGCCTCCAAGTTTCCGTCCACTGTTCGCCGCCACCGAATGCCTTCTCCTGCCGGCTTCCCAGCTTGAAGCCTCTGATGCCCCTCAGATCAATCCAGACAAGCTCAAGTCCAGAATCTGACCTCAACCCACGTCTTAAATTTTTCTCTTCTCCATCATGAGCCTCTTGAAACATTAAAATTTGGCCAAGGAGGGTCTGCGGGAGCTTTCCGTTGCATTTTCCCTTCTAGACAGCATTCGTGCCAGGGAAGTCTGGCCCTCTGGGCCCAGATTGTCCAAATGCCCTGAAACGAAGATTAATAACAGCTAAGGATAAAATTTACGATATACTTGATTAATTATTTAGGTGTTATCTTTGAGATATGGACTAACATGAACGTTGTTGATGTTTTGTTGCACTAACTTTGCCCTTGCTTGCAGAATATATGGAATCGGCTGTAGGAACTTCAGGGGCCTCTGCCGAAAAGGATAAGGGCAAGAAATCAGGAAGGACCCCTCGGGGAAAAGAAGATAAAGATCAAATGAAGTACCAGTTCCAGGGCGAGCCACTCCAGTCAAAGGTCTCAACAGACTGGAAGGAGATCTCAGATACAAACATTGGTCAGGTGGACATAGATGAGTTCACTCAGAGGGTCAAGGTCAACCCTACAACAAAGAACGCCAGACTAATAAGGCAGAGTGGAATCGCCAAGGCTGTCGGCTTCCCTCCCTCTCTAGTGGCACCCGAACTGGTGATGGCTTGCCGAGAAGCCTATCAAAGAGACACCAGGACGATTGTGGATAAAGAGTGGAACATCCTAGCCGACATGTCGCCAAAAGGAATCACGAAAACATTTCACATTCCCACGTTCCCACATATGGAGGTCCCCACATTCGAACAATGCCAAGCGACGTGGGATGCTAATCCTGCAGGGTGCAAGAAATCGATCAACCTCCTTTGGCTTAAGGAGAAATGGGGTAGCGCTGCGAAGGTTCCCCATGAACTCTTTCGCAATGATTTCCACGAAGACTATCACGACCTGGTAACTATGCTGAGCAAGGTCATCGGTCTCCCGGCAGCCGCCTACTTCCAAGAGTGGATGGCCTACTACATTGAGCAGATCCTGCAGGGGAATGAGGATGTTAACACCAAGGTCTCATTCGACTGGGGAGGAATCATTAGCAATTGCTTCCATGAACAATTCGTCAACGTCAAGAAAAGCTCTAAGTTTTACATGACCTCCTACCTGGTATACTCCCTGGCAAGCCAAAGACAATACAGTGGATTATTTGTCGCACCAGATCAGGGGCACAAGCGAGGGCTCAAGCCATTCGACAAATACCCTCAACTTCAATACCGCAACTTCAAGAAGGAGTACTGCCAGGTCAATGACGCCTTCATTGGCCATATCATCAGATTGATTGCCGAAGACTTCGAGAGAAGAGTCTCCCATAGCACCAGGGCGTTCTTAAAGGAGAATGTCTTCCTGTTCATCCAGTTCCCCAAGTTCACCTACATCTGGGCCCAGGGATTCACGGAACGGCCGAACAGATTGCCGCGGTATCCAAATGATAGGATCATTCTCCTAGAACTTTCCCGGTAGCTCCAACACATCCAGGCCATCTTCAGCAATAAGCACGTAATAGGGATCCCCTATCCCATGACCCTCAGCCAGGGCCTGTATCGACTGCAGACATCTCAATGTGCCAGCAATTCTGAGAGGGAGCTCAAGGAATATAATTTTGAATGGTACACAGCTCGCCCGCGGATGGACCCACATGGCCATGTCAGGAAAGCACTGGGGCCGGCGTACGCCCACCAATACCATATTGAAGATTTCTGGGTAGATTACAAAGATGACAAAGAGGTACATGCAAGGCACTACATGCGCATGACCGTACAGTTCTTAAGAAGAGTGCAACCGTTCCAGGTATCGGTCCAGCTCGAGGAGGATGAGTCCACTGTCATGCACCCAAGGTACCTGGTAGTTGCTGACCTGCCAGTACCATCTATTGACTGGGTCGAATAAGAGGTCGATGACCTAGACACCATCACCCAGCCGATCATAACTCGCACTAAGGAGTGGGTCGATGGGTGGGTGGTGCAACTAAAGTGACAAGGAGTGGTCCTAGCATATGAGGCGCTCAAGAGTGAGCCAAGCCCCATGGAGGACGTTGCCGCCACCACATCAGCTGGTGAGACTTCCAAGTCTCCTCCAGTAACCAGGTCTCAAAATAGGAAAGGAACAGAGACCGCACAGTCGGCAGACCCGAAGGAGTAGGCAAAGAAAGAAACGGGAGGCTCATCTCCCAAAAGGCTCAAGCAGACAATACCTACAACAGAATCGCAACCTCCATTAGCTCTCTCTGCCCCTCCTGTTGCACCACCCACCTCCCAAGCTATGGTCGCCGCATCTCCACCGGCAGTGGACATTTCTGTCCATGTTGGCCCTTCTCCCCCAGCCGGGTTGGTGGTCGTCATTGATTCCTCTTCTAGCATGACCACTCCTCCTTCCTCTGCCACCATGTCTCTAATCACATCCCTCCCTCTGGCAACAATAATGTCGCCTGTTCCCCTTGCCACTATACCTGAGGCTATTACGTGGCACATGCAGAGTCTTCCCCCTGAGCTCTCATAGATCCTAATGGACCCGGCACTCTAAGCAGCCCTTGCCCAAGCCATTGCGACAACTCAGCCTTCACAACCACCAATAGGGCCGCCAGCCATGGAGGCCACAATGCAGATTTCAAAAGAGTTGGAGGAGCAAGAGCAGGAAGCCTCAAAGCCTATTAAGGAGGAGGCTGATGAATATTATGAGCACCCTAAATACGAGCACCGAACCATCGACAGGGTGGTTTATGAGGAGGAGGAAACAGGCTCTTTTGAGAGCGGGGATGAAGAGGATGGCTCGGGCGCCAAAGAAATTATCCAAACTTTCGATGAAGACCTTGAGGAGGAGTCGGCTCAACAGCCAAAGGACATTGGGGAAGAAGCAGAAAAATCACCACCTGGTGAAGAGAGGCAACCACCGGAGGAGCGACAGATAAAAGATATCACCAAGGCTGAGACGCATGTTGCCAAGAGCCCCGAGGCCGAGGCTGCTGAGGAAGAGAAAGAAGAGAAGACAGAAAGGGAAGAGGACCCCACGCGGCAACCATCCACCGGGCTACCCATCAAGGACCTCGTGTTTATCCGTGACTCTGACAAAGAGGAGGAAGAAGCTACCAAAGAAAAGGGAGAACCCCAAAAGGAGAAGGAGGCGGAGGTCTTACCTTTGATGAGGAAGTGTGAAGGCAGCCATGATGCACCCAAGGATAAATCTGCCATGCCCGACTGGTTGGAGAAATAGCTTGAAAAGACAACCCCAGTGCTAAAAGACCCAAGGGCGAGATTGGAAGCCATATTGGCTCGATCCCTGACCACAACAAAGAAGGAGAAGAAGCCTAAGGTCCGATCCAAGATAACCATGGATGCTTCCGGCTCCCGAGCAACACAAATTGCAACGCCTATAGTTGGCCAAGCAGGGGTGAGTTACAGCATCTCCACCATTGACTTGGGGACAGCAACCAGGGAACAAAAGGTCAAGCACCTTGAGGAGTCGGTGGCCACGATGGTGCACCTGATCAAGTAGGATAAGGTATCCAAGGATGAACTCAAAGCGTAGATTGCTGCCCTAACAGACTATATACAGTAATGGTCCTCAGTGGACGACCTGCCCACCACCTCCACAGCTGCACCGCAGTTGCTCTCCAAAGAACAAATTGACAAGATGGAGAGGAGGAAGAACGTAGAGAAAATGACTGAGGATTGGTTCCGATGGGTCACATATGTCAGAAACATGGGAATCAACAGGGCTATGCAGACAGCCAATAAGTTCTTGGACCTGGTCCAATCCCTGGAAAGCACGAAGAGGCTCTGCACCAATTTCCCTGCAACATACGACTCCACCTTCTCAAGAATTGAAGCCATTCTTCAGATGCCTGAGGATACGTGGGAAGAGAAGCTAGAACTGAAGAAAGAAGATCATTGGTTGGTGGATGTGTGGCGCAGAGACCTTGACAACCAGAAGGAGAGGTTGGAGCAAATCCTGGGTAGAGTGGATCCCGATATTGAATGGATCAAGGAAATTCAGTCGAAGTGCGCCGAATATCTCAAGCTGATGACGGGGTACGATATGCCCATAGTGCAAATGGATGCCGAGAAGATCAAACCATACTTCGAGGAGAAGATGAAGGACGGGACAGCCGGAGAAATTACAACGGAGTTCCTAAGTTTTGCTGCCCGTTCCTTCGATCGATCAGAGCTATTCAAAGACCAAGGCTCGAAGTATGACAAGGATTGGAAGCGGCTGGAAGAGAACGCTAAGGAATGGAGCTACCAGGCGTTAAGATGCGAGATCCTAGAGATAGACAAGCTCCAGGTCGTCATCCTCAAGTACATAGAACACGCAGCTTCCGAGGAGCAGGAGGACAGCCCAGCCAAAGAAGAAGATCTCCCTTAAGAGTAGCTACAGCCAAGAAAATAGCAATTAGCTACAGGACGAAAGAGCAATAGTACCATCCACTAGATGACGAAATAGGGAAAGAGACAAAAAATGTTTTTAAATTGTAAATCTATTTGGGGGTAGGTGAAACCCTATTTTGTAATGAATCTTGGCCACATAATGAGAATGAATCTTGGCCATTCATTTAACCTTTTGGAAACTATAAATAGAGCACTCCCCTTATTTGCAAGAGTGGGAGTTGAGTTGTTGTAAAGGCATGCTGCAGAAATTTATAAGAAATATAATTGACTTGGTGCATTTCCTTGATTTCTCTCATGTTACTTAATTCATTCTCCAATTTCACATGTTTAGCTTAGATCTTATGGCTGTTTAGTTAGTTGTTTACTTTATTTGGATAAATCTTAGGAATGTTGTTGGGTGATTGTGAAAATTCCTGCTTTGTTGATGATCCCTTAGTCCATACTTTTTGCTGTTTGCTGAAGGTAGATAGCTGTGCAAAGTTAGCCTGGACTTGATTGTAAAGCTGTCCTAACTCTTTATCTTTGATTCATGCATGTATGTGGTGGATGAAGGATGAAATATCTGCAGCCCTTAGAAGATAGCACAATTTCCATGATACTGTGAAATCCCTGGTTAAGTGGGACATTGTTTTGAGGAATTGTCCATTGCAGGAACTCCATTGTCACTATTCATAGCGAGCTTCAGACCTAGGAACTTTTCCCCTCCTTTGCCCGTTTTCCCCTTTTTTAGTAACTGATCAATACCAAGGTTCATTGCACATTGTAAAGCCAAATCCAACAATTAAAATGGAGTTCAAGATTGCTGTTTGAACCCACAGCCAGTGCATATCAACTTCCCATCCTAGGGACTCCTTTTCAAGATCTGACTTCACGCTTTGTGTCCACACTTTGTATTTCTGTAAGACCGCCTTGTGATTCCAGCAAATCACATTAAACTACTGAGGTATCTAAGCACTGTCATGACCTGACATCCGAGAGACCTTGGGATAGTGTTCTGCAATTTGATTGTGGAAGATTGTCTTTCAAGAGAGGTAGTGCGCCTATGCACTGCAAGTGTTGAGAAGTGCATAAAAACACCATCAACACTATTATCGCTTATCCTAATTATTGACAATAGTGCAACCTTCTCCAACAGTAATTAAGCTTGAAAACAGCTTCCCAAAAAAATTCTCTGGCTCTCACTAGTTGATAGCTTGCTTCTCTTAAACAAATAAAATACCTCTTTCTCACAAAAGACCACTCCTTCCTCGCTCATAACACAGATGTATATGGCTGGTAATATTTCAAAGGTAATAAACAAAAAATGATGTATGACTCTTGGGTATGACTCTTGGGTATGTGCAACTTGACGTAAAAATTTGAATAAGTTATCTATATTATTTCAAAAATATGTAAGAATAGAATCTGTAGAAAATTGAATGTAGTTTCTAAACTACTAAGTTTATTTTTTTTTAAAAGAAAACTATTTGGTGAAAATTTGAAATTTCAATGCAATAACTTACTTAAATTTCAGAGAAAAAATAAGAAGTAGGTGTTTGCCTGACCACCCTAACCACAATAAAATGATAATATTTTATTATAATATTTTAGACATAAGTAGAGGACTCATGTCTAGATGTGATGCATATTTTTTTATAATTTTTTTCCAAGTAAGAAGTCGGCTTCACTTCAGATCGAGCCTCTTCATGAATTTGCACCTCAATAATTAAATATTGTTAATACAAATCGTGCCCCTTCATTAAGTGAATTGTTCTCTATAAATTAAATAGCCGTTGGCTATAGTTTAATTTATCATCATGTAAAGGAGAATGGTTGGAAGGAGACACCTAATGCTGTATGATAGCATCAACAATTAGAAGATCAGGGATTCAAAAAAAAAAAAATATTGTCAAGACAGGATCAATTTTGTAGGGTTTTATTTCCCAGTTTTGCCCTGTATTTTATAAAGCTAAATTTTTCTAGGGTTTCTATGTGATTTTTTTTATCTGCCAGGTTTTCAAGAGGCAGAATTTTTGGTATAGCAGATGGAAATCATGGAGACCACAGAGATTATGAATTCAAGGGCAGGAATTGAGATGGGGATTGCCATCATGATAGGATTTCAGCATCCTTCAAACCCAATTTACTGTAAATGTATTGAAATAGAAACTATAGGGAGATTTGTTTTGGTTCATCTTATTTAAAAAAGTTCTACCCATTTCTGATAATTATAGTATGAAATTATCGATCAACCCATTCAACGAGAAGAGAAAAGTCTAAGAAAGGTAAGATTTTAGTCTAATATGTTTCAATAATTTGATAGCTGCCCTAAATTTAAGTCAGTTTGATGTTAACTATAGTTTTTCCAATTCTTTTTGGTGATGTGAATATTTCAGATTCAAGAACTTGAAGGAGAGGTAAGATTTTAAATTTTAATTGATCTGTCTTATAAATTATTTTGTTGTACAAAGTGTTATAGTCTAACATATTTTCTTTTGACCCTAGAGTGACATTCTAAGAGATTAGACTGGCCTGTCTGCAAAAAGCTCTAGGAATGATAAATATTCAACGTTATCTATTCAGTTCAACTTTATTACAGTCTTAAAGTCCTTAATAATATTCAACCTTGGGTATTTTTAGGTGGATAATTGTCCTGAAGGGCCTACAATGGAGTATATGAAGGATAAGGCATTTGGTCATAAGTCACTTTCCATGGTTTCAGTGAGTTCTATTTTTTGGAATCTATAAGCAGCCACATTGTTTTTTTTGTTGTGTTTTATTTCATTCTAATTCTGTTGTTCCTTTAAATTACTCTGCTGTAAATTATCATGGGCTTGTATGATGCTCTTTTCAATTCCATCAACAATGAAATCAATCATCATTGAACAAACCCAATACAAAACAAAATAGACAACATACTGAAGGCTACCTTCAGGATGAGCATGTGTGTGCATACCACATATGACTTAATTTTTCACTTTGTACAGCCCCCATGTACCTATTAAAGAAAAACATGAATCAACTTCTTGATTCTCAACTATAGGGCAACAAAGCTACTCTTGATAATCAAATAGCATATATTTGAAAGTCAAAGAACAGATGGCAAAAGAAAAAGGAAATCTTGAACAAAATGGAGATGATAGAACTTGATTTGGCAAAGCAATGAGCAAAGGTACAAGAATGGCGTGAGAAACTAAAAAAAAATGAAGGTTTGGAAAGAGAAAAGTTTGTGATAGAATCCTAGACTATGCATATGTAGGAACATTATGATGCAAAGATAAAAGTTGATAAAGTAAACTCAGATAAAGCTACACAGACAGTTGAGAAAGTCAAAACATATAAGAATCTTCCACAGGAATAGAAGCAAGAAAAAAGCTCTTTAACAAGGTTGTGTCACATTTTTATCAGCTTCACAAATTTACCTGTACCTCGTCGTCCCCAGATATCATCTCAACCTACTCTTCCATCTACACCTTGAACTATCATTAGACATGTATTGATAGAAATATAGAACAACTGGGAGAGAAAACTAGACATAGAAAGCATTTTGGTATTTTTTTTGGTAGACTTAAAAGTTAAATATGCATAGTTGTGCATAAAGCATGTGATAGACACATGAATGACTACGCAAGACCTAGCATACTAATAACTCTTGTTTTTTTTTAAGATTAGTGATAATTATGTAAGGTGAAAAGGCATATCATTGGGACCACTCATCACACCTACTAATTTCTCTCATATGTGTTTTTTTTTTGGGACAAAACACTAGGGGATACGTCCATGTAAAGACTGAGTCTTAAAGAGTACACCACATATGAGTATAATGAAAGCATTCCTGCTTATTTAACTTGTTTATAGCTGCTTATATTGTTTGTATGTCAGAATCTTAGATTTCCATTCTTGAATTTTCACATCAAATCAATAAATAGCAATCATGATATTTCTGTAATTTTGAATTGGTAAATAGACCACAAGATAACATCATATTTAATTAGCAATGACAAAATTTTGAGTGAAACATTTTAAAATTTGAAGATAGACTAGTGTGGCATGTACCCTGCACTACCTTGCTTATAAGACCATCATCAGTCATAGAGCTGCTAATGTTTTTGAAGAGCTCATACAAAGCTTCAACCTCAGTCACACTAACTGTATGCTCAAGTTCATCCAACAGTGAAGAAATGTAAGCAATGTAAATTCCAAAATAAACTTTCTTCAATTAATTAAAGAGAAAAATAAAGGCCCTTAAACTAAATGCAATAGTATGCATTATTATAGTGAACATTACTTATTCGTGCCAACTGCATTATAAACATCTCATATCAAAGAGATGATCTTGACGAGATAGAAAAACATGTCAATTAGTGCATTGCCATATTTAAAGATTTACCAAAGTGAGATTGTTGGTTTCTCAACACAAGAAATTGAGTTGTGTTACACACATAATGCATTAACGTTCTTTCTTTGAGAAAACATTTTAAGGACATGTTACATGCTTAATTTGTAATTCGTAAAGAATAATCCACATCTATGGTTATTATGTAGAGGACTATGTTGTGCCATTTACCGATTTATGTCTTATAACAAATAAACATTTTCTCTCTTATTTTGCTTCAATTAGCATCTTCATGCATCATGCTTTCCGTCAGATAGATGTAAAATTTCTATTGTGCAGAGAAACTGGATATACGATGATAGTAATAAAGAAATTTCTATGTATGTAGAATGCTTCAATTAGCATCACATGCTTCATGTTTTCCATCAAATAGAAGTTAAATGAATTAGTAAAGAAATTAATTAAAATGGCTTTATTTTTCCCTACATTTCCATATATTGACAGAAAGTTTGACATAGGTAGATTGAGCAGAATATCAGATAGAGTTTTATTAAATTTTAATATTTCATTTATGTAAACAAATGACTCAACTAGCTTGCTCTGCTTAGCCTGAGATTCAATATTTTTGAGCTATATTTTTTAACCGTTTCCTAAAAGTTTAATCAATTTGCTTCTACACAAATCCATTCTTTGCACAGACCAGGAATCATGATATGATAATGCTATCTATTTGGTTAAAAAAATCTAAATTTGGTAAATAGGCTTTCAACATGTTATGGGGACATGGGTTTGCAGAGCTCTGATCCTGAGCCATCTCAGCAGTAAGTGTTGAAACATACAACTAGAGCATTGATTGACCAACTCCATGAGCATGATGTTTTATTTAATTTTATTTGTCAAACCCTGTAATGCATTACTTTGGAGAGAGCATCAATCATTATGACATTTTTATGGGGAGCATAGCAAGGCAACTTTGAACCTGGGCTACCGAAGTGGTAAGTGCTACGACTTACTGGTAGACTAGCTGGACCAAATAGCCCATTTGAGACCTTGATTAGTAGTGAGAAAATTGTTGTCAAAGGAGCAGCCTGAAGGAAATGGTGCACTTGTTAGATGAAGCATTGGAAGGTACAAAATAGGGTATGCACTAGCTTTTCTGTTAATGATCCGTTCATTTTGGGTTTTTCTTTGTGTTTTATTTGGATGCTTGTTTGCGCAGGAAGCAGGTTTGCAATTAGCTGTGTATCAGTTCCTATGAGCACTTCAGGAAGGAATTAGTACTTTGATTTGGCATATTGAGGTGAAGGGTTTGGGATTGAAAAACTATGTTTTATAATTGTAATTTGTTTTATCAAAAAATCATTCAGTGCAGAAGATGACTATGACAGGGATTACTAAGACACTGCTGTGTGCAAAGGAATTCGTTGTATATCTTTTTAGATTGCAATTTCTGACCTCCTTATCATACATTATGTTTATCTCCTTTTGCAACACTAATTATGCTGTGTTTTGCAATTTTCTATTTTTAATCAGACCTTTATAATCTGTAGAAGCATTGACCTGTGGATGATTCAAATCTTTTTGAGTGGAATGTAGCAATAATTGGTATAATAATTTTTTTTGTTCTATCATATAGTAATAAATAGAATATAAGCAATCTTATTTGTTTGCTTGATTACAATAATTGAATCTTAATTATCTTCATTATGCTTTTCATTTCTTATAAGATACCATATTGCCCATACTGTAGATGAATATGAAGATCATTGGAAACATATTACATTGTTTCAAAAATTTCCAACTGGTGCACTGTGTAAAGAGGATTGATAAACTATGACAGGGATTACTAAAATTTCCAACTGGTGCACTATGTACAGAGGATTGATAAACTATGACAGGGATTACTAACATTGCTGTGTGCAACACAAAATCAACTGCAAAGAAACACCCAATGTGAATTATATAATACTATCAGCGTATTCCTTGCACCCCCTCCAGGCGCAAGTGCTAGTATTCTATTCAATTCATACTTACCAGCTTTATGTTGATTTCTGACAGGTTTAACAGCACCTTTCCTCCTCCAATCATCATTGTAGGCAAATTGTCACTATGATAAAGAAGGTTGGTGTTGTTTGGTTCGGGATCAGGCCCTAGCAAACAACAACTACAACTAGTCTTCAATTCGTCTTCGATGTAGTCTGTGAAGGGTGTGAAACCTAACAGGCACGACAAATGTTTTTGGTTATGGTCACCGATGTAGCGTAGATTGTCCTTGAAAATCCTATATCTTATGTTCTTTTCTCACTCATTTGTGTACACCCTTCTATTCTCGCCCACCCATTCTTCGAACCTCCTCATCATGCTTTCTTCACTCAAGAAATCTCGTGGGTTGTAGCCCAGGTCCACTAGCAATCCCATATAGAAAGAAAATGCTGCAAGACATAACAAAGTCAGTAAAGGGAACACAACTATTGCAATTCTAACCTCTGCACAGCTTTGTAAGCTAGTCGTAGCAAGAGGTTTATTATATAATCGTCGTACCATACACTACCACAATTTTGCTGTGTTCTGACATTTTCGCACCATGCCTATGACACCTATCTATTGGTGTAACGCTTACATCGTATGCAACCCAATCCTTGTTCTGACACTTTTTTTATTCCCTTGTCTGTTGTCTTGTATTCCCATGTTGGAGTCTAAAGATAGTGCCCTTTGGAGGTTACTGACTGCTGGCTCTCCTCTTTGTAACGACATCTTCTTCATGGAAATTTAGCTCACATGTGACACATAACCCACCAAGAGTATAATAGTCAGTTATTTCATTAGTATGCAATAAAATTTCACATTTTAAATAAAGTGAGACTATAGATTATCTAATTTATATATCTCTCCATAGATAAATTTACATATTTCTCTATATATATTAATCAAGTATAAGCTCAAATGAGATTTAGGAATATTTATGGAATAAAATTGTGTTTAAAGAAGACCAAAACTTATATATATATAGTCATCTAGGTCATGATGGAATAACAATGTATATTAGATTGGTGATTAGATTAGATGAAAAATTCTGTTAAGAATAACATGTCAAAGACAAGCCCACATCACAATCTCATCCATGAGAACTAATGGTTAAACTTGAGATAAGAAACATAGCTCTAAATTTAAGTATGTAGACACCAGCATAGGAATAGAGGTGGACATGCATGGGCTTGAAAATATAAATGAGGTACTACAAAGGTCATTAAAACAAGAAAGGAAATTACAAACCTTAGTAGCATCTAGGAAAAACATTAATAAAAATACAAATCAATCTTTCAAAATAAAGAAATAGTTCAAAAGGAACCCTAGCTTCAACAAGAATGAAAGGAATAACTCATTTGAAAGGATGCCACCACATAATTAGAATCAAAGGAATAATAGAAACAATAGCAACATAGAAAAATTCAATAGGAATAATAAAAGAGAATTCCACAAGAAAATGAACCCAACATGTTTCCATGAACTAATGAATAACCTCCCTATGAATCAGGTGTAGTAGGGACCACCAAGTGGGTGGCTTATATGTGGGGAAAATCACTTTTCTAGGGAATTTTTGTGGATGCAAGGAAAAATTAGGGTGAACCAACCTCAAATGGGTCCACAAAGGGTTCATGCAAAAGTAAGGAATTGAGGTACCCAATTTTAGAATGTGCCCTTAGAAACATCAAGTACACTTTTTGAAAAATAAATTAAAATTTTAATTGAAATGGGATCATCAATATGTTTCATTTCACCAAAAAATAGTAAAAAAAAATGTCATTAAATGTTAAATAATATCAAATCAACATCACTAGTGTACAATGGGAAGAGGGTAATTAGGGAAGTCACCTGATAGGACCTTTGCAAAAAAAATGTGGTTCCTTGCAAAACATTTCAAAAATTTTGAGTTCCATTGGCCATTGCATAGCTAGGGTTTCTTAATCTAAGTAATTGGATTCACCATAGGGAAAAAACCCTCTTTAAACCCCAATAGTTTCAAGCCCTTAGCTTTTCCTTGTGTTTTCTTATTGACCTATTATTGCCCATTTTTGCTCCTCTAAGTAATAACTCATGTCATTGATACATGTGTCAACCGACCCCAACATCCTAGTCGAACTTGTCATATCTTGTCTAAAATATTTGCCTCAATCCTAAGTCTTGTGAGCTATAAATATTAATATATTATGTTCAACGCTTTAAGCCTAGGTCTAAAATCAATTAAGTCTTAAGTGCTAAGTTGACCTAGGATGGCCCCATTTTAAGTGAAGACTTAAAAGCATGTGTGTCATATTTCTTTTAAAAAGTGTTCGTGGTGGGCTCATAATCCAAGGGCTCTTATGGTGCCACATGGACACAATCAAGAAAATTCCCCACCATCCCATGGGGGTTGCTTCAAAGGATCTCAAATGAGTGCAGGATAGCAAGAGGTTGACAAATGACATAATCTTAATCGTCCAAGGGACTATTGAGGCAAGATAAATATTTCATTGAATATTTCAAATGACTTAAGTAAAATAAAAGTTGTAAATCTAAGTACACATGGCCTTTGTTGGTAAAGAAATGCAAGAGATGATATTATCCCGACCGTTCAAAGTTTCAAAGGTTTAAGCATATGGAAAAAAAATCCTAAGTGTGGGTGAGCACCTAAGAGCTTAACTAGCATGCATATTGGACACGTGGAGCAATTTGGTGACTCTCTCCACTATCCCACAACCCTTGATATATTTCCCAATAGATGCATGTGGGATTAAGGGGGTTTGACAATGTTAGCTTTCTCAATGCTTCTAAAAGGAGTTAGGGCCCATGATGGTGATGGAGGAGCTTTTCCATATGGCAGATTTTTATTGGCTCAATGTTGTAGCAAAATTAAATCAAGTTTTCCAAACTTGATTGACTCTATTTGGGCCACAATGCAGTTCGAGTAAACATCTTATCAATAACTAAGATTCAAAATTGCTAATTGGGTAGATAGAGTCATTCTAGTTCATGTGAGTGAGCAATAATGGAGGAAGTGATGTTATTCAATCAGATTAAAGAGACTTTTCACCATAAAAGCAAGGATTTAAGCATAATTCAAAACTACCAAAGCATTCTAAAGCACCCAAATATCAACTGCAACTTTTTTTCAATCTCCTTGCACTCAAAACTAGGGTTTCCAGTGTTTGAACACCAGTAAGTAAAATTTTCCTTTTTGTGTTTAATTTCTAGTGAATTTGTGTGCACTTGCTAGCTTTGCATTCCAAATTTCTTGCTAGGAATTCTTTTAGGGTTTGATGTTCGTCAATTAGTATCAGATTTCTTTGAATTTTCCCTACTCTTTGTGCATTCATTTTGAAACCCTAGTCGCACATAGAAAGCCCTTGTTTTATGTATTTTTGTTAAAATGGCACCCCCAAAGGCCTAGAATTCTGGTTCCACCTCCAAAAGAGGCCTTCATAAGGACTTGTTAGCCCAATTACCAGGTTTGAAAATGGATAAAATTAAAGGAAAATTGTATTCCAAGGCCCCAAGGTAGATAAAGGAATTATTGATAAACAATATTCCATTAGGGATGTTGAGAAACAAGTTTTTGGATGGGAACTTTTCAAATACTCATTTGGGAAAAGAAATGCTAGCGTTATGAGTTGCAATGGCTAGAACCTAGAAATGGGAAAACTAGTGGTCCATAATGTGTACCTGGATGTT
Source organism: Sequoia sempervirens (assembly GCA_007258455.2). NCBI lineage: Eukaryota > Viridiplantae > Streptophyta > Pinopsida > Cupressales > Cupressaceae > Sequoia > Sequoia sempervirens. The sequence continues at coordinate 311,905,903 of VDFB02270651.1, read as the reverse complement.
GACCTATTGAATCCCATAGCTACAAATTACTATCCTAATATTAGGGTTGTAAGGGAACATGCAAGGGTTGAACTAGTGAATTCAACCAAAGAAGGAATTATAGGGGTTTTCAAGCTTAACCCTAATGGCACTGAACCAATCAACTTGGATGCATTAAGGAAGGAATATGAGAAAATAAGGAGCACTTATAGAGTGATGATCTCGCCTATGTTTATGGTGAAGGGAAAGGGGAGAAGGACCATGAAACTCACATCTACTGAAAAGGATCCTTTCTCAATTGAAATGTTTAAATATTACTTGGTCAGAACTTATCAAACTTTGTTCCAAATTCTAGGGATTCATTCTCCTCAGAGAAAACCCATGGCTTTCATGTATATGGCTGCTAACATTCAACATATGATGGTCAAAAAAATAGGATTATTTTTCTACATACTTATCTGATTCGATTCATAAGTATTGGTAGCCATCAAGAATGGTGAAACTGAGGTAGGGTCTTGGTGGTACTCATTGTTATGTCACATGTTTTTGGAAAATGGAATTAAGCAATTTGGCCAAGATATGCCACTGAATTTGAGGTATGAGAAAAATGAATTCCTTCTGATCCAAATATGGACTCATCATTGTATGAGCTTTTGAAAAATGAGGGATCTACCAAGGATTCCTAAGGAGTTATATGAATTTTGAGGCCTAAGGAAAGGAGGCATGATTTAGGAATTTGCCATAATTAGGGGGATGCCATCCCTTATGCTAGTTGTACAATTTGAAGACAATATGGCACAAATGCAAGTGCACATGTATTTCCAAGAGTTGTGCCACTTATATTTGGCTTTCTTGAGGTCATGTGGTAGCTTGGAAAATTTGAGGATAAATTTTTTATAGGTTAGAAGAACTAAACTATGTTCCCTCAAAATACTATGTTCTTGATTTTGTTAGGATCACAGATGGATGGAGAAACATCCTTAGTAGTATTAAACATTTGAAAATGAATAACTATAGAGCCAAAAATCATGACACTAAGGGTTTCATTGCAACATTGAAGGTAAGAATCAAAGCAAAAATATTTTAGCATAATTTCCACTATCCTGAAAATAATTTTAGGAATGAATTTGACCTGCAAAAGGTAGAAGACATGAAGATAAAGTGGTTGGAATTTGAAAAATTAGAAAAGGTGAAGAAAGAAAAGAATCCCAATTTTAGGGGGCTTTTATGGATATTGAAGATCAAATACTAAGGATTGAAACAATTTTGCAAAAAATTGAAAGAGTTGTAGGGAAGCTCCAAGAAAAGAGAGAAGAAGAACATAAGGGGAAGGCCCCCATGATTGAAGAAAGTCCCACCTCTCAGCCACAAAGAATAGAATATGTCTTCTCAAAGAGAAAGAAGGGGACTATGAGAAAGGAAGAAAAAAGGGCTACTCCTACTCAATTGGAGGACTTGAGAGCCCCATCCCATGTGCTATATGTGCCACCACCTCCACATACATCATCACCCCCACAATAGGTCATTAATCTTGATTCACCTCCTAGAAATTATTTTCCAAAGAAGAGGAAAATTTAAGTGACAGTATTGGTTGATTATCTAATAGATTCAAATGATGAGGTTTTTGTAACCTCTAATGATATCATATAAAATATGCCATCACCTTCAAGAGAGGTAGAATTTTCAACTCCATAGTTTAGGGTTACAAAGGATATCTTGGTTGGTATAGATAATGCAGATGATATAAGGGAGATAGCCAACAAATAATTCATGACTAATGATGCACTTGTCAAGACATGTGTATTTAATATGTGTGGAGGACTAGGAAAGATGAATATGAGAAAAAATGAGAGAAGAGATGGCTAAGTCCCCTAAAATTCCTGGAGAAATTATATCAAAAAGGGTGGTGGAAAAAATGAAGGTAAAATAGAGAGATGGCCCATGAGGAGGGAAGAATTCTTGTAAGAGAAAGTGGCATACTTCTCTTGTTAGAATGGGACCTAGCATCAGCTATTTCCTTTGAGATTGTGATGAGGCAAGATTCACAAGTGTATGCAAATGATGAAGAGCTTGTATGTGCAACTAACTATAGGGGAGGCCTCCTAATAAAAAGGGTTTTAGATACACCAGTAGTAGAGGTAGCAACACCAGATATCAATGTGGCACATTTTACCAAGGAAACTATAGAATCATTGTAGGATTTAAGTGTGATGTAGAAACAAGGAGGTGTAATGATTTGTTAATTTCATGCTATAAAGATAAATAGAGGTTGTAAAATTTGAATTGCAAAATGAGATGTTGAAGAATAAAAAAAATGCAACAAGCGAAACCAATGCAACCAATGCCATCAATGCAAGTCACTGCTCCATTTTCTTCTCCTCCACCTCCTCCTACTCAGTCACCTCCTCTACCATTTTTGGAGATAGTTTTTTATAATGATAATATACAAATTGTAGAGCTCACTCCAAGCAATTCTACTAGTTTGCCACCAAAGAAAAGAGTTAGCAAGAAAGAGTTGATTCAACAACTCAGGGTATATGATGAATTACTTCATTCTTTTGAGGAAAATCAGTTTGAGAATAATGTATTGATTGTGCAACCATTTTGGAGAATTTAATGGGGAATTCAATAAAAAGGGTAAGTAGCCTTCATTCAAATTATTCTTTAATGTTTGATGCAATAAAAATGTTTGAGAGGGACAGGTCATTTGCAGACCCATTGATGCAATTATGGGTATCCATGCTTAGACCATTAGCTAGCATGTTTAATGGGTCTAATCATGAGCATAATAAGCTAGCATAGATTGCTTCCACCTACAAGATGGCAAAAGGTATTGTTGAGTATCAAAGATTAGTAGATCAATTGGAGAAGAGAATTAAGGGGTTGCTCTAGAAATTTGATGAGAATGATCTTGGCCTCTTGCTAAACATTATGGATGGTAATGAAGCTATAAAGGAATATGAATAATGGAGAGAACAAATGGATAACCTCATTGATACACAGGTTGTAATATATGAAGGTGGAGAAGTTAAGATTGCTATGTTGAAGAATAGCATGGATAAATTTTCTTTGACTAGCAATTTCTTGGAAGAATTATACAAAGATGCAAAGCAAGTGGTAAAGAAATAAGGCCCATATAGAACTAAATTGGATAAATTAATGGAATTTAATTGGCCATCTGAAGAAGACTATGAGGCCTTGGATAATAAATATAATTAGATTCCTAACTCATAGGATTTCCCATGGTGATATGGCTATAATTTTTGTTCGATATGCACAAACAACATTTCCAAAGTGTCTCCAATAATGCCAACAACAAAAGGTTTTATATTTTGCACAATGAGTTTTGTCTTCATTTGCTAGCTTAGATTTTTCGAGTTGACATCAAGAAGAATAAAAAAAGGAGAGAAAAATATCAACCATCAACCTCAAGGTACTTTTAAAGGGGAAAAAAATTACCAAAAGCAAATATAATAGTATTTTTCCTTGGAATATTCCAGATTTCATATTTTGAAATGTATTTTAAATTGAAAAATTAAAATGTGACAAGTGCAATTGGCCTGAAGATTGTTCCTCCCTTGTTCTATAAGAAGGAATCCAAGGCCATTTGCAAGGGATGATCAATATAATTTTGTAATGTAAGCACAAAGAATAGAGTTCAAGTCTTTTCTTAGGTTTTCAAGTCTGTATTTTTTGCATTTGCATATTTTGTATAATTGTACGCCAACATTTTAAATCTAGAAATGGCATAATTTTGAAGCCAATTGTCTAATATTGTACTCTTTTTATAAATTTTTAATGAAATTGGTCAAGGACCCTTCATTTCATCTCCATTTTTTTCCAGTGGATGTATTCTTTTGTCAAAGTTCTAATTCAAAGAATTGATTAAAATACTTTGATAGAAGTATAGATTTGTGTATTTATGTGAAGTAAGAAGATTTGGTTCAGGACATCAAGTGTAATATTGTAAGAGCTTTGTAATGTTAGGATTATAACAGTATTGTGCATCATAATTTGTAGTGAATTCTACTACAAGCCCTAGGTTAAGGCATCAATCTAGCATCTTTGTCTAAAGTTTCAAGTTCTAAGATATTTTATACTTTAAAAGAACAATTATCAAGTTTCATTTTAGTTAAAGTTTTATTTCTCGAAGTCTCATGTAATTTCATATTCTCTTTCCTCAAATGTTAAATGTTGTAAAGGATCTGCAAGGTCTTTGAATTCTTTATTTGTCAAGAAAAATTTGAGAGAATATATCTGTTATTTACAATGTATGAGGTAAACTAACACAAAGCATCAACTTAATTGCATTGTGTGTGATCACCCTCTCAAGTCTTGCAAAGCCCAAAGTGTAGAGGGAAATTTATTGTAACTTTCACCTATCCGTTGGCCAATCAGGTAACTAACCACTCAAAATGGAAAATCAATAGGTTATCTGTGAGATCATCTTGGTATTTATAAAACACCAAAAGATTGACAACTCTATTGGGGAATAACTTGTGTAAAGTCTCTAGTTCAAGATCATTTGAAGTCAAAGTCATAAAGTTCAAAGTTATGTGTTCAATCATGAACGGATCCATCAAGTTGTCTCATCATTTTTCAATTTGAAGTCAGTTAGTTAAAGTTTCAAGCAATATTTGCATACATGTTTATGAGTCTTCATATAAATTGTCATAGGTTTGTCTAAGCTCTCTCTATATTTGCAAATTCTCTAAAATTTGTTCAAAAGATTTACAAATATTTTCATATTCCCATTTAATTGGGTGGTGATTCCAAGTCTCTATGCTAGCACATATAAATAACCAAAGGAAGTGAGAAGAAAAAAGAAGAGAAGATGTAGAGAAGATGAGGTGAACCAAAGCTCATATGAAGAAACACCACATAGAGAAATTGGAGGGAGAAATACCAAAGACTACAAAGAAATCATGGAGAAAAAAGGATGCAAATGCAAGTAATTCCAATCCACATCCTACTTATAAACCTACAAGGTCATATAGTAGTAGCCATGAGAGTTGTGAAATCTTACAAAATATGCTAGGTCTTGATTATGATGATGAAGAAAATGTAGAAAATAAATTTGTTGTAAATGTACATCAGTTTAGGCCTAGACAAACAAGGGATAGAAGTAGAAGTGTTCAAAATGATGTTGCTTCTACAAATTCTAGGTCTATTAGCACAACTCTTTCCACTATAAATAGCTATTCTACTTTTCCATTTGATCTATTAACTAAATTTTTTAACCCCACTCCTAATTTAATTGACATGTCAAAAAATTATGATTTGACATCACATTGCCTAATCCTGATGAAGTATTTAATGAAATAAATGAGATCCAAAGGGAATTTTAGGAAAAATAAGAAATAAGGATTATGAGGGAGAAAGAGAAAGAGGAGAAGATATGAAATGTTGTTTATGAAAGGAATATGATAAAAATAAAAGTTGAAAGGATGAAACTCCTAAATCAAGAAGACCCTGAACCTATTCCTATTGCCACCATTGGCCCTGTTGTTAGCCAAATCTATGATAGTAATATTGTGAATTTTCCCATAAAGAACACCAATACCACCACTTACACCAGTTCCATTGTCACTAGTATAGTTGCTAGGCCTTGTGGACACTGAAAAAGTATCCCTTTTTCTTTGCTTTATTTGGGAATAATTGATGATAAATTGGACTTAATTTTGCATTGGTCTAGTGTTGTGAGGTGTTTTACACATCCACATTAGGTCTTGAACCCTTGTAAATTGAATAAAATGCATGTCTTGTAAAGGTGTTGTAAAGAATTGTAAATGACTTTCACACTTTTCTAGACTTTTATTAAGCATTTAAGTCTAATGGTCTTTTCTCCCCCACTATTGAATTAAATATTATTTTAATTCAAAAATTAGCTTTTCCCTCTTCTTTTATAATTAAATAATTATTTCAATTATTTAAAACTATTCATTAGCCTTTTATCTCTATAATTAAATAAATGTTATATTTATTTAATTATTTATCCTTTCTTTATCTCCCCAATTAAATAATTATTTTAATTATTTAATTATCCCTTCCCTCTTCATTAAATAATTATTTTTAATTATTTAATGTTTAACACGCCACCTTTCCTCTATAATTAAATAATTTTTTTTGATCATTTAATTATTTGTTCCAGTTCCTTTCATTTGAAAGAAATAAAATTAATATTTTATTTATTTCTCCTATGTCGGCCACCTAAATTAAATAATCTTTATTATTTAATTTTCTCCAACAACCTCTTTTTTTGTGCCAATCTTATCTTCCACTCCTATGTCAGCCAGTGCTTCTTATCTTCCACCTCAAGTCTTTATCTATCCATGTATTTCTTCTCTCAATTAATCTCCACCCTTGATTAAATTATTTTCTAATTTAATCTTGGCCCTTGATCATGATCCTTATTCTTAACTCTCCTCTATAAAAAGAGAACTTTTACCCTAATTAATAATTAATTCATCATTTATTCATACACACAAGGAAGCATCTTCAAGAACATCATCAAGGCATTCAAGAGCAAGATTCTTCATCTATTATTGTAGAAATTCAAGATCCATCATCATGACAAGTTTCTAATTGCATTGTTTCATGTTTCATGCTTCATCATCTTATTTCATTATTTTGGTTTAATTACAAAAATGGGGTTTGACCAAAGCAAACCCCCAATTCCTAATAATCAACATTTTATCTCTCTTCCTTTGTGTGATTGTAGATTTAGGTGCTTGGATGGATTGGACATGATTGAAGAATAGGTTTCAAACTTTTTGAAGTCATCTCCCTAATTGCAAGGTCAAAATATCCAGAAAAAGTCACTCACAGTGCCAAAAATTAGGGTTTCAAATTCGGCCACTTGGAGGAACAAAAAGAGCAGATCGAGAGCTTCCATTTCCACTTTTGGTGTTTTAGAAAATTCAAAGTGGACTCATTCTCCATTAGTGGCATATGAGTCCCACAAGGCCTAAAAAGCATCAATTTCAGAGTTTTAGAGATATTTACAGTCTTCAACACATTTCCAGGTGCATACCATTCACAACCTTGCCTTTTTGTTTCACTTTATTTGCATTTCTAGGTCATTCTTTAGGTGTTTTTGCATTTTGTAATGTGTTTTCAAACATCTTACATTTCTTTAGTTTTCATTCAATAATTGATCTATTTTATCATTTTTTTGCATTTAGGACATTACATTTAGACACATTTCATCCATATTTGCATTAATCTTGAGTGTAGACATTTACCATTTTGGCCTACCTCTCTCCTTTAGGTGAAAAACCCTAAAAGTGTTAGGGATTTTTGTGGTGCCAAAATCTTTGTTTACATTTTGGTGAACCCACCTTTTTGAACACCTTCTTTCTCTGATTTGGATTCCCGTATCATCCTAACTTGCGTTAACATTGCATTACATTTTGCATTAGTTAAATTGCATTCTAGGGTTTTCAAAATTTGCATTAGTGAAAGTGCATATAGTTTGCATTTTTTCATCTCAAATCACTGAAAATCATCTAAAATTTGCATTTTCATTTAGTCTTTTGGACCTACAACATAAAAATCATCAAAACCAATTGAAATTTTGAAAATTAAAAAAAAAACCCTAACTGGGACTCATTCGCCATTTTGGGCGAGTTAGTTCCAGTTGAGATTTTTAATTGTCTATTATAGCATTAGAAAACTCATTTCTATGCTTCCTAAGCCTCCTACTTCTATATACAATAAGTCTGGAAAGTTTTGGGAACATTTGTTTTATGCATCTAACTCACAAACATCAATTTAGGGTGGTCATTTTTGAACTCATTTCAATTACATGCCTCATTAGACTTGAAAATGCTAACATTTCTAAAATTTTGCATAATATGGATAAAAGTACTTTTCACCTTTGCATACACAATGTTTCTACACATAAAACTTTGTATAATTTTGATAAAAGTTCTTTTTATTTTGGGATATACATTGTTTGCATTCTTAAAGCTTTGCATATATTAGATAAAAGTGTTTTGCATCTTTGGATATACATTGTTCATATTGTTGAAACATTGCATGAAATGCTTACATGTGCTTTTCATTTTTGTTCAAATAATGTTAGTATCTTACATATGGGTAAAAGCACAAACATATGTCACACTTTATAAAGGAATCGACCAACAACAAAAAAAAAATCTGAACTTCGAGCACATAAAAGTGGTCTTTATGTTTTGAATTTCAAAATGGTGTAAACTAATGAAATGTAGAACTTTTAATGAATTTTATTGCTGTAATTTAAAAAGAAAATTAAAAAAAGTTTTCATTATGTTTTTATCAATTTAAGGTTAGATTTTGGAATGCTTGAAATTTCATAAAAGAGTGACTTCACGAACCATCAAGAACCAAATTGAAAAAAACTTCATCTCTCCCTAAATTTTTTTTCTCCAAATAGGTAACTTCAATAACTTGTGCATGGAAAAAAAAATCAAAATTTGATATATATTTTCCTCGTAATAACGTTTTAAAGTCAAACATGTCAAAATTTGACATTTTTCACAAGTTGTCAACTATTTTCAAAAAATAATTATACCCTTTTGAAGAAGACTCCCTCCTTTTGTGGCCCATATAAGATTTAAATTTTTTTAATAAGTTTTACTATTTTTTTTAATTTGTAATCAACCTCTTTTTTCATTTTAATAACCTACTTACATTATTTTAAAAATAAAATATATTAAAACTAATCAAAATATTAAAAAAATTATATATTTGGATTCTGCACTCCGAGCTCTACAAAAGGGTATTTTTTTTGTAGAAAAATCATTTTTACTAAATCAATTCTTAGCTAAAGTTGAAAGTTTTAGAAGATTCTAAAAAAAGTTTAGCTGGTTGCGAACTAGGATGCCACATAGACAGTTTTGGTAGAAACAGTTTCTATAGAAAGGGTTTCAGCTGAAACCCTTTCTATAGTAATAGTTTCTACCGAAACCCTTTCCATAGAAACTTTGCACATTAAAAAATGTAATTTCAAAGGAAATTTCAAAGCGGGAAAAGGAAAATTTTGATTTTTTGGGATTCAGCTGAAACTTATTCGGCTAAAACCTGCCTACCACATAATAGGCCACGTGGTTTTGGTCAAAACCTAGTCGGTCGAAACCTTTCTGACCAAAAATATTTCACTCAGAACTATTTATTTGGTCGAAAGTGTAACACAACTTTGTGCTTTTACCCATATCTAGGCATGCTAAGAACAAGTTCATATTCTCTCCCTATGAGTGCTTTTTAGTGAAAGAGAATACAACCTTGGACATTCCTAACGATCATATTTGTTCTTCTTCTAATATCTCTCTTATTGGAAAAGAAGATATTTTGGTGTTAGAAGAACCAATCAATAAGAGTTTTGAGAATCCTAGTTGTTTCTCTCCTCTTGCATCTCTTAGTGGATGAGACATTGATGAACAAAGAATGCAACCATAGGTAATCATGACAATAAAATTTTTTCTCCTAGTATCTCTCTTAGTTGTGAGGAAGATACTTTGATGTTAGAAAACACAATCAATAAAGGTCATGAGAATCTTAGATATCCCCCTTCACCCAAAGATATCCTTATTAATCGAGAGACTTCAACCATTGATCATTCTATTATTTGCAATACAGTCATTTTAGAAGAACCAATCTTTGATTGTCAAGAACATTTGGTTTGTTGTCCTCCTAAAAACCTTCCTCCTAGGGAGGATATCATGATGCAAGACAAGGATAACATTGACAGTAATGATATTACGCCCTTAAGAGAAGATAGAGAGGAAACATTAGATTCTACTTCACTAAGGGATGTTAATATTATTCAACCTTGACTCATTCTTTACCCCCCTTCACACCAACCTCAATCTCAAAACAAACCCAAATTAATCCTATACCCACCTAAGAATAATGTTTCACAACAACTGATTCATAATATCGTTGCTCATACATATAACACTAGAAATAATCTATAGCCACCACAACCAACCCTAACAACCTTACCTTTGTTTAATCCCATTTTACCAGGCCCTCCTCATCTATCTGTACAAAGTGGAAAGGAGTACAATCTTGTTGAACAACTAAATAATACTCTTTCTAAAATCTCATTATGGGATCTTATTCAAGCCTCCCATCACTATCACAACATGATTCAAGCAACCTTGCAACAAGTTCATGTCCCTTTTAGTGTGCAACGAATGGACATAGCAACCATCATTCAAGGAATAAATGCTGACAATGTTTTCCACCAAAGTGAACTCCCATCTTTGGAAGTGCAAAAAAAAATTATGCTTTCATATGATCATAGCCCAATATAAATGAAAAGGGATAAAGAGAACTCTTGTAGATACTAGCTATGCCCTTAATGTGTGTAGTGTGAGCCTTCTAGAAAGGCTTAACATTGATCAATCAAACATTCAACCTGATTCTTTATCTCTTGATGGCTTTGAAAATGTTGAAAAGAAACCACTCGAGGTGATCATTTTACCTCTAACAATTGGAGTGGAAAAATTGAATACACCAATCTATGTTATGCCTCATGAACTTCCATGTAATCTTATCTTAGGCTGACCATGGATTCATGAAATGAATGGGGTGCCTTTAACTCTTCATCAAAAAATGAAATACATCTACAACAAGACAATCCACACAATTGATGCTGATCATGAACCTTACTGTGGCTTTTGAGAAAAACAAATAAAATCCCTTAAACACATCAACATCAACTACACAACAGAAAGACAAAAAATAACACACAAAGCTATTAGACGATGACTAGGGTTCCTTGGATTTCACACCCACATTCATGGGTGAGTACAAGATCATAAACAAAGATTCAAATAAGGGACATGAAAAAGAAGTCATGTCAATACAAAACTTAGAAGATCCTTCGAAAGCATTTGCCTCAACCACTTTAGACAAAGAAGAAAATTACACAACAAACTTTGAGGAACTTAATCATGAACAACCACCTAATCCAAAAGCAATGAAAAGCTTTATGGAAGAGGTTATGAGCTTATGAAACAAATTGGATATAGTGGAAAAGGATGTGGTGCTAAAGAAAAATTTATCTATGTCCCCATCGAGCCTAACACACAAGAAACAACTTATGGTCTTGGTTTCTGTCCTTTCATAGAAATAATCAAACCTTCAATCAATATCAACACCATCACAAATAATTCATCAAATCCAACATTAACTATAGTGCATCTTGAACTAATCGACACTAGTGGTGTTGATCATTCTCCTTTGCAAGCAATCAAACAAACAAAGACATCCTCTCTTAATGTAAATATTATCTCACAAAACACTAATGATTTGTGTTCATTAGATTTTACACCCTCCTCTAAAAGAGAGAACAAAATCTTGCAATCTAAGTAGTCTTGCATAGGCATGACATCTTGTACTAAGCAAGAGGTATCATTGTTGCAAACCATAGACACACTTTCTACCATTGATCAAGAGGGTATCTTTTCGAGACTCCTCCAAGATCACTTGATATCCCTTCTCTGAGGAACTCAAAGGAAATGCTATTACAAGACTTCATTTTGCGCCTATCATAGAGTTCACGGTCATTCCACTAATGAATGTAAGGATTTGAGTAGCAAATTCCAACATCTTAAGAAGTTATGTGCTCTTCCTTATGTGGGGGCACCTCATTCCTCTAATTGATACTGATTTTGACTCTAGCACACATCTCATCCATCATTTTGGCTCATCCTTTTCTTGCACTAAGTAGGGGCAAGGGATTAGTTATCCTTGTCCTCGTATGTCACTTGTTTTTTCTTATTTTTGTTGGTTGATCACCTTTCATGAACATATAAGAGCAAGCTTGGGATGTGGATGACATTCCTTAAGTTGGATCGCATGTGACATACTACCTTTCTCATGATGTAGCTTATATGACTTTGCATAGGGCTTTCTGAGTAAGCTCTCATGTCCTCTTCTACTTTAAAGCAATTTCTCACAGTAATGGTGTTAGAAACTACTTTAAAGTGGGGGCATACATTGACACTCATATTTCATTGTGTTATTTATTTCTTCTTGCAATGCGTCCTTTTCTTGGCGGTGTCATTGGGCTTGATTTCCTCCAAAAGCATGATACTTCTTTGACTTGTCCTCTCTTGGAAACATTAAGAACAATGTTCCCTAAGATGAGACCTTGTATTTTTCCTCGCTTGGAGATGTTAAGCACAATGTTCCCTAAGATGAGACCTTGCAGGAACTAAGCAAAATCCCTTTGAACAAGCCTTACACCATTTTGCATTTACAATCTCTATGAGTTTCAAGCATCATTTTTGTGTGGCCCCTTATTAAAGTTATCAAGAGGTATAACTTTGGTATGGTTGAGTGGGAAGTCCATTCCAAGGCATGACTTTCCCCATAGCCACCTACATGTGTGTGAGTGCATACCAGCCATGAGTGTATGTTTCTCACCTTTTAGGACTTCTCACTTGGTAGAAAACCAAGAGTTCTAAGTGAGTATGCATCTTTGGACAAATAGCCTAGATATGATCCACAACGTGTTGGAAAAATAGTCGAAGCTTGATCCACCTTTTTATTTTTGCTTTTCTCTTCCTTCTAGTTCTTGCCATTGCATGATTGTGTATCTTGATTTACTGCAAAAATTCACCTTGTGCGTGTCCTTTTGCACTCATGTCAGCTTGACTTAGGATCTTAGATCCTAGGGGCTTGATCACTTCCTTCATCTTTTTCATCCTTGACCATCCACATTAATACGATTGGACCCCTCCTGAATGTCTACTTTCACTACAACAAATCCCTGTGATTTGCTCCATTTTTTCTTCCACCCACTATTTTAATGTATTTTTAACCAATTTTTTGAAAATGTCGGTGCTATTTATCAGAATGGCGCTATTCTTGGCATTTATTTACGTCGATGAGGACAATTCAGTGCTAATTAAGGCACTATTTTTTTCCAAAATTTGCACCTCCTTCAACACCAATATTAGCTCTGAGTGTGGCACTCCCATAAGTGTCACCTTTGGCTCTGAGGTTAGCTTCAATTTTAGCCCCAATTTTAGCTCTGACTTTACCTTTGAGTTTAGCTTCAGGTTTAGCATTGGTTTAGACACCCCTATGTCGAAGAGACTTATATATGTCTCATCGACGATGTAAAATAGTGAAATTTCAACAAGAGACAAGCATATCAAGGAGAGAATCACTAAGTCACATCGACAAGGTATATCTACATGTGCTCGGCAAAACACAACTCTTGGATATAACAAAGTAATGTTGATGAGACATTGAGATATTGGTAAGAAAAATAAGACTATCTCATATGCACTCTTCAAGTAATGATCAAAAGCATACACTACTATACTGCTGGGAAGGTGAGCAACATATGCAATAGACTGGTATACACCACAACCCCACAACAAGAAGCCTTGAGCAAGGTGGTAGTGTGGTAAACAATAGAAGGGAAGGGAAAAACCCCACCATATCACAATGGGTATAATAAGAGACGACATTAGTATGGTAATCATGGCATCATTACAATTTACAACACTAAATGCAACAAAACAGGTCAGTCACAATCCATTTGAATAAATCATTTAAGGAATCAAGTATATAGCTCACCAAAATACACTAAAACTCTAATAAACATACTCTAAATTTTTTGTCAAAATCTTATTTTCAGGCATAGCCCACCAGAATGGAGTTTTCATTTTAATAAACATACAATAAAACCTTTGTTGAAACCTTATTTTTAGGCATAGCCCACCAAAATGGAGAATTTTTTCAATAAAGAATGACAGAGAATGCTAAGGATGGATAGGATTCATTGTTGTTTATCTCATTCTTGCTCTGATCAACAAGGGTTACAATGTTCACACTACTATTTGTAATCCAAGTATTTAATTGGCATATTTTTACATAATCTCAAATTCCTTCAGATTATTTTTAAGTATCAATGTATCCTATATGGGGTTTAGAATTACTTCTTTTAATTTAAAAAAATAAATCAAATGCTTTTGAAGTATTAATGTGTCCTATATAGGGTTTAGAATAATTTCTTTCAATTTAAAAAAATAAATAAATGATGTACTTTCCTATGATTGGATAATGTGGAGATCTCCCAAATTTTCCCTAGCACACTATTGTCTTTTACATTGTGTTCATTACTCCAGCTGCTAGGGTTTTTCATTTGACATCTTTAACATCTTCATGATAGTGGCTTTTAAATAGATCTCAGTCTTTGCTTTAATCTTTATCATGGTAACCCTTAAGTTCCATGATCCACCTTCAATCTCTAAGAATGTTGTCTTAAGCTACACTGCATAGTATGCATATAAAGCAAGTCCTTCATACCTGCAATTGTTCCAAACCACCACTCACCACCTTGCTTAAAATGTTGCCTCCATAAGCACAATAGCATGTTTTAAAATCATGGTTGCCAATGATTGACCATTAAGGTCACTACTTTTATCAAGATACAATGAGATTTTTGTCTTCAAACTTAAGGCATTATGCAAGATAACATTGTGAATTGTTTGTTGTATACAATTTGATTTTCTTGCACATATACTACTTTGCTAACTTCCTTTAAGACTGGATATTGCACCATTAGCTTCAATCTCAAACAACTCACTCACTATCACTTGAATATTCCTTTCATGAGCATCCTTGTATAAAATCAAACTATGTCACATAGACTACCTACTTATTAGTATAGGGGACTCATTGTTTCATGGTATTTTGATTTTTATTTAGAAGGGGTTAATATGTGGCTTTTTTTTATGTGCAGGAAGAATAGATTGTGATGCAATGTTTGGGTATGGATGGTTTAGGAAAAAATGGATTGCTATTAGTGTCATAACTAGGTTAGATTGTACCTTGAGCCAGTGTGAAACACTTCTGGGTTTTTTCGCTCCAAAGTAGAAATTGTGTGTAGGAATTTCCAAATATCTAACAAAGGAAGTTCCTACATTCTAAAGATAAAATCATAAATCTGCTTATCCAGTTTCTGATCCAACCTTACATCTTTACTATCTGATAGAGAAAGTTTTTACATTCTAAAGATAAAATCATAAATCTGCTTAGCCAACTTTTGATCTAATTTGAGGTCTTGAATATCGAATAGAGAAAGTTCCTATATTCTAAAGATAAAATCATAAATTTTATTGGTCCAATTGTAGATCCACTTTTAGGTCGTGAAGCTCTAACAGAGAAATTTTGATCTACATTCTAAAGATAAAATCATAAATCTATTTGGTCTAATTTGAGGTCCAATTGTAAGGATTTTTCTTTTTAATTATAATGTCTGACATTTGTCTTGATACAAATTGTTACTTTAGAATTATGGTATTTCTTTTCTTCTAATGTTTTCAACCCTCATTTTAGGGAAGAGCTCCGAAGATGGCTCCTTCAGATGGAGACTATGTACTTTTCTGCTATAGGTTCCATCTAGAAACACTAGAAGCTCAGGTACTGTCATACTCAGGTACAACAGAGTTTGAGGTTACCTTGTTCTCCTTGATACAAAATGTTGTCCTTCAATCCCTCTTAACCAACATTCACTATTATGGACTTCATCATTGTACCTTTCATGCATTCGATTTAATTTTTTATGTGGAACATGTTGTCTCTATCTTTGCAAGTGATGACTATTATGTAAGATTTTAATCTACTTGATTGCCCCTCATGTTCAATTCTTTTGACTGTTATGATGCTTGGGGCTGCTTACTTTTAACTAGACTATTAATGAAAATTATCTTGGAATCCTTGATGATAAGTTTTTTCAGAATCATGGCTATGTTGATAGTGGAATGTTCTTATTAATAAGGATAAATCTTTATCAATAAGGAGATTACCCCTTACCAACATAATCCACTATCCTTATAAAGATTGATCTTTAATGCTTTGTGGATGGTTTAATTGTGATTATCCTTCTCAAATGAAACAATAAGGCAGTAGGTTGGGCTCAACCCTTGTGGTAGCCATATTTTATGGCACATGTTGTAACCAAATAAAGAAAAAACATAATTTTATCTATACCTACACAATGAGAAAACATGTTAGGTAAAACTGAGCATATGATAGATATGTTTGATAACTTTCTTGTTTTCTTGGACATCTATGGTATGCAAGTTATTTGAATGCATATGACGATCAAATTATATGTTTATAGATGTATGCACATATTTTGACTGGTGATCCTTCATTGCTCTAACAACACTCTTCTCACTCAAATGTAGGGAACCTAGGAGCAACAAGGAAGACATCAACTTGGAGGATTAGACAAGCGGGAAGATTGAAGATGATGTAGAGAAAAGCAATCAGGATTTGTCATTGTCCCCTTTCTGTTTATGTGCATTTTTCTCTTTTGTATCTATAAATGTATAGTTTTTTATTATATGCATTCAAATAGTCAATTCCATGACTTGTGTGGAACAACATACATTTAAATGAGCAATAAAGACTACATTTTTGAAAGGATTGTGCAATCTTTCCTATATTATATGCATTTGCATAAATGCAATCTAGTAATGTAATCTTCTGATTTTGTTTATACACATGAATGTAATGTAGCAGAAATAAAAATGTACCTTACTCTTCATTTGAAAATCACAAAAGCTCTACTTGATTGAGCTATTAAATTTTGTGTCTTCACATACATATGTTGATACAAAATGAATGGAAGAAGCATCCAAGTAATCCTAATTTTTCCTGCCAACAAGTCATACCAAAGATTAAACAATTTAAGGATATTGCAATAGGTAATTTGTATCAACACAAATAATATTACTAAAGTATTTCAAAGTTCAGGCCATAAGAATCATCCTTTTTTAAACATGGATTGTGTTGTAGCGAAAATTCCATCCTAATTATTTTTGCATACTTCCATTTTCACTCATCTCTTACATCCACCATATGCATAGAATTCCTGTCAAATAACTATTATTTAATAAAATCCCTCACATGAGCTTCCAAATAAAACCCTTGATCATAGCATCAAATTGTATTCCTCCTTTGAAATACTCCTATGATTGCTCATAGCATATCACCAAGACAACACCATGTCGATGAGAGTCCCTCCAAAGTCTTCACGACATTAGCACAAAGCACAGATTACAAATGTAGATGAGACACCCCTATGTCAAAGAGAATTATTTATATGTCTCATCGACGATGTAAAATAGTGAATGTCAATAATATATGGGCATATCGAGGAGAGAATCACATATGTCACATCGACAAGGTGTATCTACAAGTGCACAGTGAAACACAACTCTTGGATATGATGAAATAATTGTCGATGAGGCAGTGGTATATTGGCAAGAGACATTAACTTGTCTCATCAACATCGGCAACCAACATCAAAGGAACATAAGATCTAATGTCGATGAGACATTGAGATATCGATAAGACAACTAAGATTGTCTCATTTACACTCAAGTAATGATCAAAAGCATACACCGCTATACCACCAGGAAGGTGAGCAACATATGTGGTAGAGTGGTATACATCGCAACCCTGTAGCTAGAAGCCTTGAGCAAGATGGTAGTGTGGTAAATAGTAGAAGGGAAGGGGAAAACACCATCATACCAGCATATCGAAGAAATGACAAGCATTTTAATTAAAAGTCTCTTCGACAATTATTAAATGATGGTTAGTTTGATTGATGTGACTAACAAAAATATTGATGAGACCACCGCTATTAATGAAGAACTTGATCATAAAGGTGGCGAGAGTGCCATTTATGAACCAGGGCTGGATGAACTGTCTTGAAATTTGATAAATACAGCCTCAAAGAAGTTGAAATCACTATGAATTGTAATTGAAGGATTTGGAGAACCAAGTTGGACAGTGGTAGGTAGCTGGAAATTTACAACATTTATCCAAGTAAGTGGTCTAGACTCAGCTCAAAGTATTTTCTCAGTGAGTAGATGAAAGCATTGTGTGAGTAGGGTTGAGATGGAAAAAACCCCAAGAAAATAGAAAGCAAAAAGAGAGAAAACTAAAGCTAGGAAATTGAATCAAGACTTAATCAATCAATGTCCTGGGTCTAGGCCAAAATCCAAAAGAATAGCACAGCTTAACCCATCGTGTGTGACATTAGTAGATAAACAAAAAAATCTAGGAGATGCATGGACTTCGTGTAGGGGTTACGAACTCTTTATTTATCATTATAAGAAGAAATTTTGACATAGCCCGGTGTCAAACCCGTGGAATCTAAATTTGGGTAAACTTGTAGTACCCAACATCTTTGTGAACGTAGAGTTAATCAAGGTGTTGGCAAAGAATTACAATCCGAAGATGAGAGGAATTCATTTTCCTGATGGGTCACAGTTCATGGTCATAAAAGCCATATTATATTTCCATGATTTTTTAGCTAGACACTTCCCTGAAAACAAAATTATGAATCTAAGACTTGTTGGAGGAATACCGCACCATGGACACAAGTTACAAGAGGTGGAAATTTCCTCTACATAGGGTTAAAGGTGCGGGTAACCAAACTATGAGGTTCTCTAGTGAAGATAAGCCCCCATTCTCTATGGCTATGTTTGAAGAATACTTTCAATACACTTATTACTCAGCTAGTCAAGTACTAGGAATTGATGTTCCTAAGAACATGACACTTGTTCCCATGGTTTTAGCCACATGCATCTAAAGCCATAATGCCTGAACCTATGTTTATGCAAAGTATTTATCAGAGGCCATCAATAATGACCTCAATATCATCAAGAATTGCAGTGAAGCCATTAATTTCAAGCACTATTCTCTTTTCATGCACATGATATTATACGAATGGTAGGTGATGGGAATATGGGGTGAGGAATTAAGAATAAAAGACTTAGATAATGATGGAAATTCAAGTCATGTACAAATGTGGATATCTGTGTGGGACAACAGGTGTGGGAGGTCCCACTACCTATATTTTGAGGAATATTTTGTCAAACCACTATACAAGATTCTAATCCACAAACGTGACTACAACCTCTCTCCAAAGATCTTAAGATTTCTTCAACCAAAAGATATGGTTCATGAAGCGGGGATAAATCACAATTGGGGGGACTAGTATATGTTTGGGGATTGTACTGTTATCAGGGTTTATGGATTTGAAGTTACACCTTATTTGTTGCCTAAGTTTGTGCCAGACAAAGTTGCTTATTTAGAGATCATAAGGCAATTGTCATTTTCAACTTCCATGCATTTAAAGAGCTATGGGAGGCATAATTTCATGCCTTCCACTTTATGCTTTGGTGATTTCACTATTATCTTTGATTCAAGCTATGACTTGGTTAGTGGTAAACTGGATTATTATGGCTTGCCGGTTGGCAACAAAAGGGAAAATTTTGATCCTGAACACTTCATTTGTGATGCCAAAATTTTTTAGAAATTGAAAGAGCATGAGCATAGTTTCCTTTTAGAAGATGTCATCAAAAATTGTGAAGAAAAACAAAACATGATGAGAATGAATGCCTACAGTAGGGTTATGATGGTTGAGGCTTGGAAGGCGAATAATAACCTAGGCAACATAGAGGTTATAACAAGAAAGGACTTAGGGAATCACTAGTCAATAACTACACATAATATATGGAGTCATGGAATGGGAAATGGTTGTAGTCAATAGTAAGAATTATGATACTAAAGGCAGTTGTATTGGAAATTCGAATGTACTATATGACATGTTTAAAACTACCAAAGAAAGTAGATGAAGGAATGAATTAGATCATGCATAGGTTTTTCTAGAGTGGAGTCGCGAAAGATCAAAATTTTCCATAGATAGTCTAGGACAAGATTTGTAATTTGAAAAAAGGAGGGGTTGGTATCATGTAGATGTTGGTAATGAACCTGGAGATGGGAGCTAAGTTAGTGTGGAACATGTACAAAAAATGTAATTAGAAGTGGGTGAGTATTTTACAAAGTAAATATCTAGATTGAGATGACCCAACTCAGATATTAACAACAATAGACCCACCCAGAGGATCATCAATATGGAACTTCATTCAAGATTGTAGAGATATAATCATCAAACAGCTGATGTGGGTTGTCAAAGATGGGCACAGGGCTTCATTTTTGAATGACTCATGGGATGGAAAAAAACATTGGCTTGAGATAGATTATTGGATGAGCTGAGAACAATATTGAGTCAAGAGTGGAAAACAAAAGTTAGGGACTATGTGGAGCAACATTGGCTTGATGGGGTTGAATAGTGGAAGTGGAAATCATTATAGGATATAACATCGCTAGAGGTACATAAGTTGGTGTTGCAACAAACCTTGAAAGAAAGGCATATTATCATAATGGAGGAAGAAGACAAGGTGAGGTGGTGTGGGGAAAAGCTAGGAGAATACAATGTAAAATTGGGTTGTAAGCTCAAGGAAAATATGATAAAAAATAAGATTAGCAAGAACACCTATTTTGGCATCGATTGTGTCTCCCAAAGGTGGGTGTGTTTGTGTGGATGGCTATCTAGAAAAAAATATTAACAAAATATAGGCTAACTAAAATGGGAATTCAAGGTCCTAGCTATTGTGTTCTATGTGAGATGGAGTGTGAATATGTGAACCATTTGTTTCTTGGCTATGAATAAGTGGAATATTATTGGAAGAGGATGATGTGTAGGATTGGATGGAAAATACCACTATCGTAAGACATCAAAACCATCTTTTTGATGTGGCTTAACATCCAAAGAAAGGCATTATTTCATAGTATATGCATTGTGACACCATCCATCATAGTCAAGGAGTTATGAAAGGAGTGCAATAGGAGGATCTTCTAGGAGAAGGTAATGCCTAAATAAATGGTTAAAACTTAACGTTGATGGTGTGGAAAAAGGTAACCCAAGGGAGAGTGGAGCGAGATGCATGATTAGAGATCACATAGGATCCACTATCGTAAGACATCAAAACCATCTGATGTGGCTTAACATCCAAAGAAAGGCATTATTTCATAGTATATGCATTGTGACACCATCCATCATAGTCAAGGAGTTATGAAAGGAGTGCAATAGGAGGATCTTCTAGGAGAAGGTAATGCCTAAATAAATGGTTAAAACTTAACGTTGATGGTGTGGAAAAAGGTAACCCAAGGGAGAGTGGAGCGAGATGCATGATTAGAGATCACATAGGATCAAATTTGATAGAGAAATCATTTTATCTAGAGAGAGGAACCATTAAAGAGGTTGAATTTGGGGCCACATTTATAGGAATTCAATGTGCAAGCAAGATATTAAGAAAATCCACTTAGAAGGTGACTCACTAATAATGATAAATGCAATCCATCAAGGTTGGACGCTGAATTGAAAACTTAGAAAATGGTTGGTCCCCATAATGCAAATATTAAATGGATTAAAAGAGATTAAAGTATCACACATCTATAAGAAGGGGAATGATGTGGCCTATGAGTTGGCCAAAAAGGACATGGTAGTGAGGGTAGCAGTATAGTTGCAAATAGTATGATCTTGAGCAAAACATGATCAAAGGCCATTATGGACTTGGATGAGGAGTAATAATGTGGAGAGATTTAGACTCATGGGAGGCTATGGAGTAATGATGTTTTGGAAATCCCAGCCAAGCTTCAAGGGTAAAACATGGGATGACTACAAGCTTTTATATTCGCATGGGTGGTAGATCATACTATACATTGCAAACAATTTGGTAGAAATAAAATAGACATGCCAAAAAGGTTGGAGAGCCAAAGAAGACAATTGTTTTTGTGGAAAATAATAGAGAAAATATTGGGAGTCATGTTTAAAACAAGGCATGTGAAAAAATATTAAGAACATAATAAATTTTTATTTTATTTTATTGTTTTGAATTTTGTATCTATAAATACTAATGCCTAATTTCACAATCTTGTATGCCTGACCACCTTAACTTGGTCAAAACTTCATGAAATTCAATTTTTATTTTTTTAATCCTATAATATGTGAAGCATAAAATGTGATGCATGTTTTGGATTCAAAAAAGGTGATACCATTTGAAAGCTATAGATGTTTTTCAATTAGCCTATCAATCAAGACTTTAGTCGTAATTTAAATAGAAAATGAATAATAATTATTTATTAAATTCAAAGTAAAGCATAATTTATATTGGTGGAAAGCTAAGAATTTCCTTTAAAAACCCTTTCCATTTCATCAATTTTGGGTAAAAAAAAGGTTTTCAACCACATATCCTACAAATACCCATCATATTGCCACTTTTTGGCCCATCATGATCCTACACATACCTTCTTGGTAAAATGTGTCTTGCACAAGTGAATGGAAGAATGAAAATAATGATAATAGATGAGAATGCATGTGTTCCAAGTGAAATGGTGTGATTATTTATAGAGCAACCAGGCATTATAAATTCCTATAATTTAGGCATGAAGAATGACAAAAGTTTCATGCAAAGTAAATCAGCAATAAGGTGGTGATGCATACAACTTAGACTCAGCAAAAACCATCAACAGATCAACTTCCTCTTTGATAAAAATTCAAAGACCATTTCAAACAGCACATGGAGAATTCAAATATTTCTCCAACAATGACATCTACAGGAAATGCAATAAGAGGTGGCACCAAAACCTTTTCACCAGAGCTAGGTTGGCATGGTTTTAGATGAAGTGAAATAGTCAATCTTAATTCTACAACACATAGCAAGAATTGACTGGAATATAGGTTGAGTCGACTTAATCCAATTAATATGTTGGACTAGGTCCACGTATCTCTCTTCCAATTTGTTGATCAAGTCAAAGTTTACATATTACAACGTATTGATACGTTTTCCATATATGTGTCTTGGTTGGTGATACATGACTCATCTACACAACCGTGTGTATTTGTGTATCGACTTCCAATCTTATGACTATCATCCACCCTTACTACATCTATTTTTACCCTATGCAGTAATAGTAAATAGTAACTATACAATTGGGGTGTAACATACTCCCCCCCTTATGAATCATCGTCCTTGATGACCTTTAAGGTATTATTCAAAACATAATAGCCTAACATTACATTAATTAACATTCTCAAAAGCATCAAGAATTTCAGGAAATCTCTGCAAAATTTCCACATAGTCCTCCCAAGTATCCGAGTCTTCTGTGTACTGGTCCCACTGGACTTTACACTACAAGACCTCTTTGTTATGCAAGCTAGCTTATATGTTCCTAGCACCTTGATGAGCTTGAGAGTTACTACTCCAAGGTGCCTTGCTTGTAAATAAGTATAATCAATTACATGATTATCCCCTGGAATATACTTTTTAAGGTAGGACACATGGAATACATTATGCATTCTAGCAAGAGCTAGTGGCAAAGCAATTCTATGGGCTACTGGATTCACTTCGTCTAGAATCTCAAAGGGTCCAACATAACGCGGGGATAACTTAGAAGACTTTCTAAATTTAATGGAGCTCTTGTGAGGTTTCACTCTCAACAATACTATGTCACCTAAAGGAAAATTATGGGGCACTCTATTAACATCACTATAACTTTTCTATTGATTGTTAGCTTTTGCTAACCTTTGCTTAATAATCTTAACTTGCTCATCCATTTCAGCCAACATTTATGGCCCAAGACTTACTTGATCCTCAATTTTATCCCAACTTATAGGAGTTGGACAATTTTTACCATACAAAATTTCAAAAGGAGCCATCTTAATTGCATAATGATATGAGTTATTATAAGAAAAATTGACTAAGGGTAAGTAATCTTCCCACTTGTACTATTGATCCATGCAATACATCCTAAGTAGGTATTCAAATATTTGGTTTGCCCTTTCCATTTTCCCATCCATTTCTAGATGATATTCCAAGCTAACATTTAACTAAGTCCCTAGTGCATAAAACAAGGTTTTCCAAAACCTAGAAGTTACTCATGCATCCCTATCTGAAATAATCTTTTTAGGAATCCCATGCAATCTAAACACTTCCTACACAAATTTTCTTGCTATGATAGGTGCTCCATCTTTTAGGTTCCCTACTATAAAATGTGCCACTTTTGTAAGCTTATCAACTACCACCAGTATGGCACTATTTTTATTCCTTGACATAGGAAATCCTTTCACAAAATCCATACTTATAACTTTTCATTTCCTTTCCTGGACATGTCATGCGGGTATAAAAAGCTCGTAGGATGATGATGCTTAGCTTTCACCCTTTGACACTTAGGACACCTAGCCACAAAACTAGCAACATCTCCTTTCATTCCTTTCTAAAAGTATAATGGTTTTACATTAGCCATCATTCTCATCACTCCTGGATGTCCAAAATATGGTGCTTCATGTATTTCTTTCCATACTAGATTTCTCAATTCCTTTACATCAGGTACATACATTCTACCATTGTATCAGGTTCAAATTGAAAACCTTTGTACCTAGAATCTTGAGCATTATCCATGAGTGCTTGCTTAACTTGCAAGTAATACTCATCCTCCTTGCAATTTTGGAGTACTTTCGCTTTGAAATTGGTTTGAATTGCTACTAAGGAAGCAATGTATCATCTTTGACTTAATGCATCGGCAACCTGATTCTCTTTCCCCTTAATATGACTGATATTAATATCATAGTCAACTATTAACTCTAACCACATTTTTTGCCTAGCATTCATATTAGGTTGAGTAAAAAGCTACTTTAACCCGTTATGGTCAGTTTTCAACTCAAAGTGTTTTCCTAGCAAGTAGTGCCTCCACATTTGTAATGCATGAACTATAGTTGCCAATTCTAAATCATGTGATGCATAATTCATTTCGTATGGTTCCATCTTTCTAGATTCTTAAGAAATTACTTGCCCATCTTCCATCAGAATGCCTCCTAAACCTTCTTTGCATGCATCTATAATAACTATAAAGCTACCTTTAGGATCTGGGACTTTTAAGATCAATGTGGTGGTTAGTTTCTTTTTAAGTAGGTCAAACGCTTCTTGACACTTCTCATTCCATTCAAATCTCTTTCATTTCTTTTGTAAAGAAGTAATTGGAAAAGCAATCTTAGAAAAGTTTGCAACAAACTTCATATAATATTCTTCCAAACCCATGAAACTTCTTATGTTTGACACATTTTTGGGTATAGGCCGCTCAATTACTACCTTGATCTTTGCTTGATCTACAACAATTTCTTCTTTCGAAATCAAATGCTTTAGATAATGTACCCTCATTTGGAAGAATGTACACTTAGAAAGTTTACCATACAATTTTTTCTCTCTCAAACATTGTAGGACCATTTCTAAATGCTTTCAAACTTCTTCCTTATTTCTAGAATCAGTCAATATATCATCTAGAAAAACTAGTATAAATTTTTCAAGGTAATCTCTAAACACACTATTCATTACGTTCATGAATGTTGCTAGTGCATTTGTTAAACCAAAAGGTAAAACTATGAACTCATAGTGTTCATATTGAGTTCTAAAAGTAGTTTTAAGGATATATTCATCTTTAACCCTCAATTGGTGATATCCAGATCTTAGATCTATTTTAGAGAATACAACAACACCTCTCATTTCATAAAAAATATCGTCAATGCATGGCAGCAAATACTTGTCATTGACCATAGCTTTGTTAAGCATATGATAGTCGATGAACAAATGCAATGTTCCATTCTTTTTCTTAACAAAGATGAATGGATCTCCCTAAGGTGAAACACTTGGTCTTATCAGTCCTATCGACAACAATTCATCTAATTGTGTCTTAAGTTCCATAAGTTCAGTGGTTGTCATCCTATAGGGTACCTTTGAAATAGGTTATGATCCTAGAACTATATCAATAGAGAAATAAAATACTCTTTTTAGAGGTAATCCTGGTAACTCTTTTGGAAACACATCCAAAAATTTCCTCAAATTTGGGTACTTCATATCTAATTTTCCAGTTTCATCTATTTCTCCATCTTCTAATTCTCGCAAAATTTGGTACTCAGAATTATCACTATCCTTCCCAAGTTCTTCAATCTTTATGACAAAGAGTTTACACCCTTTCTTCTTAGCTCTTATAGGTTTCATTTCCATAATTGATTGAATCCTAACCTACGTAAGTATTCCTTAGAATTTAAATTGATTTCCAAAATCATCTAGGCATTCAACAGTCTTAGCATGGAAACATACTATAGCCCTATGTTTCCACAACCAATTCATTCCTAGGATAACATCATATGATCCTAGAGGTGTGAGATAAAGGTTAACTTCTTTAGTAAAACTAGGTAGTTCTATTTTAGCCTCGAATAGACATTGATCCATCTTTTCTCTTGTTTATTTTGCATACTCTACATCCCAAGAAATTGCCATGTGTCCCACCTTCCTAGATAATTGTTTAGCTATTCTAGGTAAATGAAATTCTTAGTGGCAACTGTATCAATAAGAATGGGAATAGGTAAACCAAACAAAATACCTAGTGTTTCGATTGGAGTTACTTGGTAATCAGCCTGTCAATCATCCATAGCAGCATGTATCCTTTGTTGAATCATGGCCTATTGGGTGGGTAATGAATTACCATATGGTCACGAACTAGAAGTTTTATTGGGAAATTCACTTGCATAGTTATCCCCTCTACCTATAAAACATCCTATATTGTGTCCTCTTTTCCCTATGGTTTCTCTAGACTTATAGGTACTTTCATTAGCTTTGTTGGTATTACCCATGCTAGAATCATTTCTTTTTCGATCTCTCCTAAACTCTTTTTGCTTTTTGTCTTGCAACATTTTGCATAGATTCCTCCTTTGGAGCTATCCTATTAGGAACTTCCACATTCTTCTTTTGCTCTTTCCTTTCTTGTCAAGTGGAATCAGCTTTAAGCTTTTGTTCCTGCTTAATTTTTCTTTTTCATATACAAGATCAATTGTTGTTGGACTATGCATATCCACTTCCCCTCTAATTTGATTGTTTTGTCTCATTATGAATTTCCTAATACGAAAACGCTCATCCTTGTGATATATGGGAACATAGCACAAAATTCAGGTAAACTTCTCCCAGTATTCATTGACAATCATGTTACCTTACATTAGCCCCTAGAAACCTAAGAGTTTCTAGTCATAAAAAAGTTGTGGTAACCATGTTTTTTGGAAAATCTCCACAAAATCTCCCCAAGTTAATTTCCATGAGTTAATGTTAAATTCCAACTTCTTGTTCATCCACCAGTTAGAGGCTTCACTTGCTAACTAATGCGCACCCTATGTGGCTTTAGTAACCTCATCATAGTTTCATATTTCAAAATAATTTTCCATTTGAATAAAACATATTTTGGCCTCATCACCTCCATCACTACCGTCAAACTTAGGTGGACTTATCTTCATGTCCCTTGATAGTTCGGAAGACACAATATTTTTATTCCTTTCAATAGATGGTGAAAGTGATTTTTCTTTCTCATGATTATGGTTTTCACCATGCCCATGTGAAGAATTTTCTCCCTCTTGATCATTGATGGGTACTTCATTTTCTATACCCTATCCTTAACTCTTTCTTGTTCAAGATTAGTTAACCTGGCTAGGATTCGGTTAGCCTAGCCTCTACTCTAGTGGTTCCTTGTCCAACCTCCTAACTTGCATTTGGATTAGTTCATGTCCTCAAATATGTCTTCACCATGCTTATGTGATTGGATTTCACTTGAATTTTTTATCCATGTTAGCCTAAATTATGTTATCAATTATCTTAAATGAAAAACATAATTGTAAAGATTCATATGTACACAATATTTCCATATAAGATTAAGCATGCGCTTCTTTTGATAAGTACATATTTTTATTCATTTCATGAGCATTTCAATATCCTTTCAATTACATGGAGCAACTATTCAGATAGTCAAGTGGAGAGTATCCTTCAAATTCACTCTCAGATACATCACTTAAAAGTGTATAACCTACAAGTTGAGAAAATTGTTATTCCCTATCTTTCTATTCATCTCTCATCTATTCATATGTATCCCAAAAAGGAAAATAAACCTCAAATTTATCATTTGATACATAGTTATGAGAAGTAATGTCAATTTGGTGTTCATCAACAATGTAGCCTACATTTTTCGTAGACATTTGTTCATGAGACCATTTCTCATCTAGTGGTGTCCTTGATACATATCCCTTGGACTCTTTACTTGAAGAAATTGATATTATTCTAGCCAATTGTAGAACCCTAGGATCCCTAAATATGAATGTAGGACTAACACTTTCATCTGAAGGCATATCCCTAAAAAGTGGTAGTGACTTGGACTTTTCTGGTGAGATGGTTGGTGTATGATTGGAAAATTGCACCTCTCACAATTTTGCATTTATTCTTTCTTCTGCTTTAGTGTCCACTCTATTAGCATCTTGAGTAGGCTCATTTGAGCCCCTGCATCAGCCTTTCTCCTTCTCAAGATGCTCCAACACCCCTTCTCAATAGCAATCCTCACATGTCTACTTTGCATTGGACTTAAGGCTTTTCTCGTTCTTGTTGTTTTGTAGCATGATGTGTCAGGACATTAACATGGAAATATGTGCACTACGCTAGCATCCTACGATGTTTCAAAGCTCAAATGATTGTTTCCATACACATTTTCCACTTGTCAGTGAGCTTTTTCGGTGGTAATGGTTGGGAAAACTCAAAAACGGCTCAAGAAGCTTCTTTTCCCTCCTTAAATGTCATCTTTTCACCTCATTTGGAGGCTCTTCTTCTTCTAAGATCTTCCAAGTCTTGCTATCACTTCTCTAGCTTCATTCTAACTTTTAGCTTCACTCCATCACTTGCTTGCACAGCTTCATATAGCTTGTTGTAGCAGCTTCAATCTCTCTCAAGCTCTCTTAGTAGCATTCTTTGTAGCCCTCTTGGCTCTCACATCTATCTCCTTTTCCTTATGCTTGTGAGCATCTTGGGATTCCATATCCCCTATTCATTGCATACTTACTTTGTGATAAGGTTTCTCCTCCTTGAGCGGGTGTTTCTTTTATCACCTCTTTTGTGATACAGGTTCTCCTCGAGCGGGGATTGCTTTTATCACTCCTACTTGGTGGTGTGGGTTCTACTCCTGAGCGGGTTTTTCTTTCACCACATGATTTTTCAATTTTGGTTCATCTCTATCTCTGTCTATCTTCTTGGTTGTTCGTGGAGGTGGAACACCAAAATAGGAGTTTGATTGAGGCAAACCCTTATACAACCCCAACATTTTCTCTAGAACTTACAAACACAAGTACTAAAGACATTCACATATTGGAGGCTTCCTTACTTGGATTGTTGTAAGTATTTATTTCCTTTCTTCTCCTTATCTGTTTTATTTCCCTTTCACTCTATTTTAGTTCTATTGCATTCTATCACTCTCTAGTACTTTCAAAATTCTCAGAAATTAGAGTAAAAGTAGTCATTTAAGTAATCTTTTGTGACATTCTCACTTTTTGGTCCGTATGAGATGCTTGTGTGCCTCTGGGATGCTAGCACGTCGTGTTGTTGTCTATATTTTGTGTTGAAATCCTTTGGCCAAGAGCTTGTTAGTTTGTCCAAAAAATCTCTTTGACCTACTCTTTCAGATTTTAAAACTCTCACCGTTGTTCCTGAGGTAGTTTAGGACAATTCACCTTGTGAAGCTCTCTAAACGAAGAGAACTCATGAGTTGCAAATCCCCATCTTCGACATTTTGGTGAACCTGACATGAAGTAGGTATTTTCTGAAAAACTAGGAATTTATTTACCCCTACTTGCCGGGGTCATAACTTTTGACTCGATGCTCAAAATTCAAAACCGTTTGCACCATTGGAAAGGTCTTCTAGAGAACTAGTTTAGTCCCTAAACTACAAGCCTTTGGTGG
The DNA here is from genome assembly GCA_007258455.2 of Sequoia sempervirens. Taxonomy (NCBI): domain Eukaryota; kingdom Viridiplantae; phylum Streptophyta; class Pinopsida; order Cupressales; family Cupressaceae; genus Sequoia; species Sequoia sempervirens. The sequence goes on along the minus strand of VDFB02270651.1, from coordinate 311,876,237 downwards.
TGAAAATTTAGGGACCAACACAAGTTCCAACCTCAAATTCTGCTCCGAAGACCTTTGAAAGCATGATTTACTAGAGCATAGAAAATACTGAAAAAATCGTGATGAATTTAATATCTTCTTTTATTAGTTCAGTATGAAATTTTGTTCAAAATGTTAATGATATTCCATTCCATGCATGTGATGGTGACTTGGATTTTCCTATGCCACTTGGTATCTTTGATCCTTCTCATGAAATTCCTTTGGTTGTGGAGGATATTTTCTCGCAAGAAGATGAAATCATTTATACCTTTCTTAATATTGCTTCACCTTCTCTTTATTCCAATGCTCTCTCTTCTAGAGATGATGCATTAGTGAATGATGAATCTTTTCATCCCAATGCACTCTCTTTTAGAGATGTTTCATTGGTAAATGATGAATTCTTTCATTCCAATACACTCTATTCTAGAGACGTTGCACTTGTGAATGATGAACCTCCTTCCACATCTGATTCTCCTTGGATCGATGTTGAGAATGTTTCTTCAAATAATTATTCTACATTTGATCCTGTTTGGATTGATGTTGAGAATATGTCTTCAAATAATCATTCTACTAGTTGTGATGAAACCGTAAATGCAATCTATGTCTCTATTAGGTATGTGTAGGATCATAATGGGCCAAAAAGTGGCGATATGATGGGTATGTGGCTAACAACTTTTTTTTACCCAAAATTGATGAAATGAAAAGGGTTTTTAAGGAGATTATCATCTTTCAACCAATATAAATTATGATTTACTTTGAATTTAATAAATAATTATTATTCATTTTCTATTTGAATTACGACTAAAGTCTTAATTGATACGCTAATTGAAAAACATCTATAGATTTCAAATGGTATCACACTTTTTGAATTTGAAACATGTGTGTCACATTCTATGCTTTGCATACTATAAGATTAAAAAAAATGAATTTCATGAAGTTTTGACCAAGTTAAGGTGGTCAGACATGCAAGTTTTTATATTTTAATAAAAGTTGTAATAAAAAATTCATAATTATATATTTACATGGAAAAAAAATACAAAAAAATATGTATCACATTGGGGCATGAGTTCTCTACTTAAATCTAAAATATTATAAAATAATATTATCATTTTATTGTGGTTAGGGTGGTTAGACAAACACCTACTTCATATTTTTTCCCTGAAATTTAAGTACTATTGCATTGAAATTTCAAATTTTCACCAAATAGTTTTTTTTTAAATGAACCTAGTAGTTTATAAACTACATTCAATTTGCTACATATTCTATTCTTAAATATTTTTGAAATAATATAGATAGATTATTCAAATTACGTCAAGTTGCCTAACTCTAATTTTTCTAATTTTTTTGCCACTTAAGGGCATGTTTTTTCCATGATTATCCTACACATACCCTATTGCCCCTCAAAGGCCTAAGAGACCTATCATTTACATGACTCCAGTTAGTCCTTCTCCTAAAAGGGTTTGTTCTATTAATGGTGTTCCACTTGATGGTCATTCTCCTGATCTTTATAAGGCTCCCTTTTATATAGCGATAGTCCATACTTATGAGAATAATATGAATAAACAACCAAGCCTTCTTCAAGCTCCTAAACCTATGACTAAAGCACCTTGTGATTACAATCTTGTCGAGCAACCTCGTGTCCCTCCGGATAAGATCTCACTATGGGACTTGCTTCAGTCCGCTCCAGTTTATCAAGTATGCTTCAAGAAGCCTTGCAAAAGATCCTCTTTCCTTCTTCTACTAGGCCAACAGATGCTACTGCGTTGGTGGCATATATTCATGTTGATTCACCAAATATTACATTCTATCTGCAGGAGCTCATGCCTCTAAAAGTATAGAAGCAAGTGGATCCTCTAATGATTATAGTTAATATTAATAAAATTAGCATTAGAAGTACTCTCGTTGATGTCGATTCAATGCTCAATGTATGTAGCATCGATCTATTAAGTTCATTACTAACAATAAAGTAGTCACAGTTAAGGCTAACCCTGATGCTATGCACCTATGTGAGATGGTAGCTGCTAGTTGAGCTTCAGTTGTGGCTACTCTTATTCCTTCAGTTTCTTCTAGTGTGTTGATGTTTACTCCAGCAGTACCTACTACAAAGGATACTCTTGAGATAAATGTCCCTGAAGAAGATCCTTCTGAAGCAAGGAGTCCTAAGTGTGCTCCTTCTACCTCTTCTCCAAAGAATGCATGTCTTGGTAATGATTGGGGTTCTTTAGACTTTACAGATTCCTTCATTTAGGAATATAAATTCGGCTTGATCCACTCAAACCTTCCAATAACATCACCCACACCCGTTATCATAGATGGTTATTTTTCTATATCACGGGGTGGTATGAGTAATAATTGTAATGTCCTTAGTGTTGATCCTCCTTCTGAGGAAGATGATTATGCTTCCCCTAAAGAAGAAAATGTTGATAGTCTTGTTAAAGAAGATGATGATGGTCCCATAGAGGAGTGTGATCCATGTTGTTGGGACAATGCTCTTTATGAGGACACTCCTTTTCAAGATTTGCAAACACGCTATGGCCTCGACTTTAAGCTTGTCTCTAAATATGGTTATGAGCATAAAGGTTGTGGGTGTAATGAACAAGGCATTCAGGTCCCTATAGAATTCACACCCTGTAAGCACAATTTCAGACTTGGTTGCTCAAAGGAATGATCTAAACAGAAGCCATAGTTGAGTGACAAGAATTCTTCTCAACCTCATACTATTGGAAAGAATCTTCCTCCATTGTCTTCTATCTTTGTGCCTTCTTCTTCTTCTTGTGAGAAGTAAAAATTTTCTCCACAAGAGAAAGAGTTGCTTCCTACTCATTCTTTATCTGAGCAAGATTGTATTTTTCCACAGCTTCTTAAAGCCCGCTTGATCACTCTTCCTTCTCCTACACGCAAAAAGCCTCATGAACATGATAAGAATTATTTATGTGCATATCATCGAGTGCCTGGTCATTCCACTAGTGAATGTAAGGCCTTGAAGGATAAAATACAACTTCTTGATTTAGGTGCCATCAAGCTTCCGCTTGATTGGTGATAAGGGATATCGAGGTTTACCTCTATCATGTATGTTCTAAGTATTTTTTCCTGGTTCTCTTCCCTTGTATGTTGGGGGTAGTGATAACTCGTTTTAGAGATGTGTGTCCTTCTTAAGGAACCCCTCTCTTCTCTCTATCTTTCAAATGAAGCATCCCTTAAGTGGACGCCCCTCTTCCTTTTGAAGGGTTCTCGAGGGACCCCCTTTGAAATTCTTTATCTCAAATGGATTCTTTCGCATCTAGCTTGGGGGTGCCCTGACTAGACCTATTTGATCTCTTCATGTCTAGCTTGGGGGAAGCCTAACTAGACCTATTTCATATAGTCATGTCCAGCTTAGGGGCAGCCTGACTAGACCTATTTTTTTTGTGGTTGTCCTACAATGCAACTTGTAGCAGCCACATGATTCTTTATTTTTTGCAAGACCGAGAACTTTTAGACCTCCTTTACATCCTTATTTGGTGATACAAGTTTTCCTCCTCGAGCGAGGATTGCTTTTATCACATATACTTTGTGATACGAGTCTTCCTCCTTGAGGAGGGATTGCTTTTATCACCTATACTTTGTGATACGGGTTTTCCTCCTCGAGCAGGGATTTCTTTTATCACTCTTGAATTCATTTCATTTTTATTTCTCTCTTCTCAACTTGTGTATACCAGATTGGAGATCTACATCTTCTTCATCCTGAGTATACGCCCTTCCTCTCTCCACCTTAGAATTCTTCTATGCATAATTTCTTAATTTGGGGATGACACATAATACTGAGACAACCTTCTACATTGAGGTCTCTTTACTTTGTTGACTTGAATCCTTTAGCTTGTTATGTTCTAACGTTGCTATCTGGTGTAGGTTCTTCTTGTCTAATGTATTTGATTTGTAGGTCTTTAGCCTAGGAGCATGCTTCTATGGTTCAAAGAGTTATATGCTTCCTCTAGAGTATATTTTTGGAAAATGATGTTATTTATGTTTAGTAGATTTCCTTTAGCATGCATATTAATGTAGATTCATATGCCCACTAAAGTGGGGGGAAAATGTATGATTGTAAATTTACACCCCTCACAATTTTGTATGCATTCTTGCTTCTGCTTTAGTTTCCACTCCCTTAGCATCTTGAGTAAGCTCATTTTAGCCCCTGCATCAATGTTTTTCCCTCTCACAATGCTCCAACACCCATTTTTCAGCAACCATCCTCACATGTTCACTTTGCATTGGACTTAAGGGTTTTCCCATTCTTGTTGTTTTGTAGCATGACGTGTACGGACATTAGTGTGTCACACGAATGTTCATGCACCACGCTAGCATTCTATGATGTTTCAAAGCTCAAAACGGTTGTTTCCACGCATGTTTGCCACCTGCCAGTGAGCTTTGTTGGTGGTAACGGTTGGGAACATCCAAAAAAGGCTCAAGAAGCTTATTTTCCCTCCTTAAATGTCATCTTTTCACCTCATTTGGAGGCTCTTCTTGGGTGTGTGCAAGAAGTTGAGTCCACTTTTTGGCCAAAAAGTCGAAGTGTTTTCCCTGATTTTCAGAATTTGACACATTTGACCTTAAAATTTGAAGCACTTAGAGATGGAATCTTCAAAAAAGTCACAGATCATAAAATGTAGTACTCGGTGTCTAGTTTCCAAACATGTAATTTATTTCAATACACAGATTGTAAAAATTGAGCTTCAATAGGCATTTCTAAAAACCACTATTTAAAAGTCACTTTTTTATACCATACCATGCACGTGTATGACATCCATATTTTGGCCTAAATTATCATATTTTTCTAAGTCCTTTTGGGAAAATATTTGTGACTCATTGAAGCTTGTTTTCGATATTTTTTTGTAATTTTTTATTGAATTTTTTTTTTGTTAAATTTTTATTAGGCATATTTGTCATTTTGAAAAATCGTCATGTACGACACACATAAGATGACCTAAAATTATCATTTTTTGATTTTTTTTTTAAATTGAAAAGAATTGTCTTAAGTTTGTTCTCATGCAATCCGTTCATCAAAATGTTATGTTGATCAAAAGTTATTAAAATACTAAAAAAATGTGATAATTCAAGTTTATTGACTAGTTTCATTAGAAATTAATTGAAAAATAGAAAAATTAACCAAATTATTAAAAAAATTACATATTTGGAATCTACACTGTCTCATCTATAATGGGTTTTAATTTCATAAAAAAATTCTGCAAAATAGGTCTTCAAACATATGTCCAAATTCACTATTTTCTTGTGACATTAACAAGACCTTCAAGTTGCAGGTCAAACCAGGTCCAAAGATTAGATTCAGGTCCCCAAGACATTTCCCAAACCAAAAAACAAGCCAAAAACCCGCCCAAAAATTCATAATTTAAAAAATAGGATCTCGTTTCAGAAAAAAAACATTTTGTATGGTTCTATGAAATGGGACCCCGCTTTGAAAATTACCATAAACGAAAAAGTTTCCAAAAAATGGAAAATTTTCAAAACGAGATCTTGTTTTGAAAAATTTATGAAAAATAGAAATTTTTCAAAAATTAGAAGTTTCCAAAATGGAAAGTTTTCAAACGGGATCCCATTTCAAAACTTTCCATTTTTGGAAATTTTTGTTTTTGGAAAAATTTCAAAATGGGATCCCGTTTTTTGAAAGCTGATTTTTTTTTTTGCCTAAGGAAAAAACTTCCACGTTTCGTGGACTCATCTTCTTGCATTTACCCTCTTCTTCTAAGATCTTCCAAGTCTTGCTAGCACTTCTCTAGATTCATTCTAGTTTCTAGCTTCACTCCATCACTTGCTTGCACAACTTCATATAGCTTGTTGTAGGAGCTTCAAGCTCTCTCAAGCTCTCTTACCAGCATTTTTTGTAGCCCTCTTGGCTCTCACATCTATCTCCTTTTTCTTATGCTTGTGAGCATCTTTAGATTCCATATCCCCTTTTCATTGCATACTTACTTTGTGATACGAGTTCTCCTTGAGTGAGCATTGCTTTTATCACCTTTTTTGTGATACAGACTCTCCTCCTTGAGTGGGGATTGCTTTTATCACTCCTACTTGGTGGTGTGGGTTCTACTCCTGAGCGGGTTTTGCTTTCACCACACACTTTTTCTATTTTGGGTCATCTCTATCTCTCTTTATCTTTTTGGTTATCTGTGGAGGTGGGAACACCAAAATAGGGGTTTGACTGAGGAAAACCCCTATATAGCACCAACATTTTCTCTAGAACTTACAGACGCAGGTACTGAGGACATTCACATATTGGAGGCTTCCTTGGATTGTTGTAAGTATTTATTTCCTTTCTTCTCATTATCTTTGTTATTTCCCTTTCACTCTATTTTAGTTCTATTACATTCTATCACTTTCTAATACTTTAAAAGTTCTTAGCAATCGGAGTAAAAGTAGTCATTTAAGTAATTTTCTATGACATTCTCACTTTATGGTCCATATGAGATGCCAACACACCTCTGGGATGCTAGCATGTCGCGTTGTTGTTTGTATTATGCGTTGATGTCCTTTGGCCAAAAGATTGTTAGTTTTTCCAAAAAATTCATGTGACATGCTCTTTTGAATTCTAAAACTCTCACCATTATTCCTGAGGCATTTTAGGGCAGTTCACCCTATGAGGCTCTTTGAACAAAGAGAACTTATGAGTAGCGAATCCCCCTCTTCTACAATAGGTAATTGTACATAGCCTCCATCTTCATCTTCCTCTTCACATCACTGATCTAAGAAAGTGTGTGACTAAAAGTTTCTTTCTCACTCAACTGGATATCATTATCATAGTTGGTTCCCTCTATGGTCCTAACAATGGCTTCTTTTTCCTTCTTGGCCTTGAGGTAGTGCTCATTTCTGATTACTAACTTTCAAGTCATTAATCTGAGATGCACCATCCTCACACAAGAATTTTTCAAAACATTAGATAATGTTGGAGTGGAAAAATGATGAGCTCATAGGTTCTAGAGTTAAACTCGGTAGCTATGATACCACATTTAATGTACTAACCTTTCCATGAAGTAAAAATTTTATATTTTACACCAAATGAGTAAATAAACAAGGAACAAATTCATTGTAACAAATTTTTTCTTTTATTGATAATTTCTAGTCAAAAAGTAATACATATTACAACATGAATTCTTTTATTTTTAGATAAACATCAAAGTATGAAAACATACAAATACATACATAGCCTATAGATATTTAGAACAAATAGTATTAAGACGGTCCAAGATCCTTCCTTTCAAATCTTGGTTCTTTTGTTGCCTATTGTGGAGGAGAAGCATCACTTGGATGCTTTTCTGCCAACCAAGGATTCTTAATGCGGTAATGTAACCCTCACCTTTGATGAAGAGATTGGTAATGTAACCAATAATGACAACCAACTAAGCATAGTGTTGTGTCCTACATAACTAGAACCTTGCAATCCGACAATCTCAAACTAGCATGTAATAATGGATGACGGTGAACTGACAGTGTAGTATCAATAGTCACACAATCTTTAGTGTAGTCTCGGACATTGCACTACCCTGGCCAAAGTGTTATATTCAGTAAACAACCGAAAGTCATCTATCACATACACTACTCAGGGCCAATTGGACTTAAGGCTATCTTACACTACACATATGTATTGTCCTTCAATGGATAGTCTGTTATCCTAGAATAACCTACAACAATCTAATCTACTTGAAATGAATCTATATAGCAAGTACACAAGCTCCCTCCCATACTAGATTAACTATCCTAGGAGTAACACAAGATTTTCTAGTTAAATTAATAACTTGGCTAGGTGTACCTCAAGTGACTCTTGCATTAAATCAAGCCTAGTATATAATAGCTAATATGAACATCACTCTCTTATTATGGAGTTCTTACAAACACAATATAAAAACAACACAAAATCTTCAATTCCCTTTTTCAAAACCATTCTAATTAAATGCTTCTATTTCTCAAATAGAAAAGACATTTTAGGAAAAATAGAAAACACATTAATTCTAAGTAAATAACAAGAAGAAAATATCCCCATGCCTATTATCGCTTATCCCAGTTATTGACAATAATGTAGCCTTCTCCAACAATAGTTTAGCTTGAAAACATATTCCCAAAACAACTCTCTCTCTCTCACTAGTTGATAGCTTACTTCTCTTAAACAAATAAAATACCTCTTTCTCACAAAAGACCAATCTTTCCTCACTCATAAAACATATGAATATAGTTGGTAATATCTTAGAGGTATTAAACAACAAATGATGTATGACTCTTGGTAAAATGCATCTCTCACAAGTGAATGGAAGAATGAAAATAATGATCACAAATGAGAATGAATGTGTTCCAAGTGAAATGGTGTGACTATTTATAGAGCATCTAGGCATTCTAAATTCCTACAATTTAGGCATGAAGAATGACACAAGTTTTATGCAAAGTAAATCAACAATAACGTGGTGATGGATATTTTGGATAATATAAAAAATAATCAGGGGATTCCATTACCAAAGGATTACTATCTCATTCAAAAGTGAGGAAATATTTTTAAGTGATACTCACTCATCTTTATCAAGGACTCTTTACTAGTACCAAAATTCATAAACCTAATGTAGAAGAATATCATGTTCCTAAAGCGAATTCTGGGGTTGGCACTAGATGAAGGGTTGGGGTCATTGTAGGAGTATATCTAGGAGGAAAGGTTGGCAAAAAAGGGAAAAAAAAATGGAGTGGGTTAGAGATGTTGTCGATGTGGTGGTTGTGAGAGCCAATTAGGGGATTAACGGGTAAGAGGAATAGGTGGCATCACCATAAGCCATATTTTGTAGTCCATTTTTTGGTAATACGAGCTAATAGAAAAATAGTACGGGTTTATGCTCCAATTTTGGATTAGGGGAGCTAGTAATAGGATGTAGGTAGGGTTTCAAATAATGGTTTGATTGTTGTTAATACTCCTATTTTTTTTCTCAATGTAGCTCATCATGTGTTCTGTGGAGGACTATTAACTAACCTCATTTTGATACTCTCTATAATGTTCATATTTAGTGATTATTAATACAAGGGTACAACCCCTTATGACTATTTTGAATTGATTAAAAAAAAATTCTAAAATATAAAATATTATCTATTTTTGTAAGTAATTATATCTCAAAGATTACATTTTAAATTTATTTTAATTTAATTTATATGTACATTACAATCATTGTCCTTAAATTAATCAATATAAAATATTTTTTCTTAATTAGTAAAGGTATATAATTTTAATTTATAATAGAAACATGTCCTAATTTAACTACTAAAAAATATTGTATGCTTTTTAAGAATTTATAATAGAAAGATATGAAGAAAACAACTAAAAAAATATTAAGAACATAAGTTTTTTATTTTATTTTATCATTTTGAATTTTGTATCTATAAATACTAATACTTAATTTTGGATGGAAATAGAAATTCATATTTATTTTTTCTAAAATTAAAAAATTAAAAACTAAAAATACAAAAGTGAATTTAAGGTTTTTAATAATTTATAACAAAAAATTCTCAAGATTAGAAATATATTGATAATATTGTAAATTTTCATTTTATTTTATTGTTTTGAATTTATATTATAAGTAATAATAATATTTATTATTATTATTATTATTATTATTCAAAAAAATATTTATCTTTTCATAAGCAATTCTTATTAAAAAATATCTTTTACATACCTCAACAAAGATATCTCTGCACACATGTTACATAAATAAATATGCTAATTAAAATCATTTTTATTTTGTTTCAAATTTTTAAAATTGTAAATATTTAATCAAATAATGTATGCAATTGTTCTTTTCAAATTCTCCTGTGTATTATTATTTTCAGTTTGCTAAGCATATATTCTAGTGGAATAAAATTACATCAAAGTAGGAAGTCCAAGATTTTTTATGATTTGCTAATTTGTACACAATTTCTCTAATAACAAATACATCAAATTATCATGTATACAAAGTGGAAAGTCCATAATTACTAATTTGTACACAATTTATCTTACAGCAAATACATCTTAACTGTTGTGTGTAAGATTCTAAAATAGAAAAATCTAGATAACAATGAAAAGACAAGAATGGTATTTCACCAACGCCAGCTTAAAAATCAAACAACAGGTCTTTATATAGCCAGAAAACATCAACAAATATATGGAAGTAATCCACATATTAGTTCAAGGGATTGAATAAATCGCATTATTCTGACAGAGTAGGAGATTTTAGGTTTCGAAGAGAAGCTTTTGTATCGTTTAGGGTTTCTCCATTTAAAAAGCGGTTGCAAGGTTGTGAACATAGTTTGAGGTTAGAATTGCAAATTTGCGATGAAGAAATCTGAAGAAAAGACGATGCGCAGATTCGAACAGTGAATTGGCGTTACATTCGTAAGCACAACCGTGAAGGAGATTCTACTTATAAGACTGTAGACTGTACGACGGAAGGAGCCGTGGTACCTCTTAAAAGCCAGGGTTGCGGTAAGTTCTTATATTTCTAACCTTGAAAATAATCCTCTTGATATTGTAAGATTAAATAAAAGCATTTTCAGTGTGATAAAAAGAGGGGTTTATTTCCAAGATTCATTTTATTATCTGATATAAGATATCTTTATTTATCATATATTTTTGTATCTAAAATTTGGTGGATGATATAATCAAGAACAATATCATCATCTTATCAATTGGGCTCAGTCAATTGAACTACAATCTTTTGATTTTGTAAAATTTGACAAATATTTTATTTTTAAACTGAATTTTATTTTAAAAATTCTAATATTCAAGAATTCATTGGACAATATATAACAATTCTATTTATTTGTTTTCTTATAGAAATTATTATTATAATTGATATATGTTTTTAACCGTTGGGCTTTCTCTTTACCTGCATCAGCAAAGTTGGAATTTCTGATGAGGATGATTATCAGTATAAGGCTGCTGATGGTACCTACAACCAACAGTTGGTATGTTCAGAGCATTAAGACACTTCATTCATCCATTTTATATTTTAAGTATATTTTTTCTTTTTTAATGATAATATGAGAACTTTTAGTGTGATTTGAGTTTGGTAGTCATAAATAATTGACTTCATTTTTAGCATGCATATATTATGTTAATGTGAATAGTTCAAATTTGCAAACAAAATCTATTAACACACTAGTCCACCAAGGATTTAGAGTATGAAGTCACCCATACGTCAATACTTTTAACATAAAGATTCAAATCCATGAGTCTACAATAGATGAATAGAAAATTGAACCCTTATATCTAAATGAACAAAGCCAAGAAATCATTTTAATTATTTTTAATATATATTTTTTATAATATTTAGTTGAGTTTTTCAACACCTTAAATAAGAAAGAAATATATTAAATATGAATATGTTGTTCCAGCAAATGGAACATGTGCCAAGTGTAGATGAAAATTCAATTAAGATGGTTGTATCACATCAATCAGTTAGTGTGGTCACCAAAGCTAGTGGGAAGGATTTTGGTGTGTATAAATCAGTAAGTTTCTTATATTATTGCCAAATGTTTCTGGATTAGATTGTGTCAGTGTGTTTTGCATCGACGTTTTAGATCAAACTCCATGATCCATCATGAGGATGAACAAGAGAGCATAAGGTGTAAAAAATGATAGATCATAGAGTGTGATCCGAAAAGTTGATGCAAAAACACTGACACAATCTAATCCAGAAACATTTATCAATAAAATTCATGAATTATGGAAACCTGTTCTCATTTCAATTTGTTTGTATAATCTATCTTGATATTTAATAGTTTTTTTCCATACTTTTGATAAGAGAATATATTCATTGGTACATGTGAAAAAAATATGGATCGTGCTGTGAAAACTGTTGGTTATGCGTTGGAAGCTAGTAATGTGGAAGATTCAAAAGAATTACATGGGAGTATCGCAGATCTATCATATGTGATAAAGATATGATCGAATTAGAAGTAAAGCCAAATTATTAAGAGGGCAGATTGGTTCATAGACATATTTTAATAATCCTTTGCATCTAACTAAAATATCTTCAAATAATGGTGCTGTGTATAAAATTGATTATACTCAAGTGATTAGATTATCTTCTATTTATAGAGATATGTAGTTCTATTTAAGATTCTGATTGGTATTTTATTATGCATTTATTTCAATTAATTTAAATATATAAACAAAATTTGATGCAAGAGGGTCGTCCCCTCTGCACTCTAACTTAAAACAGAAAACAAATTCATAGGCAATTCTCTACCCGGATTCAACAACCAACGAAACAAAGATTGCAAGCAAATCAGATTTTATTAACTCTATTCAAATTTTATTACAAATTACAATTCCCCTGACCTGTCATGGCCTCCTCCTACCACAAATTCTGAAACACAGATTTTATAAACAAATTACAATCAAACGGTGATCTAAATTCTTCTCTACTGTGCATACATTTACCCTTACAGCTGCACCTTAGTCTTACATGATGACTCTTCTATTCACTTGGTCGATCTGCTCTCAGCTATTGACCTCCCCTATCTCTCACTTGCTTTGTATTTTATTTTAAATCTTTCTCCATATGCTGCCCCATACAAATCGATGCAGCCAGTTCTTTATAATCTACGCAGCCCCCCTACCATTCCATAATTTGATTTAAGGGAATATGCATAACTTTACTGTGTCACGGCCTTTTCTTTCTCCAGTGCTTTCACTTTACAAATTCTAAATGCAGCTCATCCTTTCTTGTTTCTGCGCCATCATCCAAGGTGCCTCTTTCCTTGAATTCGTAGCCTATGCTCTGTTCCTCATGTCATCAATTTGTTTTGTTTCCAAGCTTTTAATTTAGCTTTAAAATTCAGTTCCATGCCTCCGTACCAAGTTCATTGCAGCCCCATTTCTTTGCTGCTTCTCTCTCTTCTCTACGCACCCCTATCTCAGCCTTCTTTCCCCTTCGAAGACTTGTCACAAGTCTCCTGCAGCCCTCTATTCTCCCGTCTCATGCCTTCAAAGGCTACTTTTAAATGCTGCGCTTCCTCTTCCTTTTCCAGCGCTATCACCTATACATCTTCTCCTCCTTTGTTCGCCCTTTCAAGTTCTACTTTCCATTAGTGTGCATTAAAGAACGTGAGACGTCCATCAAGCTACAGATGCTGCTTCAAAACCTTCTAATTTGATTAAATTTTTATATAATTAAAAAGTGATGGCGTATTGATTATTCTAGTTTTCAGAGAAGTCAGATAAGTTAAACTTATTGGACATTGTGATCCACTATCTTGGCAATGAATCTCCGGAATGAAAAAGAGAATCACGAAGGAAAAGAATACTCTGCCCATAGTTCAATTATATAAAGAGTATTTGTCTAGCTTGATATTTACTAACACATGCGCCCTTATGTAACAAATCCCCATAGAGCACTCAATTATTCCATCGTGTCAAAAATTGACAAAAAAAAGAATCTTGGAGTTGATTGATGATTGGGATTGATCATCTTTTTAGGAGAAGTAGAGTGTTCTTTATTCTACTTGATGTTGGTTGTTGGTTGTGTCGAAAGAACCATCAACAGATCCCACATAACTTAAACACATTTAACTTCTTGAGCATAAACTTGACCTTGTATTACACAAACAAAATGGATTACATTATATATAATGTCTTGATGAGGATTAGTATATGGACTAATTCACTGATTGTGAACATAAATCAAGTGTATCGAAACATGCACATATAAGAGTGAGATATGATAATAATGATATGATCATGTATAAATAAGAGTTAAATAAAACCCAGATAAATGAACTCAACTATAGTCTATAGAAATATGACATTTATTTTAGTATACTTAGTGTAAATTACCCCTTTTCCAATACTTAATATTTTCACATACTTAATTTCTTATCCATAATATAATTCCTAATCTTTATATTGTAACTTACAGAACCATATATCAGCCCGAAAACATGCACCCCACATGGTGAAGCTGCTAATGAAGATTATGTCTTAACTTTACTGAACAAAATGTTCAGGGAAAATCAGATGACATCTTCGAGGAAAAAATAATGGCTCTGCTCAGCCCTCTGTCTTTTGTTTTCCATAATCATTGATGGTTTTCTATTATTACCATAAAGCCTTAATAAGACTAGAAATTAGTTGATCCTAAAAGCCCTTTTAATAGCAGAACTTGTAAATAGGTTCTATTGACATAATATGGTTGGGAAAAAAGAAAAACCTTACAAAAGGTTGATCATTCTTATCCATTGAATAGATCAGATATGGTTACCATCTGCATGTAGATATGATTACCATCTCATGTAGTTCAGAAGTGGAGGATATGATTACAAAAGGTTCATGTAGTTCTAAAAAAATATTTCATGCACATGGGGTTCTCCACATGCAGACTGGCTGCTAAAAATAGATCATGCGAATACTGCATTCACTGTTTCATGTGTAAGATCTTCCTATATATGGAAACAAAAAATATTTGAAAATCTCTAAGCCACAGTAAGAATCACAGTTTTAAATATTTAAAAATTGTACAAATTTATTCGCTAGTTGCCACTACAGCAGCACAAAAATACATACCTATGGTTGTTACAATTTTGATTCTGCTCACACCAAATGTGTCGCTCTTTTACAACTGTTAAAGGTTGTACATAACATCTTTTCTGCATTACCAACTTTGTGTCTGCTCACACCAAATGCATCGTTGCTTTTACTGTTTTTAGCTCTGTAACCACCATAATTCTCTCCATATTCCGCTATTATGTTCAGAAAAACACGAGTTTAAAATCATAAGCAATTGTACATAGAAATGTTTGTCAATGTTTAAAACTAAAAATAATACAAAAAATAACAGCTTTAAAAATTTTACACAGAATTTTAGATGTCATTGTAGACGTCTCTTTATGTAAAAAGCATGACTTCCACCTGTCTGTCATTTTAAATGCACCTTCAAAAACTTTACACAGATTTTTGGATACAACTGTAGACGCCTCTTGACCTAAAAATTAAGAAGATAAACAATATAAGTGTATGTGACATGTGCTAAGATAAAACAAGACGCCTCTTGACCTAAAAATTAAGAAGATAAACAATATAAGTGTATGTGACATGTGCTA
The DNA here is from genome assembly GCA_007258455.2 of Sequoia sempervirens. Taxonomy (NCBI): domain Eukaryota; kingdom Viridiplantae; phylum Streptophyta; class Pinopsida; order Cupressales; family Cupressaceae; genus Sequoia; species Sequoia sempervirens. Next base: position 311,861,120 of record VDFB02270651.1, on the reverse strand, counting down.
AGATAAAACAAGTGTATGTATATGTCTACATATAATAGTAAGGTAGGTGCTAGGAGTATGGAAATGCCTATATAAGGAAGGATAAAATGATATTTTAGAAAGATCACATTTTTATAGTGTCACATATTTTATTGGTATTCGTATGTATCAAACAATTTCATCAGAAGGGCCACAAAAATAAATAGCATAAAAAAATGATGATTACATTTTTCCGTAACTTTGAGTTGCATGTATATATTTAATGATCATGGTTTAGAAATGAAATTTGCATACCCTTATTCTAGTTTTTTGTTTGTTTTATCCCCTCTCTGTGTGTGTGTTTTGTGTGTCATTTAGCTCATGTTCCCAACCTATGTTGATACCTATCCTTGTTGACCCATTTCTAATGTTGTTCCTATTCATTTTTTAGGCCCACTAAGTGTTAATTTAGATTAAATTATTGTCATCTTTCAAATTTCTAAGACGTCATGTAACTTTACCTTTGTCTTTGACTGCTTTGTCCCCTTTTTATACCTTAAATTAATATTTTCAACTTTGTTCCTTGTGCATATCTTAACTCCACCTTCCGTGTGTCGGGTGTTTGTAAATTTTGTATTAGGGTTTACAATAATTTTTTTCTTTAGAGAGCACTTTTAGCAGCAATTGCATATTCCAGTGATCCGCGAGAATATGATTGTCATTTTCATGTTTTTAAAACCCTTTTTTCACCAAAAAAACCCTAGTTTTTCAGTCAGATCGCTAAGTGCGACTTAAGGTTACGGAATTAAGTCCCAACTTCTAGCTGCCGTCAAATGTGCTCAGCGACGACGATGATGATGAACAAACTGATGCCCTATTGACGCCTCGGGGTGTCGTGGACAATGAAACAGAAGCGGCCCAGGTTCCAGTCCTACTGCACCTCAAATTTTTCAGGTGGTTTGTTATTTTAATTTCTCCGTGATTCTTATTTCTGCTGGTCATGTGCATATTTTTGCTTCAGGTCATAAGCAAATGGATTTCGGCGTCAGGTCATATAGACTTTCTTCATCCACCTTGTAAATTCCTTGTTTATTTGGTTCTGTTGCATGTTTGGTTTGTCGTCTCTGTTTCCTTGTAGGTATTTTGTGACTTGCACTTACTGCCACATGTATATAGAAGACTATCTTACACTAAGTGCATCTTACACCTTGTTCAATGGGTTGCTTGTTCCTTTAAATGCTTGAGTGAGCTCTAGATAAAGCTACAGAAAGTGTCCACACAACAAAAAAGATTAAAAATGGATGGACATTGTTCACAAACAACAGCAGTAAAAAATGACCAGCCCAGAGCGGATTGTAGCACTCACAGTTGTTGATGGTCCTCACAAGGGCATTACATAGGAGGCAAAACCACTTTCCCCGTTGCCTTTTATGCAGTCAGCAGTCTTTTGGCTTTCAGAGTAAATACTAAAATAGATGTCATTGTAAGACAAAAATACAACAATGAGCAAGTACTTACAGACAGGATAGCCAATAGAGATTCAATTTTTTTTCCTGATAAATTTATATTAGCTTGGAGAGAGACATTCGTCTGATTTCATATTTCATATAAGGGCATAGTTCTTGATAAAATAAATAAGAACTGTCACGATTCTTTTAATATTTTTGAATCTTGTGCTGTATATCATGGTTTAGCTTTTATATTGACATTTTCAACGCATTCTGGGCCATAAAAGTATGGATGGAACAAATTAGTAGTCTAGTCAAGGTATCTTTTTAGAACTACATAAACTGTGAATATTAATTTATTCATCCTAACAAGACCCCACCATTGGTTACTCAATCTTAAAACAACGGCATACAAAGGGCAGGTTCAGCGCCTTTAAGTTTTAACTATTTGAAACAACTGTTTTTACTGTTCATGTTGATATAGAACGCAAGCAATGGATTAGCTGAAATGTTTGATCAATTTACAGAATGATGCAGAGCTTTTTTGGAGAAACACATCTTTTAAGGGTATCCAATGCAGACATTAGCTAGATTTATCTTTTTGGAGCTTGTTGACCTTCTTATATGTGATTCTTATTTTATCACACGTTCTCTGCTCAACTTCTTATATATATACAATAGCATTTTAGAAAAAACTGATATGCGATACAGGATGGATCTTTGTACGGGCTGGAAATTTTGCCTGTAAGTTGCTTCATTTGTCTTCACCACAAATAGAAATGGTTCAACATGAAAGTTTTATGCAATTTTCAATGGAAGGAGAGTCATTTGGTTTGACCTGCAAGCAGAGCTTGTCTTCCACCTCAGGATTGTATAGAGTTTATGCATGTCTTGGTGTAGGCGTATTCTGGCATGGGCTGGCTCCTTATTCCTTCTGCATCATTTCGCTCTTCTTGCAGGATACATGTATCTTACCTTTAAAATTCTGTGACTTGCGCTAATTCAAATTAGGAGAAGATTGCCATATTATGTTCTAAAGGGGATGATATCTTCTTTACTTAAATTTTACTGGTCTTATATAAGCATATTTAACAAATGGAAGCCTTTCTTCCCACAAGGTCTGATTGCTCACAAATGTGTCTGCAGCATTCCCTCCATGACTGTGTTATTATCTGTTTGTGGACGATCCTCATCATTGAAATCTAATAAAGTGCATACAGCTTTGAATAAATCCTTTCAAAAATGTTTTATAAATATGAAATTGTCTAATACTTTCTAGAAGGCTGAACTTGGAAAAAATTTCCAGAATCATACTTTTTTTTAATGTATTTTGTCTTGTGGGTTATCATACATGGATTAAATCTGCCATTTTGTGATATGATCTACAATCATCAAAATTTATTTATTTTATCTAATTTTTTGAACTTCTAGAAAAATTGAAAACACATAAAAAATTGATACATATACTATCCCAATTGTTACTTGCAACTGGAGTTACGACTCTTGTTGGAGATAGTTTTTTGAAGGTTAGAGTTGCAATGGCTGTGTTCCCTTTACTGACTTTGGTATGTCTTGCAGCATTTTCTTTCTGTATGCGATCGCCAGTGGACCTGGGCTATAGCCCACAAGATTTCTTGAATGAAGACAACATCATGAGGAGGTTCCAAAAATGGGGCAGTTGAATTGCCTCCGGAGATAGATTGGAGGAGGAAAGGCACTGTTACACCTCTTAGAAATCAGCATCAAGCTAGTAAGTACGATTTGAATATTTTTTAAGCAGAGCATATGTAGTGGATGCATACTTAAGGTTTATGACATTTTCTTACAGGTACTTGCTAAGCTTTCTCAACTGTTGGGGCAGTTGAAGGAATTAACTAGATTGTTACTAAACAACTGGTTTCTCTATCTCCACAGGAGCTCATCGACTGCGACACTCGAAACCAAAACCCTTCTGGAGGTAGTGTTACTCATGCATATAAATATATTATCGACAATGGCATACACCGCAAGAAATATTACCCTGAGAAAGATTACCCTTATAGGGGGCATAAACGTGACTGCGTGAGAAACCTGGTTTGTTTTTGCTAATGTTTTTTTAGCAAGATCCAAACTAGTCCACTAAAAAAACATTAGCACAAACAAACAAATAATAATAAAATCTAATCAATTTGTTGCAAAATTACATGTTTGTACATGCGAAAGTCTATTCCATTAGCATCAACGCACACACTAACTGGTTGATGGGCTATAGCTGCATTCAACAACTTCCCATCTTTGGGTAGATGTTTATAGCCCAATTTTAACTTTCAGTTTATTTTCCTACAATACAATATATATTTGCATATCAAGTCCAAAACTATTTTTGGAAGAACTTGATAGAATTAATTTTATAAAATAAAAATGTAATGATGGAAAGGAGTGGCATACCTGGTTTCTTGCATAGTCATGTTTATGCCCCCTATAAGGGTAATCTTTCTTGCGGTGTATGCCGTTGTCGATAATATATTTATATGCATGAGTAACACTACCTCCAAAAGGGTTTTGGTTTCGACTGTCGCAATCGATGAGCTCCTTGGAGATAGAGAAACCAGTTGTTTAGTAACAATCTGGTTAATTCCTCCAACTACCCCAACGGTTGAGAAAGCCCAACAAGTACTTGTAAGAAAATGTCATAAACCATAGGTATGCATCCATTACATATATCCATTACATATGCTCTGCTTAAAAAATATTCAAATCATACTTACTAGCTTTAAGCTGATTTCTGACAGGTGTAACAGCGCCTTTCCTCCTCCAATCTATTTCCGGAGGAAATTCAACTGCCCCAACGGTTGAGAAAGCCCAACCTGTAAGAAAATGTCATAAACCTTAGGTATGCATCCATTACATATGCTCAGCTTGAAAAATTTCAAATCATACTTACTAGCTTTATGCTGATTTCTCACAGGTGTAACAGCGCTTTTACTCCTCCAATCTATCTCTGGAGGAAAATTGTCACCATGATAAGGAAGACTGGTGTTGTTTGGTCCGGGATCGGACCCTAGCAAACAGCGACTGGTCTTCAATTCGTCTTCATTCAAGAAATCTCGTGGGCTATAGCCCAGGTCCACTGGCAATCCCATACAAAAATAAAATGCTGCAAGACATACCAAAGTCAGTAAAGGGAACACAGCCATTGCAACTCTAACCTTCAAAAAACTATCTCCAACAAAGCTAGTCATAGCAAGAGGCTTATTATATAATCCTCCGACCATGCCTATGTATCACAATGTTGCTGTGTTCCGACATTTTCGGACATGCCTACAATCTTGGTGTGTTCATTATTCCAGCAATTGTTGTCGTCAAGACTCTTAATAATTTTCTTACCATACTCTGTCACCAGATCCTTCGGCGAAAAAGGGAATAATAATTGTAATCTTCCAATCTGGCCAAGATTGATGCCCCTATAAATTTGTCTTATAATATTTACAGTTATATCTTTGAGAATCAAACTACATGTTGGACTCTCACGCAACGAGATGAATTCCTTCATGTTTTCATATAGTGTCTTCAGTGGGAAAAAAACCTCAAATAATCGTTCTTCATGGTTAAATCTAAGCAACTTCCTATCTTCGTAGATTTTAAATCTTGATAAATCTGCAGTATTTGAGTGCCTTTACAAATACAATGGTAATTTCTGCAGGAAAGATATATCTCTTGTAGTTTTTTGATAACTTCGATTCCAACAGAAAACAGTTCTATTAAAAGAAACTTTCTTGCATGCATAAGAAAGTCCTGAACATTAATCCATGCACAGTTTCCTTGTCTCTGAAATAATCCAGCCCTCCTATCCTTAAGCCAGAAGGCTTCACTGTTAAACACGGTGCAGCATCCCTTTCTGTTCACTCTGGCTCCAAGATAGTCCTGAACATTAATCCATGCACAGTTTCCTTGTCTCTGAAATAATCCAACCCTCCTATCCTTAAGCCAGAAGGCTTCACTGTTAAACACGGTGCAGGATCCCTTTCTGTTCACTCTGGCTCCAAGATATTCAAAAGCAAATTCAAGGACTTCATTTTATTTTATTTTCCAGTCGCTTTTCTAGTTTTGTGAATGAATCTACCGAGGATAACAGTTTATCCTTCCATGCATTCCAAAGGAACATCATTGATATTGAAGAGATTCTATTCTCCAGCAGCATTTTAGAATTATAATCCATCTTGTGTAGTCTTCCCACTTGCTCATGCTGAAAATTTTTGGCATCAGAAAAAATGTGCACGTCAAGAACTTTTCGAAGAGAGAGAGCTTCAAAGTTAAGATTTCCCATCTTCTGTGCGAGGATCACGTGTTCTGTTATGTCGGAGAGATTGAGAGGCTCGTTTAAAAGAATTGATACTTTACAGTCAAGGGCTTTAGGTACATGTTGCAGGTTTTGTATAGCTAATCGTTTTACTTTCCCTAAAAGTTCATTCTTTTCAGGAAATTGTCGCAACGGCCATTCTCTATTTTTCATTCCCCACAAAGAATTTAGCTGCACATGAAATAGAATTATTCTAATCGCTTGTTCATATTTTCCTGCTTTTTCTAGCATGTCAGCCTGGAGTAACAAATCCCCTTTCATCTCTGCCACCTCTGCAACCCGTAGGAAGTCCCCATTTGCCAGTTCAATTGGCAGAAGTTCATCAAAGTAATCGTTATCCCACAGGAAAGATCTAACCAAGTCCATTGTAGGAAAGGCTTTCACAAATTTCATCATAGACTTGGTATCTTTTTTCCGATGAAAATGATTTGCACCTTTTCTAAGATACTCAACTTCAATTTTTCCTCTTTGACTAGTCTCGACGCATCTTCCACAGTTTGATTTACAGTTTTCTTTCTTCAATTCTTGAATTAATTACAATCCAATCTCAAATAGTTTTCCCTTTGTGCAAGCATTTAAACATTTGTCAATACACTTAGCTCTGGCATATGCAATTGCTGCCTCATTCCAGCTTTTTGCCTCAGCAAAGCAATCTCCTGCATCTTCAAATCTCGGTTCGTTGTAGTTTTCCAAATATATTCTGCCTGTTTCACCAACCAACATAGCACTAAAAATATAAGCAGATAGAAAGGTAATATGTATAATTAAATAACGATATAAAAAAAGATGGATTAAAAAATCTGTTTGCACATATATCTTTTTACTTTGTTTCATGCATAACGTTAATTCAGACCCAAATAGGAGTGACTTTATACATTATTCAGAGAAAGAGTTTTACCTGGCTCAAGATGAGAAAAAACCAAAGTTACGGTTATTACTTGGTTTAAGAATAACAAGATTTTAGAGAGAATATCATTACCACTCATGGACTTCTGTCCTCTTTTCCAGACAAAATACAAATAAAAACATTTCTGAACATTTTCTTAATTTATAAGATTGATATTAAAAATTCACGTATCGGAAGTTAAAAGTCAAATCCTTAGTAACGAAGATGTATTTGTGAATTGGTATCAATTTCCTTGTTAGAATCGGCGAGAATTGGCATTATGTTTACGGCCATTAAATTTTCTTAGCCATTTCTTAATACATCATGTTTTATGTCAATTAGAGCTATAGAGACCATATAGTGTGTTTTAATTGTCCTATTTAGGGAAACATAAAATAGAGTAGCATGTAGCATGTAAGGGAAAGCTCACTTATAATAAAAAATTAATTCTGAGTATGCAACAAATTTAGAAGTAAAAACTTGTTATCTTGTTCTATAGTAAGGTCGCCTTTCAACTCTTATAAACAATACATAAGATTTTATAATTTTATGTTTTTCTTATTAAGCAAATAACTTGGAAAGCTATCAAATGTCAACTCTTTCTAGCTTAAAGCAAAGACTAGAAAGCATGAGCACAACATAGTGTTTAAATTGAATTATCACATTTACGGAATTGAATATAGGAAATTGAGGACAACTGCAAACAACCACTTCATTTAAATCTACATAAAAAGCCTCAAATTATGAAAAAAGCAATTTGTTTTACCTATTTAACACATACACAAGATAACATAAAGACAGTTTGAACAATAAGTAACCCCAACAATAAGTAGTCATAAAATCATTTTTGATTAATCTAAATGCATAAAATATATGCTTTGCATGTAAGGTTATTCAAGATAAATAATATTGAGGTTTCTATGCTAAAATAGTTTTCTTACAAATAAAGGAAGCTCACAATACAAAATTGTCTCAAAATATATTGTGTAAAGTAGGAAAGCTTGAAATAGAGAATGAATAAATTGATCATTTCCTCAAATAAGCCTTCTAAAAGGTCATCTAAAATTACAATCCTCTAATAATAAACAACGCTAAAAATAGCTAGTTTAATTTCAATTGACTCCTTTCAAACTCTATCTTAACAATGCTGGATTCTTAAGAAATTTGAAAACCTAATAACCATTAACAAGTCAACAAGCAATCTTGGTGACTTGAATTTGATATTTTATTAAGAATGCATTGATAACCTTTCATTGTCTTCAATAACTTGCAAGATTTAATGTTTTGAAACTTTGTATTTCTCCAAAGCTTTAACCATAGAAATCCATTCTCAATACCTTTTGAAAGTCTTGTTAGCATTTTAATTCACACTTTTTAGTACAATATCATGGAATAGATGTACAATATATCTATTTTTCGAATTAAAAAGTGACATTTATTGTAATACAAATAAAACCTAAGAACTTAATTTGAAATTTTCAACAATATGTACTTGTTACAATTTGTACAAATGTGCTTTTAGGGATAGTTCATATATAACAAATGAAACTAAAAATGTGACTTTAGGCATGCAATATAAACATACAACAAAACAGATATTTTTTGTTCTTTGGGCTAGAACAAAACATTGATACACACTTCCACTCCATGCAAAAGGTTTCTATGTTCTTTAACTAAAAATAATTTAATAAACTCCAAATAACTATCAAACACTCAACCTTTCTAGCAAAAATCGAAGACTAAAAAGATGGAAGACAAAAGGATTGAATCAGTTAAATAGAATGACACAAACGCATCGATAAATTAAGTTGAGGAATTACATACAAGCCACAATCTCTAAATTCAAGTAAATTTCCAATACATGTAGGAATATCTGATGTCAAATAGTGAAAATTTGACAAAGTTAAAAGAAGTTGGCAAAGTCGTTAATATTGAAAGAGTTGAACTTTCACTGCTTAAGTTGTCTATTCTATCGTTCATTGGCTATCTTGGGCATAATTTAGTCTAATGCGCGGCATTGCATTTAATTCGGTCATAGTCTATACTTTTTAAGAAAATATTTTATAGGATTGTATTTATATTTTCATCTGTTTTTTAGATGGTGGTTGTGCTTTTCATTCTTTTGCTTAAGAGTTTATTTATAATTTAATCATTGTTTTATTTATTTTTTTATATTATTATGGAATTTTTAAATTTAAATTTTTGAATTTCATGCTTTCCATATTAAATCAAATTTGTCTTATGTCTTTTCTAAGTCATCAACTCATCTTGTCAAATTTAAAGAGTTTATTTAGTCTATTTATTGTCTTTAGTGTAGTCTTTTTTGAGTTATGTTATGGAATTTTCACACTCCCATTTTTCAATTTCATGTTTTTCATGTTAAGTCAAAACTTTGTTTGATGCCTTTTCTAAGTCATCAACTAATTGTGTAAACGCCATGTGTCCTTTCCTAATTAAATTAACTGGAGACTCATTTCTTTATATCCAATGGGCTAAGTGAATAAATTTGGTAAATGATTAATAATAATATTTTGAGTTGGACCTTGTAACTTAATTTTTATGAACAACTAAATATTATTAATATTTTAATTAAGTGGTCACTTGATTGGGACACCATAAGACCTAATATAATATATTATTTAAAGTGTTCTTAAACACTTTTGGAGGGAGTTTTAGAAGGCAAAAGGAAATTCAAATTAAGGGACCCAAAAGAAATTTATAGGAGGGTGAAGTGATCAAAGGGATCATCCATTGTTTATGAATCAAAACCCCTTTTTATCTGATAGCTTGAACACTAGTGTTCAACTATTTCTCTTAAGGAAAAAAACCCTTGGATTGTAGAGATTCAATAGATAAAAACCTTCCTGATTTCCTAGCAAGAGAAAAGGACAAAATCCCTTTTTCTTTTTGAGTTGATTTATCTATAAATTGCAGTTGAGTTGAGAAGATTTCATTGTTTTTCCAATTTCTAGTTGGTCTGTTTATTTAAATATTTTAGTTTGTTATAGCGCTATTATAGTACCACTATAGAACTATTGCTACAATGCTTCCGCTATAGTACCCTAGCATTATGATAAGTTTTTATAACAATTTGTATTGGCATATGAGTTCTAACATTTTTATCAAATCACACATTGTTCCAATATTTTTTTTTCTAATATTTCTATATTTTTTTGAGATTGTTGTTCTAGAAAACATCAATGTGATTATTGTTATGCAACATTGATTATTCAGTAGTTTATAGTGAAAATCATCTATCTTAGATTTAGTATTTACATGTGTTGGTTAGGGTTTAATTATTAATCTTCTTGCATCAATTTCTGCTTGCATTTTACAATAGTTTATATTTAGTTTTTTGAAATTTTATCAATGGTGGATTTGTATATTGGTATCTGATGTTGTTGTTCAGTATTTCATAAGTTTTGAATAGATAGGAATCTCAAAAAATTGCACAAATTGTAGAGTTCATAAAAACATTAAAAAGGGACATTATAGTAAAGTTTCATAGTTTGAGTAGTTGCATTAAAAAATCATGTTGAAATTCTCTTGTGTCCAATTGGTCTTAGGGAAAGCGATTTTGCACAAAAAGTCTAAAATTCTAAGTCAAAAAATAATAATTTCACTTTGTTAAAGTTCTAGGATTTCCATATATAGTTGAGTTGATAAATGTTGGTGTACACATAGGTGTACACATGGCTTACTTCAGCCTACTTAGGTTTCTTTATGCTTAGGTTTCAAGGAAATGGTCTTTGACACCTCTCGCTATCTTGGTCGGTGGTTATCCGCCACCACTCCATTTTGAAGGAGTCTTTTCCTTCTTTCATGGGAGGATAGGAGTCTCACCTTATCTTCTTGGTTGACAATTTTCCATCACTCCACTCCTTTCCACATTTTTTGGATCTTGGTTTCCTTGTACCTTCCTATTTAGCATTGCTCTTTCAATCAATCCAATAAGTTGAGTATTTGCAATATTGTTTCTTGTCTTCTTATATCTTAGAGAAATCCAACAATAAAAATATTAAAATGGGGCATTATAGTCAAATTTCATAGTTTAAGTTTCAAATTGCATAAAATATCTATCATATTGAAATGATCTAGTGTCTAATTGGTATTAGGGAAAACAAGTCCTCATGAAAAGTCAAAAATTCAAGTAAAATATTAATAATTTCCCTTACAAAAAGTTTTAGGATTTTCATATAGTTCGATAGTTTCGCCTAGTTACACAAAAAAGCTAAAAATATGTGTTTTTTATTTGGTGGGGATAAAGGATTTTAATATAGCCACATAACATTTAATCACTTGCATAAAATCTATTTATTACCAATACACTAGAGAAGTTGGAGTCTCTTTGCAAGTTTGTATCCACTACACATATACACAATAGGTCTGGAATCCTCAGTTACATGCAAGTGTTGAAGATTTAGACTTGAAATGTTGCCAGCCTTACATATCTACCCCAAAACTTTTAATATCAAAACCTCTCCTTTTTGTGGGGTTTCAAATCAGCTATGCAAGCTACATGACTACACAATATTTTTGGAAACTCAACAGTCATGCTATCTCCAAGAAACATATGTTAATTCCCTACATATGCTTCAAAATTATAAAACCCCACACCTTTATGCAATTTGCAATGCATTTTTTCATCATTTCTCATGCTTAGTGTGCATCCTTGTTCCAAATACAACTTTAAATCCCTACAAAATTGTTGTTCTCCTTGGTTTTGTAGATTCTATAGATAGGATCAACAATTTCATTGTAAGAACTTACATTTGAGCAAGGTTCTGAGATATTTACTGCTTTTGCAAGCTTTACAAATTCTAGCTAGATTCACAACCACATTGAATGGGATTTTTTCATTCAAATGAAACCTCCTATTACTCTAGGTGCCCTGCATTACATTCTCTTAACATTCTAAATTCTCTACTATATTTTAATTTGAAACTGACGTTCAGTCCATGGATAAGCATAATGCAATTTTCAACAATATTCCTCTAGCATTTCATCCAAATAGTGGGTTCCAACACATACTAAAGCTTGAGGTATGGTCCAATCCAATTATTATTTAGCCTATCACCATATCCAAAGCCACGAGGAAGAGATAGAGAAGGAAATCAAAGAATTTTTTAACATGGGACACATTAGGCCAAGCTCTAGCCCATTTTCCTCATTAGTGGTTTTGGTGAATAATGATCACACAATGAAGATGTGCACTAAGAATAGGTATCCAATCCCTAAGATCAATGAATTGAAAGTTGGCCTTTATGAGATAGTCTTTTTCTTCAAGATTGATCTCCATTCGTCATATCATAAAATGAAGGTAACATTAGATGTTCATAAAACAACTTTTAGATTTCAATATCGACATTATTAATTTTTGGTCATGCCCTTTTGTTTGAAAAATGTAGTAATGACCCTCATTATCGACAATTTTAATTTTTGGTCATGCCCTTTTGCATGAATCAAGTATTCATTAAATAATTGAAATTTTTTGTGCTAGTATTGTTTCATGTCATTCTTATTTATAGAAAAACTTGGGAGGATAACTTTAGACATATTGATAAGGTACTTAACATTTTAGAGCAGTAATATTTCTTAACCAAGGATTCCAAATGTGAGTTTGGAAAGATAAAATTCTTATATTTGAGACACAATCAATACTAAGGGAATCTAAATGGATCAACAAAAAACTCAAGCTATTTTAGATTTTCTCCATTGAAGAAACTAATACAATTAAGAGGATTCTTTGGTCTTTGCATCTATTATAAAAGGTTTGTTATTCTCCAAAATAGTAGCACCATTGACAGATTTGACAAATAATCTAGAGATTTCACAAAACAACAAGATTTTGATAAAATCAAACAGATAATGAGTTCATGCCCCATCTTGGCTATTTTTTATTTCACTTCCTTTGTTTTTTAGAATGTGATGTTTCAAGAGAAGGAATCAGGATAGTCATGATGCAAAACCAACATCATATAGCATTTAAGAGCCAAAATCTAAAGGGGATTATTAATATACAACAAAGAGATGTTAGTGATCATGCATGCCTAGGCTAGGTTCAAAAAACATTTCATGCATGATAGATTTGTGGTCAAAACCAATCACAACAACTTGAAGTATTTTCTTAACAAAAGAGATTTGAATGATAAACAACAAAAAAGGGTAAGTAAACTTCAAGCTTGTGCTTTTGATAAAGAATATGCTAAATTTAAGAACAATGTTGATGTTGATGCACTTTATAGGAAGCCTACCTTATGTTCTATTTTAGTTCATTGTGTTGATTGAAAAACTAACATTATGGGTGAGTATACTTTTGCAAAGGATGACACATACACTATTAAGCCTCATTCTCTACAAGGAAAGAATCTTTTTAATTGTCATGCCCTCTTCTCGAACATAAGTCATAGTTTACCCTTTGCCTAATTTCCATATTTTTCTCTAGGCTAATAAGATGGTTAAAAGAAAAAATTAATTAAATAATTTAATATGAAATTTGCCAAAAACACAAAACTTATATTAAATAATTTAAGAAGATGTTATAAGTGATTATTTTAAGTGTTGCTAGGCTAGGTTCACTGTAACTTTGAGGAATATTTTTCAAAAAATATAAATTATTTTATTTTCTCAACATGTTTAATGGCAAGTGCTTGCTGATCTAGTATTATAATAATTATATTTGTTGGGTAGTCGATAAATAGTTTGAAACAATAGATTCTTACAAATCAAATGTATTATAACTACAAAGTGGTAAATACCTATTTTTGTAGGATTGTAATTCAAGTATTTTTTATAGCTACATAATAGTATGAGATAAGCAAATTGTTGTAAGTTAAATATCTCATGATTTTATTAGGTTTATGGATATTATATTTATTAAATATTAATGAGAAAATGTTTTTTTTCCAATAACCTTTGTAATTTGATTGGTTGAATTTTGTTTTGATGACAAATAAAATAAAATAATTCTTCACAATAAAATAATTTTAAGTAAATCAAATTGTTTTATAATAGGTTATAAGAATAAATAAAGTTGTTTTAAAGTAAGTTATAAGAAATAAAAAACTCTTCAATAAATAAAATAACTTACGATTGATATCTTAGACATATATATTTAAAAAATTCATCTTAAAAATAACTCCCATGGAAATAAAATTAACTTTTTGAAATAAAATAATTATTAAATAATTTTAAAATAAAATAGCTATTAATATAGATTTTTTTAAATAATCTTAGTTGTATATATTTTTAGAATTGTTTTAATCTTGTAAAAACATTACACCATCAAATCCTACAAAATACAAAGTAACAAAAAAGAAAACAAGTTTTTATTTATTTTTTTCAATTTTCTATTAAAAATTTTATTACTTGTTTAAATATTGGAATTAATAATAAGATAATAATAGATCAATAAAATTTATTGGAATATATTAATAAAAATATAGTAAAATTACAAATACGAAGTTATAACATTATAAATATTATTAAATAATAATAAGATATATAATGAGTTAATTTGTAATAAAATGTTACAATAGATTCAAAGATTTAAAAATATTAACTATCATGTGAAAATATTATTATAAAAAATATTAATAAAAAATTATTTACTAGTAAATAATAATTTAAAATCTTAATAATTATTTGCATCATGTAAAAAATAAATTAATAAACATTAAAAATCAAAGTAACTCACAAGAAAATAAAATAGATATTAAAATAGAGTTTTAAAATAATCTTAGTTGTAGATTCTTTTAAAATAAATTTAAGATGATTTTTTAAGTAATGATCCTTACTCCACAATCTCTCAATGTAATTATTGAATTTAATAATAAGATAATAATAGATGAGTGGAATATATTAATAAAAATATAGTAAAATAGAGAATATTAATAAAAAAATATAGTAAAATTAGAAATATGAAGTTATTAAAATTATTAGTATTATATAATAATAAGACATATAATGAGTTAATTTGTAATAAAATGTTAAAATAGATTCAAATATTTTTACAATACTATTATCATGTGAAAATAATATTATGATGAAATTCTAATAAAAAAATTATTACTAATAAATAATAATACAAAATATTGTTAATGGGCATGAGCCCATGGTGCATTGGATATGTGGTGGTGTTGTTGTGGCCACCAAAGTTCAATTCTTAGACTTGACCCATATCATTGTTGCTACTGTGGGGTTGATTGTACCACACATTAAAATAAAAAATATGATACTATCAAAAATTAATATTGGTATTTTTAATAATAAAGAGATCATTAGTAGATTCAAAGTCTTGAAAATGTTTAATATTATAGAAAAAAAAAAAAAATTTAAATATTAAAAATAAAAATTAAATTAAAAATATTAATATACATTTTTAAAATATAATATGATACTATTAAAAATTAATAGTGACCAGTATTTATTGAAATGAGAGAAAAAACAAGATTGCTCTCCAAAATTTTGTCATTCACATTGCCCACATTATAAAGCCATTTTTCTTCGTATGAAACTAATTACGGGAATATAACTTCCAAAACCTAATTTATTTATTAAATTAACAATAACAAATTAATTAATTTATTTAGCTATTTTATTAAACTATTTTATGTCATGTACTGAATTCTAACAGCCCCCCTTAGTATCAACATAGAGAAAAACTAGAAATTAGTACACATATTCTTCGTCACTTTGATGTGCAATTTCTTCATCACTTGAAGTATGGTCCTTTCCTTCAATTATCAAAGTGTTATCTTGCAAATTTCCATCAAGAAGATCCTGTGCTCTTTGTTTGCAATTCAATACTATATGTCCTATATTTTTACAATAGAAACATGTGCCACTTCAATAGGTCCTTGAATAACTGACGCCTCTCATCCCAAAAGATTAATACGATGATGGTAGTGATCTTTGTACTGCTATTAATATGTTTCGATACAACACAACTGTGTGGGTAGATAATAGGCGATACTATGTGTGGCCTAAGTAGCATAAATAGACCCAACACGATGAATACATTATCTTGAATGGTGTTGGTAAAACATTGCCAACTTGGATTGAATGAGAAAGTCTCGTATTTGTCCAACACAAGTTCTCCCAATTCGAATGTTGCCACAATTCTCGAATGGTATTTCTTTAGTTAATATCAATCTTTTCAAAAATTATTACCAACCATTGCATGAGAAGCAATATTAGATATAGAACGTCTTCAATCCCGACATGACTTGGTATCTTATTTGCTTTCACTAGCATGCCCTCAATTGTCAAAATTTTCCATGAAAAATGAGTCGCTTGCTTGACATAGAAACCGCATCCACAGAAATGGCTGGCAACATATAACATATAATTCCTGATATCAGTTCCGATAAACACACCTCGACAATAGATTGGGGAATATAAATTTTAATTTTAAACTTTGAAATATTTTATAGTAGGAGGCTTACCATACCATAACTTATAGGGAGTCTTTGAACTATTCACTATTGTTTGACCTTCATTAATAATGTAGATTATAGTATGAATTGCTTCTCTCTAATAGACGTTCAAAAGATTGGCTTATTTCATCATTGTCCTAGTTGCTTCTCGAACTGTTTTATTTTTCCTTTCCACTACTCCATTCTACTAAGGAGTTCTAGGGGTAGATAAATTATTTTTAGTCCATGTTATTCACAACAACTATTAAACCCATTTGAAGTAAACTCATCACCTCTATTAGATCTCAAACATAAATGCTTTCAACTTGTATAAGGATTTTGATTCTCTTTGATAAATGTAACCCAATCCATTCTAGAATAATCATCAATCAACAACATGAAATACCTATCTCCACATAGATCTGTATGCACTAAATTCAAGGGACCTATCTGTATATTATTTAAATTCATGTAAGGCTACAGTTTGAACAGGAAGTGAGAAATCAGCAGTTGGCAATGCTCCTAAAAAGGGATGTGGGATTCCTTGGAGGTCGTCTAAAATTCATGATAGAGGCAAAAGTATCTTGGACAGGTAATATTGGACATGGATGAAATACAAAGGGTTGTGGTTCTTCTAAACATGAAGAAAGGAATCAGAGCTTGTCTCAAAACTATGCTCCCAAGACTTTTAGAGAGCTGATAGGACAAAATTTGATAACTTAGGCTCTTATCAATGTTGTAGGGAAAGGAAAAATTGCCCTAATTTATGTGTTCCCATCTTCACAAGGGCAGCTCATACAAGAATTTAAAATGCCTTAGGTGGAACAAATCTTGGACAACACAAAGAGTCCCATCCATCTCCTATTCTAATGACGTGCTTTGGAGTCCACGTCCTTCCACCCCTTTCCATTTGTCTTTGTCCTACCACCCCTTTCCATTTGTCTTTTAAGATCTCATTGTTCTTCTTCCACTCTTATTTTGTGCTAGGGAATATAGAACGAGGTTCAATTAAAACAAAGTAACTTTTTCTGATACTTTGGATCAGGGTATGGAGATCCTTAACTATTTACAATTTGTTTTTTTTAGAAAGTTGTAAAATCTTCTACTCTGCTTGCATCTTCTGAACTTTATCAGATTTTTTGTCATGAGTAAGCCCTGGGTATTTCCTAGCAAATGTAATCAGTTGGTGTTAAACATGTATACCCACATAAATATTGGAAAACAAGCTAACCAAAGGAGAATCTAAGAGTTGCAGTTTAGCTATCTGAGGTGGTTCTTATTCAACCTTAGAAAATGATGATTTTTTCTGTGATATCTGAAAGACATGCCCAACCACCTTGTGGTTTTGAACATACCAACTATTATTAAGTGATCTAGACTCACTTTTATTTGGAATAAAACAGCTATAAGAAAGGATTGAACATGCTAGAGGAGATTTATTCCCTTAATTAGTTTGTTTTGAAACACTACCTTTAATGATCTTACCACTCTTGTGGCAGTGTTATTTAAAGTGGATCAGTGTAACAAAGAATAAGAGGCTTCGAATGTGGATAATTGAGTTCCAACAATTTTCAAGTAGATTGTTTGTCTACATTTTTGACCTTGGACTTTTTGAGTTTTGAACATTTGGGATCACCTTTGAATCTAGAGAGTTCTTTTTTGGCAGCTTCTTATCTTCTTGCTATTGTAGTTTTAGCAGATTGTGGTAGGAATTTTGATCATGGACTCATTTTCTACCAATTAGGGTTTCATATTTCAAGACAACAAACATGGTTAATTTCCTCACTTTCTTCAAAGCCCATTGTATTGTTATAATTAACAATACTACAACTCTTCAACTTCAATTTTGTTAAAAAAATAATCTCAAGTAATCCCTCAACATCAAAGATGAGCATTGAAAACAGATTTTGGGAGGATACAATCAAACTCCTCCAGCCTATCTAGCATCACATCAACACATTTCCCACACTTTATGGGTGGTTTTCGAATATAATTTTATATTGTTGTTCTATATTTTTCTTAGTCCATTCCTATGCATGTATGCTAAATTCTAAATTATTCTAAAGTCCTCTAAAAATGAGGCATATGTAACAAGTTAGGATTTCACAGTCACATAATGGTTTTGGCTCCGCAAAGTAGTAAGAGGTTGAAAACAACTGATAAAATGTAATGGTTGTATGTAGAGCAGCAACTCGTGAATATATGTAATTCTTTGTTAATTAATATATATAAAATTACAAATCTATTTTTATTTTCAAACTGTTCTCTTTGTGTTTTGCTGCTCCCTTGTTCCTTTATGTGGTATCAGAGTGGGCGAGAGGTCTGAGAGGAGCAAGTTCATGAAAAGAGTTTGCAACTAAGAAAGGTCACTATATTTGCTAAAGCCATTAGAGAGGAGGATGATGAAAGTAGAAGATCAATGTGTTTCAACTTCAAGATGAAGCTGCCACTGCTAGAAAAAAGAGATGGTTGCAGTTCTTATAATTTAGAGATAAAAAAAAAAGCTGACTGTCATAAAGCAAAGGTCACCACAAATAAGAGCTGCAGTCTCTAAAAGATGTTGCCAGTTTGCATTAGCCACTTGGATATTGCGAAAATTGAAGAAGACAAGAAGTAATGAAACGAAGTGAAGAGAAAAAAGAGATTAGTGAAAGTAAGATTATTGCTTATCGTCATTGTCAAAAAGAGTAAGGGTTTCAAAGAAGTCAAAGAGAGATTGTGGAGGATGTAGGTTTTGCTATGCAGATGTTGTCATTCCAAGAGAGGAGATGCCAATATATAAGAGACCTAAATGGGAGCAACTTAGAGGTCACAACTGTTGAAGTCAATCTACGAAAGGAGAGAAGAAGGTGTTGGTGTTCTGAAATCATTAAATTAAGGGTGAAACTGCTGCAAAGAAAAGTGAAGTCATTGTTGATTGCCAAGAAATCATTGATTTGTGTTGATGATGCCAATGAAGGGTTTAAAGAGCATTGATAAGAGGAAAAAAAGTCAAAGGTTTGTTGAAGCTGTCAAAAGTCATAAGAGCCAAGCAGATCATGGAGATCATAATCCACGAATTGCAGGTTGTAGAAGTGAAACCTGCCGTGTGAATTGATAGTTAAGAGTTCAATGAATTTTTTTGTTGCTAAGGAGAAATTGAAATCTTGTGTAAAAATAAAACTACCATCCAAGTTGAGGTCGTTGTTGGGAACAGAGAAGATTTGAAGAGAAGAAAAAAGTCGTTCAAGGGAAATGGTAGAGATTGTTGATAAAAGAAATGAAAATAGGTTTTTGAAGGCCTAAAGCTGATTTGAAAATTGGAGTCTGCCTCAGATTTTTTCCCATTCAAAGCTAGGGGACAGCTGTGTTAGTGAGGTTTATGACCAAAGAAATTGGAATAGTGAGATTCCAACATTAAAAAAAAGGGTTAATTCATTGCTAGACTATATTGGGAGAATTATCATATATTTTGTGCATATTATGGCAGTTGCTCCTTGATATTTTCTATGAATTTAATAAGACCAAAGGGAGCCTGTTTGGATGCTAGGCTGTACCAGACCATTATGTAGGGGAGCATAAGTCATTGCTGGTCAACAATAAAGGGACTGTGGAACGAGTGCTGACCCAAGAGCAGTTGCAGAAGTTGTCAGTTTGCAAATGTGTCTACTAGTCAAATACACAGGAGATCCCTTCAAAAAAAGAGAAGCTCTTAATCTAAAATGCATTCGTTATCATAGTAAGTTTTTCAACCGACATCTCTAAAATCTATCAAGGAGATTGTAAACCAAAATGGTAGAGCACTCTCTATAGTTGATATTAAGGGGGGGCCAGAAATTAGAAAAAGAGGTAAGTTTGTTGTTTATTGAATCAAATGTGTAATCAAATAAAAGTCACTCTTCTAATCACTTGGCTTATTTTTGTATTACTGGAGCTTTCAAACAAAGAAATCACAGTAAAATGAAATGAATTTGAATATTGAAAGAAAGAGTTATTGCTTTCAGAAATAAGATATACTAGAAAGAGTTTTGTTGAAGGATTGGTTATCAAAAATAGGAATATGGAGTCCTAAGGAAAATATTTGGTTGCTTTCAACAAGCATTTACTGCCATTTGAAAGGGTGAGTAGTAGTTCCATGTGTAAAAGTGTAGATTCTCTTGAAATGGTGTATAGTAAAATTGCCAACAATAGGAAGAGTTGAAACAAAAGATAAAGAGAGTAGTTTGTAAGATCATAAACAAAGAAAGTGTCCAGTGCTAAGGATTTCTCATCTACAAACCTATGAAGGTAGATTGAAAGGAAATATTGAAAGAAGAGTGAGGCACGTGAAGTTTCCAGAAGATAAACAAATCCTTAATCAAGTATATAAGGTGAGTTGAATCATTTATCTCAATCAAGTATATAAGGTGAGTTGAATCATTTATCTCAATGGGGAAAGATGATAGAGTAAAGAAAGAGAAAACAAATGATTTGAAAGAAGAAATGAAGGAATATAAGAAAAAATATACAGAAACGATAACACTTTTAAAGGAGAAACAAATGGAAAGTGTAATCTTTTAGATGAAAATTACAAGGTTACCCCAAGTTTCCGGGATGGGGATGGTAGGACGAGTCCCCAAGTTTCCAATTTTTTAGGCCAAATTTAGGGACGACAAGGGATGGAGCTATATAAAAAAAATAGGGAAAATTTAAAAAATATAGGGAAATTTTAAAGATTCAATAGATAACATGGATAAGGAATGCATAATATACATTATAGAACATTAACATATAACATTTGTGTTCAAGTTTATATGGTTTATTGGGTATGCATTGATCTTAATGAATAAGTTAGAATTTATTCAATGGAAAGCTTGATTTTGAACTAAGAAAATAGATACTTTGATGATAATTTTTTTGTTTATCGATAATTGGAACAAGGGATTGCAGCCTTCTGAGAATGATAGTGAGTTGCATTAGGAAAATAATCTGCACAGTTATCATGTTATTGTTTTGCATGATCAAATGTCCCATGGCCCACTATGTATCATCTGTACAATAGGCTAAGACCTATGAGACTTATTTATGAGGCACAGTAGCATTGAGAACAAACACTGAGTGTTGGGTTATTCTCTAGAATTCATCTAGGCACCTCAGTACATAAACCAATATGGAGTAATTGTATTAGTTACACTTATCCAAAGTTTCAAGACAACAAGCATTGGCACCAATTTATTTCATGGGTGGACATAATTAAGTTCACAATCCCTTGCTATGAAAATGTATTTTTTTTTCCTTTTTGGTTTGACCATGCTTTGATGGGAGGGATGGTTGACCATCTTGGGGATGACCAGGGAACTTCTAAGATGGCTAACTATCCCATGGGTGGCTAGGGGACTCCTAGAAGTCCCCTGGCCATCCATGGGATTGGTCAGTCGTCCCCCATCTGGTGAACGATGTCCCCCCATTTCGAGGATGCTTCCTAAAGATTTTGCAAAAAAGGGGACGGTCCCCTGCCATCCCTCGGTACCTGGGATGTCCCAGGGATAGGGACGGGGCATTTGGGGGGCAGAAACATCCCCGGGTTTCCCTAGAAAATTATGATCTTGAAAAATAATTGAATGAAGTTAAAACAAGGAATGAAGAGTTAGAAGAAAAATTAAAACTCTTTGATGATGTGAAGAAGAAAAATAAAGATTTGGAAGAAATGTTAAAAAGGGTAGAAGATTAAAATAGTTTGCAAAAGAAGGAAATATCAAAGCTAAAACAAGGAAATGAAAGTTTGAAGACAAACCATTAGTTAGTGATGTTTCATGTGATACAGAAGATTTGTGTTGTGTTCAGTCATTGGATAAGTGTAATTTTTCTGAAGTGATTTGTATTGAAGATGAACATGGTAATAAGTGTCCAGATGAATATCATAATGAATCATGTCATGTCGATGAAAAGAATATTGGTTTGAAGATCATGCAAAAAATGGGATTTAAAGGAAAAGGTTTGGGATTTAAATGAAAATGTTGTTCAACATGATATATGTTTAAACAAATCAATACAAAAAGGGAAAGAAATTCATTGTTCTCATTGTAATAGAAGGTCACACTAGAGAGATGTGTTGGGATTTGCATCTATGTAGAATTTGTGGTTTGAGAAACCATTCTGAAAAGATGTGTTGGAACAAAGAATGAAATAATGAATTGTGGATGGTGTTATGGTTCTAGTTGGGAGAAGCTTACAGGTATGTTCAAAATATTTTATAAATGTTCATATGTAAAGATCAATAAAAATTATGAAAGGTATGAATGTTCAAAAGGGATGAAAAATGTTATGAGTGAAAAGAAATTGTTGTCTAGTAAGACATTTACAAATTGTGAAGATGCAATAAGTTCTGGTTTAATGTTTTGAAAACTTAAAAACATGAGTTGAAGAACTACCGCATCAGTTGGGGAAGCCAAATGAATGGAATTATTATTAAGATTTGGAAATGCTTTGAAGTTATGGACATTGGAAAGGGACAAGAGAAGACAATAGTCAAGAGCATATTTAAAGTCTACAAAATAGAGTGAGAAAGAGGAGTTGATAATAAAAATTAGAAAATCAGAGGAGGATAGAAGTTGTTTGATGTTGTGAAAATATAAAAGTAGTTAATGGATTAAGGAAGTAATATGATTAAATGAAGTAGAATTATGATTTCATGTAAGCAAAGTTTGAGACCAGCAAAGTCCACTAAAACTACGACCCCCAAGCACTAGCAATGTGTCTCTATGGGAGGTGTTGAGGAAAATCAAGTGTCTCACACTTGAACCGATGATGGAATGGTAATAGAGTATGCCAGATCTCATGGGTAGAGCATCCCAACAACAGTATGGGATTTTCCTAGGTTTGATCCCTTGAACTTGAGATTTTAGATGT
>VDFB02270651.1:311802837-311838106 GCA_007258455.2 Sequoia sempervirens | reverse complement strand
AAAGACTTTCAATGAGAAAATATCATTACTGATGAAATTCCTCCAGGTTGGAATATCCTTCATTAAATATTTCTCTAACACTTCAAGGGTCCTATTGATGTTACTGCCTTGCTACAACAATTCTTTCAGATTGTGAAAGAAAGGAAAGAGCCTATGAAAGATTTTGTGTATCATTTTAATGAATCTCTTCAATGGATTCCCACACTAGAACAACTAAGAAAGATAATTCAGTTTCATGTATTTACTTCTACACTTGATCCTGATGTCCAACTCATTTTAAAAAGAGATAAAATCTATGGGATTGAACAGGCCTAGTTTGAATCAGTAAATATTGAAAATGACTTAATTGTGGTGGGAAAATGGAAGTTGGATGATGCTAATAAGCCTATTGTTGTCTACTCATTGCCCATTTGAAAATTCTTTGGCTCCCTAAATGTTACAAATCAACCCTGACCTACTACTGAAAACATGAATTTGACAATATTGAATGGCATTACAACCCCTATATGAAAGAAAAGAAGATGAAAGGAAGGAAAGTCAATTTTGGTATGCCTAGGCATACAGTTTAAATACCTCAATTGAAAATTTTGAAACAACATGTGCATTTGAGAAGGATAATGAAGATCCTTTAGGAGAGAATGAAAAAGGTGGAGTAAAGTGGTTGACCAATTCCAATCATCTATTCATTTTTTATGAGCCCTTTGAAATTCATGATAATTTTTTGTTTGAGGATTCAAATTTTTGTTTTCCAAATTTGATAGCAAGAGAGATAGTTTGTTTTTCAATTGAAAGTGAGGGGGGATACTCCACAACATTGGAGGATCGGAATGCAATGAACTCATAGGATAGATGTGGTAATGATATAATGACCTACAAGTTAAAAAGTTGTGATGATATAGCAATCCAAAAATATTTAAATTTGTTACAAAGGTGGGAGATTATTCAGGCGATTAAGTCTTAGGAAGAATTCATAGTTTTTCCAAACATTTCAAGGTGGGACTCTTTGCATTAGGAAGAGATCTATGATGAAAAATGACTGTTTGGAGACACTAAAAGTACTAGATTCTTCTTCTATGGTTCCCATGTTTGGGTAATTCTAATTTCTACCTTACTTTAGAAGCTACATGCATTGACGAGCCTTATTAGGTCTAGGTCATTCTTTTCTCAGTTTATTAATAGTTTCATGTGAGTGGTCCCTTTCTCTTTCCTTGGTAGGTTTCATCCTAACCTATACATATTTGTATTTTTGTGTGTCATTTTTCTTGTGCTTGTTTGGTTGTTTGGTTTTGGTTTTGCTCCTCTCCTTTCCTTGACTCAATGCCCAATGGATATAGGATTGGTCATAACATCTCTAGGTCCCTTGCTACATCCTTTTTAATCATTGTCCCTAGCCAAAGCCAATGTTACCTTAATTTTGGTCATAGCTCCCAAAATTGACATCCCCATTCAAATTTTTGGTTAATTCTATAAGTCACGCGGTGTTTTATGAAGTGTTGCTAACTCAGGAGGTGATGATCAGTTCATCTAACTCCTCCTTTTACCACCCCTCATTAATTTTCTCTATTTTCTCATGGGAAATGTATTGTGGGATTGTCCTAACTTCCCAAGCACTCTAAGTCTTTAATTTGGGGGACTGGAAATCTGTACTCAAAGTTCATGAACTGGCTGAAAAGACCGCCAATGACAAAGCTTCAAAAATTTTCAAGTATGAGCAGGAGTTGAAGTGGTTTTTAAAAACATCAATGGTGTTTTTCCTAGTTTCATGAACTTTTCATTTTACCACCTCAAGAACATTTTTCAAAGAAACTAAGAGAATGACCATACATTTGGTTTTTGTTAAAGATGCATTCCAAGTTCAAACGACAATCCCATTGATGCAAAGATAAATACAAATGGATGCCATTAAAGGTGTAGCAAATGAAGTTAAAAGATAGAATTGCTTAGAAAGAATGTAAACACCAGAGTATTAAAACATTGTAATATATATCGAGGGAATTACAAAACTTGTTACATTCAATTAAAAAACTAGGAACACTAAAACAACATTTACTTATGCACATAGAACAAACATAAGCTCATAGATTCCTCCACCACCACTTGGAGGCATTCTATCTGGGAGGGTCACAACAAATTTTCATGAGATTACAAAAATTGGGCAAACAACCCCATGTCATTCCTCACCAGCCCTGTATGAAGAAGGGTCACAACTTTAGTGGCTTCATTCTAAGTTGCAGTTGCAATGCAGGTGGTGTCACCAACCAGTCTGCTTTGTTAATAGTTGTTGAGCCTAGTGATGGTTACATTTTCTCTATGATGGAACTCAGGCCTAACCAGGCACTCCACTGCCCTCATTCCCCAGTCTCGCTATCCAAAGGTGTGAATAATGGCATACACAAAATGCTCGAGGAGTGTGGCTTTGTGTACATGCAATTGTTTCAAGAATGCTTCTCCCAGTATATTGTGCAACATCTCTTCTTCTATCTCACTCTGGAAAACGAAGATCTCTCTCAGCTGGTCGAATAGCCACCTAAAGAGGGCACTGCACTAAATTTACTCAATGACTATGAAGTCATTCATGGGCAGTCTGTCACTCTAAGCACCTACCATGTTTGATGCTTTAGGATGGTGAAGTGTGGTCATGCTTACTGAATTTATAGAAAATTGGCGAGACATTTGAACTGGTATTCCTTAAGGTTGATACGATGGCAATGTAGTTAGGATTAATTACTAATGTGACCAAGATTTAATTAATGTTCCCAATTGATCTTCCAATTGGATTGTTTGCACGTGTGGCTCCATTTCACCTCTGAGATAGCTATTTAATGTGTAGTTTGTGAAGCATGCTAACTGCACAAGAATTGATGACCACAGGGCATAATTTAAAACAAGAAACATTCAATTATCACCTAAAGTCATATCATTGGTGATGTAATAATTTTTATCATTAATAATTTATGTCCGTCAATTTTTGGAATGGACAATTAAATAGCAAGAAAACATTGCTATGTTTAGCAATTGATTAGTAACAGTAAAAGAAAGGAGGAATACCCCTAAATCTAAAATAGAGGATTATATAATAAGCCTCTTGCTACGACTAGCTTTGTTAGTTCTTGGTAACTATAAGGGAGGGTTTAGTTGTTAAACAGTGATTAATGTATTTGTTTACAACCAATTACAATTAATTTTTTTGCTGCATCTGTTTTACAGCTTATGTTCAATGAAGAAAGGTGCACATTTTTTAGCCCAAAATTTCAATTATTTTTTTCTGCCACTCTCTCATTGGCACTCTGCAGATTGACAGGGGCTCTCCGGACATTCCTATACAAGGGATCGCATGAGTTTTGAGGAAGGTTGCTACTTATTGTCAGCCCCGCAGATTGTCAGAGATAACATCAGACAACTAATTACTGGTTTGGACAGTTCATGATTTGCATGGAGAGGAGACATGGCAGTAATATAAAGGACATTTAAATATACAGCTGCAAAAAAAATGGGGGCTTGTTATTTGCATACACAGGAAAAGTAGCTTTAGTATAGGAGGTACAATGTTGCCATTAAAGAAATGAGGAAGTAGAACATGTTGGATTCTACTACAAATGTTGTAGGGTTTCCAAGGAACCAGAAAAACAACAAGAAGAGAAGGATGAGTTGAGGGTCTTTTGGGCTTTCCGTGTGTCGGGTGTTAGTAAATTTTGTATTAGGGTTTACAATAATTTTTTTTCTTTAGAGAGAACTTTTACCAACAATTGCATATTCCAGTGATCCGTGAGAATATGATTGTCATTTTCATGTTTTTAAAACCCTATTTTCACAAAAAAAACCCTAGTTTTTCAGTCAGATCGCTAAGTGCAACTTAAGGTTACAGAATTAAGTCCCAACTTCTAGCTATCGTCAAATATGCTCAACGACGACGATGATGATGAACAAACTGATGCCCTATTGACGCCTCAGGGTGTCATGGAAAATGAAACAGAAGTGACCCAAGTTCCAGTCCTACTGCACCTCAAATTTTTCAGGTGGTTTGTTATTGTAATTTCTACTTGATTCTTATTTCTGCTGGTCATGTGCATATTTTTGCTTCAGGTCATAAACAAATGGATTTCAGCATCAGGTCATATAGACTTTCTTCATCCACCTTGTAAATTTCTTGTTTATTTGGTTATGTTGCTTGTTTGGTTTGTCATCTCTGTTTCCTTCTAGGTATTTTGTGACTTGCACTTGTTAATGATATAGCAGCTTCGGTAGCTTGTTCCAGCTCAGCTCCTTCGTGGAAACTTAAATTGAATGATAGTTGTTGGCTATTCAATTTATATTTATTGTTTATCTTCTCATAGCATGGCCGACTTGAGAAGATGCGAAGATAATTGATATTTGTTTATTAGAGCCGACTTCATTCTCCTTGGGATTCAATCTTTAAGGTGGCCGACCTCTTGTGAAGAGGGGAGAATATTCATTTAGGCCAATACATGTTCAAAGAGCCTCGAACAAATAAAGTCATACAGGTTATTTCGATTGAGGCTGACATTGATTAAAGAAGAGTTGAGCCGACATCATATCTTGGAGTCATGATTCCTTAAGAAGCCGACATGAAGGATTTGTCTCTTGTATATATACACAAATTGTTCGTCCATTGTTATGATCGAAGATCCAATCCAGTTCAGTTATTTAATCAAATGCAAGTCTGATCAAGTGCGAATATATGAGCTAGAGGAGTTTGATATTCATATTTCCCAGTTCGGTTACTTATACAAATGTAAATCTATTCAAGTGCGAACTAATTATTATGTGCGAAGACTGCGAATAATTGTGAACTCTACCATATCGGATCTGTGTTAGTTGTGAACTCTGTCATATCAGATCTGTGTTAGTTGCGAACTCTATCATATCGGATCTGTGTTGGTTATGAACTCTTTCATATCAGATCTGTGTAAGTTGCGAAATCTGTCATTTTGGATTTGTGTTAGTTGCGAACTCTCCCATATCAGG
Organism: Sequoia sempervirens; assembly: GCA_007258455.2. Taxonomy (NCBI): domain Eukaryota; kingdom Viridiplantae; phylum Streptophyta; class Pinopsida; order Cupressales; family Cupressaceae; genus Sequoia; species Sequoia sempervirens. The sequence goes on along the minus strand of VDFB02270651.1, from coordinate 311,833,120 downwards.
ATCTGTGTCAAGTGCGAACTATGTCCAGTACTCAAGGATGAAGATCACTGCAAAGCATGTTGATAATGTTGATTCATATATAACAGGTTGAGAATCATCATTGTTTGTGCATATTTTCAAATGATATTTCTGTAGATCTATTGACAGTCAATTCATATATAACAGGTACGAATTGGAAAACTGTTATATGTTTTTCATCTTGCCAGATGTTGAATATCGGTCTTGTGTTAGACCTCATTGTAATATGTAAAGTTGTCATTGTTACATCAAATATAAGAGAGATCTTTGTTGTTGGGTTTTTCTCCCTCAAGAGGAGGGTTTTCCCAGGGTATATGCTATGTTATTTTGTCTGATTTCGGATTATTTTTTGTGCATTTAATTTGTTCACATAAACTTAACATGGTATCAGAGCGGTTTTGAGGATCGTGACCAGATTATTGCCAATCAGCATACTTTCTGTTGCTCACTCATCTCACTCAGCCAAGATGGTGAATGGTTTGAAGGTTGAAGATAGACTCGAAGGTGCATCCAACTTCACTTCATGGAGATTTAGGATCATGCTCACCTTGCGTGAAAATGATTTGGGTGACTTCGTGGAGCCTAGCATTTCTGAACCTAAGGAGGCAAAAGAAAAGGAGTGGCTGAAGAAAGACATCAAAGCAATGAAGATTCTTGTTGACTTTATCAAGGATCATATTGTTCCTATCATCTCTAAGTTGAAGACAATGAGAGATATGCTCAACACCTTGGAAGAGATGTACGAATTCAACAATACCAGCCGAGCCCTTACACTAAAGCATCAATTGCATCATGTGAAGATGTCAAAGGGAGAGTCTGTTACTGCATACTTCATGAGGATTTCAAATTTGAGAGACCAGCTCTCTACAATTGGGAATATAGTTGATGATAAGGATTTAACCATGCTCGCCCTCAATGGGTTGCCTTTGTCTTGGGAATCCTTTATTCAAGGAATCAGTGCAAGATCAAAACTGCCTAAGTTTGATCGCCTAAGATCTGATTGCATTCAAGAAGAATCAAGGTTGGTGGCAAGAAGCATTGGTCAAAGTTCAAAGAATGAAGACATTCATGTTCTCGCCTCCCATGTCTCAAAGAAGAAAGGAAAAGATGGAAAGAAAGGATTCTTCAAGAGGAATCGGGACAAGGGAAATGATAATGCACCTCCATCCAAGAAGAAGAGGGATATGTCCAAGATTCAATGTTTTAGGTGTGATGAGTTTGGGCACTTCGCCAAGGATTGCCCAACTAGGCCTAATCAACATGTTTCATTTGCGGATATGAATAAGTCCTCTCCTCAGAAGGACTCTAGAGAATTTCTATTTTGAATCATGGGCCTGTGTTCAAGCCATAAAAATTGTGTGTTGATCTGTGCTTAAAATCAGCGTACCTTGCAGAATAGATAAGTATTCTTTATTTGTTAAGTTATATCTTTTATTTTTGATCTTGTGTGATTAGTATAAATAGATTGTTATTTCTCTTGAATTGTGATCTCTAGAATAAAGATCCTTTGAAGATTTCAAATTATCTATTGTGAGTTGATTCATACTAATCATGTAGATCCTTGAAGTATGACTTTGAGATAAAATGAAGAAAAGAGAAGAGATTTGTATTTTCGTTGTGATGGGTTGATCACATCGATATCTTTCTCCAATGCATGCTTTGTGATAGAACCTTGAACTCTTGGAGAGAGTTGGTTCTACTAGCTAACCACTTAATGCATTCAAGAAATCTGTAGTTGTGCAGATTATTCTTTTGTTGTGCTGAGTTTGGCACTCTCGAGAGGAGTAAAAGATGAATGAAAGAGTTATATCAAAACCATATAAAGATAAGTCCTTTATCTCTTTAGGTTGATCTTTTGATATATTTCTCTTTTAGAATGATTTACTTATTCATGTTCTAACATTATGCATACTATAACCTGAGATAGTAAAACTTGTATGATTCTAGTCTTGATATTTCTTTGGATAATCGTAAACTATTAGTAATCTCTCCCTAAATGCTTTGTGAACAGCTAGAAGCTGGAAAGTGATGAAAGATTGCTTAAGCGATGAAAAGATTGAGGCATCTTACGAGGAAGTCATGCCAGCCAAAGGAATGATCAAGCATGAAGTCACAATTTGCAGCCATGAGACTGAGTTGGTGGCTAGAGGGAGTTCACTTCCAGAAGACTTCTTTGCGAGTTCTAAAGCAGGGATCAAGAGGGAGTCCTGTAACTTACTGTGAAGAAGTGAAGGTTGCAGCATTGCAAGGCCAAGTATTTAAAGATTCAAAGGGAGCCTACTGAACCTATAGAAGATGGTTATGTTGCAGATCAGAAGGGAACCTTTAGCGGCTGCTTCAGTTTGAATTTCCACTATGATTTCCTAGTATAACAAGAAACAGTCATCTGTGGCACTGAGTACAATAGAGGCCGAGTACATTGCAGCTTGTGTGGCAGCTCGAGAAGCAGTGTGGCTTCGTAAGCTCCTGGCAGGATTGCTTGGACAATCAATGGAGTCTACTATTATTCATTGCGAATTGTGTGAAGCCTTCTATCAATCTTGTGTTTCATGATAGCTCCAAGCATGTTGAGATCGAGTACCACTATATTAGAGATATGGTACTGCGGAAGGCTATACAATTGAGGTACATCAACACTGATGAGTAGATGGCAGATATTCTCACCAAGCCTCTCGCCAAGATAAAGCTGTGTACTTTCGAGATATGCTTGGTATGATAGAGAATCTAGCCTTAACTGAGAAAGAGTCTCAGCATCAGCGACATTGTTTAATGAGTTCTTCTCTGTGAGAGAAGTTCAAGGTGAAATCCCTTGTTAATGCATCTTCTTCTGAGACGAAAGAAGTTGAGGTGTAAGCCCTTGTTTCCACCCTCTGAGAGAGTCATGGTGGATATCATGTGTGTGACTCCATGATAGCATCATGTGAGAGAATCTGTGATGATTTCTTATGTACTTGTGTTTCACCCTCTGGGAGAGCCATGGTGAAAGTCACGTTGAGGTGACAACATCACGCAAGTGATGAACACTTGTACATACCATACATGGGTGTAGCCATGAAGGTTGATATCACATTGAGGTGATATGCTTTCATGATGAGGTGATAAGCTCCTTTCCAAACATGGGTGTAGCCATGGTGGTCAATATCACAATGAGGTGATATATCATTTCACACATGGATGTAGCCATGATGTTCGTCATCACATTGAGATGATATCCTTCTCTTTATATCTGATTGCAGCTAATGATGGATCATGGATATTATATTGAGATGTTTCATATTTGTGTAGCTGGAAGTTCTCTCCCTAGCTGAGAGGGAGTGTTAATGATATAGTAGCTTCGGTAGCTCCTTCCAGCTCAGCTCCTTCGTGGAAACTTAAATTGAATGATAGCCATTGGCTATTTAATTTATATTTATTGTTTATCTTCTCATAGCATGGCCGACTTGAGAAGATGTGAAGATAATTGATATTTGTTTATTAGAGCAGACTTCATTCTCCTTGGGATTCAATCTTTAAGGTGGCCGACCTCTTGTGAAGAGGGGAGAATATTCATTCAGGCCAATACATGTTCAAAGAGCCTCAAAAAAATAAAGTCATATAGGTTATTTCGATTGAGGCCGACATTGATTAAAGAAGAGTTGAGCTGACATCATATCTTGGAGTCATGATTCCTTAAGAAGCCGACATGAAGGATTTGTCTCTTGTATATATACACAAATTGTTCATCCATTGTTACGATCGAAGATCCAATCCAGTTCAGTTATTTACTCAAATGCGAGTTTGATCAAGTGCGAATATACGAGATAGAGGAGTTCGATATTCATATTTCCTAGTTTGGTTACTTACACAAATGCAAATCTGTTCAAGTGTGAACTAATTATTATGTGTGAATAAGAGACTGTGAATAATTGTGAACTCTGTCATATCGGATTTGTGTTAGTTGCAAACTTTGTCATATCGGATCTATGTTAGTTGCGAACTCTGTCATATCAGATCTATGTTAGTTGTGAACTCTGTCATTTCAAATCTGTGTTAGTTGCAAACTCTCCCATATCAGGATTTGTGTCAAGTGCGAACTATGTCCAGTACTCAAGGATGAAGATCAGTGCAAAGCATGATGATAATGTTCATTCATATATAACAGGTTGAGAATCATCATTGTTTGTGCATATTGTCAAATGATATTTTTGTAGATCTGTTGACAGTCAATTCATATATAACAGGTACGAATTGGCATACTGTTATATGTTTTTCATCTTGCTAGATGCTGAATATTGGTCCTGTGTTAGACCTCATTGTAATATGTAAAGTTGTCATTATTACATCAAATGTAAGAGAGATCTTTGTTGTTGGGTTTTTCTCCCTCAAGAGGAGGGTTTTCCCAGGGTATATGTTGTGTTATTTTGTCTGATTTCAAATTATTTTATGTGCATTTAATATGTTCACATAAACTTAACAAAACTTATTGCCACATGTATATAGAAGACTATCTTACACTAAGTGCATCTTATACCTTGTTCAATGGGCTGCTTGTTCCTTTAAATGCTTGAGTGAGCTCTAGATAAAGCTACAGAAAGTGTCCACACAACAAAAAATATTAAAAATGGATAGACATTGTTCACAAACAACAGTAGTAAAAAATGGCCAACGTTGAGCGGATTGTAGCACTCACAGTTGTTGATGGTCCTCACAAGGGCATTACAGAGGAGGCAAGACCACTTTCCACATTGTCTTTTATGCAGTCAGCATTCTTTTGGCTTTCAGAGTAAATACTAAAATAGATGTCATTGTAAGAGAAAAATACAACAATGTGCAGGTACTTACAGACAGGATAGCCAATAGAGATTCAATTTTTTTTCCTGATAAATTTATATTAGCTTGGAGAGAGACATTCGTCTAATTTCATATTTCATATAAGAGAAATTAGGGCATAGTTCTTGATAAAATAAGAATTGTCATGATTCTTTTAATATTTTTGAATCTTGTGTTGTATATCATGGTTTAGCTTTTATATTGACATTTTCAATGCATTCTAGGCCATAAAAGCATGAAAAAATTAGTATTCTAGTTAAGGTATCTTTTTAGAACTACATAAACTGTGAATATTAATTTATTCATCCTAACAAGACCCCACCATTGGTTACTCAATCTTAAAACAATGGCATACACAGGGCAGGTTCAACACCTTTAAGTTTTAACTATTTGAAACAACTATTTTTACTGTTCATATTGATATAGAACACAAGCAATGGATTAGCTGAAATGTTGGATCAATTTACAGAAAGATGCAGAGCTTTTTTGGAGAAACACATCTTTTAAGGGTGTCCAATGAAGAAATTAGCTAGATTTATCTTTTTGGAGCTTGTTGACCTACTTATATGTGATTCTTATTTTATCACACATTCTCTGCTCAACTTCTTATATATATACAATAGCCTATTAGAAAAAAACTGATATTCGATATAGGATGGATCTTTGTATGGGCTGGAAATTTTTCCTGTAAGTTGCTTCATTTGTCTTCACCACAAATAGAAATGATCCAACATAAAAGTTTTGTGCAATTTTCAATGGAAGGAGAGTCATTTAGTTTGATCTACAAGCAAAGCTTGTTTTCCACCTCAGGATTGTATAGATTTTATGCATGTCTTGGCATAGGTGTATTCTGGCATGGGCCAGCTCCTTATTCCTTCTGCATCATTTTTCTCTTCTTGCAGGATACATGTATCTTACCTTTAAAATTATGTGACTTGCGCTAATTCAAATTAGGAGAAGATGGCCATTTTATGTTCTAAAGGGGGTCATATCTTCTTTACTTAAATTTTACTGGTCTTACAAGCATATTTAACAAATGGAAGTCTTTCTTCCCATAAGGTTTGATTGCTCACAAATGTGTCTGCAACACTCCCTCCATGACTATGTTATTATCTGTCTGTGGATGATCCTCATCATTGAAATCTAAAAGAGCGCATACAGCTTTGAATAAATCCTTTCAAAATTGTTTTATAAATATGAAATTGTCTAATACTTTTTAGAAGGCTAAACTTGGAAAAAATTTCTAGAATCGTACTTTTTCTTTAATGTATTTTGTCTTGTGAGTTATCATACATGGATTAAATTTTCCATTTTGTGATCTAATCTACAATCATCAAAATCTAGTTATTTTATCTAATTTTTTGAACTTCTAGAAAAATTGAAAACACATAAGAAATTCATACATATACTATCCCAATTGTTACTTGCAACTGGAGTTACGACTCTTGTTTTAGATAGTTTTTTGAAGGTTAGAGTTGCAATGGTTGTGTTCCCTTTACTGACTTTGGTATGTCTTGTAGAATTTTCTTTCTGTATGGGATCGCCAGTGGACCTAGGCTAGAGCCCACCAGATTTCTTGAATGAAGACAAGATCATAAGGAGGTTCCAAAAATGGATTGGCGAGAATGGAAAGGCCTGCACGCAAATGAGTGAGAGAACATAAGATATGAGATTTTCAAGAACAATCTGTAGTATATCAGTGACCATAACCAAAAAAAATTGTCATACCTGTTAGGTCTCACGTCTTTCATAGACCATACAAAAGACAAATTAAAGACCAATTTTTGTTTGCTAGGGTCTGATCCCGAACGAAACAACACTAGTCTTCCTTATCATGGTGATAATTTTCCTCTGGAGATAGATTGGAGGAGTAAAAGTGCTATTACACCTGTGTGAAATCAACATAAAGCTAGTAAGTATGATTTGAATTTTTTTAAGTTGAGCATATGTAATGGATGCATACCTAAGGTTTATGACATTTTCTTATAGGTTAGGCTTTCTCAACCATTGGGGTAGTTGAATTGCCTCTAGGAATAGATTCAAGGAGGAAAGCTACTGTTACCCCTGTCAAAAATCAGCATAAATCTAGTAAGTATGATTTATATATCTTCTAAGCAGATCATATGTAGTGAATGCATACCTAAGGTTTATGACATTTTCTTACAGGTACTTGCTGGGTTTTGTCAACCGTTGGGGCAGTTGAAGGAATTAACTAGATTGTTACCAAACAACTAGTTTCTCTATCTTCATAGGAGCTCGTTGACTGTGACATTCGAAACCAAAACCCTTCTAGAGGTAGTGTTACTCATGCATATAAATATATTATCGACAATGGCATACACCGCGAGAAAGATTACCCTTATAGGGGGCATAAACGTGACTATGTAAGAAACCTGGTATGCCACTCCTTTCCATCATTACATTTTTATTTTATAAATTAATTCTATCAAGTTCTTCCAAAAATAGTTTTGGACATGATATGCAAATATATATTGTATTGTAAGAAAATAAACATAGAATTAAAATTGATGGCTATAAACATGTGCCTGAAGATGAGAAGTTGTTGAAGGCGGTTGTAGTGAATCAACTAGTTAGTGTGTGTGTGTTGATGCTAATGGAATGGACTTTTGAATGTACAAATATGCAATTTTGCAACAAATTGATTAGATTTTATTATTATTGTTTGTTTTTACTAATGTTTTTTTAGCAAGACCCAAACTAGTCCACTAAAAAAAAATTAGCACAAAAAAACAAATAATAATAAAATCTAATCAATTTGTTGCAAAATTACATGTTTGTACATGCAAAAGTCTATTCCATTAGCATCAACGCACACACTAACTGGTTCATGCGCTATAGCCGCCTTCAACAACTTGTCATCTTCGGGCACATGTTTATAGCCATCAATTTTAAATCTTAGTTTATTTTCCTACAATACAATATAAATTTGTTTTCCTACAATACAATATAAATTTGCATATGAAGTCCAAAACTATTTTTGGAAGAACTAGATAGAATTAATTTTATAAAATAAAAATGTAATGATGGAAAGGAGTGGCATACTAGGTTTCTCATGTTGTCGTGTTTATGCCCCCTATATGGTAATCTTTCTCAGGGTAATATTTCTCGTGGTGTATGGCGTTGTCGATAATATATTTATATGCATGAGTAACACTACCTCCGTAAGGGTTTTGGGTTCGAGTGTCACAATCGACAAGCTCCTGTGGAGATAGAGAAACTAGTTGTTTAGTAACAATCTGGTTAATTCTTTCAACTTCCCCAACAGTTGAGAAAGCCCAACAAGTACCTGTAAGAAAATGTCATAAACCTTAGGTATGCATCCATTACATATGCTCTGCTTAAAAAATATTCAAATCATACTTACTAGCTTTATGTTGATTTCTAATAGGTGTAATAGTGCATTTCCTCCTCCAATGTATCTCCGAAGGCAATTCAATTGCCCCAACGGTTGAGAAAGCTCAACCTGTAAGAAAATTTCATAAACCTTAGGTATGCATCCATTACATATGCTCAGCTTGAAAAAATTCAAATCATACTTACTAGCTTTATGCTGATTTCTCATAGGTGTAACAATGCTTTTACTCCTCCAATCTATCTCTAGAGGCAAATAGTCACCATGATAATGAAGATTGGTGTTGTTTGGTCTAGGATTGGACCCTAGCAAACAACAACTAGTCTTTAATTCGTCTTCCGTGTGGTTTGCGAAAGGCGTGAGACCTTATAGGTACGACAAATTTTTTTGGGTATGGTCACTGATGTAGCGCAAATTGTTCTTGAAAATCTCATATCTTATATTCTTCTCTCACTCATTTGCATAGGCCTTTCCATTCTCGCCGATCCATTTTTGGAACCTCATGATGTTGTCTTCATTCAAGAACTGGCCATCCCATACAGAAAGAAAATGCTGCAAGACATACCAAAGTCAGTAAAGGGAACATAGCCATTGCAACTCTAACCTTCAAAAAACTATCTCCAACAAAGCTAGTCGTAGCAAGAGGCTTATTATATAATCCTCTGACCATGCCTATGTATGACAATGTTGCTGTGTTCCAACATTTTCAGACATGCCTACAATCTTGCTGTGTTCATTATTCCATATGCAACCAGAGCAGTTCATTATTCCAGCAATTGTTGTCATCAAGACTCTTAATAATTTTCTTATCATACTTTGTCACCAGATCCTTCGGCCAAAAAGGGAATAATAATTGTAATCTTCCAATCTGGCCAAGATTAATGCCCCTATAAATTTTTCTTATAATATTTACAGTTATATATTTGAGAATCAAAGTACATGTTGGACTCTCACGCAAGGAGATGAATTCCTTCATGTTTTCATATAGTGTCTTCAGTGGGAAAACAACCTCAAATAATCGCTCTTCATGGTTAAATCTAAGCAACTTCCTATCTTCCGTAGATTTTAAATCTTGACAAATCTGTACTATTTGAGTGCCTTTACAAATACAATGTTGATTTCTGCAGGAAAGATATATCTCTTGTAGTTTTTTGACAACTGCGATTCCAACAGAAAACAGTTCTATTAAAAGAAACTTTCTTGCATGCATAAGAAAGTCCTGAACATTAATCCATGCACAGTTTCCTTGTCTCTGAAATAATCCAACCCTCCTATCCTTAAGCCAGAAGGCTTCACTGTTAAACACAGTGCAGGATCCCTTTCTGTTCGCTCTGGCTCCAAGATATTCAAAAGAAAATTCAAAGACTTCATTTTATTTTTTCCAGTCACTTTTCTAGTTTTGTGAATGAATCTACCGAGGATAATAGTTTATCCTTCCATGCATTCCAAAGGAACATCATTGTTATTTAAGAGATTATATTCTCCAGCAGCATTATAGAATTATAATCCATCTTGTGTAGACTTCCCACTTGCTCATTCTGAAAATTTTTGGCATCAGAAAAAATGAGCACGTCAAGAACTTTTCGAAGAGAGAGAGCTTCAAAGTTAAAATTTCCCATCTTCTATGCGAGGATCATGTGTTTTGTTATCTCGCAGAGATTGAGAGGCTCATTTAAAAGAATTGATACTTTACAATCAAGGGCTTTAGGTACATGTTGCAGGTTTTGTATAGCTAATCATTTTACTTTCCCTAAAAGTTCATTCTTTTCAGGAAATTTTCGTAACGACCATCCTCTATTTTTCATTCCCCACAAAGAATTTAGTTGCACATGAAATAAAATTATTCTAATCGCTTGTTCATATTTTTCTGCTTTTTCTAGCATGTCAGCCTAGAGTAACAAATCCCCTTTCATCTCTGCCACCTCTGCAACCCGTAGGAAGTCCCCATTTGCCAGTTCAATTGGCAGAAGTTCATCAAAGTAACAGTTATCCCACAGGAAAGATCTAACCAAGTCCAATGTAGGAAATCTAGGCTAACAGAGAACAATACACAGAAAAACAGCAAACTCAAGAGACAGAGAAATAAGATAGAAACATATGCTTCAACATACACTAGATTTTTTATTGGTATCTTTCTATTACATATGCCTCAGCTATCTATAGAGGTCTTTAGGTAGCAGAGAAGATAAGATGAACAACGTGGAAGGGGAAGTCAATGGATAACCCTGACAGATTATTAATTGCAAAAATATCGGGAAAATATCTTATCTACGTAGTAAAGACTGAAGCAATGAAGTCAAGAAAACTTAATGCCAGTCGGTGGAGGATATCAGATTTAGTCTTTAATGATGGTGGGTAACGGTGCGTGAGATTACTCCTTTTTCCAACAGTAAACGCTTTCACAAATTTCATCATACACTTGGTATCTTTTTTCTGATGAAAATGATTTACACCTTTTATTAGTCGATAGGCTTTTATTGTGGACTCGCAGTTTCAAGCTATCGGATAACCTATCTCACACACCTACATACCATACGACCACCCCACCATGCCATTTGACGTCCATCAGAAATTGTCAATGATGTCAGATAATTTATAACTTGTGTAAAGAGAAAGCCATGAGCATGGGTAAATCTGAACAAAATCTGAAAATTTAATTATGTGTCTAATCTCATTATGGAAACATAGATAGATATATATGCACATACACACACACACACACACACACACACACACACACACACACACACACACACACACACACACACACACACACACACACACACACACACACACACATATATATATATATATATATATATATATGAAGACAAATAGACTAATTGTATAAGAGGTGTTGGAATAACACTTATTTGGTACTAAATATTATAGACAAAAAGTGAAATTGGAAAGAAGGGTTGGTGGTGGTTGAGCTGGTTTCCTCCGTGTGTGGAAAGAGCATGGTAAGTGTTTGCTCACATGAGGGTTAATGCATTATGTTGATGCTATATGATGGAACATATTGTTACAAGGCAAGCAAACTAAGTAACAGTTGTAAGATGTATTGGAATAACATTTAACAATCAAATGTAAATGCCAGATGGACGAAAACCTTTGTCTATTTTCAATTTCTTTGGTTTGTGTATATTTTTGTATCATCTGTCATTTACTACTTATGACTCTGTTCTTTTTTCTTGATTGATATAAGATGAACAATCTATCTGAGAGTTGGCTTCTAAATTCTAAATTCAAGCTACACTATTTGGCACTAAACACTATAGACAAATAGGTAAATTCTAAAAGAACTATTAGGAAAGTACTTTAGAACCACAACAACATAACAGATGATTGTAAATCAACTTTAAAATATGGAGCATGGAAGAGACAAACTACAATAATGAATAGTTTGTTTTGGGAAACTAAAGAAAACAATATCATGAAGAACATTTTTTTATTGTGAACTTGAAATAAATGAGAAAAAAGAGTAAGATGAAACATATTGATACAAGGTATATAACATGTTCCATCCAAACAAAATAACCATGGAAAAAAATTTAGAATTTTAAAAATTGAAAACAATCGTTCTTACAAGAAAAATAGAATAATTTATTGTAGGGCCCTTCAAATAGATGAGGCAAAAAGAATATGATGAAACATAAAATCTATGTAACAGTTCAGTTGTCTATTCTAAATTTATATTTTTTTTGCAATTCTTATCAACCAATGAGGCACATTTAACAACATACTTTGTTCAAGAGGTAAGGTTCACATCATCATAAAAAGCCCCAGGCAAGTCTCCTCTATTTTTCTATAATATTTACTGTCAAGTGATGTAGCTCAAATTCCCAATTAACTTTGTGGTGTTATACCCATTTTGCACAAATTATTGCTACCCGTTCCCTTCACAAGTTATGTTTAGTGTGGGTTTACTGCCAAAGAATGTAGTTCAAATTCTCAATTGACAGCTCAACTCTTAGTACATTGCTTCTCTTGTATGAATATGTTTACTGTGGGTTTTTGATCATCTGTCATTTATCTGTGATTCTTAAGCAATCTACAATAATGAAGAGCCTGCTATGGGGAACTCGGAAAAAGACTATCATGAAAAATAGTTTGTTATGGGGAACTTGAAACAAAGATGGAAGCACAATTTTACAATAATCTACTATCAAACCAACACCACAATGGCTCTTTGGACAATGCAACCTAATGAATATATTTTCTACCACATTATGGAGTATACTTTCCCTTATTAACCCTAACCATGTTTTTTGATAAAAGAAAGAAGATTAATTGTAATTTCTCCATCCATACAAAACCATAACGCTAAACACCCATGTAAAATGACTTACAATTTTTGGAAAAAAAAAATTTAAACATTTAAACAATAAATAAATTATTTATGCAAAACACCCATGTAAAATGACTTATAGATTACAGAGAACAATAGTTTTAAAATCCTCCAATCTACTATCGAACGGAGTTGAAGCCACCAATTTTTAGAATAGTATTCTATCAAACCAGCACCACTATATATATATACAACTCAGATTCTAGAGCAGAATAGTTTTAAAACCCTCCAATATGCTATAAAACAGACACGGAACAAGCAACTCGTACAATACTCTACTATGAAAGTTCCATATATATATATACATATATGCATACATGTATATACATATATATACATATATGCATACATGTATTCTAAATTCGAGCTCCATTATTTGTCATCAACTTGTCACATAAAAAAAGAGAGTACAATATTAGAGATCATGTTCAAGAACACCCGTTTTAACGATAACTTTGTTTCTAGGTGCTATATGGTAAAAATCCATCGGATCTTCGATGGGCCTTACCTCCCATTTTTGCTCAGGGGTTTGGCTAGAGCTTGCAAGGCCTCTCATCCTAGTATGGTAAAGAGGGGACTGATCAGGGGTTTATTGCTTCTGCCTACCACTATCATCTACTTGTTTATGCTTATACACATTCACACAATTTTTTGACACATACTTCTCTCCTAAAAAAAGACTCTATTCTATACATTGCATTTGTCATTATCTCCTCCACTCTCTTTTCAACTTTCTTGATAGATTGCTTACACACAACTCTTTGCCAGCATGCCATGTATTCAAAATTTTCCATTATATTATTTACTTTATAATGCTACACAAATATAATAGACATTCAATAAAATTAGTGTGTTGTAAATTCTCTATTTCAAATTCTTTCATGGTCCCACAACTTGATCCAATGCTTCTCACCCTTGTTTGACACCAACAACAATACATGTAAGTACAAAACTTTCCCATTTTCAATAAATAAATCCGGTCAAGGAATTGTAAATATTATTAATTATTTTTAAATTTAGATTGTATATATTGATTTCTTAATTGTTATCCTAATAGATATTTTATAGTTCTGCTTTTTGCATATAGTATTTACTACTGAATAATGTAGCTCGAATCTTCAATTGTGAAGTGAACTGTTACACAACTTGGTTGTTTCAATATGTATCACACTACTCATTTCTCATGGTTTTCCATAACAATATGTTGACATTGTTTTTCTTGAATCAATCTATTTAATGTGGGTTTCCAACCATCTCTTACTTGTGATTCTTAAGTGTTTTTCCAATAGTTGTTTTAATATTTATCTATTTTTGTTATTGTGTGATATATGATAAGAGTCATTGAGATTTTCCATGGACCTTATTTTCCTTTCTTGCTCAAGGGTTTTGCTAGAGCCCACGAGGCTTCATGATGCCAATATAGTAGGGAGGACAATGAGCATGGGTTTAGTGCTTTTTGATTCTATAGTGATATATTTGTTGCTGCTTATATACATGGACACACAAATTCCCACATCCACTTGTCCACCAAAAACATACTCTATTCTATCCATCATATTTGTCATTGTTTCCACAGCTCTCTTTTCAACTTCCTTAATAGATTTTACACAATCATTTACCAGTATCCCATGTATTCAAAATATTATATTTTATCTTTTTCTATTTACAACAAATAATTCTAACCTATTTTATTCTATATCTATATTTTTCCCTTTATAATGTTGCACACATACAATAGACATTCAAGGAAATTAGTGTATTGTAAATTGTCTATTTCAACTTACTTGTGATTCTTAAGTGTTTTTCCAATAGTTGTTTTGCAATTTCTCTATTGTTGTTATTGTGTGATATATGATAAGAGTCCTTGAGATTTTCCATGGAACTTACCCATCTTTCTTGCTCAGGGGTTTGGCTAGAGCCCATGAGGCTTCATGATGCCAATATGTTAGGGAGGACAATGAGCATGGGCTTAGTGCTTTTGGATTCTATTATCATATATTTGTGGTTGCTTATATATATGGACACACAAATTCTCATATCCACTTGTCCACCAAAAAAACATACTCTATTCTATCCATTGTATTTGCCATTGTTTCCACAACTCTCTTTTCAACTTCTTTGGTAGATTATTTATACACAATTGCTTGCTAATATCCCATGTATTCAAAATATCCTATATTATCTCTTTCTATTAACAACAAATAATGCTAACCTATTTTAATTCTATATCTATATTTTTTCCTTTATAATGTTGCACAAATACAATAGACATACAAGGAAATTAGTGTATTGTAAATTGTCTATTTCAAATTCTTTCCTAGTCCAACAAGTTTATCCAATGCTACTCATTGTTGTTGAACACCACCAACATCATATGTAAGTACAAAACTTTCCTATTATCAAAAAAATAGATTTGGTGAACCAATTGTAAATATTATAATTTATTTCTCTTAGTTTTTTTGCAATGGAATGTAATTCTTCCAAAAATCTAGCTTTCTAGATAGACAACCAAGTATAGTGAATGAGATGCTATGTAATTCATAAACATGAAACTATTCTTTTCTCATGACCATGTTACTTTTGTAGGTGGAAATCTGCATAATTCTAGTCATTAGATATTATGTTCATTGGATAAATATTTGCATAGCACATATTTCATTTTAAATGGTGGAGATGAAGAAACAAAAGCAACAATTTTGGCCTGCAAGGTATGTAGGCAAGTATTAGAAAATTCGTGCCATTTGTCATGACTTTAAAATTCATGGTATTAGCCAAGAAATTATAAGTTATGTTGTTTTCCATGGATTTTATAACACTTGTGATTGCATACCATCTAGGCCATGAGGACTTTGGTGTGCATGTGTCATATTTTCCACATGGTGATTATTTTGATTCCATGCTACGTATATGTTTACTTTAGAATGGGTGCTCCAAAAAAAATGTCCATCAATCCCAACTATATAATACTACCATATCAATAAATAGATTTGATGAACCAACTATAAATACCATTAATTATTTTTAGTTTCACATTGTATTTAACAGTTTTGCACATATACTTAGTTACTTTTAATTCTTCCTTTTTCATTCCAATGGGTTGAGTAGAATATATATTTTAAAGTCAAATAAATCATTGTTTACCCACAAAACAAGGCATACCTTTTAATTCAATTATTCTAAAAATGCAAAATATGTGTTGTGTCATCGTATTCTTCTTCTCATGACACTTTTTTATTCGTTTTCCATCAAAGATGGTGTGAGTTAGTCTTCAATTGGACTATACACATGTTTCCTTCTAAGTGCTATTTGTTCTTATTCTATTTGATTATCCATTTATTATTTTTGTTTAACTAAGTCCTCCTAATTTTGTTCATACACCAATCTTAAAACATCTTTTTACTAGAATCAATCATCTAAAATCTAGTATTTTTTTACTTTCAATTTCTACTAACCCATAAACCGCATGGATAATAATGCTTTTATTTACAAAATTATGGAGTAAATACTATTTATGAAAAGTACTTATATATTCAATTTTTTTTTTTTTGAAAAACTCATTAGTGATGATCATCATAATAATATTCAAATAAGAAATAATCACAACAAATAACATGAAAGTAATAAATCATCCAATACCACACAAGCATTAAAACAAATATGCCATACCTAAATTTATGGACAAAATTTTTTAAAGAATTATTTTTATTCAATACTACTAATTAAAATTTTTATTCAATTATAGTAATTAAGGGGATCACTAATAACTTTTTAAAAAATTAGAATTCTTTAATGTTCCATGATATTTATAATCCACAACTTCAAGTTTTCCACATGTATTAGTATCCATGATTGATTAATTTAGAGAAAAACGTCAAATATATATGTGCATCTAGGCCTATCAACTATTAAACTAAAAAACATATAAAATTATAGCAGATCTAATTATATTTAAAATCAGTTGATCAAAACTTCAAAGTGTTTTAATTTAGGTTACAAATAAATTGGAATTGTTAATCAGGTAAGTTAAATATACTCACAGATTTCTTTAATGGCCTCCCTTTGCCTTCTTGTTCTTCTGCGCGGCTCTTGCCATGGAAGTTCTGCATTCATGCAGATTCAGAAAAATATATTACTTTTTAATAAATATAATTGTTAAAAACCTTACAAATGGATCTAATTATATTTAAAATCAGTTGATCAAAACTTCAAAGTGTTTTAAATTTGTAAAGGAATACAAATTCTGTCGATCACTAGACTCAATTTTCTTCTAAAAGATAAATGCCTGTTTTAAGAACTTTATTTCATTGTAAATCATTTTTAGCATCTGCGATATATTCATACCTGTAAATGAATTCTCTTTTCTTCTCATGCCGATTCTTCTTTCTTCTGTGCTCCTCAGCTCAAACACCAATGAACACCTCTCGCAGGCCATACAAATACAAACGCTTCTTAGGAAAAATACAAATCTTCCTGTGATTTCAATTTTGCTATAAAATGCATTGCTATCTCACTGCAGATAAAGAAATTTGTCTACTAATGCAGACAATACACAAAATTGTTTAATTTGTGAAGAGAAAACTTCTCAGCATTAGGTAGATTTAGTCAGGCGAGCAAAATTATATCTTTTTACAAAGCTAAATGAAATGTAATTCACGCCAACTGGCACATAAGATTAGAAAAACATCTGTGATACCTCTGGCGGGTTCTCCAAAACGCCGTTTCTGTCGCCGTTAAATAAGGTTTTGTATTTTTTTATTTACCTTTCACCTTATTTGTGATTGGCTCGGGTAACATGGTAGTGGAAAGTTGTCCGAGATGCTTGAGGAAATTTTATAAAGTGGTTTCAAATATCGAGGAATTTTTTTGGCGTGTTTTATCACATTTATACTTATGGATTTTTATTTCTGTTTTCTTTATGTATGAGGAAATTTATAAAGTTGTCCGAGATGCTTGAGGAAATTTTATAAAGTGGTTTCAAATATCGAGGAATTTTTTTGGCGTGTTTTATCACATTTATACTTATGGATTTTTATTTCTGTGTACAGCCTGAGTGGGCCTAATGGTGGAGAACTTGTGCTCTTGACAGGGAGGTCACAAGTTCAAATCCTGCAGGGGGTAGGGTATGTACACCTCGTATTGTGGAGCACGAGTTAGGTGCCTCCCCCATATTGGGGGAGTACGAGGGCCTCGTATTGTGGAGCACGAGTTAGGTGCCTCCCTCATATTTGGGGGAGTACGAGGAGTCCCATATACTCATGGTATCGTGGACTTAAAAAGGACCTTTTTATTAAAAAGCAAGGAAAGAGTTCTGATCTCTAACAAAACAGAACAACAACGTTAAAGCAGGTGGAAGCGAAATACAGCCTCTAAAATGGGAAACAGCTATCCAGCCCCATAAATGCACTGGAGGCATGGATGCCATGGATATCTATAATTGAAAGCCGGAGGCAGAGGAAAAACTTTCACACACAGTAAAAATATAAAATATAAAATATTATTTTCAAACACACAGAGCTGCTGCTCGTAATTTTCCGTTTGCTCACATTCCCATTCCTCTGTTAAAAATAAATTACAATGTCATTTTCATAATATTCAAACTTTATTAATTCCCTGGCGGTGGCGGCTTTCTCCATAGTTCCCCGCGGTATCGCGATGGTTAAAATCTTTATTGCGATATTGCGGGCAGCGGTTAGTTGACGGCCCGGTAAACAAAAGTAAACGGCTGGCGGTTAGAATAAAACAAACTTTTACGGAGTCTCCCGTGATATCGCGATGAATATTTTATTGATTGCGATATTGCGGGCATTGGCTGGAGGTGACGTCAAGTGGTTGAGATAATACAAAAAACTATGGTAGACTCCCGCGGTATCGCAATGGCTAATTTATTGATTGCGATATAGCGGGCAGTGGTTGGCGGGGACGGCAGCAGTTAGGGTTAAAATTCCAACACTCCCCCTTAAGCATAACTGCGCTGTCCACCATGCCCAATCTGTTCCTTTGAAAAATAAAATTATCTCTTCCCAGCGGCTTTGTAAAAATATCTGCACTTTGTTCTTCTGATCTACAAAATTCTAAAAATATATCACCATTATTAATTAATTCTCTGATGAAATGATACCTGGTATCAATGTGCTTGCTTCTCTTATGAAAGACTGGATTCTTCGAAAGAGCTATGGCTGAATTGTTATCACAGTAAATTTTTGTTGCCTCCATTTGTTCATTTTGCAATTCTTTTCAAAATTCTTCTCATCCAGATTGCTTGACATGCTGCACTTGTGGCTGCCACATATTCTGCTTCAGCTGATGAAAGACAAACTATTGGCTGCTTCTTTGAAGACCATGAGACAACTCAGTCCCAAAATTAAATACATAACCAGACGTGCTTTTTCTGTCATCAATGCTGCCAGCACAGTCACTGTCTGTGTATCCTATGAGTTTGAACTCATCTGAACTTGAATACTTGATGCCAAAATTTCTTGTTCCACTTACATACCTTAAAATTCTCTTCCCAGCTTTCCAATGGGTGTCTTTTGGTGTTTCCATAAACCTGGAAATCAAACTTACTCCATACATAATGTCTGGCCTTGTGGCTGTGAGATACATGAGACTTCCAACAAGCCTCTTAAACAAAGTTGGATCAACATTAGACCCTCTATCATCCTTGCTTAGTTTTAGACCTGTCACTGTAGGTGTTGGTGCTGGTTTGCACTTCATCATATTAAACCTTTTCAAAATGTCATTTGCATATTTTGACTGTGAAATAAAAATACCATTTTCATTTTGATTCACTTCAATGCCTAAAAAATACTTCATCAGACCTAAGTCTGTCATTTCAAATTCTTTCTTCATGTCTACCTTGAACAGATCAATTGACAAATTGCCAGTGAAAATTAAATCATCCATATATAAACATACTATTAGTATTTCACCTTCTTCATTCATTTTTGTATACAGTGTGAGCTCACTGCTACATCTATTAAATCCATTCAACAAAAGGTAACTGTCTATTCTGCTGTACCAAGCTCTTGGGGCTTGTTTCAATCCATACAGTGTTTTTTTCAATCTGTAAACTTTGTCTTCCTGACCCAGAATTTCATACCCAGGTGGCTGATCCACATAAACTTCTTCTTCTAAATAACCATTTAAAAAAGCTGACTTTACATCCATTTGAAATACAGACCACTTATTCTAAGCTGCTAAAGCTAAAATCATCCTTATAGTATCCAATCGTGCTACAGGTGCAAATGTCTCATTGTAATCAATTCCGGGCTGTTGTAAATAGCCCTTTACAACCAATCTTGCTTTAAGCTTCTGAACTTCATCTTTTTCATTTAATTTGGTTTTATAAATCCATTTCACTCCAATTACATCTTTGTCTTTTGGAAGACTAACAAGTTCCCATGTCTGATTCTTCTCAATTGCTTCAATTTCTTCATCCATAGCACTTACCCATTTATCATCTTTGACTGCATCTTCAAAATGAATTGGATCTTCTATTTGAGAATAAAATGCACAAAGAGAAATCTGATCTGAATTATTCTCACCTTCATTTTGCTCATATATATCTCTTATGCTTCTGATTTTCTGTCTTCTCAGACTTGCCAATGTAGGATTTGACATATCACTTGAACTTGTGGAATATGGACCCGATGGTCCTGCTGTAGATGGTGTTTGTTGTCCTCTTGTTGGACTGCTTCCTTGAATGATTGAGGCTGTTCTTATAGTCGATGCTGGTGTCACTTGTGGACCACTTTGCTGAGCTTGAATGGGAGTGGTAGGAGTCACAATAGCTGGAATATTTGATGATGCTGAAACTTCATTCTCCTCTTGAGGTATACTAGCTGAAATATTGACTGTCTTCTCTATACTTCCATCCCATGCTTCATCTTCTACAAATTGTACATCTCTGCTGATTATAACTTTCTTTGTTGTTGGATTATAGAGCTTATAAGCTTTGGATTCTTCACTATATCCAACAAATATACATTTTTCTCCTTTGTTATCTAGCTTCCTTCTCAATTCATCAGGCACATGTGCATATGCTACACATCCAAATACTCTCATGTGAGTAACACTGTGTTTTCTTCCTGTCCATGCTTCTTCAGGTACCATATTCATAACACTTTTTGTTGGACACCTATTCATTATATAGGCTGCACAAGATATTGCTTCTGCCCAATATTCATTTGACAAATGTTTGGCTTTCAACATGCTTCTAGCCATTTCCATAATTGTTCTGTTTTTCCTTTCAGCTACTCCATTTTGTTGAGGTGTGTATCTAGTTGTGAATTGCTTGTGAATTCCATGATCTTTGCAAAAATTAAATAATTCTCTTGAAATATATTCACCACCTCTATCTGTTCTCAACACTTTGATATAATAACCACTTTGTTTTTCAACCAAATTCTTGAACTGACGAAACAGATCAAACACTTCATTTTTCTGCTTTAGAAAATAGACCCATGTTTTTCTTGAATAATCATCAATGAATGTCAGAAAATAAAAACTACCACCTATTGAAGGTGTTTGCATAGGTCCACACAAATCTGAATGTATAATTTCCAAAGGGGCTTTGCTCTAGTTGACTTTCCTGCTGGAAATGATTCTCTGTGTTGTTTTCCTAAAATGCACCCTTCACATACCCTTTCTGGTTTTTCTATTAAAGGTAGTCCTTTGACCATGCCTTTCCTATGAAGTAAATTTAAACCTCCAAAGTTGAGATGCCCAAATTCGGGTGCCATAACCAATTTTCATCTTTTATCTCAGCTTGAAAGATTGTCGCACTCTGTTGTAGTTTCTTCTCTACCCACTTGTGAATTCATTAAGTGTTGTGCTTGAGCATAATTTATATTCAAATCTGGCCTTATCTTTAAGGGAAACATTCTGTTGTTTGTCATTGTGACTTTTGCAATAAGCTGGTTGCTTGGGTATTTGTCTAAAATTGTGCACAGACCATTCTTGAAGGTTACTCTATACCTTTTTGAACTAGTTGCCCTACACTCATTAAGTTATGTTTCAGACCAGGCACAAAATACACATCTGAAATATACTTTTTCTCCCCCTGTTTAGTTAGAATATTGACATCTCCTTTTCCTTTGACTGACACTTTGTTGTCATTACCCAATGTAACATCAGACTTTACATTCTCATTTAAACTTGAAAACATTTCTAGATTCCCTGTCATATGATTGCTACAGCCTGAATCTAAAAACCATACATCTTTTTCATTTGTTTGAGCAACATTACAAGCTAAAAACATTGTTCTCTTATCTGAATTCTGATTTTGACCTTCTCTTGAAAAATTTGCATTTTTTCTATTATTATCATCTTTGCTTCTTTCTACACTCATTCATATAATGCCCATATTTTTTACAGTAGTGACATTGGACTTGAGATTTATCATACCTTTGATTTTGTGACTGATTCTGTGATGGGTTTTGGCTTGAGCCTTGATTGCTACCTCTTCCACTTGAGTTTGATAAACTGTATCTTTCACCTCTGTAAGAGTTTCTTCCTCTCCCTCTTGATCTACCTCTGCCTCTTCCTTGACTGACTGAAGCCTGAGTTTTGAAAGCATGCTCCAGTGATGTATCTGCTGACCTTTTCAGCCTTTGTTCATGAGAAATTAGAGATGCATACAACTCATCAACTGAGAATTGTGAGAGATCCTTTGTCTCTTCTATAGCAACTACAACCGGTAGAAATTTTGTGGGCAAACTCCTTAAAATCTTTTCAACAACTCTGGTATCTTCCAGATTTTCTCCATGAGACCTAATTTGATTAACCACCCCAATGACTTGGGTGTAGAATGAATCTACAGATTCATTGTCCTTCATACATATTGTTTCAAAATCTCTTCTCAGCATTTGTAGCTTTGCTGTTTTAACTTTTGCCATGCCTTGATAGGCTGTTTGAAGTATGTCCCATGCTTGTTTGGACTTTGTTGCAGCTGATATCCTTGAAAAAATGCTCTCATGTACAGCTTGAAACAGATAAAATAAAGCCTTTAAATCTTTCTTCCTTGTATCTTTTAATAAGTCTTTCTCTGCTTGTGTTAAACATTGTATGCTACTGCATCTGCTGGCTCTGCAAATCCATTCTCTACTAAATCCCATATATCCTGTGAGCTAAATAGTGCTTTCATTGTAATTGACCAGTACTCATAATTCTTCCCATTAAACTGTGGAATTTGTGGGTTTGTCAAGCTTGTGCTTGCTGCCATTTTTGAAATTTACCCAGATAATCTGCTTTGATAAAATTGACTCTGATAATCAACTTTCTCTGATACTCGAACCAGCTCTGATACCACGTGAAGGCCAGAGGCAGAGGAAAAAATTTCACACACAGTAAAAATATAAAATATAAAATATTATTTTCAAACACACAGAGCTGCTGCTCGTAATTTTCCGTTTGCTCACATTCCCATTCCTCTGTTAAAAATAAATTACAATGTCCTTTTCATAATATTCAAACTTAAATATTAATTCCCTGGCGGTGGCGGCTTTCTCCATAGTTCCCTGCGGTATCGCGATGGTTAAAATCTTTATTGCGATATTGTGGGCAGCGGTTAGTTGACGGCCCGGTAAACAAAAGTAAACGGCTGGCAGTTAGAATAAAACAAACTTTTACGGAGTCTCCCGTGATATCGCGATGAATATTTTATTGAGAGTTAACTGCATCATATGAGATGTCTGATTTGCAAAATGTTCTCACAGATTTTTTAATATTTTATTTTATTTTATTTTTGCAAGAAATGTATCAATAAATAAAGCCATAAAGACAAAATAATTTTCAATTTTTAATAACTTAGCAAAATTACTTTTATGGTGATTTAAATCATTTGCAAGTAAAATTTGAAAGTAATGGTAAAACAAAAATTTCTAGTTATGAAGAATTTATTTTAAGTTTATTTTCCAAAAGGGGAAGTCTGAAAAAAATTGTATTGGCTTGGGCAATATTTCATTTATTTGTTCATAAAATATTTAATTTTTCAAAAATAATTATTTTTTATTGTAACATTTTTACAAATAATTATTTTTTAATTTCACACCTTTACAAACTGTAACACAAATATCACACTCAGTTTAGGGACATGTAGAACAAAAATTAATGTTACATTTTATTATAATGTTTTTAAATTTAAACATACATTTTTTTTAATTAATTAATTAAGTAGTTAAATATTTTAATAATTTTGATTAAATTAAAGTTATTTTTACTTATTTTAAAATCAATCAATATATAATAAAATAACATATTTGTTGGTATTTATATTTTATAAATATATTATTATAATTAGTTTCGCTTAATTATTTATTGTTAATATAATTTTAAAATAAATAAATAAATAACTTTTAAATAAATAAAATATATATTTTTTAATGATAAACAAATAATATTTTAAATATATTTATATAAAAAATTAGTGATTTTTTTAAGAGAATATTAAAATATTGTTTTAAATTATTTACTTTATTTTCAATTAAAAAGTTATTTTTATTTACTTGAGAATTATTAAAAATATATTACTTTATTTACATTATTTATTTAATTAGAATTATTTTATAGATATTTTACTTGTTAAAGAGTTATTTTATTTATTATTGTGAACTGAATAAAAAAAATTATTGAGTAAAAAATATAAATTAAAAAATTATTCTTGAGTAGATGCAGGGAAAATAAAAATAACTTTTAGATAAATAAATAAAAATAACTCTTAAATAGATTTAAAACTTTAACACAATACTAGCACATGCAAGGGCTGCAAAATCAGCCTATAACCACTACAAATGGCTATTCAACCGGAAGCAAGGAAGAAATTTGTTTTTGTAATGTAATGTGAAGCACAAATGTTCAAAAATATTTGCAATTGTTTGAATGAGTCAAAAAAAAGGAAAGCACGTTAATGATTCAATATGGAATAACGCGAGGTTAGTTTTTAGTAGGAGGTGAATGAGGATAAAATTTGTTAAAGCATGTTAATAATATAATATGGAATAACGCAAGGTTAGTTTATAGTAGGAGGTGAACAAGGATAACATTTGTTAAAGGAAAGCATGTTAATAATTCAATTTGGAATAATGCAAGGTTAGTTTATAGTAAGAGGTGAATGAGGATAACATTTTTTGAGTACATTGTAATGAGCAAAGATGTTCAAATATTAATTTATATATTGTTATCTGGCAATGCATGAGAGATTAAGAAGCATTTGCATAAAATGGAAAATTGATTTTTTGCTTTTCCACATCAATTATTTTTAGTTGCAAATTGATTATGGAAATGTCTAATAAAACTGTAGGTGTCTTGATTATTTGCAATGTATCTATTAATTGCAATCTCAAGCAATTAATCATGAATAATTTTAATTACAATAATTCTTTTAAAATGATTTTAATTAATAATATTAGGAGAATAATTTTTTAATAAAATTTCTCTTAATAAATTACATTTGGTAATTAGTAATTTTAATAATAATAATTTCTCTCCAAAATTTTAGGTATGCTATAATTTTATATGTTTTTTAGTTTAATAGTTGATAGGCCTAGATAAACATATATATTTGACGTTTTTCTCTAAATTAATCAATCATGGATACTAATACATGTGGAAAACTTGAAGTTGTGGATTATAAATATCATGGAACATTAAAGAATTCTAATTTTTTTAAAAGTTATTAGTGATCCCCTTAATTACTATAATTGAATAAAATTTTTAATTAGTAGTATTGAATAAAAAAAATTCTTTAAAAAATTTTGTCCATAAATTTAGGTATGGCATATTTGTTTTAATGCTTGTGTGGTATTGGATGATTTATTACTTTCATGTTATTTGTTGTGATTATTTCTTATTTGAATATTATTATGATGATCATCACTAATGAGTTTTTAAAAAAATAAAAATTAATATATAAATACTTTTCATAAATAGTATTTAATCCATAATTTTGTAAATAAAAGCATTATTATCCATGCGGTTTATGGGTTAGTAGAAATTGAAAGTAAAAAATACTAGATTTTAAATGATTGATTCTAGTAAAAAGATGTTTTATGATTGGTGTATGAACAAAATTAGGAGGACTTAGTTAAACCAAAATAATAAATGGATAATCAAATAGAATAAGAAAAAATAGCACTTAGAAGGAAACATGTGCATCATTAACATCTAGGGAATGATTAAATGAACTCATCTCAGGTTTGAGAACATATTCTAGTTCATTCTTCACATAATCATTCAACTCAAAACAAAATACCTCAAGTGTGGGCTCAAGCAAATCAACATTAACAAGGACATCAGGAAAATAACCATGTGCATTAGTAACTTCATGTGCAATATTAGTTGATATGTGTGTTGATCCAAAAGTGAAAGACTCATTGCTAACTGAAAACTTCTCATTAGTAATAGAACTAGAATCCTCATTTTCTTTCACATAAATTCCTTTTACATAGGATGGAAACATGTCCATGTCAACACTCTAAAGATCAGGAGCATCAAACAGGAAGCAATTATACTCAACTTCACACTCATCAACATGAGATTGACCTTTATTCTCATTTCTTGGCTGCTCTGCACATGGATCAAGAGTTTTTGTAGTGCCAACATAGTCTGAAACTTTATTGCCGTATGAATCAAAAAGCTCTCCAATATCATCAATGGGTAATAGTGTTGACTCAAGATCCTTATATTTCTCACAATGTGCCACTTGATCATCCCAAATTGAAACTCCTATTTCATCACCATGTTTATCATATTCAACATCATGCTTATCATATTCAACATACATTTTCTTATCTTCAAGTTTTGCATCACTCATACAATGAAAATGCTTCATTGATAATGAACCTGAATTACCTTCCATGTATTCACCACATGCAATTATTTCCTTCACTTGTGGACAAGTGACATCATGAGCATCTATATTATTGCATTCTTCATATGAGTAATATGCTTTTACATCATTCTTAGAAAAGCAATCACAATCTTCAAAGGAGCGATTAGAAATATCAACCTCATCATGGTTTTCATCACAAGAAAATTCAGTACATGAAACATGTTCAAAATCTTCAAAATGAATGCTTGAGG
Organism: Sequoia sempervirens; assembly: GCA_007258455.2. Classification (NCBI taxonomy): domain Eukaryota; kingdom Viridiplantae; phylum Streptophyta; class Pinopsida; order Cupressales; family Cupressaceae; genus Sequoia; species Sequoia sempervirens. Next base: position 311,806,490 of record VDFB02270651.1, on the reverse strand, counting down.
TTTCACCTTCAAGGCCATAATCACTATTCTGTAATGAAATATTAGCAACACATGCATTGTAATCGCTGGTCATATCCTGGCATGGAATAGTGCTTTGTATCTCATTTACTTCTCTCTCATTTGAGATATCACAAGAGAAGCATTCATACATATTTACTTTGTTATCATCCCATGTATATTCACCTTCCTCATTGCTACAAGGATTTGCACATGTGCTAATTGTAAGTTGATTACAATGTACATCTTCTGGTCCATATTCTTTTCTTTTATCTGCATTATCATTTGGTTTTCCTCAAGAGGATAGTTGATGTCTCCATTTTGAGAATCCACATTTTGTGCATAACTACACATGGCTGATTCTACAATCTTTATCCAATCAGGTACTTGGTCAAAGCTATTGGGCTTCAATTCCTCTAAAAAAGTACTCAGCCCAGATTCATAAATCTCACAAAACAAATCAATGCACACATAATCCTTAGGTCTGAAATCTTTGGGGACTTCTATCAAAGCATCCAAAAATCTCAAAAATAGCTTACATGGTTATTCTCCCTCTTGTCTCTTCATTTCATACAATACTTGACAAAATATTTTTTATCAACATTGCTCAAATTTTGTTGACATTCAACTTGGAGCTCACTGTGATCTTCATATTGTGATGATGAAGAAGTCATAACAACAGAAGCATTGTCATCTTGACAAGCATTTCCATTATTTGATCCTTGAATTCTATTGGCATGAGGTGTGTTGGGATAACCAACACTTGCAGCTAGATACCCTTTCATCATAGAGTATTTCAAAATTTTCTCAATATCCATGGCAATTTGATATGCCTGAAGTAATGTTGCAGGCTCTTTATATCTTAATAAGAAGCCCATCTTACTATCAAATTCTCCTAAATACACAACCAAACATTTTTCCCTTAAACTAGACATATTTAAGGCCTATGACAAGGTGATCTAGAATTTTGTCCCTAAAGTTCTTGCTAAGTTTGGTTTCAATCAATCAGTGATCAATCTTATTATGGAATGTGTTACTACTGTTAAGTACTCTATTTTGGTTAATGGTTCTCCTTTTGGGTTTTTTCATGTTGGGAGAGGTATCAGATAGGGAGACCCCCTGTCTCCCTATTTGTTTATAATGGTGGTGGATGTCCTAAGCAGAAAAATTTCTAATATGCTGATGGAGGGGTCCATAAAAGTAATTAAGGCTGCTTCCACCCTTGGGCCAACTGTGATTCAACAATTTGTGGATGATACTTTTCCATTTGGGAAAGCCTCAGTGATGAAAGCCAAGAAATGGAAAAATTGTCTCAACAATTATGTTGCTTGCTCTAGACAATGCATTAACTACAATAAAAGCATGATTTAGTTCTTCAACAACACTCCTAACTTGCAAAATCGGGTAACTATTGTTCTAGGCTATCAGAGTGGTTCTCTCCCCTCTGTTTATCTTGGGTTACCCCTAACGATCAAAGATGTCACTCCTGAGTTTTAGAAATCTATCCTTGAAAGGATTCAAAGGAATCTTATTGGGTGGAAAGGCTCTTTACTTAGTCATGTTGGTAAGCTTCAACTTCTTTCTGTTGTTCTTCAAGGTATCCCTATCTATTTCCTATCCATTTTTAAGATACCTACATATATTGCTGACGAATTTGAGAAAATCCAAAGGTCTTTCCTCTAGTTAGGCACTAAGGAAAAAAAGAAACTCGCTTTGGTTAAATGGGATAAGGTTTTTCAATCAAAAAGTTGCGGTGGTCTTGGGATAAGAACCATTTCTCATTCTAATAAAGCTCTTATGGCCAAAGTGGGTTGGCGATCATCTGAGGGATAGGAAGGACTGGTGTGAGATAACGAATGCCAAATACCTTTTGAACTGGTTGTTGATTAACTACCATTCAAAGGCTCACCCCATGGGATCCTTGGTTTGGAAGGGTATCTACACTCTTCAAGACCTTATGAGGAATGGGATCAAATGGAAGATAGGTAATGGTAATAAAATTAGATTCTAGGAGGATTCTTGGTTACTTGACTCTCCATTGGAATCTTTTGAATTCAGGTTTCTTAAGGGTTGGGCCCAACAAGTTTTTGGTATATATATATATTAGTGATTATCTTTTTGGACCATTGAGAGCTAGGAAATGGAATGACATTAGCCTTTTTTGTCTTCTAGCCAAGAGGCTAGAGGAGTTATTCTCTCTCACCAGGATACCTCCTTCTCACTATGGGAATGAATTCTTCTTGATCCATGATAATCAGGGTGATCTTACTATTTAATCTGCTTGCAGACAACTGATTGATCAGGGTGTGGTCAATAATCTATGGAAAAAGGCTTGGAATAGATATATGATACTGAAAGTTAACTTCTTTTGGTGGACTATATGTCATAATAGAATTCTTACTCAGGATAATCTAAGGAAAAGGGGATTATAGATCCCCAACAGATGCCTTTTGTGTAAATGCAATGAAAATCGATTGATCATTTTCTGTTACACTGCCCCTTTGCTGCTAAGGTTTGGGAGCTAGTTTTTGGAAGGTTGGGGATACAATGGATTATGTGTAAGGATATCACTTCCTTTATTTTGAGCTGGTCTAGACCCTTTACCCATCCATTTACTGGTGAAATGAGGAACTAAGTTCCTCCCATTATATGTTGGTGCTTATTGGTCGCGCCCACAAAAGGATATGAAAATCACAGTAAAACCTTTCCTGGGAATTGGACATTCCAACAGGTGACTAATATCTCTCTATGGACGTTCATTTACTTGTCAAACCAGGGGACGTATACTTTAAATGGCGCAACACAATATATGCACTAAGAACTAGTTTCGGTCAAAACTTAGTAGAAATAAATACTTGGAAGGAATTTTATCTATGCTACAGGAAGGTAATGCAAGTTCTTTAACTCAACTATGATTTGATTAAAATAGAAACCATAACAGCTACGAATGAAACACAAACTATGAACTGCCCTTATGCTACAGGAACAGGCACAGGGATGGATTCCCTATGTTGCAGAAGCAATACAAGACTGAGTTTGTATGAAAACTTCAAAGATGAAAGCTAACTGAAGATCAACAGAAAAGAACAGCTAACTAACTAGCTACAGATACTTACTAAGTGGGCCCCCTTAGCAAGCATCTACTGATTACGCAGGTGCTGAACTCAGAACTTCATCAAACTTTATTCATGAAAACAGAATGGTATACATTGCTTTGTTGATATATAAACAAACAACAAACTCTGTCTCTTGTCAAACAGATTCTGCTTTTCATTATCATACTGACTCTTACATGATATCTGCTATCTTCCTATCACTATGCTTCTATCTTACTCTAACTATCATCTCCTTCCTCCCTCGCATAGGAGGAGTACTTTATTTAAAATCAAGAGAGCATCTAACTAACTAACCCTATCAAAGAAAGACGTGGAAGTAAAGTGTATCCCAGAATCAAGGAACAAAATTCATAAATGAATTTATGCATTCAACCCGATTCGGAGAGAATCTAGCACTCCACTCTTTCCAGATTGACTGTCATTAAAAATATTTCCCAACGGTTTCGGTCAAAGAGTCTTTGCCGAAGCTTCCTCGAAGTCATGCAGGAAATGGACTTTACTGCAAGGCCGAGATCGGTTGCGCTTGACTCGATCATTCTT
>VDFB02270651.1:311717613-311802737 GCA_007258455.2 Sequoia sempervirens | reverse complement strand
ATATATATCTATCTATTGTCAAACACATTGTGAGGGAGAATTGCGGTGTGGCAGGGCGCTCACGTATGAGCGATGCAACACCGTCCCCCTCACCCAAAAGTCAAACATCAGCACAACATCCTACACATCATGAAATGAGTATTAAACAATTTACATAGTCACACAATATAGCATAATCAGGAAAGATGGTACCATGCATCATTATATTATCAACATCATAAAACACCATCATGTGTATCCAAGCAAAACACATAAGCTCAAATAGGAAAAACAATCACCCATGTCATCTTGAGTCTGTAACAAACGTAAACAGTATCCACATAGTAACAAAAGGGAACAGTATCATGAGGGGCACTACATCCTCCCCCCCTAGAACTAGGCTTACTCCTGGAAGCCAGAAAACAAAAAAGGAAAAGACTCTCGGATGTGGGAGGCATCCTCCCATGATGCTGACGACTCATCATTTGGATCCCATTAGACCCTCACCTGCTCAATCTCTCTGCCCCTGAGGACGAGTCTCCTGTGCTGCAGCACGGCGACGGGCTCGAGCGCTAGCTGCCCGTCCTCGACCTGCAATGCATTCCAATCAATTACATGAGAAACATCTGGATGATAGGGCCTGAGTACAGAAACATGAAACACATCATGAATGCGCGATAGACTGGGTGGCAACGCTAGACGATAAGCAACAGGGCCAATTCTCTCCAACACCTCGAATGGTCCCACAAAACGAGGCGCAAGCTTAGAGCCTTTTCCGTAACGGATTGGACTCTTTCGCGGACACACTCGTAAGAAAACCCGATCTCCAACCGAAAACTGACGGTCGACCCTATGAGCATCAGCATACTTCTTTTGTCTATCCTGAGCTGCTATTAAGTGCTCTCTGATGCGAGCAACCTGTTGTTCCATATCCTGAAGCATTTCAGGTCCCAATAGAACTCGGTCCTCAAGACGATCCCAACTCAACGGGGTCCGACAAGGACGACCATATAATGCTTGAAAGGGAGCCATGCCAATGGAGCTGTGATAACCATTATTATAAGCAAACTCTACCAGATGCAAATAATCCTCCCAACGAGATTGTTGATCCATTACGTACATACGGAGCATGTCCTCAAGAACCTGGTTGACTCTCTTAGTCTGACCATCTGTTTCAGGATGGTAGGCAGAACTAAAGTTCAGTTGGGTTCCTAAGGAATGCTGCAATGATGTCCAGAATGCAGAAGTGAACACTGGATCTCGATCAGAAATGATCTTTCACGGAATCCCATGCAGTCGAACAATATCCTCCATGAAAATTCTAGCTACAGAGGAAGTAGTATAGGAGGATCGAATAGGAGAGAAGTGTGCCACTTTGGTCAACCTATCAACTGTGACCATGATAGCATCGTGCCGACGAGAAGACATTGGTAAACCAACAATAAAGTCCACTGAGATGATATCCCACTTCCATTCAGGAACGAGATGAGGCTGTAAGAGACCTGCGGGATGATGATGTTCTGCCTTAACTCTCTGACATTCAAGGCATCTCGCCACAAAGTCTGCAATATCTCTTTTCATTCCAACCCAAAAGTACAGTGGATGAAGATCTGCATACATCTTCTTGACTCCCAGATGAGCAGAGTAGGGAGCTTGATGTGCTTCAGTCATGATTAGGGTACAAAGACCCTCTGCAGGAGGTACATACATACGACCCAAAAATTGCAAAAGCCCATCCGATTCCAAAACATAGCCAGAAAACTTTCCCTCTAGAACCCTATCTGACTCAATTTCTGCCTTTACTTCTTGATACCAACTATCTGTGGGAAGCGATGTGAGAATCTGGGTCCTCAAATCCACACTAAGAGTTATTGCAGATATCTCATGTCTCCGTCGACTCAAAGCATCTGCCACTATGTTTTCCTTTCCTTGGATGTACTTAACCTCAAAATCATATTCACAAAGAAACTCCATCCATCTCCTCTGCCTGGCATTTAGGTTCGGCTGAGTAAAAATGTACTGCAAGCTGCGATGATCACTATGAAGTTCAAAACGATGCCCTAGCAAAAAGTGCCTCCATCGCACAAGGGCATGGACAACCGCGGCTAACTCTAAATCATGTGTAGGGTAATTTAGCTCATGGTCCTTGAGCTTGCGGGACTCAAAAGCAATTACGCTTACTAACAATCACCAAAAACTAGTAGGAAAGATCTTTGTTACCAGTAACATAATCATGATCGATGAGCTTATTTATTGCACTCACATACATGAAAAAATGCCAAAATCACTATAAGAACGTAAATTTTTCCCCAAACAAGTTTTTGCTCGGCTCATTTTTCTATTAATGCTTCTTCTTTTTAATTGGAGACTACTTTTTAAGGTCGGCTGATTTTAGTATTAATGCTTCTCAAAACTCATGCCATATGATCATATATTCATTTATCCTTTTCTAACCATACTTATGTTTATGGGTCATCATAGGTATGACTTATCTATAATCCTTTGTACATATTCTCTACCATAATTCTTGCTAGCCATAGTTGTAAGGTAGTGAACTCTTTGATAAAATGCTTTGGTAGACATGTATGAAAAATGTGGTAGCATAGAGAAGGTAGTGAACTATTTGAGAAAATGCCTCAAAGATTGGCAGGGAAAATTTGGAGCTATCTATAAGGGTTCTCACCAGGGTTTTAAATGGAAAATCTTACTCCAACACTACAAATTTTGTCTATGTTTTCACATTTCTCATGCATGCCTATTAGGGTCAGCTACATATTTCGTTGCCATGGATGAATGCACAATTGATTCATTTCATTCACAAATGTAAGGTCATTTCAAAGATGGATTTACTGCAAGTTCTATTTGCACACAGAGTATGTTCTTATTAACCTTTTCCTATGGGTCCACCATCTAAATTCCTAATTGGTTATTACATTTTTTTTTTAAGCTTTCAATGTTTTTTTTAATTAAAATTTGAGAAAATTATCCTTCCATCCAATGAGATGAGTAGGGAAAATATATCATGCATTGTCTAATTTCTTTTCCTCCCGTGCATTTTCTAAAGCATCTTTGGTGGAGTGAAGAATATTTGACAAAGTTCTTTTGTTGTTGATTGTGTGTGGGAATGTGGTCTTCCATTAAGTATTTGTTAAAATAGGTGTGGACATCCATCAATTTCATCCTTCACCTCTGACAAAACTTATGTTGTGGAATAGAATTCAAATTTTGTTTTGTAGGTTGCAAATGAATTGGTAAAGAGATCATGAAGAGTTTGAATGGTGAGTGCTTGCAATATGCAAACTGAAGTTTAAGCAAACATCTCAGCAGTTGCATGCTAGATTGTTGTAAATGGAATATCTAATATATTTCTTTGTAGGTGCATAGAAGGTGACTTCAATACATATGTTGAAAAAAACAAAAAGCCACATGTTTGGGGTGGAGAACCTGAAATACTTATGGCTTCACATGTTCTCCAGTAAGTCAAATTAGATTCATAAAGATGTTTAATAGTTTGGTAGAGTTAAATTTTTATATTGATGGATATTTTCCATTTTTCATGTTGCATATACCATTCACCATGTCTTGATTGGACATTTTTCTGTGTAAATAGACGTGACTAAAATTATGTTTGATATTATGGCTGAAATAGACAAATGTGGAAGCATAGATAGTGCACACGAATTTTTTGAAAAAATGAAAATATGGGTTGAATGAGGATAAACAAAAAAACTATGCAAAAGTTCCATTTTAAAAATCAAAGTGTTTTAGTTGGTGGTCCCAAGAAGTCTACTTGAAAACCTTTTCCTATGGGTCTACCGTTTAAATTCCTAATTGGTTATTACATTTTTTTTTGAGGAATTTGGAGTGTGTTGTGAAAACCTTGTTGGATTATGATGGGAGTTTTGAAACCTCAAGAACATATTGAAGCTCAAAGACTTAGCCATTTTGGAGCTTGCCGAAAAAATTAAACAAAGTGTAAAGGGCCAACAAACAAAAGGAAACCTCCACCAATACTTAGGAAAATAAAACTTGTGAAAACCACTTACAAATATTTTAAGATTTTTTCAAGCCCTAGTAGTGGCTTTTGTTGGGGATAGATGCCTCTTGCAGAGATCACAAGAATTTAAATCTCTAGAAGTAGAGGAAATTTTTAACAAGATCAAAATAAAACATACACTCTCTTCTAGGGATGTTGCATTACACCTTCAAACACCACAAAACTTGGTGCATAGGTTTGTGTTATCATGATTTTTGTGCTCTCCAAGTTACAAGGATCAGGAATAAGGTTTTGTGTAGGAATGATGATGCCCTAGGTTGGTAAAAGCATGTTTTTGAACAAGAATAATGCATAGAAGTAGGGTTTTGGAAGAAAAGATGATTGGAACCCATCCTAGTTGATGGAATTAGTATGTTCAGACCCTAATTGAAGTGTCTAAGGTTTTTGTGAAGGAATTTGGGTCAGGAGTTTAGAAAACCAATAAACCCCTCTTAAGAACTAGCCTAATTAGGCCTCGTAGTAGTGGGACAGTCAAATTTAAAGGGATACTCTTCACAAAAACCTTATGTGGTTTCTTAGTATGTTGAATAAGGCTGAAAATGGTACTTGAAACTATGCTTGGTGTTTGGAGTTTCCACTTCATTTGTAAGTTGTGACTATTTTTGTTACTTGGGAATACTACAAGCAAAAAGGCTTCTTGAATTTGAGTGATGGAAAAGTGAAGAGTTAGTATTTTTGGAGTTTTCATTGGCCTAAACCTATCATATCCTTGATGTTCAATGTTTGTTATAGGTTTAGTACAAGTTTTGGGTCTTGATTCCACTTTTGGTGTCTTTTATCCCTTGAAATAAAATGTTTCTTCTGAATGGAATTTTGAATCAAATGAGTGAACAAGTAAGATTGAACCTAGTGCTTTGGAGAAACCTTTAAACCTACCCATTGCTCTACATCATTAAGGCAAAGACTCAACTCACAACTCTTGTTATTTATCTTTATATTTTTTTAGGTTTTAAAAGTTATTTAATATTTATTTTTTAATGTTTAAATCACAACTAATACTATTTAGATAAAAAGCACAATAATAATTTAAGGATTTAATTTTAAATAAAAAAATATAATTATTATAATAATTTTAATATTAAAATTTAAGATATTACTTTAATTGTAAATTTATTTTTTAATTAATTACTTTGTATATTTAATTAATATAATAATATAGTCTTTTATAAATTAATAAATAAAATTAACAAAAATAAAATGATATAAATAATTTTATATATACATTTTATTTTTTTACATGTAATCTTTTTTAATTATATTTTTCATTTTATTATCATCGTCCATATGTTTTACATTTCTTGCTTATTGTAATTTAGGCACTTTTCAATCTGTTGAATGTAAAAAAATATGTACACAAAGATTAACCACCCCTTATGTGCAAAACAAGCTTGATCATATTTGATCAAATTTAAAGTGTAGAACATAAGCCGCACATTCAAATTATGAGCGGCCTAGAATTTCAAACCCAGGACTTAATACATTTTTCACTCATGTGGAGACTGAAGGAATTGGAGGAACCAAGGAAATATGGACATGTCCCAATGTCACGAAATTTTAAAAACCTAAAAAGAGCTAATATCATCTAAGGAAAGGTCATAGTATAAGGCATTGACCAGAGAAACCTCCCCCATCAATTCTCATCTAAATAAAAGCAAAACCCACCCAGCCAAAAAAACATGCACACTAGAATCGAAGCACCACCAGATTATAAAAAAACAACATTTTACATATATTAAAAAATTCCACACTATTCATGACTGAGAAAGATAAACAGCTTCCACGACCCAAATCCCAATCATTTTAAAGAGGCTATGGCGGGCAGCATTTTTTTTCTCTCTTAATTTTTGCTGCTCACCTTTATTGTTTTGTAGCAAGAATGAATAAAAACATGTGTGCTTAGTTTATTTAATTATTTTTCCTACAATATTATACAAAGGAATTTTTTAGACCCAAAATTGAACCAAATAAAATGTTATTATATGTAAGTAATTTTTTATATTTTTATTTGTTGATTAAGCTAATTTAAATCAAAATGTAGTTTAGGTTACAAATAAACTGGAATTGTTAATCAGGTAACTTAAATAAACTCACAGATCTCTTTAATAGCCTCCCTTTGCCTTCTTGTTCTTCTCCGCGGCTCTTGCCATGGAAGCTCTATATTCATGCAGATTCAGAAAAATATATTACTTTTTAATAAATATAATTGTTAAAAACCTTACAAATGCATCTAATTATATTTAAAATCAGTTGATCAAAACTTCAAAGTGTTTTAATTTAGGTTACAAATAAACTGGAATTGTTAATCAGGTAAGTTAAATATACTCACAGATTTCTTTAATGGCCTCCCTTTGCCTTCTTGTTCTTCTTCGCGGCTCTTGCCATGGAAGTTCTGCATTCATGCAGATTCAGAAAAATATATTACTTTTTAATAAATATAATTGTTAAAAACCTTACAATGGATCTAATTATATTTAAAATCAGTTGATCAAAACTTCAAAGTGTTTTAAATTTGTAAAGGAATACAAATTCTGTCGATCATTGGACTCAATTTTCTTCTAAAAGATAAATGCCTGTTTTAAGAACTTTATTTCATTGTAAAACATTTTTAGCATCTGCGATATATTCATACCTGTAAATGAATTCTCTTTTCTTCTCATGCCGATCCTTCTTTCTTCTGTGCTCCTCAGCTCCAACGCCAATGACACCTCTCACAGGCCATACAAATACAAACGCTTCTTAGGAAAAATACAAATCTTCCTGTGATTTCAATTTTGCTATAAAATGCATTGCTATCTAATTGTAGATAAAGAAATTTGTCTACTAATGCAGACAATACACAAAATTCTTTAATTTGTGCAAAGAAAACTTCTGAGCATTAGGTAGATTTAGTCGAGCCAGCGAAATTATATCTTCTTAGAAAGCTAAATGAAATGTAATTCACGCCAACTGGCACATAAGATTAGAAAAACATCTGTGATGCCTCTAGCAGGTTCTCAAAACGCCGTTTTTGTCGCCGTTAAATAAGGTTTTGTATTTTTTATTTACGCGCTTCTCGCTTTCACCTTATTTGTGATTGGCTCGGGTAACATGGTAGTGGAAAGTTATCCGAGATACTTGAGGAAATTTTATAAAGTGGTTTCAAATATCGAGGAATTTTTTTGGCATGTTTTATCACATTTATAATTATGGATTTTTATTTCTATTTTCTTTATTAAAAAGCAAGGAAAGAGTTCTGATCTCTAACAAAACAAAACAACAACGTTAAAGCAGGTGGAAGCGAAATTCAGCCTCTAAAATGGGAAACAGCTATCCAGCCCCATAAATGCACTGGAGGCATGGATGCCATGGATATCTATAATCACACTTTATTTCTGTTTTTCAGTGAGTTAAATTGCTGCTCACTCCTTCACATAAATGCACAGGAGGCATGGATGTCATGGATATCCATAACTACACTTTATTTCCATTTTCAGTGAGTTAAATTGCTGCTCACTCCTTCACCTTCCGAGTTAACTGCATCATATGAGATGTCTGATTTGCAAAATGTTCTCACAGATTTTTTAATATTTTATTTTATTTTATTTTTGCAAGAAATGTATCAATAAATAAAGCCATAAAGACAAAATAATTTTCAATTTTTAATAACTTAGCAAAATTACTTTTATGGTGATTTAAATCATTTGCAAGTAAAATTTGAAAGTAATGGTAAAACAAAAATTTCTAGTTATGAAGAATTTATTTTAAGTTTATTTTCCAAAAGGGGAAGTCTGAAAAAAATTGTATTGGCTTGGGCAATATTTCATTTATTTGTTCATAAAATATTTAATTTTTCAAAAATAATTATTTTTTATTGTAACATTTTTACAAATAATTATTTTTTAATTTCACACCTTTACAAACTGTAACACAAATATCACACTCAGTTTAGGGACATGTAGAACAAAAATTAATGTTACATTTTATTATAATGTTTTTAAATTTAAACATACATTTTTTTTAATTAATTAATTAAGTAGTTAAATATTTTAATAATTTTGATTAAATTAAAGTTATTTTTACTTATTTTAAAATCAATCAATATATAATAAAATAACATATTTGTTGGTATTTATATTTTATAAATATATTATTATAATTAGTTTCGCTTAATTATTTATTGTTAATATAATTTTAAAATAAATAAATAAATAACTTTTAAATAAATAAAATATATATTTTTTAATGATAAACAAATAATATTTTAAATATATTTATATAAAAAATTAGTGATTTTTTTAAGAGAATATTAAAATATTGTTTTAAATTATTTACTTTATTTTCAATTAAAAAGTTATTTTTATTTACTTGAGAATTATTAAAAATATATTACTTTATTTACATTATTTATTTAATTAGAATTATTTTATAGATATTTTACTTGTTAAAGAGTTATTTTATTTATTATTGTGAACTGAATAAAAAAAATTATTGAGTAAAAAATATAAATTAAAAAATTATTCTTGAGTAGATGCAGGGAAAATAAAAATAACTTTTAGATAAATAAATAAAAATAACTCTTAAATAGATTTAAAACTTTAACACAATACTAGCACATGCAAGGGCTGCAAAATCAGCCTATAACCACTACAAATGGCTATTCAACCGGAAGCAAGGAAGAAATTTGTTTTTGTAATGTAATGTGAAGCACAAATGTTCAAAAATATTTGCAATTGTTTGAATGAGTCAAAAAAAAGGAAAGCACGTTAATGATTCAATATGGAATAACGCGAGGTTAGTTTTTAGTAGGAGGTGAATGAGGATAAAATTTGTTAAAGCATGTTAATAATATAATATGGAATAACGCAAGGTTAGTTTATAGTAGGAGGTGAACAAGGATAACATTTGTTAAAGGAAAGCATGTTAATAATTCAATTTGGAATAATGCAAGGTTAGTTTATAGTAAGAGGTGAATGAGGATAACATTTTTTGAGTACATTGTAATGAGCAAAGATGTTCAAATATTAATTTATATATTGTTATCTGGCAATGCATGAGAGATTAAGAAGCATTTGCATAAAATGGAAAATTGATTTTTTGCTTTTCCACATCAATTATTTTTAGTTGCAAATTGATTATGGAAATGTCTAATAAAACTGTAGGTGTCTTGATTATTTGCAATGTATCTATTAATTGCAATCTCAAGCAATTAATCATGAATAATTTTAATTACAATAATTCTTTTAAAATGATTTTAATTAATAATATTAGGAGAATAATTTTTTAATAAAATTTCTCTTAATAAATTACATTTGGTAATTAGTAATTTTAATAATAATAATTTCTCTCCAAAATTTTAGGTATGCTATAATTTTATATGTTTTTTAGTTTAATAGTTGATAGGCCTAGATAAACATATATATTTGACGTTTTTCTCTAAATTAATCAATCATGGATACTAATACATGTGGAAAACTTGAAGTTGTGGATTATAAATATCATGGAACATTAAAGAATTCTAATTTTTTTAAAAGTTATTAGTGATCCCCTTAATTACTATAATTGAATAAAATTTTTAATTAGTAGTATTGAATAAAAAAAATTCTTTAAAAAATTTTGTCCATAAATTTAGGTATGGCATATTTGTTTTAATGCTTGTGTGGTATTGGATGATTTATTACTTTCATGTTATTTGTTGTGATTATTTCTTATTTGAATATTATTATGATGATCATCACTAATGAGTTTTTAAAAAAATAAAAATTAATATATAAATACTTTTCATAAATAGTATTTAATCCATAATTTTGTAAATAAAAGCATTATTATCCATGCGGTTTATGGGTTAGTAGAAATTGAAAGTAAAAAATACTAGATTTTAAATGATTGATTCTAGTAAAAAGATGTTTTATGATTGGTGTATGAACAAAATTAGGAGGACTTAGTTAAACCAAAATAATAAATGGATAATCAAATAGAATAAGAAAAAATAGCACTTAGAAGGAAACATGTGCATCATTAACATCTAGGGAATGATTAAATGAACTCATCTCAGGTTTGAGAACATATTCTAGTTCATTCTTCACATAATCATTCAACTCAAAACAAAATACCTCAAGTGTGGGCTCAAGCAAATCAACATTAACAAGGACATCAGGAAAATAACCATGTGCATTAGTAACTTCATGTGCAATATTAGTTGATATGTGTGTTGATCCAAAAGTGAAAGACTCATTGCTAACTGAAAACTTCTCATTAGTAATAGAACTAGAATCCTCATTTTCTTTCACATAAATTCCTTTTACATAGGATGGAAACATGTCCATGTCAACACTCTAAAGATCAGGAGCATCAAACAGGAAGCAATTATACTCAACTTCACACTCATCAACATGAGATTGACCTTTATTCTCATTTCTTGGCTGCTCTGCACATGGATCAAGAGTTTTTGTAGTGCCAACATAGTCTGAAACTTTATTGCCGTATGAATCAAAAAGCTCTCCAATATCATCAATGGGTAATAGTGTTGACTCAAGATCCTTATATTTCTCACAATGTGCCACTTGATCATCCCAAATTGAAACTCCTATTTCATCACCATGTTTATCATATTCAACATCATGCTTATCATATTCAACATACATTTTCTTATCTTCAAGTTTTGCATCACTCATACAATGAAAATGCTTCATTGATAATGAACCTGAATTACCTTCCATGTATTCACCACATGCAATTATTTCCTTCACTTGTGGACAAGTGACATCATGAGCATCTATATTATTGCATTCTTCATATGAGTAATATGCTTTTACATCATTCTTAGAAAAGCAATCACAATCTTCAAAGGAGCGATTAGAAATATCAACCTCATCATGGTTTTCATCACAAGAAAATTCAGTACATGAAACATGTTCAAAATCTTCAAAATGAATGCTTGAGGTTTCACCTTCAAGGCCATAATCACTATTCTGTAATGAAATATTAGCAACACATGCATTGTAATCGCTGGTCATATCCTGGCATGGAATAGTGCTTTGTATCTCATTTACTTCTCTCTCATTTGAGATATCACAAGAGAAGCATTCATACATATTTACTTTGTTATCATCCCATGTATATTCACCTTCCTCATTGCTACAAGGATTTGCACATGTGCTAATTGTAAGTTGATTACAATGTACATCTTCTGGTCCATATTCTTTTCTTTTATCTGCATTATCATTTGGTTTTCCTCAAGAGGATAGTTGATGTCTCCATTTTGAGAATCCACATTTTGTGCATAACTACACATGGCTGATTCTACAATCTTTATCCAATCAGGTACTTGGTCAAAGCTATTGGGCTTCAATTCCTCTAAAAAAGTACTCAGCCCAGATTCATAAATCTCACAAAACAAATCAATGCACACATAATCCTTAGGTCTGAAATCTTTGGGGACTTCTATCAAAGCATCCAAAAATCTCAAAAATAGCTTACATGGTTATTCTCCCTCTTGTCTCTTCATTTCATACAATACTTGACAAAATATTTTTTATCAACATTGCTCAAATTTTGTTGACATTCAACTTGGAGCTCACTGTGATCTTCATATTGTGATGATGAAGAAGTCATAACAACAGAAGCATTGTCATCTTGACAAGCATTTCCATTATTTGATCCTTGAATTCTATTGGCATGAGGTGTGTTGGGATAACCAACACTTGCAGCTAGATACCCTTTCATCATAGAGTATTTCAAAATTTTCTCAATATCCATGGCAATTTGATATGCCTGAAGTAATGTTGCAGGCTCTTTATATCTTAATAAGAAGCCCATCTTACTATCAAATTCTCCTAAATACACAACCAAACATTTTTCCCTTAAACTAGACATATTTAAGGCCTATGACAAGGTGATCTAGAATTTTGTCCCTAAAGTTCTTGCTAAGTTTGGTTTCAATCAATCAGTGATCAATCTTATTATGGAATGTGTTACTACTGTTAAGTACTCTATTTTGGTTAATGGTTCTCCTTTTGGGTTTTTTCATGTTGGGAGAGGTATCAGATAGGGAGACCCCCTGTCTCCCTATTTGTTTATAATGGTGGTGGATGTCCTAAGCAGAAAAATTTCTAATATGCTGATGGAGGGGTCCATAAAAGTAATTAAGGCTGCTTCCACCCTTGGGCCAACTGTGATTCAACAATTTGTGGATGATACTTTTCCATTTGGGAAAGCCTCAGTGATGAAAGCCAAGAAATGGAAAAATTGTCTCAACAATTATGTTGCTTGCTCTAGACAATGCATTAACTACAATAAAAGCATGATTTAGTTCTTCAACAACACTCCTAACTTGCAAAATCGGGTAACTATTGTTCTAGGCTATCAGAGTGGTTCTCTCCCCTCTGTTTATCTTGGGTTACCCCTAACGATCAAAGATGTCACTCCTGAGTTTTAGAAATCTATCCTTGAAAGGATTCAAAGGAATCTTATTGGGTGGAAAGGCTCTTTACTTAGTCATGTTGGTAAGCTTCAACTTCTTTCTGTTGTTCTTCAAGGTATCCCTATCTATTTCCTATCCATTTTTAAGATACCTACATATATTGCTGACGAATTTGAGAAAATCCAAAGGTCTTTCCTCTAGTTAGGCACTAAGGAAAAAAAGAAACTCGCTTTGGTTAAATGGGATAAGGTTTTTCAATCAAAAAGTTGCGGTGGTCTTGGGATAAGAACCATTTCTCATTCTAATAAAGCTCTTATGGCCAAAGTGGGTTGGCGATCATCTGAGGGATAGGAAGGACTGGTGTGAGATAACGAATGCCAAATACCTTTTGAACTGGTTGTTGATTAACTACCATTCAAAGGCTCACCCCATGGGATCCTTGGTTTGGAAGGGTATCTACACTCTTCAAGACCTTATGAGGAATGGGATCAAATGGAAGATAGGTAATGGTAATAAAATTAGATTCTAGGAGGATTCTTGGTTACTTGACTCTCCATTGGAATCTTTTGAATTCAGGTTTCTTAAGGGTTGGGCCCAACAAGTTTTTGGTATATATATATATTAGTGATTATCTTTTTGGACCATTGAGAGCTAGGAAATGGAATGACATTAGCCTTTTTTGTCTTCTAGCCAAGAGGCTAGAGGAGTTATTCTCTCTCACCAGGATACCTCCTTCTCACTATGGGAATGAATTCTTCTTGATCCATGATAATCAGGGTGATCTTACTATTTAATCTGCTTGCAGACAACTGATTGATCAGGGTGTGGTCAATAATCTATGGAAAAAGGCTTGGAATAGATATATGATACTGAAAGTTAACTTCTTTTGGTGGACTATATGTCATAATAGAATTCTTACTCAGGATAATCTAAGGAAAAGGGGATTATAGATCCCCAACAGATGCCTTTTGTGTAAATGCAATGAAAATCGATTGATCATTTTCTGTTACACTGCCCCTTTGCTGCTAAGGTTTGGGAGCTAGTTTTTGGAAGGTTGGGGATACAATGGATTATGTGTAAGGATATCACTTCCTTTATTTTGAGCTGGTCTAGACCCTTTACCCATCCATTTACTGGTGAAATGAGGAACTAAGTTCCTCCCATTATATGTTGGTGCTTATTGGTCGCGCCCACAAAAGGATATGAAAATCACAGTAAAACCTTTCCTGGGAATTGGACATTCCAACAGGTGACTAATATCTCTCTATGGACGTTCATTTACTTGTCAAACCAGGGGACGTATACTTTAAATGGCGCAACACAATATATGCACTAAGAACTAGTTTCGGTCAAAACTTAGTAGAAATAAATACTTGGAAGGAATTTTATCTATGCTACAGGAAGGTAATGCAAGTTCTTTAACTCAACTATGATTTGATTAAAATAGAAACCATAACAGCTACGAATGAAACACAAACTATGAACTGCCCTTATGCTACAGGAACAGGCACAGGGATGGATTCCCTATGTTGCAGAAGCAATACAAGACTGAGTTTGTATGAAAACTTCAAAGATGAAAGCTAACTGAAGATCAACAGAAAAGAACAGCTAACTAACTAGCTACAGATACTTACTAAGTGGGCCCCCTTAGCAAGCATCTACTGATTACGCAGGTGCTGAACTCAGAACTTCATCAAACTTTATTCATGAAAACAGAATGGTATACATTGCTTTGTTGATATATAAACAAACAACAAACTCTGTCTCTTGTCAAACAGATTCTGCTTTTCATTATCATACTGACTCTTACATGATATCTGCTATCTTCCTATCACTATGCTTCTATCTTACTCTAACTATCATCTCCTTCCTCCCTCGCATAGGAGGAGTACTTTATTTAAAATCAAGAGAGCATCTAACTAACTAACCCTATCAAAGAAAGACGTGGAAGTAAAGTGTATCCCAGAATCAAGGAACAAAATTCATAAATGAATTTATGCATTCAACCCGATTCGGAGAGAATCTAGCACTCCACTCTTTCCAGATTGACTGTCATTAAAAATATTTCCCAACGGTTTCGGTCAAAGAGTCTTTGCCGAAGCTTCCTCGAAGTCATGCAGGAAATGGACTTTACTGCAAGGCCGAGATCGGTTGCGCTTGACTCGATCATTCTTCAACAACCTACGAAAAAAAGGGTAACTAATGCGAAAGAAAAGGCGTATGGCACATACACAATATCCGTTCATTAATCACACATTTTAATCTATTTCATCATTCAAAAACTGTATGCGATATACCAGTCATTTAGGGAGTCAATGAGGTAATAAATATAGTCAAGTCAACACAATAAGCTACAAGAATATGCAAATGTTTTGCTACAGGATATCCCCATAAAAGGTTTCAAAAGAGTTTTAATCAACCACGAATAACAAAAGTAAAGGCATTAAAAGTTCATCATAATATCCAAACTATGAGCATATTTTGGGCTCATCACTGCCCCCTACTTAGCCTAATGCTGGTCCTCCAGCATTAACTTTCCTGGTGATTTCTCTGAAGTTAGTGGTTGCTGCATGAATCTGAAATGGAGTTCCAAACCTATAATAAAATCTTCTAAAAGCCTGGCACCTTCCATATCTACGGTCCTCTAAATCATCATTAAGATTGGTAGCCTGATAAGGATAAAGGGGCCACATTAGCACAGGAGGTCTGAATGTCAATGGCAACCACAGTTCAAATCTCTTTTGAAGTCCCAACTGTATATATCTGCTTGACTGTTTAAGAGCTGCTGTGAAATTTAAGGGACTGTGAGGTTTGGATCTTCTTAGTCCAACAGTTAATCTTTCCCACCTTTTCTCACTTCTGGTGTATGCCAGTCTCCAAAATGAATATGAATGTTCCTGAAATTCATCATATACCTGTTTCCTAAGATCAAATATCTTCTCTCTGGCTGTAATATTATTAATGCCATATGTCAGAGCAAACCAGTCTTTCAACATTGCATGGGGGTTTGAACTTTGAGAGCGTAACAGAACATGCTCATTTCTCTCAGCTTCCTCATATATTTCCCATTGCCTTCCATAATTCACTTCATTTGCTGCCCATGACATAAATGATCTCAAATGGATATCACCAATATACAGAAGAGGATTCCATTTTGTTTCAGATGGAATTAAGAAGCCATGTAAATAAAATTCACACAGAGAATTTCTTAACCAATCAGGGGCTGCCTGGTATGCCTCATAAAATTCTTTAGTAGTGTGAAGTATAGAATCTTGATTTCTAGAAATTCTCATTAGTTGGAACCATAAGAACTGTTCCTTAAGGCACAGAGCATAAACTCTAGGTGGTATTATGTAAGCGGCGTATTCTGAATAAGGAGGAGGCAATGATACCTGCTTGCATCCCTGCTTGGAGACTTCCAAAGGTCCATTAGTGGGCATTGAAATCTCAACCCTTGCAGTGGCAGCATCTGAAGAAAAATTTTCTCCAACGGCTGGAAGCCTAGTTACTTCAGCAATTCTATCTTTAGTTGCAACAACCGTTAGACCCCATACAGTAGCTTCCCCTTTAGAAAGGGTTCTCAAAAATTCTCTAGCAGCCTCCTCATCAAAAGCATTTAAACTCAAGAAATAGTTTAACCATCCACAGAGGCTGAATGCATGGACTATTTGAGGATTTTGCAATAATAATTCATGAGCTACAGGCTCATGTCACACCAGCTGACCACCCATGTTCACAGCTTTCTCCTAGCTGAACTCAATTCCCTATTGAAAATTCAAATTCTCTGTTTCCCTTTCTGCTTTGGTTTTTCTTCTGTCGTGCCATCACATTTCTTTCTTTTTCAAAAATGAACTTTCTTGAATAAGCAGTTTTAATCGTAATTTACAAGAAAAACATGCAATAAAGAAGGACATGCGATCATATTTGGAAAGTACCAGAAAAATAATAAAGAAAGGTTATTTGCACAGTTATGGCAGCGGCGAAAAGACAGGTTTTAAAAGGTGGATTACCCCGCCCCCGACTTAGAGTATGACATGTGTCCTCACATGTACTAAAGAATAGGCGGAGATCAGTTAATAATGACTGGTACTGTCATAGCAGTAAATGAATAGAATAAAATAAATCAAATATGCGATAACAAAAGATATGGCGTACCTTTGATAATTACATGTACGTGTGAAGAAAGATGACGGTGTCTGCATGAGTTGACAGTTGGGAATGATATCTTAATTCAGGGTGATGCAGATGGATGAAGTGGATGGGTGACGTGGGCGAACGAGATGAATGGATGGAATGGATGGATGGGATGGATGGATGGAAGATAAAGAAGTGAGATGGGGTGATAAATGAGAATGGAGAAAAAGGGGTTTACTTTTAAAAAGAAAACCTTTATTATGAGCATGTTTTTTTCAAAATTACGGTGAAGCTACAAGAGAAAGGCTAAAGCCTTCAGCTGCAGGAAGAGTAGCGGGAGGAACCTGAATGAACTGCTACATGAATTCTTTTTTTAAAACTAGTTTATGGTACAACTGGAGTCGGTGGCCATTAACTAACAATTTGAAATAGACTGGATCAATTGTCACCAGCTGTACAGCTCCGTTGTCAAACACATTCTCAACTTCATAGGGGCCAAGCTAGCGTGTTGTGAGCTTACCTTAGTTCTCTCGATATCTGGAATCATATAACAGAGCCCAATCACCAGCAGAAAATTTCCTAGTTTTGATGTGTTGATCATGCCATTTCTTCCTTTGCTGTTGGATTGCTTCTGTGTGTTGCAGGGCTACTTTTCTCATTTCATCCAAAGCATTTAGCTGTAGGAGACGGTCCTTCTATGCTTCAGATATTTCCATATTGAGTTCAAGAGTTGTCCTCAAAGTTTTGTACTCAAATTCTATGGGCAACATGGTTGTTTTCCCATAAAGCAGTTCAAAAGGTGTAAACCTAGTTGTTGTCTTCCATGTAGTTCTGTAGGCCCAAACTGCTTTAGGAAGTCTATTGCTTCAATCTTTTTTATGGAGTTGCACTATCTTTGTTAGGATTGCCTCAATTTCTATGTTTGTTACCTCCGCCTAACCATTGGCTTGAGAGTGATAGGGGTTGGACTTCCTATGTTTGATTTTATAGTCATTCATTAGTGCAGTGATCAGATTTGATGTGAATTGAGCTCCCTGATCAGTTACAAGCTCTCTAGGAACTCCAAATCTAGTGAAAATTTGTTCATACAGAAATTCAGCAACCTTGTTATCTCGAGCATGAGTCATAGCTTTTACCTCAACCCACTTTGTTACATAGTCCATGCAAACTAGAATGTATGACTTGCCATTTGATGGTGGATCAATTGGTCCCACAAAATCCATTCCCCATTTATCAAAAGGGGTGACTATTACCTGTGGATATAGTGGTATTTCATCTGACTTGGTTGGTCTTCCCATATGTTGGCATCTGTCACATTTCCTTGTATAGGCCACAACATCCTTGTGTAATGTTGGCCAATAGTACCCTGTTGTAAGAATCTTCATTGATGTTCTTTTTGCTGCAAAATGTCCCCCACATGGTTCATTATGGCAAGCATGCAAGATATCATAAGTCTCATCTTCTCTTACACATCTTCGCATCACTTGATCAGGTCTAGTATAAAACAGACAATTTGCAATCCATGAAAAGTTAAAAAATTTCTCTATTAACAATTTCTTTTCTTTTGGAGAAAAGTGGGCTGGTATTCTATTTGCTACTAGATAATTGGCAATGTCTGCATACCATGGTGTATGTGCAGTAATGAAAAATAAGTATTCATTTGAGAACCTGCAGTAATGAAAAACAAGTATTCATCTGGGAACCTATCATCAATGACCTCGTGTTCAACAGGTGTAGCTGATTAAAGTCTTGATAAAAAGTCAGCTACAATATTAGCTCTTCCTGGTTTGCCAATTATTGTAATGTCAAATTCTTGTAACAACAGGAGCCATCTTGCCAATCTACCAGAAATGTTAAGTTTATTCATTAGATACTTGATTGCTACATGGTCAGTATTGACGAATATCTGATAACCTGTGACATAATGCCTAAATTTATTCAAAGCATATACTACTGCGAGCAATTCCTTTTCTATAATAGTATAGTTGAGCTCAGGACCTTGAAGGTTCTTGCTGATAAAGTAGATGGCATGCTCAATTGAATTTTCTTTTTGACTTAAAACTACTCCTATACCAAAATCAGAGGCATCAGCATGTATGTGAAAAGGCAAATTCCATTTTGGACCTTGAAGAACAGGGGCTCGAGTAAGCAAGTCCTTTAGTTGCAGGAAAGATTTTTCACAGGCATCTGTCCACTCGAATTGAGAATCCTTAGTTAACAAGGGATAAAGTGGACTAGCAATTTTGCTGAAATCTTTTATAAACCTTCTATAATACCCTGCATGGCCAAGGAAACTTCTGACATTTTTTTGTTTTGCAAGAGTTTGTAAATTCAGAATAACTTCAATTTTAGCATAGTCAACCTGAATTCCATTCTTTGAAATATGATGACCTAGAACAATACCTTCTTCCATTATTAGAAAACACTTTTCACTATTTAGAGACAAATTTTTCTCTCTGCACCTTTTCAATACCTTATCTAAATTCACTAGTGCTTCTTCAAATGTGACTCCATAGGTAGTGAAATCATCCATATAAATCTCCATATAGTCATGAGATATATCAACAAATATACTAATTACTGCTCTTTAAAATGTTGATGGCGCATTGCATAGACCAAAAGGCAAGACCGAATAAGCAAATGTTCCCCATGCACAGGTAAAAGTGGTCTTATGTTGATCTTCATGGGCAATTTTTATCTGATTGTACCCACTGTAACCATCCAAAAAGGAAAAATATCTTTTGCCAGACAGTAAGTCCAGTACTTGGTCTACAAAAGGTAATGGAAAGTGATCTTTTTTAGTGGCATTGTTCAACTCTCTGTAATCTACACACACTTTCCATTTTCCACCTTTCTTGGGACAATAACTAATAGAGAAACCCATTGACTGTCAGAGATTGGATAAATAAAACCAATGTCAAGCAATTTTTGAAGCTCACTTTTAACTATTTCTCTAAGTGTTGGATTTACTCTTCTTTGAGGTTGTCTTTAGAACTGGTAAACAATCTTCTTTGATATATATCCTGTGAGTACAAACTCGAGGATCTATTCCTTGCATGTCCCCATATTCCCATGCAAAAGCTTTATGCTGATCTTGTAGCATTTTTAATAAGATAGTCTGTTGAGATTGTGACAGCTTGCTATTGATATTCAAACAGTCATTTGAAGACAATTCTATCTGCTTAGTGAGATTACTCATAGAATCTACAGGTGATGTTTGTACCTCTGTGGAAGCAAGTTATGAAAAATTGCTGGAAGTTTAGGCAGTGAACTCTCAGAAACAGGAAATTGTAGATGGGCTGCCACTTGGATCAGATGAACTACCCGTATCAGAGTTGTACTGGAGAATTTGAAAAAACAAAGCATCCTCACTCTGAAGTTGTGAGAATGGATCATTTTGAAGCATAATTAATTGAGCCAAGGAATTGGCTTATTTAGTTTCTTCCCCCACATCTAGCCAAATAGGTTGGGACAAATCTAGTTGAGGTCTAGCAGGCGGATACAGAGCCAATTTTTTTGTGGACTGTCCATCAGAAATAGTCATGTCTCTAGAACGACATCCTATAAAAGCATCAGCAGTTGCTAACCATGGTTTACCAAGGATAACTGGATATCCCCCTAAAAAAGTCTTAACTGATAATATTGTGAAATCAGCTGGATACTCCCAAGATTCAAGAGTGACAATTACATCTTCCACCATCCCATCAGATTTAACTATGGAGCTATCTGCAAGCTGTAGAACTATGGGTGTAGACCTAATGTTTGAAATGTTCAAGGAGTCCATAGTACGATTTGTCATGACATTAATGGCAGCACCTAAGTCAATTAAAACATTTTTTACAATTTGGCCATTTATATGTATTTGCACTACAAGACTTACAGGGTCAATATACTTTGGGATGACTACATTTTCCAGCATTATATCAGCCAATTTCCCTAAGATATGAATTGTTTGGGGATCCATTTTCTTTCATCCAGGCTTCTTCAAACAGGCCTCTTTAATAGCTTTTCCAAAAATGGGAACATCTTTAATAGCCTAAAATAAGGGAATTTGAATTTGTACATTTTTGAGCTGATCCAGAATGTCAAAAGTGGGTTCTTCCATGGATTTAAATGTAGTACTTTGCAACCTCTAAGGAAAAGGTGGTTTGTCTTGACTTTGCAAAACAGGCTCCTTAGAAACTATATCGGGTATAGGCATATGCGTAGTAGGATCAGCAGGTGCAATAGATTCTTCAAGGGGAGAATCTGGTATTTCAGTAATCAGAGGCAGTTTTGGAGCAGGTAAAGTGGTTCCAGACCTCAAATGGATGTCATTAACATTTAAGGCATAAGCTTGATATTGGTTGGCTTTGACAAGATACGTAGGCTACTGTGGCTGTTGCTGTTGCTTATTATTGGGATTTGGCAACGGCTGGGCAGGCATAGGCGTTTGTTTTGGAGGTCTAGTATTTGTGGCAGTTGTTGTAGGAGGTGGCATAAGGGCCTGTGGTTGTGGCTGTGGAAGCTGCAGGAATCCAAGGGACTGGTTTTGCCATTGCTAAGGACCTCTCCATTGAGGATTTTGCTGCTAATTACTTAAAGGTGGGGCCCATTGTCCTTGTGGCTCCTGCCAACCTCCTTGAGGAGATTGCCATTGTGGGGTCTGATAATTAAGCCAACTTGGTTGAGGTGGATTCTAGGGTGGTGGTGGTCCATATGCATGTTGTCATTGGTTATTATAGCCAGAATAAGGATTACCAAAAGTTAAAGGATCTTGAGGCATACCTTGTCTTTGGGCCCATGGTCTCCTTTGCGCAACAAAGAACACTTGATCATCATCACCTTCTACTAGCTTGAAGTCAGTAGGTAGTTGCTTAGCTTCCAAATTAGCCACCATCTTGCATCTGTAGTCACGCTTCTTCTGTCTGTAATATGGATAGAACTCAGCCAAAAATGCCTCAGCTTCCTCATGTTTCTTCCGAGCTTGCATAGTGTCCAGTTGTGTAGCCATATTATTAATGATGTCCTGCTTGAAGTCATACAGCAAATTTGTTATCTCCATCTGAGAAACTCCACCAGAAGAAGACTTCCCCACTGTAGTATGATGACCTCGACCTTTCTTAACTATTGCTCGAGAGTAGTTAAGACATATTTTCTTTATATCATCCCAAGGCAGTTGAGTTATATCACCTCCTTCCATCAGGTCCAGGGCGTCTATACAGGCATCACTGATTCCCCTTAGAAAGAGTAGTTTATGAGAGTCCTCGTTGAGAGTATGGTTTGAGTTCCTCTTTAGTGAAAACCAAAATCTGGAAATATAATCTTCCAGACTTTCATCTTCTTTCTGCTGAATTCAGAATATGTCATCACCTTTGCTGGCACTCTTACAATATTCTTTATACTTCTCAAGGAATTTCATCTGCATGGCCGCCCAACTATCAACAACACCTCTTCTCAGACTCTTGAACCATCTGAGAGCTCCCTCCTTCAAGGTGGAAGGAAATAACTTTAGTTTATGAGCCTCTGAGTTGTAGTCATAACTACAACAGAGGACATCAAACTCAAACAGAAAAGTTTCAGGGTCCTCTGTGACTAGGCCATAGAATTTTGGAAGTAGTGAAGAAGGTATATTCTTAAGATTGTCAGTATCTCATTGGGGAACAATGGGAAACTCAAAAGCAGGAGGTGGATTATTAGGTGGATTATTTGCCATGTTTGCTTGCTGGAATAACAGAGCGAATGGATTTTCCTCAGGTTCATTGTCAGCTGGGTCAAATGGTAGTTCAACAAACAGGTTTTCAGGGAGGAACCTTCCCAGTGCATCTCTTCTTCTTCTATGCATGCAATACGATGAATGGTGGTTTGAAAGGTTTTGAAAATTTTTGACTAACAAACTAAACTAATGCTAAAAATGACTTCTAACAAATTCTTAGCTGGACGCCATCCCCGGCAACGGGGCCAAAAATGGTCGCGCCCACAAAAGGATATGAAAATCACAGTAAAACCTTTCCTGGGAATTAGACATTCCAACAGGTGACTAATATCTCTCTATGGACATTCATTTACTTGTCAAACCAGGGGACGTATACTTTAAATGGCACAACACAATATATGCACTAAGAACTAGTTTCGGTCAAAACTTAGCAGAAATAAATACTTGGAAGGAATTCTATCTATGCTACAGGAAGGTAATGCAAAGTTCTTTAACTCAACTATGATTTGATTAAAACAGAAACCATAACAGCTATGACTGAAACACAAACTATGAACTGGCCTTATGCTATAGGAATAGGCACAGGGATGGATTCCCTATGCTGCAGGAGCAATACAAGACTGAGTTTGTATGAAAACTTCAAAGATGAAAGCTAACTGAAGATCAACAGAAAAGAACAGCTAACTAACTAGCTACAGATACTTACTAAGTGGGCCCCCTTAGCAAGCATCTACTGATTACATAAGTGTTGAACTCAGAACTTCATCAAACTTTATTCATGAAAACAGAATGGTATACATTGCTTTGTTGATATATAAACAAACAAAAAACTCTGTCTCTTGTCAAATAGATTCTGCTTTTCATTATCATACTGACTCTTACATGATATCTGCTATCTTCCTATCACTATGCTTCTATCTTACTCTAACTATCATCTCCTTCCTCCCTCGCACAGGAGGAGTACTTTATTTAAAATCAAGAGAGCAACTAACTAACTAACCCTATCAAAGAAAGACGTGGAAGGAAAATGTATCCCAGAATCAAGGAACAAAATTCATAAATGAATTTATGCGTTCAACTCGATCCGGAGAGGATCTAGCGCTCCACTCTTTCCAGATTGACTATCATTAAAAAATTTTCCCAATGGTTTCGGTCAAAGAGTCTTTGTCGAAGCTTCCTCGAAGTCGTGCAGGAAATGGACTTTACTGCAAGGCCGAGATCGGCTGCGCTTGACTCGATCATTCTTCAACAACCTACAAAACAAAAGGTAACAGATGCGAAAGAAAAGGCATATGGCACATACACAATATCCATTCATTAATCACACATTTAAATCTATTTCATCATTCAAAAACTGTATGCGATATACCAGTCATTTAGGTAGTCAATGGGGTAATAAATATAGTCAATTCAACAAAATAAGCTGCAGGAATATGCAAATGTTTTGCTATAGGATATCCCCATAAAATGTTTCAAAAGAGTTTTAAACAACCATGAATAATAAAAGTAAAGGCATTAAAAGTTCATCATAATATCCAAAATATAAGCATATTTTGGGCTCATCACTTATGGAAAGAGAGGAACAATAGGATCTTCAAGAACATTGAGATGAACCCAAAAGAGGTGTCTGGTATAGGATCTTGGCCCATTGCAGAAAATATCTCTCTTTTCAAAGGGAAAACCCCAGATAAAGGTCCCACTGAGATGGAAATTAGCATAGCTAAAGCTTGGCATCAGAACCTGGATGCCAATTCGTATGATAATTCCAAAATTCTTGCTAGTAGAGCCACTATTTGGAAACCCCCAAACAAGGGCTAGTTTAAACTAAAATTTGATGGGGTTGCTAAGGGCAACCCGAGTAGAGAAAGTATAGGAGGTGCAATCATGGATCATAGAGGGAAGTTGGTGGCAAGTTATGCTAGGGGGATTGGTCTTCATTCTTATATGATAGCCTAAGCTAGAGTGTTATTAAAGGGCTTATAGATAGTTGTTTCCTTGGGGATAGAGAACTTGCACATTGAAGGCGACTCTAAGTCCATTATTGATGCTATTAATTTTGATAGACTGTTGGGGTGGAACACTAAGGATATTCTTCTTGACATTAGATTCCTTGTGTCAAAATTAAAATTAAAGGTGGCCAGTCATATTTACAGAGAGGGGAACCAAGTGGTTGACGCCTTAGCCAATTTTGGCTCCCACTAGAAAGTGTCCAATTGTTGGTGTGATTTAAGTCTACTTCCGCCTAATATTTAGAGTATTATAGTGAAGGAAAAAAGCCCTTACTTAACCCATGATGAAAACACATGTGCTTCACTGGATTTCTAGGGGGTCCACATGCTTTTTCATTGGGCTTTGTGCTCTTATTGTTTTGATGAGATGGATGATCAGCTGTATCGATGGGATGGAAAACAAGTGGATTTTTTCAAATTATAGGATGGAAACCATTTAGAGAAAGGAAATCATATTTTTTTGTGACGAGTACCGATTGATTAACTCTAAGATGGACCATACTTGTCATAATCTTGTTATGGGGATTTTCTTAAGATCGTAGATTTTCAAATTATTTATCTTCAATTTTGATGTGACTTGTAATTATGATACAAAGCTCCTTTTTGGCTTTTCTTTATCTACCATTTTGGTTTTGTTCCTTATAGCTTCTATCTGTGGTATATAACTAAAGTTGACCAACCCCTAATTGCCATCAATTTAGAGATTTCTAACTATGGCCTTGCAAATATCCTACCTAGATTTCAGTACTTATGCTACGTGGAAGGAAATCCTTCCCTGCCGATCATGTCCTTTTTGCTTAGTTGTTTATGTGAAGAAATATGCATTAATTCCTATGCTAAGATTGCTTCAAGGAAATTATTAACTCATGTGTGTGACCTATCCTTAGGCTTGATTCCCAAATATTTCCATTTATGGCTTAAATTCCTTATAGTGTGGGTGATCTCTCACCTTGCAATTATCTCTAACATTCTATTTTTTCAAGGTTCCTGGTTATACTATGCATAGTGTGGAATCATGGGGGGTCATAGGGTGCGAACAAAGCCAGATAATTGCAATGAATTTTGGAAGGATCCACTAGTCCTGCACATTTGTCTCGAAGGTGGCATTGCTCCTCTGATGGAGAGACTTGAGGGCCATGACCCTAATCTATCAACCCAATTTGCCAACTCTTGGAAGAATTGACATGTGTCTCTATGAGGCATCTCCTTTATGGTGGATGAGGAAGTGATTGCATAGGCGATGGGTCTCCAGTGCTCTAGCATGAAGCATCCTAAATATTCGAAGACCCAGGACAATGTTAATATGGACAAATTCTTTGTGGGAGATCAAAAGCTAGTGCGCAACCAATTTGGGTTTGAATGGGAGGCTCTTCCTCAACCATGGAATTAGGTGTGTCTTGCACTGATGAAATATGTCATGCTAGAAGAAAGTTACAAACCTTTTACTTCTACCATTTTCCCTTGCTAAATCACCTTAGGCATAAATTTTTACTGAGCTTTCCCTTTTTTCTGCTAATGGACCTTGAAAAGTCGATTGAAAAATGTGTGGAGTCTATTGCTTTAAATCCCAATGATCCTACTCCCCTGTCGCTCCACTAGGGTCTTATCCTAAGACTCTACCATTTTCATCTGGCTTTATGCCCTTTGAAACCCATTTCAATCGTCTGAATTGAGGAAATTGAGCCCCCCACTGAGACCAACTTATCTCCAGCCGAATCTAAAGGCACTATCAGAAAGAGTCACCTGGTCCCTACTAATTCTCTGAAACGCAAACCTGCTACCAAAAAACCTAAGGGTATTGAGGGAGCTGCCCAAACCAATGTGGTAGTTAGCTTGTGTGACCTCAAGTCTACCCTTGCTAAGACTTCTAGCAAGCTTGCCCCAAAAAAGAAAGGTAAAGAGGAGAAGGAGCCTCCAAATAAAGGGGAAAATGTTGTGAGCAAGGACTCGTTGGATAATACAATGGTGACGGAGTTTGTGGTTATTGGATGTGATGCCATCATTCAGCGCTCTGGTAGGTTGGCAAAGAACAAGAAAAAAGTGCAGGTTAGGGATTTGGACATTGAAGAGGAGTTGTCAGACAACAAAGATAGCAGAGTTGAAGAGGTGTCGGAAGGTGAGGAGGGTGAGAAATCCAAAGGTACATCTTCCATTCCTAACAAGGGTAAAGCTGAAAAGGAGGTTCCAGCCTCTCACTCATCGGAACTGCTAAATATTGAGTAGAATGATCCTGACTACAATATGGGCAATGGGGAGGAGCTCAGTTTGCTAAAAGAAAGAATGGATAAAATGGACAAAAAATTCAAGGGTTTGACCCATTTCATGGTCAAATTAGTTCACTGCATCACTAGTACCCTATCAACTATCATGAAGGATGAGATGGAGATGAAGAAGGCTGAAGACCACCAAGAGTGGATCGGTGATGATTTGGTTCAGCTTCTATCCAAGAACTAGGAGAATACCAGCTAGTCTGTTGTTGGTTTGTTGTTGGTCCAAGTGTTGTTAGTTTGCATCTATTTTTGGTCTATAAATTTTTCTTACTTTATTAAAAATAATGGCATCAATGATCCAAACCAAACATTCAATTATTTTATATGATGACTTCAATCCATTGGAACAACACATTATTACTTAGATAAATTTGTGAAATTTATTTATACACTAACACTCATAAGTCTCGAATTGTAAAGGAATCTATTGGTATAAATGATGTAGATTCTTGGAAAGAGGCTATGGATGAAGAAATGACACCATTAATAAAAAACGTAACACATGGGAGATTTATTATATTTTTCAAATGGACATAAAATTGTTGGATATGAACATATGTTCAAGAATAGTAAAAGATAGTAAAAGAAATGAGGCTATTGGTAAAAGAAGCTAGTGATATTGATAGTAAAAGATCCATTAGTGATAGGAAAAGGTGTCTCAACTCTACATTCATAATGCTCATTTTAATATATTTTCTATGCACTTGCTATTTCATATTCTAGTGATTTTTTTTCTTGTGGGGGAGTTCACATCCTATGTGGAGGATCCTATTTTTTTAAGTGATTTTTTGGCCTCACCACTTTTAGGAGGCATAGTTTGTCCATGCGTCAAAAATTTATGTTGTGTGTCAATTCATGATGAAGAGAGTTACATATAACAAATTATATTGTGTGTAAGAGCATATAAGAGGGAGTTTACATTGGAATCTTGATTAGCATTATGATAGGTTGTTACACTTTTCATGGAGCATCATTTTGAATTTTGAATGAGAACAATTTGGGGAACCTAAGTTTGGGTGGTTATATATGAAAAGTTATGAAAATGCAAGAGGTATTTAAGGAATATGCTAAAAATAGCTAGGAAGACCAAGACTAGAGCGAGTCATTGAAATTTGAACCCAAGCAATTAATGCATATGTCTCATGTGTTTGCAAGTAGTTTCCCCAAACCATTCATGGTTTATATTTTTTACTTCATCAATTTATTATTGCTTGGATTTGGGTATGTTCAGGATCATGATGGGTGAAAAAGTGGCGATATGATGTGTATTTATAGGGTATGTGGCTGACGACTTTTTTTTTACTCAAAATTAATGAAACAAAAAGGGTTTTTAAAGGAGATTCTCATATTTTCACCAATATAAATTATGCTTTACTTTGAATTTAATAAATAATTATTATTCATTTTCTATTTGAATTATGACTAAAGTCATGTTTGATAGGCTGATTGAAAATCATCTATAGCTTTCAAACGGTATCATAATTTTAATTAATTATTTACTTGGAAAAAAATTATAAAAAAATATGCTTCACATCGGGAATGATTCTCTACTTATATCTAAAATCTTATATAAAAATATTACCATTTTATTGTGGTTAGGGTGGTTAGCGACTACTACTGCATTGAAATTTAAAAATTTCACCAAATAGATTTTGTTTTATAAAAAAAATAAACCTAGTAGTTTAGAAACTACATTAAATTTTATACAAGTTCTATTCTTACATATTTTTGAAATAATATAGATAACTTATTCAAATTTTCATGTAAAGTTGCCTAAATCTGATTTTTCTAAATTTTTTGCCACTTAAGGGCCTATTTTTTCCATGATGATCTTGCACATGCCCATTTATAGAATGTATTATTGCTTTTAGGTACTAGTATGTTGTCATATATATTCTAGTTAAATATATGTTGGTGATACTCCTATTATATATTTCTCTACAAGTTTATTGCATTCCTTTTGCTTACTAAAGAATGCATTGGGTTGCTTTGGAATTGGAGTGTGGACTTTTCTCTCAAAAGGATTTTTCCCACATACATTTGTGTTATGGTATATTTCTTATTTTATGTTCATATATGTTTCTACTTGTATATTTGAAAAAAATTAAGAATTTGTACAATAGTATCCTCATTACATTAGTTTAGGAAACATTTTCATGTACTTTTCTTCCTTTTAGTGATGGAGGGTTCTCCTTAGGCATTTCCTCATCTAAAATTTGTTTCAGATTGAGTTTTAGAGAATTTGGGAGAAGAAATAAAAAATTTATTCTAAAATATTGAAATTTATAAAATATAAACAATATTTGATTAAAAATAAAATAAATTATTGACCTCTTACATATTCTATGATGTGGCATTTAAAGAAAGACTGGAATAGAATTTAGAAATATAAGAAAATATGGAAGATGCTCTTATGTTTTGGTCTCTTTGTAGTAATCAATTACGGTTGTTGGTGGTAAAAATGTGTGTGCCAAGGGGATTTTTCCTTTATGTTTTATATAAAATGTTTGCATTAGGTGTAAAACGATCATGTTATAGTGAAATTTTATTATTTTTCCTCTTTTTTTCCCCAATTCAATGTACTGGCCCCCTTAGGTTTTGTTCACTTCTTAGTTGAGTTATTCATAACTTGCTAAGTATTCATGATAATTTATTTAATCAAAATAATAATCAAACATTGTATTGTCTAGTATGCTGACCCATTGTGGTTTTAGGTAATCAATTTTCTCTTTTCCTAAGAGATCCTCTCACATTCCATTAGTGGTCCCCAAACTAGGTAACAAGATTCATAGCTTGCTAGTTGAGCTAAAAAGAAATTAATACAAGAAATGAATACAAGAAAAATAAGAAAGAAAATGAGAAAATGTTTAAAAAAAAATAAAAAGTGAATTAGATATCTCTACTAATTCTTTAGATGTTTAAGTAGCAATGGAGTTATGCCTTGAGTGTGACTAGAGATAACTCTATTAGGGCTATAGATGCTTGGCTAGTAGCATTGAAATAATGTCTAAGCATGTGTTAGGAATTAATTTTTTTATGTTCCTAGTATCCTTTTTAAAATGCCAATTCAAAGTCAACACAGAAATGGGTAATTGAATCATGCACACACATGATTTGATTAATAGAACCTAGTTCCTACTCGAAGTCTAATTTTATTGAGACATTCTTAGCATCACTTATAACATGATTTTATGTTATTTATTTTTTCACTTCTAACAAAATATTATGGATTTTGAATTCTACAATTTTCTCTACTAAGAATCACCATTTGTTCTACCTATATAGGACACCCAATTTTCCCTTGAAATTTGCAACCCATTTTTTTTACCCTCCATACTTGTGTTTTTAACCAAAGATTATGCATCCCGTTTGCTTATTTTGATTTTAATTCATGATTCTGATTAATAACTAATCAAAAATACATATATATACTTGTAAGTATATTTCTATGTCATCTAAGTTATCCATCTTATTTTTAGGGCTTTTAAATTCTAATTTGGTGCATTTTATTTTTCTCCATAAATTAATAATCATTATCAATTCAAATTTAATTACATATTTATTTCCAAATATATTTTACATTTGAATTCCCTAAGTCTCCTAAAATCTAAATAAACCACATTTTATTGAGTTTTTTAAATCTATGTGATTTTGAGTTTTCGTTATGAAATTCCAATGATTTATCACTTAAGCTTATTTTATTTAACATGTCAAGGGAATGTTAGGGTATAATCAATCTTAACCCACTTTTACTAGTGAAGTACACCATAATCTGTAATACAGGGCCCTGTAAAACCCCATTTTTCCTTTATCAAAAAAAAAAAAGGCATTATGTTCATTGATATTAAATTAATTGTATTACAAATAATATAGTGTGAGGGTACTTAATTAATACACTTTTCCTAGTGCAATAATTTATTGGTTTTAGGTCAATGGGATGTTAATGGTTAACTAATTATATAAGAAAATAATGAAGATACGAAGATTTCAAAGATATGAAAATAATTAAATATAATAAAATAAAAATTTCCTCTACCATGGATGATTGAGTTCTCTAATAGATATTCATACATAAATGAATTGATCAAAGTTAAAATATACCAAAATTTCAAAATATTTGCAATGCACATAGGAAAAAAATTTCATGCATAGATGGAAGATTTAATAAACTAAAAAAATAAGTTATTTCATATTATAACACATCGAACTATTTTTTTTATATATCTAGATAGGGAATTTATAGAGATCCCACAAAAAAAAATGGGAACACTATTAAAAAAAGGATGTGCATGCCCTAAAATAGGAATCCCTTACCCACTAGCCATATTACATTTCATGGGCATCATTGTGTGTGAAATGACAATTGTTCATATCACAAAATGGTGCACTCACATCAATTCTTTATTGTAATGAAATCATAAAAAAGTGTATTTTCTCCATTATTTTACCCTTGTGAAGTCATATGCAATGGGTTTAATATTATAGAAATAAATAATGTAAAATCTCCTACAATATTGAAATCATATGCAATGGGTTTGGAACAGGAAAAATAAAAGATATAAAAAACAATATTGAAAGGAACCTGGTTGTTCGTTTATGGCAGAAATAAAAGCACAAACTAGTCACTCCTCCAAAACTATGAAATATCCAATTGTGTATGGAAGCAAAAATGAAACCAGAGAGGACCCAAACATAGAGTGGAGTGGAAAATTAGGCAAGACAACAAGTTAAGTTTAGGTGGCAATGTTGATAGTAATTGGAAAATAAATGCTTGACGGACCCATCCAAAAGTGAACAACTTGGTTGGTGGCACTGTAATTAACAATGGGAAATTTAGGTCGGGCAATGATTTCAATTTATCTAGTGGTTGCAAATAAATTTGATGCGTCCCACATTAATATCCTACTTGTTATTTTCTACGAGCGTGAGGTTTGACGAACTTGGATGCTAGGGATAGTAGACTAGTGGGTACAGCAAAATTGTTGCCAGGGATAGTAGACTAGTGGGTACAGCAAAATTGTTGCCTCCATAGCCAGTGCTGAATTTTATAGTGGTTATGTCTTATTTCACCGAGAGGCGATCTATAGTCACAACAAAATCTTAGTTGACATTTTAGGCATTTTTGAAAAATTTGACACGCAGCTGTCATATTAATGTGCTTTTTCTATTTTTGTTTATGTTTTCACGGTTAAATTTTCAAGTTATCGAGCTACATCTATTTCTGCAGAATTTGTCTCCATACGTAGGGAGCAGTACTTAATGTCGGAGTGAAAGACTCCAAAGAAAGACTTTTTTAGGGATTTGATACTTTTTAAAATTTCAAAAGGGAAACGGTTGACTACCGTCATTTTAAAAATTTAAACGATGGAGTTTAACATGCTAAGAGATAAATAAGTCTTCAAGTAATTAGTTTCCACCCAAAGCAATAGATTAACACATTATGCCTAAATTTCTTATTTCATAAATATAACATAATGCATTATTTAAATATTTTCAGGACATTAGTGTTATCTATTAATAATTTATGAATATTAAATATAATGGATATTCAAAATGATAACACATAAGACACTATATAATTTTTGTATTATATATAGAGAGGTCACAAAAAGAGTGCCAAAAAAGCACAGAAGATTGCAATGCATAGCTCAAGAGAGGCTATGCCTCACATCAGGAGCGATAGAAATATCTAGAACAGAGATATACATAACAGAGCTAGAGACCTAAGGAAGAGACACTAGTGTAAGATATCATCCATGGTATCAACCCAGGCAGTCCACCCCTTAGCATCTTCCATCTAGACAATGTGTTTCGACTCCTGAATCTGTGCAAGCATGACGATCTGATCCTTGTTGGTGTTCCTATTGTTCTTCACTTCTTGGGTAAGCATTTTGCAAGTCTTCTCGAATAACTGCAGATTGTTTAGAGTTTGCCTCCAAGCATAGCCACCCTGCATCTCATATATGAAGAACGTGGCAAAACCGTTCTTTAGGAACCTTTTAAGTTTTTCTTTTTCAATCAACATGGTAGTGCGAACCTGCAAGAAAATTTTAAGAAAAATGAGTTTCTGAAAAGACTCAGTAAGAATTCTAGGATTGTTTTGATATCTTTCTTCATTTCTACATTTCCAAATTTGCCACAAAATATTAGAGGAGAGAATTTTCCAAAACAAATTAGAATCTTGCTTCAACCCATCAATATGCCCAATTATAATTTCAATAATGTTAAAGATCGAAGGATAAATGATGCCAAACATATGCCAAATTTCCTTTGCAAAAATACAGTCAATAAGAATGTGTCTGCCAGTCTTGGGTAACTTGCACAGATTACAATAATTAGTAACTGAGATATCTTTTCTGATAGGGAGCCTATCAAGAATCAAAAGCCAATTAAAACATTTTATCTTCGGCTCAATAGGACCTTTCCAAAGAATCTCAAAAAATTTCTTCCATGAGTGGGTGTCGAGGGTAGAGTACAAAACATTGTTGATGTGGTCAATAATGGCATCAGAATGCCTGATAATATTGTAGATATTCTTGGCTTTGATTTTGTACAAAATGGTCCCATCCGGCCATTTAATGCATAAGAATCTATGAGAATCTAACTGACAGGAAGCCAGGAGGTTCATTGTGGCCTTGCGGATCAAATTATAGGTCTTCTTCTGGGAGACGGGGATGTCAAACTTGTTTCTGAGATCCTCCCAACTAATTAAGCTGTCTTGCTCAAACAGGTCAGCCAATTGAGAGATGCCTTTGTTAGCCCAGTGTCTAGCAGAGCAGCCCTGGGAGAGGGCGAGGGTTTTGCCTGAAGAACTTAAGTTCCACCAAATGGACCTTTCACCGTAAAGATGAGTATCATCATGGAAGGTCGTGTTAGTAATAAAGCTCCTCACATAGTTCCAAGCTTTCCAAATGGATCTAAAAATAGTAGATCCTTGCACAAGAATAGGAAAGTTACCAAGGACAAGATCATTGAACAGAAGATTCTTCCAGGATTTAGCATTCTTGGGGAATCCCCTTTCAATGTTATTCCTAACAAGGGCCTTCCAAGGATCATCACCATCTAGAGAGTGAAAGATCCACTTGGCGGCCAAGGCAATCCCTTGGAGCCTAAGATCCTTCAGGCCAAGACCCCCAAGGAGTTTATTAGTATGGAACCACTCCCATTGAATAGCATGCATTTTATTTTTACCTTTGCCATCAGACCAAAGAAATTTCCTAACCGCCTTTTGAATTTCTAAAATTTGATAATTGCTGAACATCTAGGCTGAGGAATAATAAATATTATAAGAGAAGAGAATTTTTTGGAAAACTTGCACTCTGCTAGCTAAGGACAGAGCTCTGTTGTGCCACTTATTGAGCTTCTTAAAGATCTTGTCTTTGACCCATGACCACATATCTTTAAGGGAAGGATCAATGGAGAAGGGTATGCCAAGATATCTCACAATTTTGTGCGGGCCTCCCCACTGAAAGTCATAGTTCTTAAACCAGTTAGATGGCTACTCATCCCAACCAAGGCAGATAGATTTGAGGTGGGAAAGACGAGCGCCCGAGATCTTGCAAAAGAGGTTGAGCTTGTAAGACAGCGCCTCAAAATTTTTAGCTGTCGCTTCAAGGAAGATCGCGGTGTCATCAGCAAATTGGCAGTTAAGAAGCTCTTCATTGCTAGGGAGAGATATGCCTTTGACAGCCAGGGAGATAGAGTTGTCTCTCAAGATGTAGTACAGAGCTTTAGAAACAACAACAAAGAGGGCAGGGGCCAAGGGGCAACCCTGTCTGATGGATCTTCCAAGGGGAAAGGAATCTGAGAGGGAGCCATTCACATCAACCTCGGCGAAGGCATCTTTGAGTAAAATTTTAACAGAGTTGTAGAAGGTTGAAGACATTTAACAGAGTTGCTTGAAGACATTTGACATTATGTATAACATTATGTATGTTTATATATATATATATATATATATAATATAATCTATTATATACATAGGGTATAATAATAGTAACATTTATTAATACATTATATATAATAATAGGGTATTCAAATATTAATAATTAACATATATAAATGTTATATTAACAAATAAGGAATTATCACTTTCCCCTATATAGCTTGGGGTGTGTGGAAAGAATGGAATAATAAACTCTCTAGAGACAAGGAAATGTTGGAGAACAATGTATTTGAAAAAACCTTCAAGTTAACTGTTGAAAACTATAATATCATTCCTCAACAAGAGAATAAAATAGAGGCAGTGGTTTGCATTCCATATGATTTAAAGATAGCCAAGGAGTGGAAGATTAAAAATGATGTGGCCAGGGCTTCTAAACCTACAAAAAAAGACTAGATAGGGGTGTGCTGGCATTTTCCTCCATGTGGCTAGTCTAAAGCTAATTTCGATGGTGCGACTAAGGAAAATCTGGGGTTGGATGGAAGTGGAGGTGTGATTAGGGATTCTAATGGTAATTTTTAGCAGCAGTGGCTATTCCCATTGGATCTCAAACTAATCATGTGGTTGAAACTATTGGAGCCTTTCATGTGATTAACTTGGTTGTTAGCAGGACTATTAAATACTTATGGCTCGAAGGAGACTCTTAAAACATTATTAATTGCCTCCTAGGGAAGTCCACTCCATCATGGTCTATCAAGAGTTGGATAGAAGAGGCTAAGTCCCTCTTAGGTAATTTTGATAAAGTTAAAATTACTCATTCATTTAGGGAAGCCAACAGCGTGGCTGATTTATTTGCTAACGAAGGGGTTAAACTATTAGAGCTGGTCACATGGAAGAACCTCAATGATCTTGGTGCTGACCTCAAGGCTTTAATTAATTATGATATCACGCATGGGAAAGAAGTAATTTATTTTGATGATGAAAGTGAGTAGGGCCAAGTACTTCAACATCATTAGATTTGATGGGGCCACTTTTAATTTCTTAACTGGCAGTAAGAGGCAACACATTTTGTGGGTTCTTTGGTTTGGCTACAACATTTCATTTCAGACTTTTTGCTTTGGTAGTGAGGTATTTGTGACAATGGGAGGAGATATGAAAAGGGTGGAGCTAAAAACCTACGAAATGTATAAGAGGAATCTAAAGGTCTAGGAAAAAATTGAATGTGGTGGGCTGCTCCCCTTCATTGAGAAGATTCATGGGCCTTATTTGAAGGCTACCAAGTACTTTGAGAAAAATTGGAAGAATGGGGAAATAATTTTGTTTGGTAGGAAATTCAAGGTGGACGATAACCTCATTGGAGAGGTGACTGGAATGTCTACTAAGGGAATGAAATTATTTCGTGACAAAAGGTTCTCTAATTAAGCCGTTATCAGATTCCCCAAGAAAAACAAAGAAAAGACCAAGCTACTAAAAGTCTACAAAAACTGCTTTGAAGCAAATACAATTAAATTGCTATGGAGGAAGGTGCTCAGAATCATCATGAAATACATTACTTTGGATAGTAGATTCACTAGGGTTTATGGCTACGACTTCACCTTGCTCAACCATTTTTGTCACAAGGTAAGGGTTTCATTACCTTATTATTTGTACTATTCCATGAGCAATAGCCTGGAGGATCATAAGAAGGATCGTAAGAAGTACCCTATTATGCATTCTAGCCTTATTAGGCTCATTTGTGGACACTTTCAAAATATGTTGACCTTATCCAACCCTACCCTAGCTTCACCCTCAGAAGATGAGGATACTAAGGATAGTGTGTCGGAGGATGGTAAGGAGTTTGACCTTGAGTGGAATGTTGAAAGTCCCTTGACCCCAAATTATGGTAAGAAAACTTGGAAAAGTAATCCCCTGCCCAAGAATCCTAGTGTTGTCAAAAACCCCAGCTGCTCTGTTCTGAAAGCTAAAAACCCTAGCCGCTTTGGTCAGAATGTCAAGCCCACCCAAAAAGAGTCCCCTACTAATAAACTAGTCTCTTACTCTGAGGATTCCCAGGAGGACTTTTTGGAGCCCCCTAATGCAAACCAGAACTCTTACTCATCTTTCCCTGCTTTCGACAAAGAAAATAGGCTAAAATTCCCTAGAGACCTAAACCCTGAGGACCACTATTTTAAACTAGACCATGAGTTTCCTGGGGATATCCTGTTTATTGCTAGGAATGGTGCTCTGGATTACTTCAGAATAATAAAATGGTCCTTCCATGAAATTAAAGACCTTAATTTCAAAAATAGATCCCTCAATGGCAAGATGGAGGATTTGGAAGGTAAAGTTAGCTCCCTTATTACTGTAGAGTGCGGGAGGAAGGAGGGTAGAATGAGAATGAAGGCTGAGGATAACGAAGGTAAATTCAAACATCTGGAAGATGAAATAGGTAAAATGAAAAAAACTATGAAAACTATTATAGAGCATAATCACAGAATGGTGAAACATAATGCCATCATTATTATTTCAATGTCTAAGAAACTAGAGAATTCACAGTAGGTTTCTTTGGTTGTGGATCTGGTTGCGAATAAGGACGAGAAAAGTACTAAGGATGCTAGCATTTCTAAGAGAACAAGAGCTAGTATGAAGAGGAAGACTCCTCCTATGCCCTAGATGGTTCAAGTCCTGAAGAATGGCACTCAAGAAATGCACAATCTTGAAGTTGAGGCTGCTGAAGCTCTTAAGTTCTTAGGTTATCTAGGGTTTTCTTGTTGGTTTTTTTGTTTGGGTTTTTTTGGTGGCCCTTGTTAGCCTTGGGTTGGTAGTTGTTGTGTTTCTTGGGCTTTATTTTGATGCAACCTTTTTTTCTTTGGTGACTTTAATGCTTATTCCTTTTTTTTGTAAACTTTGTGGTAAAACCCCATTTTTCCTTTATAAAAAAAAAATAAGGCATTATGTTCATTGATATTAAATTAATTGTATTACAAATAATATAGTGTGAGGGTACTTAATTAGAAAATTATATTAAAAATAAGTCATTATCTTGAGGGTATACCAAGAGAATTAATGTTATATTATTAACATTAATATTAATATAACATTTATTAATGAGACATAATGTTATATTAATAATAAAACATTAAATATTATAAATGTCTCATTAAATATCTAGATGGGACATAATAATATTATTAATGTCCTTATAGTATGAGGGTATAATTAAATATAATTATATATCAATAATGTGTAACCTTATGTGTGTATTAATCAAATTGAATAAATTAGTGTTATTAGATTATACCCTAAATATAATAATAGGGTACCCTCATATTACCATTTATGGTATATAGATGTTAATTTGATATGAGGGTACTTAGTTATAAAATTATAAACATAAATATAAATATTTATAGATGAACACATTATTAATATAACAAAATAAAATATATACCTATAACATAACACTATAAATAATTTATAAATTAATTTAAGTATATAATGGTATATAAATAATTAAACACATTATAAACATTGAAGTAAATTATATATGTTTATAGTTTACACATTTAATTATATAATTATTTAATGTTTATAGAGGGTATAATTTATATACCCTCTATATAAATTAAATATAATAATGTGTTATACTTTATGGCACTATATTAATTAAAAGGCATTAATTAATATTTTGAATATGCATAAATTATCTATTAATATTTTCTCTATTAAATTATATACTATCTATTAACATCTATTAACAAATTAACATTTATCTATAATGCCTTATAATATATCTATTTGTTAACATAGTGGTTAAAAATAATAGATAACACTAATTAACATACATATAACATCTATATGTGTATTTATAACATCTAATGTGTTACACATATAATAATTTATTTATTAATTATTTGAACATTATACCTTCATATTAATTTAATTAAAGATTAGTGTTAACAAATACTTAAATATTAATTATATAATACTGTTACCATTTTGAATATACATTATATTTATTATTCATAAATTATTAGCATTAAATTATTAATAGATAACACTAATTAACATTTAATATCCTTAGGTGTTAATGAAAATATTTAAATAATACATTATGTTATATTTATGAAATAATAAATTTAGGCATCTATGTAACTAGGAGACGTCTAAAGTGTTAATCTATTGCTTTAGGTGGACACTAATTACTTGAAGACTAATTTATCTCTTAGCATGTTAAACTCCATAGTTCAAATGACGATACCTAGTCAGCAGTCTCCATCATTTGAAATTTTAAAATTATCAAATCTGTAAAAAAGCCTTTCCTAGACGCCTTTCACTCTGACATTAAGTACTTCTCCTGCATACAGAGACAGATTCTGTAGAAATAAATGGACGTAACCCGATAACTTGAAATCTTAACTGTGAAAATAGAAACGGACTTTTGACAAATCTGAGCTTAGTGTGTGATACTTAAGCCCAGCCCAATATTACAATGTCATTTGAAGTAGAAGAATAAGCAACAACGAAGTGCAGTTTGTGTGGCGACAATGCAGAAAATGTCTAATGCATTTTCAGCACCAGTAAAATAACTTCTACCCTCCTTATTGCTTCCAGCTTATTTAATTTAGATAGACAAGCTCCATGTAGTATATACTAATTTATAATTTAAAAGCTGTTTGGGATTTTTGGATTTCATTGCTTCCATTTGTACAAAGGCCATCAATTTTGATCATATGGGGTTTTCTCTGTTGTTCAGATATTGCAGCAGATCATATTATGAGAAAGAATCAGTTGAGAGTATCAGAGAAGTGTGTGACTGGTGCTTCACTGTTCGAGAGGAGGATGCAGATTCTGATGTTAATATTAATATATTAAATATTAAATATTAATGCTTATTCTGATGTTAATATTAATTCAGATTGTGACTGGTGCCTGACATAGAGCAGACTGTAAAATTGCACAATGAAATATTATTGCTTCAAGGTTTTTTTTGGGTATTTTTTTTTAATTTATAACTGATAAAAAAGTGATCGCTGCATATCTTTTCCATATTATGTTGGCCATACTAAATTTGCAGGGCCATATAAGTTGATTTCTTACAATACCAGTGCCATATAGTTCTAAAATTTCTATGACATTTCACATGTTTTGTTTTTGTTTTAAGGCATTCATACAAGTTTGTTAGCATTGTTCTCACTCATTTTGAAACCCTACTTATTCCCAAAGAAGGTCTTACTTTAAGAAAACAAAAGTATTTTATGTATTGGCTTCAATATGATTTTTTTGGGCACTCATTTTTTGGATTAAATTTTAAGCTGTTGGCTACAAGAAATGCCAGCAATTCTCAGCCATACCATCCTAAGATTTGAAAAAAAACAATTATACGTGTGATATTCTAGAGCTGCATGATATTTTATCACCAGTCAACCATCATATTTGATCACAAAGAAAAAAAGAAAAAAATGAGAGATTTGATCACAAAGATTTGATTAAAATATCAAATAAATGAATCAAAAATTAAAAAAATTAAAATTAAAAGATCAAAGAAATAAACTAAAGAGATTTAATGACAAAGAGAAATCATAGATAGATCACAAAGATTTGAGAATCTTTACAATGGATAAATTAAAAATGAAATAAATAAATCAAAGATAAAACATAAATTAGGGTTAAATTAGGGTTTTGGATAGGGTTTAATTATGCTTAGGGTTCAATTAGGATAAGATTTTGGACTAAGATTAGGGTTAGGGTTCAATTATAGTTAATTCAATGGAGGTTTAGGTTTAAGGTTACAGTCCAAATAGGGTTACAATTTAATTTTTGTTATGATTCAATTAGGGTTAGAGTTCAATTAGGATTATAGTTAGGGTCAAGTATAGGGTTCAATTATAGTTACTATTAGGGTTAGGGCTAGGGTACAATTTTGGTTAGGGTTAGGATTTGGGTTATTATTA
Source organism: Sequoia sempervirens (assembly GCA_007258455.2). NCBI lineage: Eukaryota > Viridiplantae > Streptophyta > Pinopsida > Cupressales > Cupressaceae > Sequoia > Sequoia sempervirens. The sequence continues at coordinate 311,762,380 of VDFB02270651.1, read as the reverse complement.
CAGTTGAATTAGGGTTAAGATTAAATTAGGGTGAAGGTTATTGTTAATTTAGGGTTAATGTTCACTTACCATTATGATTGTCATTAGGATTTGGGTTAGTGTTCTATAATAAACACGGGGTTAGGGTTATAGTTGGAGTTCAAATAGAGTTATGATAAAGCTTAATTTTATGATTCAATTAGGGTTTAGATTAGGACTAGCTTGCAATTAGGGTTTAATTATTAAGGTTGAATTAGGGTAGTATTAGGGTTTGGGTGCAATTAGGGTTTACTTAAGGTTTAATTAAGGTTACAACTATGATTCAATTAGGGTTATGACTAGGGTTAAAAAATGTTATTGCTCAATTAGAGTTTAACTATGGTAAGTGTTATTGAGATTCAATTAGAGTTTAACTATGGTAAGCCTTAGGATTCAACTATGATTAAGGTTCAATTAAGGTTATAACTAGGATTATAAAGTGTTATTATTCAATTAGAGTTTAACTATGGTAAGCATTAGGAATCAATTATGATTAGGGTTCAATTAAGATTAGTGTTTAAATAGGGCTAGGATTAGTGTTATCGTTAGGGTTCAATTCATCTTAAAGTTATGGTAAGGGTTACGACTATGATTAGTCTTAGGTTTAGGGTTCAATTAGGGGTAGCATTCTACTATAAATCTCAAGGTTACGGTTATAGTTGGCTTTCAACAAGGTTATGATCAAGGTTAGGTGTAAGATTCAATTAGGGTTAGGATTCAATTAGTATTAAATTTAAGTTAGGATTATAGTGAGGGTTCAATTAGTGTAAGGTTAGTGTTAGGGTTAGTATTAAAATAGTGTTTAGAGTTAGGATTAGAGTTTAATTAGGGTTAGGGTTAAATTAGGGTTAGATTTTAATTTTGATTAGGTTAGAGTCTAAATATGGATAGTGTTCAATTAGGGTTCAATTATGGATCTATTTGGTTAGGGTTTATAAGGGTCATGTTTATTGCTGGTGTTCAATCAGGGTTAAGGTACAACTAGGGTTAAGATTTAATTAGGGTTAGTGTACATTAGCATTCAATTACGATTACATTCAATTACGATTAGGGTGAGGATTTTATGATAAAGCTAAGGGTTAGGGTTATAGTTAGGGTTACAATCAAAGTTAGGCTTGGTATTCAATTAAAGGGTTAGGAATGAGGATTAGTTAGGGTTATAGTTATGGTTTAATTAGTGTAAGGGTTAGTATTAGGGTTAAGATTAAATTAGTATTAAAAGTTTGAGTTAGAGTTTAATTAGGCTTAGGATTAGGGTCTAATTATTAAGGTTAGAATTTAATTAGGATTATGGTTAGAATCTAATTAGGTTTAGGACTACAGTTAGGGCTAGTTTTAGGGTATAATCATGATTAGAGTCCAATTAGGTTTAGGGTATAATTATTGTTAGAATTTAATTAGGATTAGGTTAAATTAGTGTTCAAATAGGTTAACCATCCATTAGAGTTGGGATTAGGATTAGAGTTCAATTAGGGTTAGAGTTAGGATTAGGTTTAGGGTATAATTAGGGTTACAATTTAATCTAGGTTCAATTAGGGTTGGGGTACAAATAGGGTTAGGATTTAATTAGGGTTCGTGTAAATTCTAAGTGTTCAATTATGGTTAGGCATCAATTAGGGCTAAGATGAGGGTTGAATTAGTGTTATGATTATATGATAAAGGTTGGGGTTATAGCTACAATTGGGGATCAAATAGGGTTATAATTATAGTTAGGTTTACTATTCAATTTAAGGATTAGGATTGGGGATCAATTAGGGTTTAGATGGTTATAGTTAGGATTCAATTAGAATAAGGGTTAGTGTTAAGGTTAGGATAAAAATCGCATTCAAAGTTAGGGTTAGAATTCAATTAGGATTAGGGCTAGGGTTAAGGTTAAATTAGGGTTAGAGTAATTAGGAATATTTTTAGAGTCCAATTATGGTTAGTGTTTGATTAGGATTAGGGTTAGAGTTTAATAAGTGTTCATTTTGTGTTAGAGTTTACTAGGGATCAAGTTTATGGTTAGGGTTCAATTAAGGTTCAATCAAAGTTAGGGAATAATTAGGAAAATAATTCAGTTAGGTTTAGGATATATTAGTGTTCAAATATAGTTAGGGATAACTTATAGTTAAGATTAGGATTACAATTCAATTAGGGTTAGGATTAGAACTCAATTAGGGTTATGGTTATTGTTAGGCTTAGAGTTGAGGTTAGGGTTAATATTCAATTAGGACTAGGGTTAGGGTTCAATTAGGGTTAAGGATAAATTATGATTACAATTAGTGTTAGGGTTAGGGTTTAATCAATGTTAGGGTTATATATCTAATTGTAACACAAATATTAATATTAACATTAAACATAACCCTAACCCTAACCATATTCCTAACCAAGCTAACCTTAGCCCTCAACCTAACCTTAAACTAGGTAACCATAATTTGAACCATAAGCCTAACAATATTTCTATACCTAATTATAACCCTAAGCTTAACATTAAACCTAACCCCTAATTTATAATACTTACCCTAATCTTAACCCTTACCCTAATCTCTAACCCTAACACTAACCCCGATACTAACCCTAATTCTATCTCTAAACCTAACCATAGCTATAACCCTATACTTAATCCTAATATTATCTCTAATGGACTAACCCTAACCATAATTGTGATGATAAGCCCAACCCAAATTCTAATTATATCTCTAATTGTAATCATAACCCTAATCCTAACCCAAATCCTAATTTTATGTTTAATGTTAATCATAATCTTCATCTTATCTCTAAGGATAATCATTATCCAAATTTTAATCCAAATTATAAACTTAATTCTATCTCTAATCCTAACACTAACCCAAATTATAATTCTATCTCTAACCCTAACAATAAATGTAATCTTAATTATATCTCTTGCCCTAACCATAACCCTAATCTTCATTCTAGTCCTAATCCTAATCATAATCCTAATCCTAACCCTAAACCTAATTTTATCTCTAACCCTAACCTTTACCATGATTATAATTCTATCTCTAATCATAACCCTAACACTAATCATGATGGTGTCCCTAACCTCAATTCTATTGCTAACCCCCAACTCTAATCCTAAGTCTATCTCTAATCAAACTCTAATTCTAATTCTATCACTAACCCTAAGCCTAATCCTAATTATTACCATAATGTTAACGCAAACACTAATACCAATTCTATCTCTAAACTTAAATTCTATCTCTAAACTTAACCCTAACCGTCATCCCAATACTAACATTAACCCCAACCTTAACCCTAATTCTATCTCTAATATTAACCCTAACCTTAACCCTACCCTTGATCTTAATTCTATCTCTAATATTAGCCCTAACCTTAACCATCCCCTTGATCCTAATTTTATGTGTAATCCTAATCCTAACCCTAATTGTGATGATATAATATTTTTTAATTATAATATTCTAAATATACTAAAAATCTATTATAAATATAATAAAAATATATTTATATATTTTAACTTAACATTTAAATATTAAATTATATATTATTTTTTAAAATTGAATTGCAAATATTATACTATCATATTATAATATATTAATTATTATAATAATTTAATATAAAATATAAATATAAAAATAATTTATTTAAGATATACATGTTTCTCGCTACTAGCATATATATATTTAATAATACATATAAAATATGTCGAGAGATATCCTTTTGGAAAGACCTATTCAATTTTTATGTGAAAATTTGATTAAAAAGTAGACAGCTTAAAAAGGATACTATTATATATATATATATATATATATATATATATATATATATATATATATATATATATATATATATATCGACTACATCTACTCTCAACAAGGAATTTCTATATCACACCATATGATACAGCAATGAATATATGCCTAAAAAGAGGGAGAAACGGTTTGCCAAAAATAGGGAGTGTGGCAGAGCAATGAATGGATGTTGGCAGAATAATAAATAGGACGGCTCTAACGGTTAGGCTCCACCATCGAACATAATAACTGTTTTTACAAAAAAAAAATCTAATATCTTACATCACAAAAGGCTGCAGTAGTTACAAGCGTATAAAGAACTTTCTATCTTAAAAGCAGCTTTACATAAAAGCAGAAAAAAGACTAGCAATATTTATCAGAACAGCTCTTTCATTATGCTGGAAAATCAGAAATACTTCTACTATGAGGCTCTTTAGTCCTCACCATGAACCCTCAACCGATAAATTGGGAAGAACATCCATGATTTGATTGTGCTTCGAACTTTATAATGTCAACAAGTTTGTCTGTTGTCTCGTTCGGCAGATTGAATGTCTGTGCATTGTTTTTTTCAAGATCATAAGTAAATTCTCCCAGAAGAAACTTTTCCTTAATTTGCGCTAGGCGACAACGCCACCCATATATACGGGAAAGCTTTGGAGCACTTAATAATTCATAAGCATTGCTCTTTGCCACGTGCTCCAGAGTAACAGCCTCAGGAAAGATAGCTGTTTTCAGTGCAATCACCACAAACACGCTGCTCCCCTTCAGAGGCAAACAATGACCAGCCTCCCCAAAGCTCGGCTCCAAAACCCAGGCTGCATTAGGATGCTCGTCACCCACAATTTTTGGAAAAAGACTCAAAAGACTCGGAAATGGAAACTCCCATGTCCCTAACTACAATATATATTTTTTAGGAGAATAAAACCCCTCGGAGTGCTGCACCACCCTGCCGCCAGCAGTCCCCAAATGACGAAGACGTTTAAAGGAAACTGTACAAAATTTTCATGCAACAGGGGTGGCCGTCAAATTCCAGGCCTTGAGCAGAAAGATGAATCGACGTCTTCGCAACGGCAAAGTGATTGGACGCATGCCACGCGAAACGCCGGCGAGAAAAGGGATCACTTTGTCGCTGCGAAGACGTCAATTCATGTGCGCCAGGCGAGGTTGTAACGCATCCCATTCCCATTGAAGTCGCCAGTCTTGCATGTTCAAGCATTTCCGACCAGTCTTGCATGTTCAACATTTTTGTAACGCCTTATTTCCATGCTGCTGTAATTACGTTCCTCTTTATGAATCCCTCCTTATAATAACTAAATCTCCCACACTTGTATCGCATTGTCTTTTACTCTTCGTTGGATTTTTGGATCTCAAGATATTGTTTGAAGGCAGAAAGAGAGAGATCAAGCACAGTAGCAAATGGCGAAGATGAGAGCAGTAGCGGTGTTCTGCCTGTTGGCTCTGTTGGGTGTGGCTCGTGCCTCCGATAAATTTTCTGTGACAGGCAAGGTATACTGTGATAACTGTCATGCTGGCTTCCCCACCAGAATCTCTCCCACTATTGTTGGTAAGCATTTCCCAGCCACATTTTCCATTTTTACTCAAATGGGTGTGTTGTTTTCTGCTCTGTGATCTTTCAAAAGACCAGATCTGCAATGCAAAGCCCGAATATCTGCTTCTGATTGGGAGCCATTGGAAATCATTTTCAGATGAGCTTTTCTTGAGGTAAGTCCGATGTCTTCTGGGGTTATTTTTTTTTTAAAACGATAAACTTATGCTTTCCATGCATCATTTTTCTATCGAACACATTCATAAGGATGAGGATTTCCTTCGATTATTCCTTCTAGCTTGTATTAACTCCAGTGTTTCTGGAAAATAGCTTCTTAAATGGTATTATTTCTCATCTTTTCTATTTTCATGCTCTTTAGAGTTTTATGGTTTCCAGGTTTGTGTTGAGGGTTCAGTATTTACATGTTTTAGGTGGCATGAGCTTTGGAGATGGTGATGGATTTATTTGTGTCTCCTGAAGCCGATCGTGGTAGCGTAAAGCTCACAAATTTAGAGGATCACAAGAAAATTGATGAAGAAGCTGAAAAGCAGACAAAGGTTAAGTTATTGTGGGATGTGATGGAGCCTGTATGCTTCGTTTAGGACTTCTAGGAGGCAACTTTTTCAAGGTTTGTGCTTTGGAGATGGCAGTGCAAGTCAATTATCAATTTGATGTGTTCGTATTGTTGGAAATTCATGTAACAGGTTCGTTTTTTCTGAATAGGTAATACTTTTGTGTTTAATTAGTTTTGTTGTAGAATTCGCCATGTTGTGCTGCAGAATTTTTGGTTTGAAGGGATCCAAAATCTGTAGTTTTCGGTTTTAAGGATTAATAATATACAACTTTTATCTATAAGATTTTGGCTGGATAGATTTAAAAGCTACAAAATTTGGATACAAGGGCTTTAAAAAATAACCCAAAATCTTATTGTTTAAGAATGGCTTCTGATTTTTGAAACCTAACTTTAGGATTAGGATTGAATGTATGTATTTTTTTGAGGCTGCCAATTTCTTTGTTTATAAAGATTGCTTAAAAATAATTGTTACAGGAATTGCAAGATATGTTGCAGTTTTAAGCAATTGTATGAAAACAAAGCATCTAAATAGCCTCTTTATGAATGGAGATATGGTAAGATGCATATTTTATGTTGGCAGACGATACATGCCCAATATAGAAACTGATTATAGTTGCTTCTAAAAATATCTCTTCTTTTTATAAGAGTTGGCCAAAACAATGTAGATAATTTGTGCTTGCCTATTTTAGAATTGCTTTTGGAATACTTGGAAAGTGGAATTCCTTCCCTACGGGTTTTTATCAAATAGAAGTGTAGAAAATTAGAACAAAATACATTATTATATGCAATTGTGATTATATATTGATATTTATTTTTTAATGAATTTTTAAAAAAGTTATCATGTTCAATTAGAAAATTTGCATGTATAAATTTTTCTAAATTTTTCAGTAAATATATCTTAAAAGAATATTTTCTTTAATTACGCCGCATGTTCTTATATGAACTTTTCAAGTTCATTTTCTCCTTCAACAGTTGAAACGTAACAATAGGCCCTTGACAGTGAAATAAATCTCAACCGTCCATCATTTCTTGCCATTTTTCGGCTATTTTTCGCCGTTTTCCAATTGTTTTTACCGGCCTCTACCATTTTTCCGGCCGAATCTCAGCATTCATCATTTTTCGCCATTTTTTCGTCTGTTCCCCGAGAATATAGTATATACTAAAGTGGTTTTACTATTATTATTTTAAAATTCATGAGCAAAACAAAACTAAAGTTATTTTTTATCTTTCTCTACATGTGGTATAACTAATCTTAGTGTAAGTTAATTAATTAAACAATATCAACAAATAATTTTAGAATTATATTGAGTTGAGATCGAGAGTAGGTGGTAATAAATGAGTTAATACATGTGTATAAATAAATAAATATATTTAGATTTTAAGTTTGATGTAGAATATTTTGTAATATATGATATTCAATTAAAATGAAAATTACAGCTTAGATCCTAATAATGAGCACATTTAGGTTTTAAAATTATGACATCCTTTACCCTACATAGTGAAGTATAAATTAGCGTAATTAATATATAATGTATATTTAATATAATTAATAAATAAATTATAAATAATATAATTATATTATTTATTATATATCTTATTTTTTAACAAAATTATCAAATACATATATATTAGGTTTAAAAAATTTGGCATCCTTTATTCTACATAGTTAAGTATAAATTAGCATAAATTACAACCCTAATAATGAGCACATTTAGGTTTTAACATTACCACATAATTAATTAGTTTTATTTAATAAATAATTTGGTTTATAATATATAATGCTATATTATATAACAATATAATAGTTAATATATTAATAATAAATGTAATAGATTAATATAATAATGAAATAAATAATACATATTTATATAATAATATAATAGTTAATACATAAAATTTTAAAAATAAATATAATAATATTATTCTATAATTAAAAATAAATAATCAATTTCTAAATGACTTGCCAATTGTTCTCATTTACTATACAAATGTATGAAAAAAATAAACCAATTTTTTCCTAATTGACCTTCCACACCTCTTTGGCGTACCCATTGCACAAGGTGCCATAGCTAGTTAAATAGATCTATTTTACATATGAAATTGATTATTAAATTCAATTAATTATTTTTATTAAAATAATTACAATTCTAAAATAAATCAACAAGAATTGGAGTAATGCAAAGGAGAAAACCACCTATAGAATTATTCTATTTTCTTTCTTTTTAGTTTTCTTTTTTCAAATGCATTTCTTCCTTTTTTTTTGCTTTTAATCTCTATCAAAATATTTTTTAAAACATCCTACAAGATAAGTGATAGTTGAATATTTGTTTGCATGTACAACTTTTTCTAAAAAAATTATTTAATAAATAATTCAATAGTTACTAATTACAATTATAAAATAAATCAAGAATTGCAATTTAATAATAAGAAAATTTTCTATTCCATTTGTCTTTTTGCTTGCACAAAAATCATTTCATATTCTAAAATTAATTACTAAAAAGAAATTGTAGTTATGCAAAGGAAAAAATCCACCTATGCAGAATTATTCTATTTTCTTTCTTTTCTCAAATGCATTTCTTCTTCATCTTTTACTTTTAATGTCTATTAAAATATATTTTCCAAAATTCTACAAGAGAAATGATAGTTGAATATTTGTTTGCATGTACAATTTTTTCTAAATTTTTTATTAAATATATCTTAGAAGAATATTTTTTAAATTAAATAGATCTATTTTACATATGAGATTGACTATACAATTTTTGGATATAAGAAATATAGTTAATCAAATGTATAATTGTGTTATCTCATTGTAAACATTTTTTTAATGAAACAAGAAATCCATTTATTTAAATGAAAAGTATATATATTTTTAAAATTTTGTTTTAACTTATTTATACATTTATTTATTAAAGATCAATCTAATTAATATTTAATATAATATAGTTGAAATATTTTATTTATCAAGGATTATTTTAATAATATAATAATATTTATTATAAATTTTCAATTGATATCTATTATCAAATAAGTAATGAATATATAATTAGTCTACATATCACAATATACTTTAAATTTTTTACATCTTATAATATTTAATAAATTTAGTAGATAAAATAATAACATAGACAATATTTGAGGCCTTTTATCCAACAGAGATTTAATAGAGACAGAGACTAATTTAGCAAAATTTTAATCAAAACACAACTAGAAAACAATAAAAAATTCCAGTAAAAGTAATTGAAAAATAACTAAAGGACATATAAAGAGGCATTATGCCTACACATAACTAAATCAGTAAGTCTTTATCCAACATCTTGATCCTCTTCTAGATTTTTCTTTTCAATAACTAATTTCACAATCGATGAAGCATTTTTTTTTTAAAAAAGGGGATAAAATTTTTATTGAAAATTAAAAGAGCACTTTACAGCAATAATCTAGGGCCCAAGTCCTAGGAACCAAAAGAACTAGTTCAACAAAACAACATCAACTATCAACATGAAGCCTCCTATCCTCCTCAGGGAACAGATCCAACTCCTGACGCAACTCAGGGGAAACCTACATCCAGTCTTCAATCTTCCAGCCACCATCATGATTAGAAGCCCATTTGGCCAAGTAGTTAGCAACCCTATTCCACTCCCTCAGGATATGAACAAAGCAGACCTCCACCATCCTAGAGCTAACTTGAAGAATCCGATGAACCACCGAGGCCAATTGCCAGTTAATACCAGACACTTTCCTCTCATTCAAAAGAGAAATCAAGACCTGTGAATCAGCCTCACAAATAACCTTTTGCCAACCCAGAGCAAAGGCATGCTCCACAGCATAAAGAATCGCCAAACCCTCCATGAGATTAACAGTCTTCACCCCCTCATGGATAGAGAAAAGAAATATCACCGAACCTGCTAAGTCCTTGCCAACTCCACCAATCCCAGCAGAACCAGGATTACCTCTAGAAGATCCATCCGTATTGATCTTAAAAACACCACCCAGAGGAGGCAACCACCTACCCACCCATTGGACTCTCTTCTTCCTATACCGACAACTCCTGGAACTAGTAGAAGAAGAATGTATCTCCTAAAGGCCCAATCTATCTACCAACTCAGCATCCTCTTTCCCCAAGGGAAAAACCACATCACTTTTAGCCACCACCGACTTATGAATCATTCCTAACATACGCATCCACACTTGCTGACCCACCATTTTCATACCACAGAATAACTTGCGATTCCTCTCCAGCCAGATCTGCCAAAGAAGAAAGGTAGGACCAACATACCAAACATCCTGCAAAAAGGCAGCCACAAAGGGGGTTCTACCCATACTATCCCAGAATTCCACCAAAGAGGAAGCATGAACACAAGGTTGCTTCCAAACCTCCCACCACATATGCCAAAGCTGCATAACAAAGGGACACTGGAAGAATAAGTGTGCAGCATCCTCCTCCCCGTTTCCACACAAAACACAAAAAGAAGGCCCCTGGAATCCACGTCTATGAATGTTATCCCATGTCAAGCACCTATTCCAAGCCAGAGTCCAAACAAAGCAATTGCACTTTGGCCAAGAGAGCTTATTCCATACCCTCTTCTACCAATGCACCTCCGCCCCAGCCACTTTCTGAGCCAATAACACTTGATAACCAAAAGCAATAGAGTAAATCCCCTTATGATTAGGGGTCCAGGTAAGAATATCCTCTTCCAAAAGAGAACAACAATGTCTACTACAAAGAATTATGTAAAGTTCACCACTTTCTTCCTCCATTCCCACAACCAGCCACTCTGTGGGATCCTTCCAACCAGCCACTTCCAACTGCCCAGAAGAAGAGAAAGACTTGAAGTCACTCACCCTAGACCAACCTTCCACAAGAAATCTCTAGCATAAAGGCAACAAGTTAGGGAACTAAGAGATAAGAGGAGGGAAGCCATCCTAAGAATCTGACCAAAAAAGAGCTTTGGAACCCCGTCCGCAAATCCAAAATAAACCTTCCTTGATGAGATTCGCACCCTTTTGAAGAGTATTCCAAATCACCGACCCTTTCCCCACAAGAGGGTACCTAGGGAGATCATGACATGGAATTCCCAGAAAATACTTATGAGACACAATCCTGTCCCATAGCTGATCCTACTCCACACACCATCTCTAGAACAGCTTAGCAGCCACAACCACACCGAACAAAGAAGACTGACGAAGACCAAGACCACCATAATGCTTTGGGCTACACAACTTCCCACCTAACCAAGCTCCATTTGGATGCCGACAAACATCCAACCCATAAAAATTGCCTTTCTAAAGCATCCAACTCTTTAAGAAACCTTGTTGGAGCCACCTGAAGCATGCGTCTGTAGGTAGGAAGAGCCTGCACCATAGATTTAAGAAGCTAAACTTGCCCAGCAAAAGACAACCACCTATAGGTCCAATGATTAACTTTCACCCGAAACTTATCAATAATATTCTGCCAAGAACCCTTGGGAAGACACCCAACAGAAACTAGAATACCCAGATAAGTAAAAGGAAGAGCCGCTATTTGAAACCTTAAAAGATTAGCAATTCTTCTTTGGATGGGTCCTGGCGTATTAAAGAAGAAAATTGAGGATTTATCCTCATTAATCAATTGCCCCAAAGCCACAAGGTAAATGTCCAACAACTGCCTCAAATTAGTAGCTTCCCTAACTATAGCCATCCCCATCAGAGCAGTATCATCAACAAACTGTAAATGAGACTGCAGAGGCAAATGTCCACCCCAATGCCATGCTTGAATGATGCCTAACCCAACATTTCTTTTCAACAAATGACCAAGACCTTCAACAAAGAGAAGGAAAAGGTACGGAGATAGAGGATCCCCTTGTCGTAAACCCCTAGAAGCCCCAAAAAGTTCAGAATGATCTCCATTTATCAGCACCGAGAAAGACACTGACGTCACACAATTCATGACCTACTGGATCCACTCCTTGCAAAACCCAAAAGCAACAAGGATCTTTCACAGAAAAGACCACCTAACCCTGTCATAAGCCTTAGCCATATCCAACTTAATGAACATTGCCTTCTCCTTGGAGTTGGCCATGGAATGAATGGTCTCTGTTGCAATAACAACCCCGTCAAGAATTTGACAACCTGCTACAAATCCACTCTGTTCCTCTGAAATCGGTATTTTAAGCCATTTCTTCAACCTTTCAGCCAATAACTTTGATATAATTTTATAAGTCACATTGCAAAGGGAGATAGGCTGAAACTAAGTTAATCTATCTGCCCCATCACACTTGGGAATGAGGGCAAGGAAGGTGGAATTCAGATCCCTTAACATCTGCTTATTCCTTTGAGACTCCTGGACAATTGCAAGAAGATCCACCTTTATGATATCCCATAATTCATGAAAAAACTCAATTGGGAAACCATCTGAGCCATGAGCCTTTCCTTTTTTCATCTGAAACACAATCTCCTCTAGCTCCTCTAAAGAGATCTCTCTCATTAGATAGTCATTGGCTTCCCTGGAAACCAACTAGGGAATATAAGAAAGAACATGTGCTTCCTCGATAGAGCCCCCTTGCGAATCTTCCTTGAATAGAGTAGCAAAATACTGTGAAGCCTTAGTAGAGATTTCCTGATAAGAGGCCAGACGTTCACCCCTATCATTCACCAAAACGGGGATGGAATTACCATGCCTCCTATCCTTCACAGAGTTAAAGAAAAATGCAGTGTTTTTGTCTCCCTCCTACAGCCATTCAACTCGAGACTTTTGCTTCCAATAGATCTCTTCCTACAATTCCCATTCCTCAACCACTTTCAAAGCCCTGGCCTCCTCCCTTAGAAGCTCCTCAAAAACCACATTTTCGTGAATCAACCGCGTAATATTATTCAACTCATCTTGAGCAACACCCTTCTCATGAAAGATGTTACCAAAACAACACCAATTCCACCTTTTGAGCTGATATTTGACAAACTAGAGAAGATTGGAAAAAATATACATTGCCGTACCAAAAGTAGGTCTTCCAATTCTCCACCAAACACCCATAAGGTCAAAAAGAGTAGCATCCCTTAACCACATAAGTTGGAACTTGAAGGAAGTTGAATGAGGCATCTGAGTAGAAGTAATACTAAGCTTGATAGGCCAATGGTCAGAACCCCTACAATCCAAAATTTCAGAGGACATAGACCACAAGTCTCCAATCCAAAAGTAGGATACCAAGAATCAATCAAGTCTCTCAGCAACATAGTCCTCTCCAAGCCTCCTGTTATTCCAAGTAAAATGACCATTAATGGGCTGAACATCAAACAAATTTAAATCAGAGATGCTATCCCTAAGAAGAAGTGTCGAAGGCTCCAGCCTAGCAAGCCCACCCCTTTTCTCAGACAACTCCACGATAGCATTGAAGTCACCAGCCAAGATACAAGGATGAAAAGGAGCTAGGCTATGAACAAAATGAAGATGGGACCAAAGAAGTTGTTTTCCTTGAAACTCCACAGGAGCATACACATTCAACAGGAGGATACACTCACCAGTCTCAAAACAAGAGGCAACTAAGGAAATAGAAGATCTAGAAGTTACCCACCAAAGAGGGCAAATCTTCTAAGGATTCCATAAGCAAGCCACCTCCCCGGAAGCACCAAGAGCCCCAATACAATAACACTCACCAAATTTCCATAACTTAGGAACCATACTCAACATATTCTCAATAGATAATTTAGTCTCCTGCAGAAAGCAAATATCTGGAGAATGACATCTAACCAACTCACGAACAGGTTTTTGTCGAGGGCCACTATTTAGGCCCCTTAAATTCCATGATAGGGCAATCATTTCTAGGGGCAAGAGAAAAGTGAATCCAAGGTCTTGACTACCCCTGACTCAACCAAAGTTTCCCTAGTTGATTTAATCTTTTCCATATCCTTTTTCCTACCCAGTTTGGGATTTTTCTCACCAACCCCTTTCTTTGGTTCCTTTTGCTGAATACCCAAGCAAGAAGAGGACAAAAAACTCTTTCCAACTTCCACATCCTCTTTATGGGGCAAAGGAGATCCTCCCCCCTTTCTTCATAAATCCAATACTAGAATCTTGCGCAGTCTGTACAATCAAATGTTGATCTAAATTCAACTGCCCCACACCAACATCCTACACAACTTGCAAAACCTCCAAAGGTTTCCCTTCCTGTCATGTACCCAAAACTCCCTGGTCCAAATTCATCAATCCCGGATTCACCTCCTGCTGGATGAGATCATCTAACACCTCAAACCTGTTAAAAGTGTCATCATCCTGTCTCTCCCTCAAGGTCCGCTTTTGCCCTCGATTCCTATTGTGTGCCTTAATAGGGACAAATCCATCATCTTCAGTAGCTTCACCCTGAACAGGCTCTTTCCCCTTATCAACCCTGGGCAAATTTCGAGAAGGCTGAGAAGGCTGGGATGTCACAGTCTTACCCCTAGGGCACCTATGCTGCAGGTGTCCATATTCATGACAAAGTTAGCATCGAAAAGGTAGGGTTTCATAGTCTAACTGTTGCACCCATGTATAAGGTCCTGCACTTACTTCCACAGAGCCTAGCAATGGTTTACTTAAATCAATTTCCACACAGATATGGGCAAAAGTCATTACCTTTTTAAATTGCATCTGTTGTGAAGACCCAATAGGTTTACCGAGCATTGAAGCCACCAAATGTAACACATCATCTTGCCAACATTCAACCGGAAACCAAGGTAGTCTAACCCAAACCAGAACTTGACTCGAAAGCTCCTCGGTCAGATCAAAGCTAGCATGCCACGGCTTAATAAATAATCCCACCTGGTTATAGAAATGTGGCCCCCTTCAAAGACCCTATTATGATTTGCCATGCAATCAAAAGAAACCATAAAATAATTGTTCGCTAGAAGCCTAATCTCCATCTCCCCCACTGGCAACCAAGTTCTTTGAGCCAAAGATTCCAAAAATTGTAATGAAACACGCAATCCCATGAACTTGCAGTAAAAGGAATGCTTCGAATAATAGTCAATATCATCCGCCAACATCTCCATCAGAATCACCAGTTTTGGTCTCTCTTTGCATCTTTCCAGACACCCATTAATTTTCATAATCTAAGGCCCCCCAGATGGCCCCGCATCATTCACCTCCTAATCTGCAGAGAATAAATTATTATCAATCATTTTCGCATTTAGCATCGAAGGCATCGATCCAATCACAGAGCGGAAGTCCAACCTAGTGTTGGCCCCAAATGAAATCCCACATGACATTGCTTCATAGATACCCAAGTCGGGCATGTAGCCCCCAGGGTGAAAGAACAAAGAAAATCTTCAACACAAGAATCTGCTGGGTCTCCCCAAACATCTCCGTCAATGGCAACAAATGAATTCTTCTCGACAAGAGTTCTAACACCCCCAAGCCCAAACACGGATGAGGCAAGGATACGAAGAAGGGAAGAGCGATATACACCCCCACCCTATGCAGCCAACAAGAAAAAATTGGGACAAAGAGGAGCATCCACCACTTGCCACAGGAACAGACGCCCACATCCCACCAAAATCTGCCAGCCCATGGCCACACACCAGCTCCATGCCAGTCAGACTAGGGCAGAGAATGCAGAAAAAATAAAGCCCACTATAGAATAAAATAGGCACACAAAGCCACAGGTTTTCCCCCTCCCTGAATGCGTCGAAAGCCCCCCTCAAACGCAGCAGCAAGCAATACAAGAAGCGAACTAGTGCAAAACTGAACAATTTGCATTTGGTTTTGGCCTGCTAAAATTAGAAAATCTCATCATGAGGCTCTAAAACCTAACATGCGATTTCATTTAGGCATGGAGAACTGAGAGCAATAATCATTTTCTCTTGATAGTCACCTGGTTGCAAAGTGCAAGCTCAAACAGGAGGCTACTTTGCAAAATTGAAAGTTTACAAACAACAGAAATGTGACAAAACCCTCTAGATTTGCTTTTCAAAACTCAGTCAAAACTTATCGTAAGAAGCTAAAAATTGACATGCCTGCTCACATAGGTACACTGAGTGGACTTGCAAATGGGTTTTGCATGAAAATCAACAGGCACCAAATTATGACCTTCCAAAGTAGGTCACTCAGGCAGATTCTTAGTGCTATTTGTTCTTATTCTATTGGAATATGCACATGTTTCCTTCTAAGTGTTATTTGTTAGTCTTCAATTGGAATATGCACATGTTTCCTTCTAAGTTCTATTTGTTCTTATTCTATTTGATTATCCATTTATTATTTTGGTTTAACTAAGTCCTCCTAATTTTGTTCATACACCAATCATAAAACATCTTTTTACTAGAATCAATCATTTAAAATCTAGTATTTTTTACTTTCAATTTCTACTAACCCATAAACGGCATGGATAATAATGCTTTTATTTACAAAATTATGGAGTAAATACTATTTATGAAAAGTATTTATATATTGAATTTTTTTTTTTTGAAAAACTCATTAGTGATGATCATCATAATAATATTCAAATAAGAAATAATCACAACAAATAACATGAAAGTAATAAATCATCCAATACCACACAAGCATTAAAACAAATATGCCATACCTAAATTTATGGACAAACTTTTTTAAAGAATTTTTTTTATTCAATACTACTAATTAAATTTTTTATTCAATTATAGTAATTAAGGGGATCACTAATAACTTTTTAAAAAATCAGAATTCTTTAATGTTCCATGATATTTATAATCCACAACTTCAAGTTTTCCACATGTATTAGTATCCATGATTGATTAATTTAGAGAAAAATGTCAAATATATATGTGCAACTAGGCCTATCAACTATTAAACTAAAAAACATATAAAATTATAGCATACCTGAAATTTTGGAGAGAAATTATTATTATTAAAAAAAGTAATTAACAAATGTAATTTTTTAAAAGAAATTTTATTAAAAAATTATTCTCCTAATATTATTAATTAAAATCATTTTAAAAGAATTATTGTAATTAAAATTATTCATGATTAATTGCTTGAGATTGCAATTAATAGATACATTGCAAATAATCAAGACACCTACGGTTTTATTAGACATTTCCACAATCAATTTGCAACAAAAAATAATTGATGTGGAAAAGCAAAAAATCAATTTTCCATTTTATGCAAATGCTTCTTAATCTCTCATGCATTGCCAGATAACAATATATAAATTAATTTTTGAACATCTTTGTTCATTACAATGTACTCAAAAAATGTTATCCTCATTCACCTCCTACTATAAACTAACCTTGCATTATTCCAAATTGAATTATTAACATGCTTTCCTTTAACAAATGTTATCCTTGTTCACCTCCTACTATAAACTAACCTCGCGTTATTCCATATTGAATCATTAACATGCTTTCCTTTTTTTTTGACTCATTCAAACAATTGCAAATATTTTTGAACATTTGTGCTTCACATTACATTACAAAAACAAATTTCTTCCTTGCTTCCCATTGAATAGCCATTTGTAGTGGGTATAGGCTGATTTTGTAGGCCTTGCATGTGCTAGTATTGTGTTAAAGTTTTAAATCTATTTAAGAGTTGTTTTTATTTATTTATCTAAAAGTTATTTTTATTTTCCTTGCATCTATTCAAGAATAATTTTTTAATTTATATTTTTTACTCAATAATTTTTTTATTCACTTCACAATAATAAATAAAATAACTCTTTAACAAGTAAAATATCTATAAAATAATTCTAAGTAAATAAATAATGTAAATAAAGTAATATATTTTTTATTTCTCTTCTTATGCTCTCTTTCATTCTGATGATGGATCATGAAGTATGATCCGAAACGTTGATGACAAAAACTCAAACACAATCAAAGCCAGAAGCAAAATTGATTCATAATAATTTTTTAATTAAAAATAAAGTAAATAAATTAAAAAATTAATTTAATATTCTCTTTAAAAAATCACTAATTTTTTATATAAATATATTTAAAATATTATTTTTTTATCATTAAAAAATATATATTTTATTTATTTATTTATTTTAAAATTATATTAACAATAGATAATTAAACAAAACTAGTTATAATAATATATTTATAAAAATAAATACCAACAAATATGTTATTTTATTATATATTGATTGATTTTAAAATAAGTAAAAATAACTTTAATTTAATAAAAATTATTAAAATATTTAACTACTTAATTCATTAATTAAAAAAAATTGTATGTTTTAATTTAAAAATATTATAATAAAATGTAGCATTAATTTTTTTTTCTACATGTCTCTAAACTGAGTGTGACATTTGTGTTACAGTTTTGTAAAGGTGTGAAATTAAAAATTAACTATTTGTAAAAATGTTACAACAAAAAATAATTATTTTTGAAAAATTAAATATTTTATGAACAAATAAATGAAATATTGCCCAAGCCAATACAATTTTCAGACTTTCCCTTTTGGAAAATAAACTTAAAATAAATTCTTCATAACTAGAAATTTTTGTTTTACCATTACTTTCAAATTTTACTTGCAAATAATTTAAATCACCATAAAAATAATTTTGCTAAGTTATTAAAAATTGAAAATTATTTTGTCTTTATGGCTTTATTTATTGATACATTTCTGGGAAAAAAAAAGTAAAATATTAAAAAATCTGTGAGAACATTTTGCAAATCAGACATCTCATATGATGCAGTTAACTCAGAAGGTGAAGGAGTGAGCAGCAATTTAACTCACTGAAAAATGGAAATAAAGTGTAGTTATGGATATCCATGACATCCATGCCTCCTGTGCATTTATGTGAAGGAGTGAGCAGCAATTTAACTCACTGAAAAACAGAAATAAAGTGTGATTATAGATATCCATGGCATCCATGCCTCCAGTGCATTTATGGGGCTGGATAGCTGTTTCCCATTTTAGAGGCTGAATTTCGCTTCCACCTGCTTTAACGTTGTTGTTTTGTTTTGTTAGAGATCAGAACTCTTTCCTTGCTTTTTAATAAAGAAAACAGAAATAAAAATCCATAAGTATAAATGTGATAAAACACGCCAAAAAAATTCCTCGATATTTGAAACCACTTTATAAAATTTCCTCAAGCATCTCGGACAACTTTCCACTACCATGTTACCCGAGCCAATCACAAATAAGGTGAAAGGTAAATAAAAAATACAAAACCTTATTTAACGGCGACAGAAACGGCGTTTTGGAGAACCCGCCAGAGGTATCACAGATGTTTTTCTAATCTTATGTGCCAGTTGGCGTGAATTACATTTCATTTAGCTTTGTAAAAAGATATAATTTTGCTCGCCTGACTAAATCTACCTAATGCTGAGAAGTTTTCTTTGCACAAATTAAGCAATTTTGTGTATTGTCTGCATTAGTAGACAAATTTCTTTATCTGCAGTGAGATAGCAATGCATTTTATAGCAAAATTGAAATCACAGGACGATCTGTATTTTTCCTAAGAAGCGTTTGTATTTGTATGGCCTGCGAGAGGTGCTCATTGGCGTTTGAGCTGAGGAGCACAGAAGAAAGAAGAATCGGCATGAGAAGAAAAGAGAATTCATTTACAGGTATGAATATATCGCAGATGCTAAAAATGATTTACAATGAAATAAAGTTCTTAAAACAGGCATTTATCTTTTAGAAGAAAATTGAGTCTAGTGATCGACAGAATTTGTATTCCTTTACAAATTTAAAACACTTTGAAGTTTTGATCAACTGATTTTAAATATAATTAGATCCATTTGTAAGGTTTTTAACAATTATATTTATTAAAAAGTAATATATTTTTCTGAATCTGCATGAATGCAGAACTTCCATGGCAAGAGCCGCGCAGAAGAACAAGAAGGCAAAGGGAGGCCATTAAAGAAATCTGTGAGTATATTTAACTTACCTGATTAACAATTCCAATTTATTTGTAACCTAAATTAAAACACTTTGAAGTTTTGATCAACTGATTTTAAATATAATTAGATCCATTTGTAAGGTTTTTAACAATTATATTTTTTAAAAATTAATATATTTTTCTGAATCTGCATGAATGTAGAGCTTCCATGGCAAGAGCCGCGGAGAAGAAGAAGAAGACAAAGGGAGGCTATTAAAGAGATCTGTGAGTTTATTTAAGTTACCTGATTGACAATTCCAGTTTATTTGTAACCTAAACTACATTTTGATTTAAATTAGCTTAATCAACAAATAAAAATATTAAAAATTACTTACATATGATAACATTTTATTTGGTTCAATTTCGGGTCTAAAAAATTCCCTTGTATAATATTGTAGGAAAAATAATTAAATAAACTAAGCACACATGTTTTTATTTATTCTTGCTACAAAACAATAAAGGTGAGCAGCAAAAATTAAAGAGAGAAAAAAAATGCTGCTCGCCATAGCCTCTTTAAAATGATTGGGATTTGGGTCGTGGAAGCTGTTTATCTTTCTCAGTCATGAATAGTGTGGATTTTTTTTAATATATGTAAAATGTTTTTTCTATAATCTGGTGGTGCTTCGATTCTAGTGTGCATGTTTTTTTGGCAGGGTGGGTTTTGCTTTTATTTAGATGAGAATTGATGGAGGAGGTTTCTCTGGTCAATGCCTTATACTATGACCTTTCCCTAGATGATATTAGCTCTTTTTAGGTTTTTAAAATTTCGGGACATTGGGACATGTCTATATTTCCTTGGTTCCTCCAATTCCTTCAGTCTCCACATGAGTGAAAAATGTATTAAGTCCTGGGTTTGAAATTCTAGGCCGCTCATAATTTGAATGTGCGGCTTATGTTCTACACTTTAAATTTGATCAAATATGATCAAGCTTGTTTTGCACATAAGGGGTGGTTAATCTTTGTGTACATATTTTTTCACATTCAAAAGATTGAAAAGTGTCTAAATTACAATAAGCAAGAAATGTAAAACATATGGACGATGATAATAAAATGAAAAATATAATTAAAAAAGATTACATGTAAAAAAGCAAAATGTATATATAAAATTATTTATATCAATTTTATTTTTTGTTAATTTTATTTATTAATTTATAAAAGATTATATTATTATGTTAATTAAATATACAAAGTAATTAATTAAAAAAATAAATTTACAATTAAAAATAAATTATTATTATTTTTATTATCTTTTATAAAGTGGTTTCAAATATCGAGGAATTTTTTTCGTTTATACTTATGGATTTTTATTTCTGTTTTCTTTATTAAAAAGCAAGGAAAGAGTTCTGATCTCTAACAAAACAAAACAACAATGTTAAAGCAGGTGGAAGCGAAATTCAGCCTCTAAAATGGGAAACAGCTATCCAGCCCCATAAATGCACTGGAGGCATGGATGCCATGGATATCTATAATCACACTTTATTTCTGTTTTTCAGTGAGTTAAATTGCTGCTCACTCCTTCACATAAATGCACAGGAGGCATGGATGTCATGGATATCCATAACTACACTTTATTTCCATTTTTCAGTGAGTTAAATTGCTGCTCACTCCTTCACCTTCCGAGTTAACTGCATCATATGAGATGTCTGATTTGCAAAATGTTCTCACAGAGTTTTTAATATTTTACTTTTTTTTTCCCAGAAATGTATCAATAAATAAAGCCATAAAGACAAAATAATTTTCAATTTTTAATAACTTAGCAAAATTATTTTTATGGTGATTTAAATTATTTGCAAGTAAAATTTGAAAGTAATGGTAAAACAAAAATTTCTAGTTATGAAGAATTTATTTTAAGTTTATTTTCCAAAAGGGAAAGTCTGAAAATTGTATTGGCTTGGGCAATATTTCATTTATTTGTTCATAAAATATTTAATTTTTCAAAAATAATTATTTTTTATCGTAACACTTTTACAAATAGTTAATTTTTAATTTCACACCTTTACAAAACTGTAACACAAATGTCACACTCAGTTTAGAGACATGTAGAAAAAAAATTAATGCTACATTTTATTATAATGTTTTTAAATTTAAACATACAATTTTTTTTAATTAATTAATTAAGTAGTTAAATATTTTAATAATTTTGATTAAATTAAAGTTATTTTTACTTATTTTAAAATCAATCAATATATAATAAAATAACATATTTGTTGGTATTTATTTTTATAAATATATTATTATAATTAGTTTTCTTTAATTATTTATTGTTAATATAATTTTAAAATAAATAAATAAATAACTTTTAAATAAATAAAATATATATTTTTTAATGATAAACAAATAATATTTTAAATATATTTATATAAAAAATTACTGATTTTTTAAAGAGAATATTAAAATATTGTTTTTTTTATATTAAGTATAAGGGGGTCACAGGAAGTACAAAAAGCTTCAAAGAGCAAACAGTTCAGCTCAAGAGAGGCAGAGCCTCAAATTAGGAGCATAGAAACGATCAAAACCGAAGCAAAAGATACAAAACCGTTACAAAGTTACATATTCATTACAAAGAGTGCACAACAGAGCACCAGAGACCAAAAGGCTAATGAAGGATGTCATCCATTTTATCAACCCAGGCAGTCCACCCTTTGTCACCTTCCATCCAAACTATGCATTTCATCTCCTGAATCTGAGCAAGCATACGAATCATGTCCTTGTTGGAGTTCCTTTTGTTCATCACCTCCTGGGAGAGAATCTTGCAAGAATTTTTGAACAGCTGCAGATTATTTAGCGTGTCCCTCCAAGCGTAACCTCCCTTCATCTCGTAGATGAAGAAAGTGGCATATTCATCCTTTAGAAATCTTTTGAGTTTCTTCCTTTCTATTATCATGGTAGTGCGCACCTGCAAAATTTTTTTAAAGAAGGTGAGTTTCCGAAAGGACTCAGTAAGCTCACGGGGGTTATTCTGATATCTTTCTTCATTTATGCATTTCCAGATTTCCCAAAGAACGTTAGAGGAGAGAATCTTCCAAAAGAAATTAGAATCATGCTTCAGACCATCAATATGACCAGTAACAATATCAAGAATAGTGAATAACATAGGATAGGTAACACCAAACATGAACCAAATTTCCTTTGCAAAGATACAGTCAAGCAGAATGTGTCTAGCCATCTCGGGGAGTCTACAGAGTTTACATAAGTCAGTCTCGGTATGATCCTTCCTGACAGGGAGTCTATCAAGCAACAGGAGCTAGTTGAAGCACTTGAGCTTCGGCTCGGTGGGACCTTTCCACAGAATATCAAAGTATTTCTTCCAAGCACGGGCGTCCAGCGTGGTGTACCAGACCGAATTAACATGATCAATGATGGCTTCCGAATGACCAATAATATTGTATATGTTCTTAGCTTTGATCTTGGATAGCATAGTACCATCAGCCCACTTACAGCCAAGGAACCTATGAGAGTCTACATGACAAGAGGGGGGAGGTCCTTAGCGGCTTTGACAATCATATTATACGTTTTCTTTTGGGAAATGGGGAGGTCAAATTTGAGTCTGAGGTCCTCCCAACTGATTAAGACGTACTACTCAAAGAGGTCAGCAAGTTGGGAGATGCCTTTATTCGACCAGTGTCTAACAAAGCAACCTTGGGAGAGGGCAAGGGGCTTGCCAGAGGAGCATAGGTTCCACCAAATGGACCTTTCACCAAAGAGGTGGCAGTCATCATGAAAGGCCTTGTTAGAGACAAACTTTTTAACTTGGCCCCAAGCTTTCCATATGGATCTAAAAACCGCAGAACCTTGAATGATAATAGGAAAGTTGCCAATGACAAGGTTAGTAAAAGGAAGATTCTTCTAAGACTTCACATTTTTGGGGAAGCCTCTTTCAATGTTGCTCCTAACAAGGACCTTCCAAGGATCATTGCCATCAAGAGAGTGAAAGATCCATTTGGCGGCAAGGGCAATCCCTTGGAGCCTAAGATCCTTCAACCCAAGCCCCCTAGGGAGCTTATTGGCATGGCACCACACCCATTTGACAGCATGCATTTTCTTTTTTCCTTTACCATCAGACCAGAGAAAACTCCTGACAGCTTTTTGAATTTCTAAGATTTGATAATTGTCGAACATCCTAGCAGAGGAATAGTAGATGTTATAAGAGGAAATAATTTTTTGACAGACCTGCATCCTACCAGCCAAAGATAAGGTTCTATTGTGCCATTTGCTCAACTTTTTGGTAATCTTATCTTTGACCCACGGCCACATGTCTTTAAGGGAGGGATCAACAGAGAAGGGAATACCCAGTTAACGCACAATCTTATGCGGACCACCCCACTGAAAATCATAGGCTTTAAACCAATCAGGAGGCTGCTCAACCCATCCAAGACAGATAGATTTGGCATGGGACAATCTCACCCCAGAGATAATACAAAAGAGCTTGAGCTTGGAAGTCAGGGCCTCAAGGTTATCAGGTCTAGCATCAAAGAAGATAGCAGTGTCATCAGCAAATTGGCAGTTTAGGAGCTCATCGTTGTTGGGGAGAGTTATACCCTTGACAGCCGGGGAGAGAGAGCTATCCCTTAGGATGTAGGACATGGCTTCAGAAGCTATCACGAAGAGGGCAGGGGCCAAGGGGCAGCCTTGTCTGATGGATCTACCAAGGGGGAAAGAAGCAGAAAGAGATCCGTTAACATCAATCTGAGCCGAGGCATCTTTGAGAATAATATTGACAAAATTACAGAATTTCCTAGGAAAGCCGAAAGCCTCAATCATCATAGTGATGAAATTCCATTCCACCCTATCGTAGGCTTTTTCAAAATCAAGAAGGAACATGGCAGAATTTTGCTGGGAGTAATTGGACCAGCACATGGCTTCCCAACTAGTAATCAGGTTTTCCAGAATAAATCTACCTTTGATAAATCCAGTCTGGGTAGCACAAATAAACTTGGGTAGAATCTTCTCAATTCTCATCGCTAGGATCTTAGCAAAAATTTTGTAAGAGACATTAAGGAGGGTAATCGATCTCCAGTTTTTGATGAGGGCTTTATCTCCATCCTTGGGGATCAGCTTAATTATACCCCTATTGATGGAGCATCCCATGGATCCTCTATCAAGGGCTTCCGAGTACAGATCAAGAAGATCTTGGCAAATCCAACCAATGTTAGCCTTATAGAACTCCGCCGGGAGACCATCCAGACCTGGGGCCTTGTCATTGCTAAGAGAATTGATAGCTTTTTCAATTTATTCCAGAGAGAGATCTTTGGATAGCTGATTGGCTTCATCAGTGGAGATCTTGCTAGGAATGAGGGAACAAACTTGTTGTCTGAGGGATGAGGCATCCTCTGAATCTTCAGAAGCAAAAAGCTTTTGGTAAAACTCGACAAGGGCCTCTTCGATGTTATCAATGTCAGTTATCTCATTGTTATCAATAACAATTCTTTCAATATTTTCGTTAGCATGCTTGTGCTTGAGGAGGTTGAAGAAGAATTTAGAACCCCTATCACCATATTACAGCCAGTGGGCATGGGATCTGACCCTAGCTCCATTAATTTTAAACTGTTGGTGCTGCCTAAGGGCATCCTTAGCTTTGATAACATGGGAAAGGAGGTCACAGTCCGAAGGGTTGGCTTGAATGTTGGTCTTGGCTAACTGAAGATTAGAGGAGAGACATTTTTTGGCAAATCGATTGTCTTTAGCTCTTTTTTGACCAATGGTCTTCAAAAGCTTCTGCCAGGCGAGGAGGTTCCTATCCCATCTATCTAGATGGGAGCAGGAGGGAAAGGTATTTCTGTTAATAATCTTAATAATGTGAATGGCAGCAAGAGTGTCTTCATCTTTTAGGAGGCTAGTGTAAGAGAAAATTTTGGGACAGAACCCTTGTAGCGGGAAGGAGAGTTGTTCAATCTAATGTAGGCGGATATGGGATGGTGATCGGATAGAGAGGTGGGGGTAATGAGGACAACGTGTCCGTTTATATCAGGTAGAAAAGAGAAAAAAAATTATTAGTGTAGAAGCGGTCGAGTCTGGAGTAGATTCTAGAGTGACCCTGTTGAAAATTACACCAAGTATGCCAAATCCCCAGATTAGTAGCCTTGGAGCCAGCCAAGGGGTCAAAAAGGTGTTTAGTATTCAACATTCTATTCCAGTGCAATTTCTCCAGGTCTTTCCAAGCAAAAGGGAGGCCCCCAAGCTTGTCCTCTTGGGACTCGATCATGTTGAAATCCCCCCCATGAGCCAGGGGATATTAGGAAGGGCAGCACACCAGTCCCATAGACTCGCACGCTCCCTGAAATCATTCAAGGCATAGACAAAGCATATGCCAAAGGCATTATTATTCTTATTCAAGATAACCCACACCGCTCTGTTACAAGGGGAAATCCCATAGCTAGAGATGAGATTCTCCCATCTGGGGCTAATCAGAAGGGCAACCCCACCTCTATGCTTATGGTGATTGGTATGGAATTTGATGGCATCTTTCCAAAGGAAATTGAGGCTAGAGTCCAGAGTGTATCCAATAGACTTAATTTCTTGCAGCATAAGGAAATCCATGGGCTTACAAGTGTCAAGATAGCATTTGATGATCCAATGTTGGTCAGGGGACTCCAAACCCCTAATATTCCATGAAATGCAGTTCATGAGGAATCAAACGGGGGGGAGAACAGTTTCCGTTGGGTCCTTGAATTTGGGCCGAGACATTGCTATGAACGTCTCTTAGCACTTTCTTGGAGGGGTTTTTATTCTTGGAGCCAAGTTTCCTACCTCTGCGTTTAGTTAGGGTGCAAGTATCTTTAAACTCTTCTTCATTGTCAAATTCATCAGGAGACAAAAAGTTCATGTCCATGCTAGTCTTATCGGCGTGAGCATCAGGGACAGAGGGGAAGATGCTAGCGGGGATAATCTCGAGCAAGCAATCCTCACCAAGTTCGCAGAAGACTTTATGGGGGAGGCTCTAAAGAGGAGGATGGTCAGAGCAACTAGCAGAATGCTCCATAAGGGAAAGACGCGAGGGGCGGGGAACAATTAGGGTTTCAATTCCAGAAGCTTCGCCGGGGAGGGCTGGGACAGAGGAGGGTTGAGGGAAGAGGGAAAGGGGGTTCTCTGAAGACGACAAGGATTGCTTATTGGAATTCCGCCTGCGCTTATTGGAGACTTTGGTCAAGGGAAGGGGCCCAAGGTTAAAATCAGAATTCACCAGGGGCAGAGAGTCAGCCGGGAGGGATGCGGGGGAGGGAACAGGGGGAGGAGGGGGCGGGGAGGGTTTAGAGGGAGCAAGGGAAGAATTATTCAAAGAGGAGTTCGCGTTGTGCTTTCCAACAACCGGAGTATCACTGATATCTGATGATTTAGGTTGCGAGGGTTTCTTCTTAATGATGGGGTAGTCTTTTCTCAAGTGCCCTTCTCTTCTACATAGGAAACACGCATTCAACCCCCCGAGTATTTCAATAGGGCAAGAGAAGTTGTCCTCTGAAATGCAAATATTAAACACAGAAGGGATTTCCAATCCCAGATTCAGCGAGATAAGAATTCTTGCATCCATATGGGGGACCAAACGGACAGTGTCATCCATACGGATGACCTTTCCAAGTGGTTCAAGAACTTGCGGGAGAAAATGCCATAGGAAAGGCGGTAATTGTTTAACAAGAATCCAGCAAGGGGCTGAGAGAGCAAGGACCTCCTCGTGTATGGCCTCGGGCGACCAAGCCAGGGCTCGAAAGGAAGTAGAGCCAACAGACCAATATTTTTTTTTTAGAACTTCAGTTTGAGCTTCATGTTTATTAAAGAATATCATAAAAAGCCCCTTCTGAATCTGTCAACAAAATGAGATATGATATCCAAGTTTCAGGTTCCAGTAATTATGGAACCAGTCATCAAGAAACTTCCTAGGAGGACATTTGTCCACTTCAACAGTAGAAAAGAAAATGGAAAAACTTCTTAATCTATTCTTCTCCTTGCCAATTTCATCTAGCATTTCTGGATTGGGAGAAATAGAAAAAGATAATGGAGCAACACTAGTGACCTTATCGGAATTGGCGGCTTCATTGGAGTTTGAAAGAGAAAGCCTCACGCTCGCGTTGATGGGGTTACCAGTGCTAGCCACCGCCTTGGAAAAGGACTTAGGTTTTGAACGCAACGGGTTAAAGTCAGAACTATCTAGACAAGGATAGCCAGAATCCATCGAAGCCCTAGGAGCCGTCGAGGAGGAATTAGGAGGTATGGCCTCTGCCGAGTGGCAGAGGAGTGAAGAGGCGGGCACATTCAACATTTAATGCATAATAAAGAGGGATAAGAAAGGAACGCTCACACTTGTGCAGACCTCGTCATCGGGGGAGGGCAGTAGCTAGTCGCAAAAGAGCACAGAGACCGAAAAACTCCAGTCACTGCCGAAAATAATTTATTTACTTTATTTTTAATTAAAAAGTTATTTTTATTTACTTGAGAATTACTAAAAATATATTACTTTATTTACATTATTTATTTACTTAGAATTATTTTATAGATATTTTACTTGTTAAAGAGCTATTTTATTTATTATTGTTAAGTGAATAAAAAAATTATTGAGTAAAAAATATAAATTAAAAAATTATTCTTGAATAGATGGAGGGAAAATGAAAATAACTTTTAGATAAATAAATAAAAAATAGCTCTTAAATAGATTTAAAACTTTAACACAATACTAGCACATGCAAGGCCTACAAAATCAACCTATACCCACTACAAATGACTATTCAATGGGAAGCAAGGAAGAAATTTGTTTTTGTAATGTAATGTGAAGCACAAATGTTCAAAAATATTTGCAATTGTTTGAATGAGTCAAAAAAAAGGAAACCAAGGAAGAAATTTGTTTTTGTAATGTAATGTGAAGCACAAATGTTCAAAAATATTTGCAATTGTTTGAATGAGTCAAAAAAAAGGAAAGCACATTAATGATTCAATATGGAATAACGTGAGGTTAGTTTATAGTAGGAGGTGAACGAGGATAACATTTGTTAAAGCATGTTAATAATATAATATGGAATAACGCAAGGTTAGTTTATAGTAGGAGGTGAACAAGGATAACATTTGTTAAAGGAAAGCATGTTAATAATTCAATTTGGAATAATGCAAGGTTAGTTTATAGTAAGAGGTGAATGAGGATAACATTTTTTGAGTACATTGTAATGAGCAAAGATGTTCAAATATTAATTTATATATTGTTATCTGGCAATGCATGAGAGATTAAGAAGCATTTGCATAAAATGGAAAATTGATTTTTTGCTTTTCCACATCAATTATTTTTAGTTGCAAATTGATTATGGAAATGTCTAATAAAATCGTAGGTGTCTTGATTATTTGCAATGTATCTATTAATTGCAATCTCAAGCAATTAATCATGAATAATTTTAATTACAATAATTCTTTTAAAATGATTTTAATTAATAATATTAGGAGAATAATTTTTTAATAAAATTTCTCTTAATAAATTACATTTCGTAATTAGTTTTTTTAATAATAATAATTTCTCTCCAAAATTTTAGGTATGCTATAATTTTATATGTTTTTTAGTTTAATAGTTGATAGGCCTAGATGTACATATATATTTGACATTTTTCTCTAAATTAATCAATCATGGATACTAATACATGTGGAAAACTTGAAGTTGTGGATTATAAATATCATAGAACATTAAAGAATTCTAATTTTTTAAAAAGTTATTAGTGATCCCCTTAATTACTATAATTGAATAAAAAAATTAATTAGTAGTATTGAATAAAAAAAATTCTTTAAAAAAATTTGTCCATAAATTTAGGTATGGCATATTTGTTTTAATGCTTGTGTGGTATTGGATGATTTATTACTTTCATGTTATTTGTTGTGATTATTTCTTATTTTAATATTATTATGATGATCATCACTAATGAGTTTTAAAAAAAAAAACTTTAGTATATAAATACTTTTCATAAATAGTATTTACTCCATAATTTTGTAAATAAAAGCATTATTATCCATGTGGTTTATGGGTTAGTAGAAATTGAAAGTAAAAAATACTAGATTTTAAATGATTGATTCTAGTAAAAAGATGTTTTATGATTGGTGTATGAACAAAATTAGGAGGACTTAGTTAAACCAAAATAATAAATGGATAATCAAATAGAATAAGAAAAAATAGCACTTAGAAGGAAACATGTGCATCATTAACATCTAGGGAATGATTAAATGAACTCATCTCAGGTTTGAGAACATATTCTAGTTCATTCTTCACATAATCATTCAACTCAAAACAAAATACCTCAAGTGTGGGCTCAAGCAAATCAACATTAACAAGGACATCAGGAAAATAACCATGTGCATTAGTAACTTCATGTGCAATATTAGTTGATATGTGTGTTGATCCAAAAGTGAAAGACTCATTGCTAACTGAAAACTTCTCATTAGTAATAGAACTAGAATCCTCATTTTCTTTCACATAAATTCCTTTTACATAGGATGGAAACATGTCCATGTCAACACTCTAAAGATCAGGAGCATCAAACAGGAAGCAATTATACTCAACTTCACACTCATCAACATGAGATTGACCTTTATTCTCATTTCTTGGCTGCTCTGCACATGGATCAAGAGTTTTTGTAGTGCCAACATAGTCTGAAACTTTATTGCCGTATGAATCAAAAAGCTCTCCAATATCATCAATGGGTAATAGTGTTGACTCAAGATCCTTATATTTCTCACAATGTGCCACTTGATCATCCCAAATTGAAACTCCTATTTCATCACCATGTTTATCATATTCAACATCATGCTTATCATATTCAACATACATTTTCTTATCTTCAAGTTTTGCATCACTCATACAATGAAAATGCTTCATTGATAATGAACCTGAATTACCTTCCATGTATTCACCACATGCAATTATTTCCTTCACTTGTGGACAAGTGACATCATGAGCATCTATATTATTGCATTCTTCATATGAGTAATATGCTTTTACATCATTCTTAGAAAAGCAATCACAATCTTCAAAGGAGCGATTAGAAATATCAACCTCATCATGGTTTTCATCACAAGAAAATTCAGTACATGAAACATGTTCAAAATCTTCAAAATGAATGCTTGAGGTTTCACCTTCAAGGCCATAATCACTATTCTGTAATGAAATATTAGCAACACATGCATTGTAATCGCTGGTCATATCCTGGCATGGAATAGTGCTTTGTATCTCATTTACTTCTCTCTCATTTGAGATATCACAAGAGAAGCATTCATACATATTTACTTTGTTATCATCCCATGTATATTCACCTTCCTCATTGCTACAAGGATTTGCACATGTGCTAATTGTAAGTTGATTACAATGTACATCTTCTGGTCCATATTCTTTTCTTTTATCTGCATTATCATTTGGTTTTCCTCAAGAGGATAGTTGATGTCTCCATTTTGAGAATCCACATTTTGTGCATAACTACACATGGCTGATTCTACAATCTTTATCCAATCAGGTACTTGGTCAAAGCTATTGGGCTTCAATTCCTCTAAAAAAGTACTCAGCCCAGATTCATAAATCTCACAAAACAAATCAATGCACACATAATCCTTAGGTCTGAAATCTTTGGGGACTTCTATCAAAGCATCCAAAAATCTCAAAAATAGCTTACATGGTTATTCTCCCTCTTGTCTCTTCATTTCATACAATACTTGACAAAATATTTTTTATCAACATTGCTCAAATTTTGTTGACATTCAACTTGGAGCTCACTGTGATCTTCATATTGTGATGATGAAGAAGTCATAACAACAGAAGCATTGTCATCTTGACAAGCATTTCCATTATTTGATCCTTGAATTCTATTGGCATGAGGTGTGTTGGGATAACCAACACTTGCAGCTAGATACCCTTTCATCATAGAGTATTTCAAAATTTTCTCAATATCCATGGCAATTTGATATGCCTGAAGTAATGTTGCAGGCTCTTTATATCTTAATAAGAAGCCCATCTTACTATCAAATTCTCCTAAATACACAACCAAACATTTTTCCCTTAAACTAGACATATTTAAGGCCTATGACAAGGTGATCTAGAATTTTGTCCCTAAAGTTCTTGCTAAGTTTGGTTTCAATCAATCAGTGATCAATCTTATTATGGAATGTGTTACTACTGTTAAGTACTCTATTTTGGTTAATGGTTCTCCTTTTGGGTTTTTTCATGTTGGGAGAGGTATCAGATAGGGAGACCCCCTGTCTCCCTATTTGTTTATAATGGTGGTGGATGTCCTAAGCAGAAAAATTTCTAATATGCTGATGGAGGGGTCCATAAAAGTAATTAAGGCTGCTTCCACCCTTGGGCCAACTGTGATTCAACAATTTGTGGATGATACTTTTCCATTTGGGAAAGCCTCAGTGATGAAAGCCAAGAAATGGAAAAATTGTCTCAACAATTATGTTGCTTGCTCTAGACAATGCATTAACTACAATAAAAGCATGATTTAGTTCTTCAACAACACTCCTAACTTGCAAAATCGGGTAACTATTGTTCTAGGCTATCAGAGTGGTTCTCTCCCCTCTGTTTATCTTGGGTTACCCCTAACGATCAAAGATGTCACTCCTGAGTTTTAGAAATCTATCCTTGAAAGGATTCAAAGGAATCTTATTGGGTGGAAAGGCTCTTTACTTAGTCATGTTGGTAAGCTTCAACTTCTTTCTGTTGTTCTTCAAGGTATCCCTATCTATTTCCTATCCATTTTTAAGATACCTACATATATTGCTGACGAATTTGAGAAAATCCAAAGGTCTTTCCTCTAGTTAGGCACTAAGGAAAAAAAGAAACTCGCTTTGGTTAAATGGGATAAGGTTTTTCAATCAAAAAGTTGCGGTGGTCTTGGGATAAGAACCATTTCTCATTCTAATAAAGCTCTTATGGCCAAAGTGGGTTGGCGATCATCTGAGGGATAGGAAGGACTGGTGTGAGATAACGAATGCCAAATACCTTTTGAACTGGTTGTTGATTAACTACCATTCAAAGGCTCACCCCATGGGATCCTTGGTTTGGAAGGGTATCTACACTCTTCAAGACCTTATGAGGAATGGGATCAAATGGAAGATAGGTAATGGTAATAAAATTAGATTCTAGGAGGATTCTTGGTTACTTGACTCTCCATTGGAATCTTTTGAATTCAGGTTTCTTAAGGGTTGGGCCCAACAAGTTTTTGGTATATATATATATTAGTGATTATCTTTTTGGACCATTGAGAGCTAGGAAATGGAATGACATTAGCCTTTTTTGTCTTCTAGCCAAGAGGCTAGAGGAGTTATTCTCTCTCACCAGGATACCTCCTTCTCACTATGGGAATGAATTCTTCTTGATCCATGATAATCAGGGTGATCTTACTATTTAATCTGCTTGCAGACAACTGATTGATCAGGGTGTGGTCAATAATCTATGGAAAAAGGCTTGGAATAGATATATGATACTGAAAGTTAACTTCTTTTGGTGGACTATATGTCATAATAGAATTCTTACTCAGGATAATCTAAGGAAAAGGGGATTATAGATCCCCAACAGATGCCTTTTGTGTAAATGCAATGAAAATCGATTGATCATTTTCTGTTACACTGCCCCTTTGCTGCTAAGGTTTGGGAGCTAGTTTTTGGAAGGTTGGGGATACAATGGATTATGTGTAAGGATATCACTTCCTTTATTTTGAGCTGGTCTAGACCCTTTACCCATCCATTTACTGGTGAAATGAGGAACTAAGTTCCTCCCATTATATGTTGGTGCTTATGGAAAGAGAGGAACAATAGGATCTTCAAGAACATTGAGATGAACCCAAAAGAGGTGTCTGGTATAGGATCTTGGCCCATTGCAGAAAATATCTCTCTTTTCAAAGGGAAAACCCCAGATAAAGGTCCCACTGAGATGGAAATTAGCATAGCTAAAGCTTGGCATCAGAACCTAGATGCCAATTCGTATGACAATTCCAAA
This sequence comes from Sequoia sempervirens, assembly GCA_007258455.2. Classification (NCBI taxonomy): domain Eukaryota; kingdom Viridiplantae; phylum Streptophyta; class Pinopsida; order Cupressales; family Cupressaceae; genus Sequoia; species Sequoia sempervirens. Next base: position 311,728,745 of record VDFB02270651.1, on the reverse strand, counting down.
ATTCTTGCTAGTAGAGCCACTATTTGGAAACCCCCTGACAAGGGCTAGTTTAAACTAAAATTTGATGGGGTTGCTAAGGGCAACCCGAGTAGAGAAAGTATAGGAGGTGCAATCATGGATCACAGAGGGAAGTTGGTGGCAAGTTATGCTAGGGGGATTGGTCTTCATTCTTATATGATAGCCTAAGCTAGAGTGTTATTAAAGGGCTTACAGATAGTTGTTTCCTTGGGGATAGAGAACCTGTACATTGAAGGTGACTCTAAGTCCATTATTGATGCTATTAATTTTGATAGACTGCTGGGGTGGAACACTAAGGATATTCTTCTTGACATTAGATTCCTTGTGTCAAAATTAAAATTAAAGGTGGCCAGTCATATTTACAAAGAGGGGAACCAAGTGGTTGACACCTTAGCCAATTTTGGCTCCCACTAGAAAGTGTCCAAATGTTGGTGTGATTTAAGTCTACTTCTGCCTACTATTTAGAGTATTATAGTGAAGGAACAAAGCCCTTACTTAACCCATGATGAAAACACATGTGCTTCACTAGATTTCTAGGGGGTCCACATGCTTTTTCATTGGGCTTTGTGCTCTTATTGTTTTGATGAGATGGATGATCAGCTGTATCAATGGGATGGAAAACAAGTGGATTTTTTCAAATTATAGGATGGAGACCATTTAGAGAAAGGAAATCATATTTTTTGTGATGAGTACCGATTGATTAACTCTAAGATGGACCATACTTGTCATAATCTTGTTATGGGGATTTTCTTAAGATCTTAGATTTTCAAATTATTTATCTTCAATTTTGATGTGACTTGTAATTATGATACAAAGCTCCTTTTTGGCTTTTCTTTATTTGCAATTTTGGTTTTGTGCCTTATAGCTTCTATCTATGGTATATAACTAAAGCTGACCAACCCCTAATTGCTATCAATTTAGAGATTTCTAACTATGGCCCCGTAAATATCCTACCTAGATTTCAGTACTTATGCTACGTGGAAGGAAATCCTTCCCTGTCGATCATGTCCTTTTTGCTTAGTTGTTTATGTGAAGAAATATGCATTAATTCCTATGCTAAGATTGCTTCAAGGAAATTATTAACTCATGCGTGTGACCTATCCTTAGGCTTGATTCCCAAATATTTCCATTTATGGCTTAAATTCCTTATAGTGTGGGTGATCTCTCGCCTTGCAATTATCTCTAACATTCTATTTTTTCAAGGTTCCTGGTTATACTATGCATAGTGTGGAATCATGGGGGGTGATAGGGTGTGAACAAAGCCAGATAATTGCAATGAATTTTGCAAGGATCCACTAGTCCTGCACATTTGTCTCGAAGGTGGAATTGCTCCTCTGATGGAGAGACTTGAGGGCCATGACCCTAATCTATCAACCCAATTTGCCAACTCTTGGAAGAATTGACATGTGTCTCTATGAGGCATCTCCTTTATGGTGGATGAGGAAGTGATTGCATAGGCAATGGGTCTCTAGTGCTCTAGCATGAAGCATCCTAAACATTCGAAGACCCAGGACAATGTTAGTATGGACAAATTCTTTGTGGGAGATCAAAAGCCAGTGCGCAACCAATTTGGGTTTGAATGGGAGGCTCTTCCTCAACCGTTGAATTAGGTGTGTCTTGCACTGATGAAATATTTCATGCTAGAAGAAAGTTACAAACCTTTTACTTCTACCATTTTCCCTTGCTAAATCACCTTAGGCATAAAGTTTTACTGAGCTTTCCCTTTTTTCTGCTAATGGACCTTGAAAACTCGGTTGAAAAATGTGTGGAGTCTATTGCTTTAAATCCCAATGATTCTACTCCCCTGTCGCTCCACCAAGGTCTTATCCTAAGACTCTACCACTTTCATCTGGCTTTATGCCCTTCGAAACCCATTTCAGTTGTCTGAATTGAGAAAATTGAGCCCCCCACTGAGACCAACTTATCTCTTGCCAAATCTAAAGGCACTGTCAGAAAGAGTCACCTGGTCCCTACTGATTCTCTGAAACACAAACCTGCTACCAAAAAACTTAAGGGTATTGAGGGAGCTTCCCAAACCAGTGTGGTAGTTAGCTTATGTGACCTCAAGTCTACCCTTGCTAAGACTTCTAGCAAGCTTGCCCCAAAAAAGAAAGGTAAAGAGGAGAAGGAGCCTCTGAATAAAGGTGAAAATGTCATGAGCAAGAACTCGTTGGATAATATAGTGGTGGCAGAGAATGTGGTTATTGGATGTGATGCCATCATTCAACGCTCTGGCAGGTTGGCAAAGAACAAGAAAAAAGTGCAAGTTAGGGATTTTGACATTGAAGAGGAGTTGTTAGACAACAAAGATAGCAAAGTTGAAGAGGTGTCGGAAGGCGAGGAAGGTGAGAAATCCAAAGGTCCATCTTCCATTCCTAACAAGGGTAAATCTAAAAAGGAGGTTCTAGCCTCTCACTCATCGGAACCGCTAAATATTGAGCAGAATGATCCTGACTACAATATGGGCAATGGGGAGGAGCTCAGTGTGCTAAAAGAAAGAATGGATAAAATGGACCAAAATTTCAAGGGTTTGACCCATTTCATGGTCAAATTAGTTCACTGTGTCACTAGTACACTATCAACTGTCATGAAGGATGAGATGGAGATGAAGAATGTTGAAGACCACTAGGAGTGGATCAATGATGATTTGGTTCAGCTTCTATCCAAGAATTGGGAGAATACCAGCTAGTCTGTTGTTGGTTTGTTGTTGGTCCAAGTGTTGTTAGTTTGCATCTATTTTTGGTTTGGTTTTTTGTTTTGTTTCTTTTTTGATCTTGGACTCTATTGGCCCTAGTGGCTCTCTGTGAAGGGTACAACACCCTGTAAATTTTGCTTACTTTATTAAAAATAATGGCATCAATGATCCAAACCAAACATACAATTATTTTATATGATGACTTCAATCCATTCGAACAACACATTATTACTTAGATAAATTTGTGAAATTTCTTTATACACTAACACTCATAAGTCTCGAATTGTAAAGGAATCTATTGGTATAAATGATGTAGATTCTTGGAAAGAGGCTATGGATGAAGAAATGACACCATTTATAAAAAAAAGTAACACATGGGAGATTTATTATATTTTTCAAATGGACATAAAATTGTTGGATATGAACATATGTTCAAGAATAGTAAAAGATAGTAAAAGAAATGAGGCTATTGGTAAAAGAAGCTAGTGATATTGATAGTAAAAGATCCATTAGTGATAGGAAAAGGTGTCTCAACTCTACATTCATAATGCTCATTTTAATATATTTTCTATGCATTTGCTATTTCATATTCTAGTGATTTTTTTTCTTGTGGGGGAGTTCACATCCTATGTGGAGGATCCTTTTTTTTAAGTGATTTTTTGGCCTCGCCACTTTTAGGAGGCATAGTTTGTCCATGCATCAAAAATTTATGTTGTGTGTCAATTCATGATGAAGAGAGTTACATATAACAAATTATATTGTGTGTAAGAGCATATAAGAGGGAGTTTACATTGGAATCTTGATTACCATTATGATAGGTTGTTACACTTTTCATGGAGCATCATTTTGAATTTTGAATGAGAACAATTTGGGGAGCCTAAGTTTGGGTGGTTATATATGAAAAGTTATGAAAATGCAAGAGGTATTTAAGGAATATGCTAAAAATAGCTAGGAAGACCAAGACCAGAGAGAGTCATTGAAATTTTAACCCAAGCAATTAATGCATATGTCTCATGTGTTTGCGAGTAGTTTCCCCAAACCATTCATGGTTTATATTTTTTACTTCATCAATTTATTATTGCTTGGATTTGGGTATGTGCAGGATCATGATGGGTGAAAAAGTGGCGATATGATGTGTATTTATAGGGTATGTGGCTGACGACTTTTTTTTACTCAAAATTAATGAAACGAAAAAGGTTTTTAAAGGAGATTCTCATATTTTCACCAATATAAATTATGCTTTACTTTGAATTTAATAAATAATTATTATTCATTTTCTATTTGAATTACGACTAAAGTCATGTTTGATAGGCTGATTGAAAATCATCTATAGCTTTCAAACAGTATCATAATTTTAATTAATTATTTACTTGGAAAAAAATTATAAAAAAACATGCTTCACATCGGGACATGAGTCCTCTATTTATATCTAAAATCTTATATAAAAATATTATCATTTTATTGTGGTTAGGGTGGTTAGCGACTTCTTATATTTTCCCTGAAATTTAATTACTACTGCATTGAAATTTAAAAATTTCACCAAATAGATTTTGTTTTATAAAAAAAATAAACCTAGTAGTTTAGAAACTAATTAAATTTTATACAAATTCTATTCTTACATATTTTTGAAATAATATAGATAACTTATTCAAATTTTCATGTAAAGTTGCCTAAATCTAATTTTTCTGAATTTTTTGCCACTTAAGGGCCTATTTTTTCCATGATGATCTTGCGCATGCCCATTTATAGAATGTATTATTGTTTTTAGGTACTAGTATGTTGTCATATATATTCTAGTTAAATATATGTTGGTGATACTCCTATTATAGATTTCTCTACAAGTTTATTGCATTCCTTTGGCTTACTAAAGAATGCATTGGGTTGCTTTGGAATTGGAGTGTGGACTTTTCTCTCAAAAGGATTTTTCCCACATAAATTTGTGTTATGGTATATTGCTTATTTTATGTTTATATATGTTTCTACTTGTATATTTGAAAAAATTTAAGAATTTGTACAATAGTCTCCTCATTACATTAGTTTAGGAAGCATTTTCATGTACTTTTCTTCCTTTTAGTGATGGAGGGTTCTCCTTAGGCATTTCTTCATCTAAAATTTGTTTCAGATTTAGTTTTAGAGAATTTGGGAGAAGAAATAAAAAATTTATTCTAAAATATTGAAATTTATAAAATATAAACAATATTTGATTAAAAATAAAATAAATTATTGACCTCTTACATATTCTATGATGTGGCATTTAAAGAAAGACTGGAATAGAATTTAGAAATATAAGAAAATATGGAAGATGCTCTTATGTTTTGATCTCTTTGTAGTAATCAATTACGGTTGTTGGTGGTAAAAATGTGTGTGCCAAGGGGATTTTTCCTTTATGTTTTATATAAAATGTTTGCATTAGGTGTAAAACGATCATGTTATAGTGAAATTTTATTATTTTTCCTCTTTTTTTCCCCAATTCAATGTACTCGTCCCCTTAGGTTTTGTTCACTTCTTAGTTGAGTTATTCATAACTTGCTAAGTATTCATGATAATTTATTTAATCAAAATAATAATCAAACATTGTATTGTCTAGTATGCTAAGGTGACCCATTGTGGTTTTAGGTAATCAATTTTCTCTTTTCCTAAGAGATCCTCTCACATTCCATTGGTGGTCCCCAAACTAGGTAACAAGATTCATAGCTTGCTAGTTGAGCTAAAAAGAAATGAATACAAGAAATGAATACAAGAAAAATAAGAAAGAGAATGAGAAAATGTTTTTAAAAAAAAAAAAGTGAATTAGGTATCTCTACTAATTCTTTAGATGTTTAAGTAGCAATGGAGTTATTCCTTGAGTGTGACTAGAGATAACTCTATTAGGGCTATAGATGCTTGGCTAGTAGCATTGAAATAATGTCTAAGCATGTGTTAGGAATAAAAAAATTTATGTGCCTAGTATCCTTTTTAAAATGCCAATTCAAAGTCAACACAGAAATGGGTAATTGAATCATGCACACACATGATTTGATTAATAGAACCTAGTTCCTACTCGAAGTCTAATTTTATTAAGACATTCTTAGCATCACTTATAACATGATTTTATGTTATTTATTTTTTCACTTCTAACAAAATATTATGGATTTTGAATTCTACAATTTTCTCTACTAAGAATCACCATTTGTTCTACCTATATAGGACACCCAATTTTCCCTTGAAATTTGCAACCCATTTTTTTTACCCTCCATACTTGTGTTTTTAACCAAAGATTATGCATGCCCGTTTGCTTATTTTGATTTTAATTCATGATTTTCATTAATAACTAATCAAAAATACATATATATACTTGTAAATATATTTCTATGTCATCTAAGTTATCTATCTTATTTTTAGGGCTTTTAAATTCTAATCTGGTGCATTTTATTTTTCTCCACAAATTAATAATCATTATCAATTCAAATTTAATTACATATTTATTTCCAAATATATTTTACATTTGAATTCCCTAAGTCTCCTAAAATCTAAATAAACTACATTTTATTGAGTTCTTTAAATATATGTGATTTTGAGTTTCCGTTATGAAATTCCAATGATTTATTGCTTAAGCTTATTTTATTTAACTTGTCAGGGGAATGTTAGGGTATAATCAATCTTAACCCACTTTTACTAGTGAAGCACACCATAATCTGTAATAAACAATACACTTTTCCTAGTGCAATAATTTATTGGTTTTAGGTCAATGGGATGTTAATGGTTAACTAATTATATAAGAAAATAATGAAGATACGAAGATTTCAAAGATATGAAAATAATTAAATATAATAAAATAAAAAAATTTGTACCTGGATGATTGAGTTCTCTAATAGATATTCATACATAAATGAATTGATCAAAGTTAAAATATACCAAAATTTCAAAATATTTGCAATGCACATAGGAAAAAAATTTCATGCATAGATGGAAGATTTAATAAACTAAAAAAATAAGTTATTTCATATCATAATACATCGAACTATTGTTTTTATTAGCGATAGGCTATTATAGGTGGAGATTTGACCGGAAAAGTCTTACTGTCTGATGCCGAAAATTTTTTCAGGCTTCTTGCTGCCGGATTTGGTAAGTATCACACAACATTAAATATTGGTGTTGCCAGGGCCACTCGTCACACCTGCATGCAGAGAAAAGGGATGCTCATGCCATTAATATGGCATGGTGAGCCATTTGGTACGGGGGCCATCCGTCACACCTGCCTCCAGAGAAAAGGGACGCTCGTGCCATTAATATGGCATGGTGACCCATCGGATGGAAATGACAGTTCGCAGAGGAAGTTTGACACGCAACCTCTATAAACGCACATTCTTAGGCAGTCTGATATAAACTTTCTGAGCATCGCCAAGCCAAAGTGTGTCCTTTGGCATCTTCAAACCCGAGGAGGGCTGCGACATTGCCCATGCAGTCGCGCACATGGCCACTATGGCCTCTGTGCTCGAAAAGACCCACTATCTCAACGTTGCCATTCTCAGGTGCCTCGACTTTTCATGGGTATGTACCTTTTTTTCTTTCTGAATATCTCCTTGGGCATTCGTTAACTTAGTTTATATCTTCTAATATTGCCTTGTTTATTGATGCAGGCTGCTGGCTGGTTCCGGCTGTCTTCACAACAAATAGTTAAAGGAATGCCCTTTGCAGAGCTCTTGTTGGGAGACATTGTGAGTATACGTAGAATATGCTGCAGTTGGAAGAGACAGGACATTCTCTCTTACTCCTGCCTCGCTATTCTCAGATCTTACTTTAACTGCTTCAATGGAATGATCTCCGCGTCTTTCTTGAACTGAAACTATCATCTTTTTTTAATTGATTTTTTACATTTTCTTCTGTCAAGCAGTTCTATACCTACGCACCCCAGCCTGAGTCATGTGTCCTTCCCGCGTTGTGTCTCCGCTTCCCTTTTAACAGGAGCTGGAATTTGATAAAAAATTACTTTATGAAGTGCGATCTGATAACGTATGTTGTGTATTGTATTGGTATATTATGAGTTAATAAGTTTATATTATGAATTTTGATAGAGTTTGTATTACGAGATCACGTTTCTTTTGGGCAGTCTGTCAAACAGTCGTGTGTCATGTTTGGGTTATATATTTTGCATTCAAAATTTTGAGAGCTTCCTTGCAAAATCCTTTTTGTGCACCTTCTGCAATTGCTACATTTCATTCCATGGGCAATCTATCGCACCTGCAGAACTTAGACTTTGGAGGGTATATAAATCTAAATAATGTCCCTGATACCATTCTCCATCTATCACAGCTGAAGCTTTTAGGCCTTTAGAGAGTGTATAAGTTAACTGGCCTGCCTGATACCGTTGGCAACCCGTCTCCTCTGCAGCACTGGAAATAGAATGTTGTAGAGGTTTAAATAATCTCTCTGATTCCATTCGTAACCTGTCCCAGCCCAAGAATGGTAACACAAAATCCTGTGGCCTCTGGCTTTTCTTGACTGATGCCATGTAGTAGCAGCCCGCGGTGTCACAATCACTTATATAAGGTCGTGCAAGAATATAATATGAATGAGATTTCTTGAGAAGGCGGTCAGTTGAAACTAGAACTATCTCAGACAACTGTTCCACGAGTTGCCTTTCTTAAAATTTCCAAAAGCCTTCTCTGCCTGCCCTTGCTGGCATATATATGGCCTACAACTTTTAAGCTTTCACAGTTCTCAGGGTGGACCTCCTGAACCCTTTCAAATTTGAGGGAGAACTCTTGAGATCTCCTAGCTTCATTTGAACCTATCTCAGCCGCAGCACTGGAACATATTAGGAAGTTTATTAGTCTAAATAGTCTTCATCGTTCTTTTGGCGTCACTTGCCCGTTGCATTTACTTGAAAGTTTCTAAAGCCTTTTCAATAAGTCCATCGTGTTCACGTCCTGCAATCACTTTCCTCCTTGAGATGCTTGCTTTTTCTCCATTTACCTCGGCTTTGAGTTGTTGTTTCACTGCCTTGTCTTCATCATCATCGTTAAATGGGTATGCAACACCAGCGTATACTTTGGAGCTAACCCCAGTTGTATTTTCAGGCCCTTCATCCTTAGCAACCACAGTTTCAACAAGGAGCGATGAATAATTCTGTGTTTTGGAGTTACCAGTCTGTTCACAAGGTTTGGATGACTCTCCACCCACACACTAAATTTCACCATAGTCCGTTGTTTGTACCATTCATTAACACCGCTCTTCAATGCCACAAACCTATCTTCATCAGTGAAAGTGAAATTAATTCCTTTGCACAGACCATTGAACAGGTCACTCGCTTCGTCATCAGTTCCAATGGAGCTCTGAATTATTCCCTTCTTCTTGAGCAAAGCCACATCCTCCACATAATTCTGGAAATCGAAACCATCAGTTGCAGGTTAGGTTGCATCTATTGGAGACCCTGGCTCTCGTCAGTATTGTAGTAAATTGTCTGGCAGAGTTATAGTTGGGGTGGATGTGATGGCAACATTAAGAGAATTGCAATAGTCAGTTTACTAAAATAAAAGAAAAAAGAAAGAAAGGGGGACTTCAGAATGAATTGAAAATGTGATTATTTGCTGAATCTCCTTGTAACATCATGACAATAGAACAAATTCCTTTAAGTAAATGCTGAGTTGACGTCGTTGGTAGGGGGTAGGAGTGTGTGTTTAAAATCTAGCGGTGGAGTGGCCTACCCTTAGGCGTTATGGTAGAAAAGAGTACAAAGTTATGCAGTCTCGGGATCGGCTTGGGTAGTCTCATCAAGTCCAAATTCATTGTACAAGGAGGCGTGATCAGGGTGCCAAAATAAAATAAAACAGAGTGAGGACGATCGCGTGGTCGGATGATAATGTCACCTAATCGGGCTGCCAGAGCTATTCTACTCTAAGCTCAAGGCAAGGTAATTATGAACTTTCTTCGAGGATATTAACTGCGACCTAGAATATGGTCAGGCGTAGGTGAGGATATTTTTGATGCAAGTCAAGTGCCCTTGAGAGTGGTTGAAGATCAACCTGACAGTGGTATCTCCCTCTTCAAGTATGGATTGACAATTATTTTCCAGATGGTGGCCATGTCGTGGTAAATGCTAGCCCTATTTGTGTAAGGAAGTCGAGTCAGACAACCCTATTTTATATGCATTTGATTTGTGGTGTACTGTGATTATTATATTTGTGCTACCTGTTAGTTTGTAAACCTTATCACATAAAAGATTTACATTTTCTTGTGATTTCCCCCCTACCCTTCAATATATTACCAAAGTCTTAATAAGATAAATAATTATAAATTAAATTAATTATAATATTTTTAATCATTATTTATAATTTCATAAAAACACATAAATCATAAAAATAAATTTCAAAATTAAATCTAAATTAAAAAATAAAATAATATAAAATAAATGAAAAGTCAAAATATATCAAAATCTAAATATTAATAGACATAATAATTTTAAAACATTAGTAACAAATAACAAACTTATTAAGTTAATAAATGATTAAATTAAAAGTAATTTAACTAATTTTTTTAATTTATTAGAATTGAAATATTAATAGAATGTGTACCTTTAGATCTAAGGTTAAGAAGGAATGTTATGTCCCTTGATTAAGTGGAATAAATTCACAAATTGTTAATTCTACCCTAGCAATTTAATTTAGTTTATGAGAGTTAAATAAATGATGATGAAATCTAACTCCCACCCACCAAGTGGGCTCACTAGGAATCTCCCAAGTTTAAGAACCTTTCTTTTCATATTTAGAAGTAGGGTCCCTAGGAGTAAAAGATCTCTTACATCTAAAATGAAGTATTTAATAATCTACTAATTGATTCCATGATTTGTCTCCAACCCTCAAAGTAATATCCTTGAAAATAATATGTAAAGTTCATCTCCATACATAGCTGAGAAAAGGTTGTACATGTTTTATTGGCAATCTTAATAGCCATACACACAAATTTACCAATATAATGTTAAATTATTCTCAAATCTAGAGCTTCCTATAATTATAATGAATGGTAAGATAGTCTAATCCAAATGAAGCTAGGAGTGTATGAAATTTTGTGAAGAATCTTAAAAGAGGGAAACCCTTATCTGACACTCACATAGCTATCCTTCATGAACCATGGACCAAAATGTAGAATGTCCTTATCTTTCTACAATTTGAATTCAAGTATTAAAAACCATTTAAAGCCATTTTTCTTCCTTTCCAAATAAGGCCTCTATGTACTAGAAGTCAAATGTATTAGGTATTAGGGTTGTTTTTTTCTCTCATGTGACCTTTTCGTCTTCATTCATAATTTAATCCTAATTCTATGTAAAGGCAATCCCCTCTCTTGTCTTTTGAAGGTGTCAAGTTTTTACTTAAAAAATTTAATTCATTATTTTGGTATTAAACAAATTTACCTTTATGGCTTTATCAAATACATCACGAGT
>VDFB02270651.1:311632621-311717513 GCA_007258455.2 Sequoia sempervirens | reverse complement strand
TTTGTCCAATGGCCATAAGTTCATCATAACCACCACATAGTACTTTACTAAGTGGATTGAAGCCAATCTTATGACCTACATAATGAGGAAACATATAGCCAAGTTTATCCTAATTTACCTAATTTTCTATTATGGTATACCACAAACCTTTGTCTCGGATAATGAAACCCTATTCAAGAATCAAGATGTAAAAGAGTTGTGCCAAAAATTCAATATCCAACATCGATTCTCCACCCCGTACTATCCCCAAGGCAATGGCCAAGGAGAAGCAATGAACAAAACTATCCTAAAAATCCTGAAGAAAACAATCAATGAAGCTGGTCATGACTACCATCTACAACTAAATCCCACTCTTTGGGCTTATCGAACTAGTATCCGCACACCTACAGGTGGAACCCCTTTCTCCCGTGTCTATGGATCAAAATCCATCTTGCCTATTGAGGTTGACCTCCCATCACTGCAAGTGTCATTACAAAATTTGATAACTGAGGAGAAGTATAGTGTGTCTCGACTAAATGAGCTAGAATTTCTAGATGAACATTGTCTTGATGCCCTAAATCACTTGTAAGTGTACCAAAATAGACTGAAACAAAGCTATAATAAGAGAATCAAATGTTGGTTGTTCCAGGGAGGTGATCTTTTCTTAAAGCAAAATCAGAAAAATCTTCTAGATCAAGATAGCAAGGGAAAGATTGAGCCTAACTAGTTGGGTCCCTTTGTCATCACAACAAGCTACGGATCAAGAGTATGCCAACTGTCAATCCCTAAAGGTGAACCCTTGTAGGAGCCAACCAACAACTTGCATCTCAAACAAATTTATGCCTAGTCTCCAGGGGTATAAATAAGAAAATACAAAAAAATCAAAAAATGATCAAAATCCAAAAAAATGAGAAAAAGAATTGGAAAAAGTAAAGAAAAAAATTGTCCTCTAGTGAAAACCACTTTGGTGGCACTTTCAGCAAGTACCTTGGTGAAAAATTGGCAAACAAGCATGTTGCATAAATAAAGCATTTCCATCTATTATTTGGCTCTTATGGCCCGTCATTCTTTCCATCACCATTCATCCCTCATCTGCATCCTTATCATGGCTTGTCACTGTAAGGTATCATGAACTCTTTAGCACTACTTGGCATATTCCCAAGGTCAGTTTGTCCTACCTTTATCGAAGTAGGCTAACATATCACATTGGGGGCATTTCATTATGCGTCACAATCAAGTTCTTGTATATCTTGAGGTCATGGGACACCTTATCTAGAAAACACCAAAAAAAAACATAAAATCTTATCTAGAAAATCCAAAAACATTTGCAAAATCCTATACAGTGAAAATCCAAAAACATTTAGAAATTTTTAAAGAAAAAATTTGAAACATCCAAAAAACATCAAAATCCCTAAAAAGGTTGAGCATCAAAAAACCCAAAAAACAAGGTCTCTTTGTCAAACTACGTTGTCTCTGACCTTTAACATAGGCAAGGCCATCACTGATGTGCCCCCAAGACACCCTAGGTCAGTCCTTTAGCAGTCTATTGTAATTAGTTGTCATCTCTTGTTTGTTCATATCTTTGTCTTGTAAATGATTCAAGTCAGTCGAACTACATGGTCTCTACATGTATAATGTAGGCAAGACTTATCTATGATCAACTCCCAAGGCCCCTAGGATAGGTCTTGAAGTTAGGTTCTTGGTCGAAACTCATAAAATTAAAAAATACCAAAAACATCCAAATATCTTGAAAATTCCAAAAACATCCAAATATCTCAAAAATCCCAAAAAAATCCAAATGACATGAAAATTCCAAAAACATCCAAATATTCAAAAAACACAAAACATTTGAAAATTGAAAAACCCAAAAATAATAGAAAACATTCAAAAGACCTAAAAACCCTCAAATATTCAGAAAACCCTAAACAACCTTAGAAAATCCAAAAAAAACCTAAACATCTGCATAAATTTTTTAAAAATACCAAAACAGCCTCAAGACATTTCAAAATACTAAAAACATTGAAATATTCCAGAAAATCCAAAATCCATCCATCCTATCTCACTTTCACCCACAGTAAACGATCATCACCTTCACCCTTTGGCGTAACAAGTAGAAAACAAACATAGCAAGTTATAAAGTGTGAACCTCAAAGTCTAAATCTAAAGTATAAATAAGAGGTAAATGAATCAATGAAGTTTATAGCAATAGCTCATTTTAGCATCATCATCCCAACATCAAACAACCCTCTGATCAACATGTCCTAGGATGTATCCTTACTATGATGGACATCAGAATCAAACATCCCTTTAACTAAACTTAAACTAGGAAGGAGCTATAGATAACACTAACTATTTATCTTTGATCTTTTCTTACGATTTATCTTAATGACCCATTCCGAGGACCTCTTGATGATTTCTATCTAAAACAATTTAGAGAGAAAGGAATGGGGCATCGATCATTATCTTTCATTTGTTGTGCTTGTGGATAATCTTGTAAAATAATCTTGGCACATACTTGCTTAGTTGTGTGTAGGAAGGTCGTTTGGGGTATGTATTTGACTATTGTGTATGCTTTGGTCCAATATGTTCTAAACTTCTAACTTACATTCCAATGACATTTCCATATGTCAAGATGTGAAAAAGAACTATCCTATCTATTTGTCAAGTCAAAGTCCATTACACTAGATACAATGTCATCCTAGTTATCAATACCTTGATGCATCGTATATATGTGTTATATCAAATAATAAGGAACAACAAAAAATCCCAATCTCAAAGTGTGAGCACCCATCCTGCATTTCATCATACATTATTTTGCATTGTCTTGTCACCATCTCTAATAAAGTCTTGATGGATCATGGACTTGTTGGATCTTTTGAAGCAGTCATCATCAACGATTATTCATTCTTTATTCTTCTATCTTCTTCTCTCCACGCTAACTTGGTATCATGAAAAACACCAAAAAACATCATCAATGCATCCAACCCGCATCCACAAACCATCAGCATGCATGCATCTCATAATCATAGCATAATCATAGCATCCATCTCATTGCATAACATCATACATTCTGCATAATCATTTGAGCTATGATGAATAATATAGATTTTTTATTCTAAGCATCTTAAATCATTGCATATCATAAGCATTCTCATTCATACATCCATATGCATATATCATCATCATAAAACATGCATAGAAAATATAAAAAAAGAAATGCATCCACATCATTTTGCATCCATAACATCTACATATCATAATCATCCATCCATATCATATCGTGAAAAGATAATGAAAAACAATATAACATTGCGTTCATCCATAGCATGATCATCGCATATCACATAGGCATAATTAAAAATGCATCCATACATCCATACATACATGAAATAAAGTCAACATATCATCACATAAATCATTTGTATCATATATATATCAAAAAATGAATGTAATGATACAAAATTTGGATCAATGTATGTACATTGATGATAAGTACAATATCCATGAGGCTATAAAAAAGGAGTCCATGAATGTATATCAGTATAAAGAATGGGGAAAAATAAAAAAGTGTTTGTACATCAAAAGAGCTAGCCCTGGTGGTTGCTACCCTCTCCAACCTATCGCTCAGGTTGATCCTCTGCTTGGGGGCATGCATAACTTCACTGCAAAAAATTAGGTTGTTAGAGAACCGCTAGAACATCCCTGTGGTAGTGCTGCCTATAATACGCAACCTCTATAACAACCTCTCTATACAATTTGGCCAAAACTTTTTTACCATGGGTGGATGTCATAAGGCTCTCAATCTGGTGACGTTGATCCACCACCTAGTCTCTCTCACCTGTGATTGCCTAAACTCTCTGCAAAGCCACATCCCTCTCAGCTATCACAACAACCACCTACACTGTCGAGTCTGGTCTTGGTCAACAGTCAAAGCTAAAATCTGCTGGTGGGTCTGGTCTCGCTCACATGTCAAAACCTACACCTATTGTTATAGCTACTATTCTATGCATCTCTGGTATCTAGCAGTGGTGGTGGTGGCGTCACTGGTTGTTGTTGCACTACTATACCACAGAAGGATCCCCTAGAACCTATCCATCATGGCCATCTTAGCCTCCCTGTCCTCTACCCTTGACACCTTTTCCTTGCGGCCTCCCTCTAGGAGGAGCACCTGCAGGATCTGTGAGTCATCTCAAAGGAATGAACCATGCATCATAAGTTGGAGTAGTCTAAGCAATGGGATGACCTTGATCGTATTCCCAAGGTTGGGCAACCAACTGGCGAAAACTCTCAATGGCCTTTGCTGCTGAAATCGTCGATCCCCAGGTGGGAACCTCTCTTGTAGATCATGTAAAAATAGCATTTTGTCCATCATCGAGCCTATCCTAGACATCGCCAAACTATCTAGCCACTCTGTTAGGAAGGTACCACTCAACCATGGTATGCTCTCGACCCTACATATATCAGTTCTACCAAGCGAAGTAGAGCTATTGAACATCATCAAACTAGGCTAACATCTAAAGCCATGATCGCCATCAGAACATGATCATATCGTCTATTACTCATCTCCAGTATGGGAGACCAATCTGTCCAATGTGCCTGAGTGTAATGGCACCTTGATATCTGCATACAACGGGATCATCTAGCTCCATTTCAGCCATTTGTACAATGGGTAGAAGCATGAAAATATGCTCCCATGCCCAGATATGGAGTGTCACCCCTGCACCAATAGATCTCTTGTCGCAATACACAAAATCATTCAAATCATGGTACAAAGAGGTCAACATCATAAGCCCCCACACAAAAAGAGTCCTTCAATAAAGCATCCTCTACCAAGCCAAGCCCCATCTTGGACTGAAGAATCGTTTGCATCTATTTGGAGCCACCAAACCTAAAATGATGGCTACAACAATCAATCTAAACATTGAAACATGACCCCTGTATGCCTCTAAATCAATCTATGAGGTGACCAATGTAATCTGGTCTATATCCATCACCTCAAAGTAAGCATCCAATCCAACATCAGGATTGTAGATCATAAAATCACGATGGATAGGAAACCATAATATTTTCCACGTGCATCCTCTAAGGTCACTATCGTCTCTCCCATCGAAAGATGGAAAGATGAAGTCTCACTATGCCATCTCTCGCACAACATTGTCAGCATAGCCAAATGGGTCCTAATCATAGGTGCATATGTAATATACCACAATCCAATCTCTCCTAGGTGCTCCTACAAATCAAATAGATCACCTAATCTCTCCAATACTATGGGTCTATGCTCTCTTGACATCAACGGTGGGAAGACCTCCCTCACCCATGAAGTGCATGACATCAGGAAATCATCAAAATTTAAAGTTATTTGGAATTTTTTGCTCAGAAATCACATGATGCATTTCAAAATTCAAATTGACAAATTTTTCACCATACAAGATGGCGTCGCTATTTAGAATTTGGTCTAACCTAACCCTAACTTTCAAATTGACAAGTGCATCGCTAGATACATATGCATCACCATTTGAAATTTGAAACCCTAAAAATCAAATATGGAAAAGTGTCGCCCTAGACATATGCATCGCTATATATTATTTGGGTGTCACCGATTAAAGTTTGGGCATCGCTATATAGCACTGCCCCCAAATTCTAAATTCTAACACCTAATAAATGGATCAAAATTTCAAATTTCAAATCAAATTTTGAATCACATACCAGTGTTCTTGTACCTGTGAGCCATTGGAACTCACGAACTCAATTAGAAATGTGTCGAGGAAGCTCACAAATCACCATTTTGTCGAAGGGTTAGAGCTCAAATTGCAAAAATTCTTCAAGTGAATGCACAAATGAATTCAAAATAACCCCTCTTGACCTATTTAAGCTAAGAATTTTTTTGGTTTTTTTCCCTAATTTGACCTTAATAAAGGGGTTTATCATCATCTTCACCAATTTTTCCAATCTAGACCTAATTATGCATCATTTTTTGTGTTTGTGGCATTATTCTTGCATCTCAGAACCTTTGTGAACCCAAGGGATAACTTTTAACCTTTATCAAGAAATAAACCCAAAATTCAAAATTTCCACCTAATTTCTTGAGGGAGCAAGGAGTCAGCTTTATCCATCCACTGGGGCATCTAAAAAATTAGAAAAATTTTATTATTTGATTTAAGTAGTAGTTTTGATCTGAAAAGCGTTATTCTTTGAATTGAAGCAATATGTATTGTTATCTGATTTTTAGCTTTCAGCTGAAAATTAGGTAACCATAGTGTTGTTCTTTTCATGTTTTTTAAGCATTTAAAGATAAACCATAAAAATGCTAGCTTCAACATGCATGAAGGAGTGATTGTCAAAGTAAATCATATTACATTTTTTGCCATTTCAATGGTGCATTACAACAAATGTGAAAGAGATTCATGTATTCAAATGTAATTTATTTTATTGATAATCATTAAGGTATATGTCCCTCACAAGCCAAGGGAATAGCTCTCTTATTCAAATGAAAATATGAAACAACTTATACATGAATAAGTAGAATGAAACAAAGGAGAATGTGCATGTAAGAATGGAACCAGTCATTGCCTGTGAATGACTGGTTACAAGTCATCCGTTGTCATGTTGTTGCTGCTCTGAACCGCTTATGTCCCTCCCAGCTTCGTAGCGCTCCTCACCCTGCATCTGAAGAAAACATGGTGTTAGAGCGAGGCTCTAAGCAATGAATGATTCAATCCTTGCATACACACCTACTTATGCATGTATAAACTGATCCATAAGTGCATTAAACC
Organism: Sequoia sempervirens; assembly: GCA_007258455.2. NCBI lineage: Eukaryota > Viridiplantae > Streptophyta > Pinopsida > Cupressales > Cupressaceae > Sequoia > Sequoia sempervirens. The sequence continues at coordinate 311,710,761 of VDFB02270651.1, read as the reverse complement.
AAAACATTCAACATATGCATTTATTTTCTCACTGTTTGCTTCATGTGCAAATTTTGGACAAGCTTGATTATTGTTTCATTATCAGATCAAATGTAGCATGTGGGGTAAATGTGGCTCCCACAAGGGTAGAGCTCAGCGTGTTTTGAAAGAAAAGGAAATTGAACAACTTGATCAAAATTTATCTCTTATCAATGCATTAAATCAATATGGAATCATACCAATTGATCAACTTTCATTATCAGATTCAAAAGATGCATCATACTGTGTTGATATGTCTTTCAATCTTCTTAAGTGGACCCTTGATCCATTTTATAAAAGGAAGTGATTTTGAAGGTGCATCAAGTTCAATTATGCATCAAAGTGTTTCGAAGATGCATCAAGTTCAATTATGCATCTATTTAATAATGAGGAAGCATTTCAAAAAAAATTCAAGCCCCTCTCACCACGACCCTATTGGGCAGTCACTCATCACATATGAAAGTGAGTTGTTAGGTCACCCACATATGTGACAGGTGGCTGGAAAATAAAGTTAGAATGAGGAGACTATGCATGTTTATCACATATGACAACAGTAGGAGTAATGGTTGACTCATGGTCATGGTACAAGTATAAGGACAACACCTTTGTAGGAGCTTACAAGGTCAACAAGCATGGGGGGTATCCAAAACAAAGAATAACTGTCTTCATGGAAAAGAAACATGGCCATCTAATTCATTTCCCCATGAGTTAGATGAATATGATGTCCTTGAGATTGAGAGCATGATAGGATTGAAAGCATTATGAACATGAAAGATAAGTACAACAACTAAAGACAAAATTTGAAGTTGCACAAGGCTGAATTCAAGGCCTTCTCAACCAAACATTAGACAACAGGTTTGCTAGCTAGCAATCAATGTATGATGGTTTGAGGAAAGGAAAAAAGGCAAAGACATTCAAGAAACATCAACTCTAGTTGACACAAACATGTGCATATCATAAATATGTCATTACAAGAATTTATGACAGTAATAGAACCCTCAGATGATGTGATCAAGATACAATTGCTATGCCATAACACAAAGGTCTACTATTCTCTAAGCATATTACAAAGAATGATTGAACAGTTGCCAAATGGTTTCCTCTAGAAATGATGCCTCTAAGCATATTACAAAGAAAGGAATAAGCATGACTATTAGAAGATATGAAACACAATCCATTCACAACAAGTTTAGAGCATAAGTAAGGATCATTCCCAAATTCAATCAAACAGTAGCAACCATTACTTGAAATGGGGCAGTCATGTACATTGACAGACATGGATGTGCTTCAAGGAAGGGGAAACACATGTTCTGATATGGAGGATTCTTTTACCTTCTTAGTGATAAGAGGAAATTATGCATTTTAAGATAATGTTGACAACAAGTCAGTATTGCTAGTGTGTATTGGATGTATAGTATGTGCATCATAACCTTGCATGAAGGAAGGCATGGGGCAGTGCATTTCATTGTCAAGTCACAGGGACAACAAGTAGTACAATGGTACAAGTGTCATGAGTCAGCAACCATGAGGTGTAAGACAACATCATTGTCCTAAAAAAAAACAACAGATATTGATCAAATGAATGTGAAAATCAATGAAGACAGCCAAAAGGAGTCCAAGGTTTCTGTGCAAGACCAGGGGATTGATATCTCTCAATGATAATTCTAGGACAGTCATAGTAATAAGTCTGCTCATTGTCATAATGACTAAGCACAACCATCAACAATCATCAAATGAATGGGGGTCAGTGCATAGACAATCAAAGGAGATGACAGTCACCATTTAAGCAATCTACAAAGATCATGTTTCTATTTGACAAGGGTAAATGATAAAAAATGAGCTATGAAGGAGACCATAAATGTAAATATCAATGAGCAAGCATAATGGGACAGCCATACTTCACAGAGAATCCAATCCTAAAGAGCAGTCAGCAGAGATCATGAGATAGCAATTATGAAAGTGAGTAGGATACTGAATACAATACACTTGAAGTAGTCATCTCAAAGGATTCAAATGAGGAAGCTAAGAGAAGAGAACTTTAAATCAACTTCTTACAAAGTATAGACATGTATTCTTAAGGTTTCTCTATAAGATATCTGAAAGGTAAGAGTCGGTGACAATCCCTCATGAAAGCCAAGAGTTATTCCCTTATTCAACTGTAAAGAACCTGCACATAAGGGGATCTAATTTACAATGACAAACCTCAAATTCTAGCATATGAAGATGCTTGAAATAATCTAAGTTAAATCTCTCTGTTGGATAAGGAATGTAGGCATTTTCAATAACTCTAAAATGACTTAGAAGCATCTTAAATAGGGTAGGCAGGTCATTGCCCCATTATGCATAAATAGGCATTGGGAGATAACAGTCAAAGTTCATGACTGTAGGTGGTAGGAGATTCCAAGATAATGAAATGATCCCATGAATGGAACAATAACAAGTAAATCAGGCTACAGGGCAGTGTTTTATTGTGGAACAGTGGATAGGTGTATCTCTTGTTCCAACTATCCACCTCTCAGGGAGTCTCATTCAATTTTAAAAGGTTTAGTAATGAAGCCAGTTATGGTCATATGACTTCCACAATCTGGTTGCTCATTAAAGTTTCTGAAGCCTCTTCTAAATCACGTTCAAGAATCAAACACATTTTTATAGAAGATGTTACACAAAGTTTTGAAATCGTTAGATACGGTCTTGAGTAAAGCTAGGGAGCTTGTATGAGATATGGTCCAACATGCACCAGTGTCAAGGCACTATTAAAAATTTGATGTAGGTCTCACAATGTTCCACTTCCTGAGCTCAAAAAGACCTTATTCCATACTCCATTACTGAGGTAATTATCTCAGTTTGTTCCAAAAAAGAAAGATCATTCAGATGATAGTGTATCTACAAATTAAGTGAAGATGACACTTCAGAATAGTGCATTTTTTTCATGGGCCAAGCAAAATGAAGATACCATGTACCCAAGTGTTCTAAACAACAAAAAAGTGAAAGAATTTACAAAATTATCTGCATTTCTTGCAACAAATCTGAGCTCTATAAGAAAATCTTGTAACCCATTTGGGTTCTCTACTAACAATTGTAAATTCAACAAATATGAATGCTACAGGAAACCCAAGTAGGGTTTTTTCTCAAAATGCAGAAAAAGACAAAAAATAAAAAATGCAAGAAAACCTAGTTAAAAAAATGGAGGCCGAGCCACAACTAATTCTTTCTTTTTCTACATTCTAGGAACCCATCTGGGTTGTCAATGTTTGTGAAATTCAAGAAGGAAACCAAGATAATACAGGAGGGTTAAGAGATAAATGAGCATGAACACACTTTTCGTGTTCATGGTTGTGGCCAATGCTTGCTTCTCTTATAAGAACAACAAAAAAAAATAGTGAGGTGTCCTTGTTAACGAATACAGAAAAGAAGCAAGCATTTTATGCTTTATTCTTAAAGAAGAAACAAGAATCTAGGTCGTTTTGCACTGAATCAACAAAAATGGAGTGGTTGATTGAACTTACACGAAGTTTTTCTCACAAAATCTTTGCAATTTGCAAGATTTTTTTCTTTCAAAAGCTTCATACTAGTTTCTCATGGTTGTTGTCAACAGAAGAAAGCAACAACAGAAAACAGGGAAATGAGGGAAGCCAAAGAAATGCTTCATACCCATGGCCTGTGATTCAAAATCAGTCTCAAAAGTGTGATGAAATGCAAATTTAATTCAAGAAGGCACATTTACCTATGCTCCCATGTCATTTTCATGCAAATGGTGTAAAAAAATGACTAAAAAACCAGTGTCAATGCCATTTTCCTGTGATTGCTTAAACCCTAGCGGTAGAGCATCATGTTTCCAGATTCTTCCAAGCAACCAAATGATGGTGTTTTTTGCATCATTCAGGTATTATCATTAGGGTTTGACCCTATTCTTTGCATTTCGATGGGATATTTTATCCTTTCTTTTAAAATAAAAATCATGATAAATATGATGGCAACGAATTTGTATTCTCCCTTAGGCATTTCATGCCCTATAAACTTTCCCATTTTGGAAGCTTTGCTAAGTCTTAATTATGTCATGTGTTATCACCTAGGCATTTTATACCTTATGTTATTTTGACTTATGTTGAGGTGTGCAATACAATGTGTTTCCATGAGACCATCAAGTGATGCCTTGTTTTTCCAACATCATGTGACTTGGCATTCTTTCTAAGAGTCTTGGAGGTTGGCCTTATTAGCCAAGTGTTATTGATACTATATGGCTTTGCAAACCAATGAAGTATGACATGTGTGGGAAGAATGCAGAATATGGTAAGCTGATGGTCAAAGTGCCTTAGAGGCTTTTGAGAGCTTTTTCCATAACATTTGATGTTGCATTTTATTCCATGTCTGAAAATATCATGTAAGTGATTTTAAAATCACTTTTATTATGCCTTTTAATGCTAATGTAACATAGAAATATGGTGGGGCCCTTTGATTTATGCTCAATTGTAAAGTGTTTTGCTAAGTGGTGTTTTATAAATCACTTAACAAATTCACTATCTTTAATGCTTTAAAAGGCCATGTGTTTTCAAAAACACACATACTGCATGATGGAGAATGTGGTCAAGTGTTGAAATAGGACCAATGATTATTTGTAGAGGTGTGAGAAGTGTGTGATGTTGTTTGGACTATTTTTAGTGGGAATGAGGCCAAATGGAGGTATTTTTGTCACACTTTTGGGATGGCTATTGGCTTAGCTTGTTTTTTTTCGATGTAGAAGGCATTTTAGAGACTTCTAGAAGGTTCTTTTGGGGCCATTTCTATTTTATCCGAGGATAATCTTCTAGAAGCACATGTGTGGGAGGTTTTGGTGGGTATTAGTTAAGTATGTTCATTTTTGAACATTTTGGGGAGTTCTTTCTTTTTCAACAGGAGGATAGCTACTATCTTGGAGTTATTTTTTCATGAAGCTGCATTGTAACTCAAGACAGACCTAATATACACTAAGCACTTTGAATTGATAAAGTAGAGCACTTTTACCTTCTCATTTCCTATTTCTCATGTATGTTGTTAATGATTCATCAACTTGTTTTGTGAAATCTATTATTTCCTTGCAAGCTTGTCTCATGTTATGCATCTATTTAGCATAAGGTGTATGTTTGTAGGTTTTAAGTTGTGTTGTTAGTGGTGCTGTTAATTGTGAAATCTCTGTTTTCCTTTTAAAAGCATTATTTATAGACCTTCTTATGAAATATTTATGCAAACTGCATTATCAAGTGAGTTGTGTAATTCCAGCTTTGTGATATTAATTCAAATATGATAAGTTGTTAACAGGTCTAGGTTGTTTTGGTGCATCACTTTAGGTTTTTTTTTTTTAGCATTAGGTTTACTTTCATGCAATGCTTACCCTTATCTCATAAATTCAATAGTTAAGTGATATCAAACAGGGAAGCTGGCCCACAATCCAGAGGTCTACTTTCAATTAGGTTACCCACAACCTGAAAGCATTCCAATGTTGGTCCAAATCTGTTAAGTGCAATTAGAAAAGCTTAGCAAACAGGGTGCAGATTTGGTGTCCCAACAGGTACCTCACTTCAAAGAGGGGAAAAATGTAGACACTAAAAAATGTCGTAATCAATGTCATACACTCGAATCAGAATTTTTAACATCAGTTCCTCTTTAATCCATCCTCTTTTTGCTTAATTGATTCAATTATCCTAGCTAATTAATTAATTGCATAATTTTCATCTATTGACCTAATCAATTAAATTGGGTTAATTCACCTCTTTTTTCACTAACACTTCATCCTATTAAATTAAATAAACCAAAATATTTAATTTAATCTCCTAACTCATCTTATTTAATTAAATATCCCTAAGTTATTTAATTAAATATCATTCCCCCTTCTCTTCCCTATTTATTGAATCATCTAATTTAATAAATATCTCCTTAAGTCTTCCAATTCCCTAATTGCATAAATTAAACCTTGTTTAATTAGCGATTGAACTTTCCTCTAATCAAAGGGAATATTCCCATGGAATATTCTTTATCCTTTTTGCACAATTTTTTTTTTTTAATTTGTAAATTAACCTTTATCCTTATCTAATAGAATATTCTAAGGAATATTCCCTCTCCTCCAACAAACTAACTTATCTTCTTTAAGAAGTTAACCCTCTTGCCTTCTAAACAAGTTACCTTTGACTTGTGTGAGCAAGTCAAAAGTGTGTTTGTTTGACGCAATTGTGAGCCTTTGATTAACTCCCGTCATGCATTCTCATCCATTGATGAGAATCCATGATCCATGCCTCTCATCTCCTTCATCCTTAACCGTTGATTAAGCTTTTTGGTCTCAACCATGTATTCTTCATTTGATCTCCTATAAATAGATCACTATTTGGAGACAAATGGTCCATCTTTTATTGCAAACTTATGCTATTAAATTTTCTCACATACTCACTCATCTTTTGCACACATTTAGCTTAGTTTTAGTTATTTTCAATTGCATATTAGCTTCAAGCTTTCATTAATGACTTCCATGCATCCATCTTAGTTTGTAAATAAATTAGGGTTTTCATCTTTTAGCTTAGATTAGCTTAGCACTTACATAATTAGATCATTTATAACATAAAATCATCGTAACCTAGCTTACATCATGCTCATTTTCATCATAATCTAGGTTTTCATACACAAAAACATCATTGTTTCATCAATTCTCTTCCATAGAATTGATTGAAACAAGCTCACAATCATAGGATTGGGAAAGGGTCATCGGTCCACATCAATGTGACACCAATTCCACAATGAGATAAGTTTCAATAGATTAGAGTAGATATTTTCTTTAAAGATTTCATAAATTCAACATGTTAGGTTTTTTGATAAAATGTTTACTTTTGATTTTGATTGATTGATCTTGTTCAAATTCAAGTACCTGTGGCTCTATTATTCTTTGATTCTTCATGGATCAAGTGTGATTCGACCCACCTCGGTACTTTCAATGTCGACAATTTCTAAAAACCATTGTTTAAAAGTCATTTTTTTACCATACCATGCACATGTACGTCATCCATATTTTGACATAAATAATCAAATTTTCTAAATCCTTTTGGGAAAAGATTTGTAACTCATTAAAGCATAGTTTCCATATTTTTTTGTAATTTTTTATTGAATTTTTTTGTTAATTTTTTATTGGCCATATTTGGTGTTTTAAAAAATGTTGTGTACGTCACACATAAGATAACCTAAACTTATCATTTTTTTATTTTTTTAATTGAAAAGAATTTTCTGAAGTACGCTTTTGTGCAATCCGTTCGTCAAAAAATTATGTTAATAAAAAGTTATTAAAATACTAAAAAACCTTGATAATTCAAGTTTATGGACCAGTTTCCTCATAAATTAATTGAAAATTAAAAATTAATCCAATTGTAGAAAAAATTACATACTTGGAATCTACACTATCTCATCTATAATGGGTTTTAATTTTGTTAATTTTTTTTGCAAAAAAGTCTTTAGACGTATGCCCAAAGTCGCTATTTTCTTGCGACATTGCTAGGACCTTCAACTTGCAAGTCAAACTAGGTCCAGGGCCTAGATTCAGATCCCCAAACCTTTTCCCGAACCTATTAACAAAGAAAAAATCCAACCTACATTTCAAATTTCAACAAAATACCGTTTAGTAAAATAGGATCTCGTTTTATTTATAAACGAGATCTTGTTTAATAAACAAGGTCTCATTTTCCATTTGGTTGTTGAAAATGGAACGAGAACCCGTTTAATATACAAGATCCTATTTACTACCATATCCCATTTACTATAGTATCTAGTTTAATAGATGGGATCCCGATTTATAAAAATCAGGATCTCGCTTAGTAAACGGGATCCCAATTTATAAAAATTGGGATCCCGCTTAGTAAACGGGATCTCGATTTATATAAATCGGTATCTCGTTTATTAGACGGGATCCCAAGTTATTTTTGACTATTTTTTTTATTTTATCATCAAACAAGTACATCTTGGGTCTGAGAACTATTTTGTATGAACAACTACGACATATTTCCTATTTTCTATCAACTTTTGTCTTGTAGAAACTCTTCAAGTTGGGATTTTTTTCAATTTTGAAAGGAGGCATCATTGAGAGAATATTAAAAAGAATTATTATTGAATTGCTACTTGTTTTCAAAGGAGTAAGAGGAATTTTATTTAATTGCTACTTTTTTGAAGGAGGAAGAGAAATTATTTTGAATTGCTACTTGTTTTCAAAGGAGGAAGAGGAATTTTGTTTATTTGCTACTTGTTTTAAGGAGGAAGATAAGTTTTGTTCAATTGCTATTTGTTTTCAAAGGAGGATGATAAATTTTTAATTGCCACTTGTTTGAAGGAGGAAGAGAAATTTTGTTCAGTTGCTACTTGTTTGAAGGAGGAAGAGAAATTTTGTTTAATTGCTATTTGTTTGAAGGAGGAAGAGGAATTTTGTTCAATTGCTACTTGTTTGAAGGAGGAAGAGGAAATTTGTTCAATTTCTACTTTTTTGAAGGATGAAGAGGAATTTTTTGAACAATTTCTAATTGTTTGAAGGACTTTCAATTTTTTGACATTCATTTGTATATAGTTCAAAAAAAATCAATCATGGGATCACAATGTTAGAATAAGAGGAAAGATAGGAAGGTATTGACCCCTGAAGAAATTCAAGCAAAGAGAGAGGAGGAAAAAAGACAAAGAGAAAGAAGAATGAGAATTTGATCAATGAATGATGCTGAAGCATCCAAATCCACAACTATTGAAGATAAAAACATTGAGTCCACCGATGTAGACGATGCAAACTTGCAAGAGGTGAATGTGGAAACTAATACAAATATACAAACTACTCCTGGTATGTCTTCAAATATCCCTTTCAATGCTATGGAGAATGTTTCAATAGGCACAAGTCAAGGTATGTCTTCAAATCCACCTTTGAGCCTCATGGGAATGCTATTTATTAGAGATTTTAAAAATGTTGGATATAACAATGTTGACATCGATAATATTCGCAGAGTTTAAGATTTGAGTCAATTTTTTGTTGAAAATGAAAATGAAAATTATTTTAATGAAAACTATTTTGTTATTGAAAATGAAAATGAAAATCCTTTTATTGAAGTTGAAAATGAAAATGAATTTCTAGGAAGTGATGTTGAAAATGAATATATATATATAATTGAAAGTTATGTTTTGGATAATCTTTGTGGTAAGATTTTTTGGAGACAAATAAGAACATGTGCCAATAGATTATACAAACAATTTTTTTATCATAAAAAACTTGCAATTCAATGTCATCTAATGATGCAATTGATGATAATGTAGAAAATAAGAAAAGTAATGAAAAAGTTAGGAAATTTTGTTAAACAAAGAAAAAAAGATCAATTAGTAAAACATGTTATGTCTATTATTGCTAGTGCCATTTAATCTATTGGAAAAAGTAGTCATTGTAAATATAAGAATGCAACAAGAAGAGCTATGACAACTGCTATAGTTAATAAAGCAACTTTGAATAAAATAATGGTAAGCAATATTAATGAAGTTTTAAAAATACATCCTAAAACATTGCTAAGAGTGGCAAAAAGAATAGAAAGCATAGAAAATAATCCAATCAACCAATGTTGGAGTTTTAGAGGTTGACTCCCAAGGTTTGGCATTAAATTGAATGTTGAAATTAAATATTTGATTAAAAAATATTGGCATGATAATAGTAGGGTATCATCTAATTCTAGAGATATTTTAAAATTAAGAGTGGGATCCAAAGTTTGTGATCCTCATCCAAAACACCTATTAGATACAACACAAAATGAATTTTATAGAAAATTTTGTGGTGATTTAGTGTTACCTAGTAATATTAAAATAAGTAAAAGGTCTTTTGAACAATGTAAACCTTGGTATGTAAAAATTAATAGGCAATGAATATCTTGTTGTTTGTAAAACATATGTTCAATTTTATTATTTTTATGATATTTTTTGATATATACATTGTACTTTGCATACTAACATGATTATGTAAGAATGTGGTATTAATATGCCCCCTGAAACAATAAGGGAGTTTATATCAAGTTTGTTTTGTGAAAGATCTAAAAGAAAATTATTTTATTTAAGTTCTTGTATTTATGGACAAGACACGAGTTGTGGATTTCATTCTTAAGAGTTTGCATGCATGAAAGTGTTGATAATGATTTCGGAAAACAATTAGTGGATGTTAAAATATTTAATAATGTTGAGTATTCTCTAAAACATGGAAAAATTGGAAAGCGTTGTGATTCAGTTACAAAATTTAAGTTAGTGTACATGCATTCATATTAGAATTTAATAATAAGATTGTACCAAAATATGACATGCACTCTCAACATGCTCGATGGCTTGACAACCAATTTTGCACATATAGAAACACATTTCCAATTGGTAGCGTAGACATTAGAATTTGACCATTCCCATATGGTCAAATTCATCCCCTTTCATTCCTCTATCTCACATCCTTCACTAGCATTAATTAAATAATTTATTTAATTAATATCCCCCTTTTCCTAATGTTTCTAAGGTATTTAATTAAAATGATTATATACTTTATCTTTTACCCCATTTCCTCTCTAAATTAAATAAATGTTTTAATTTATTTAATTTAGTCATTTGGCCTCATGAATTTAAATCAATTTTAAATTCACTATTTTCTCTCTCCTTGTCCCATCCTGCATAATTATTCTTAATCTAGATTAATTTGATTAATATATGGTTAAGGTGTGCACACCCCTAATCAGGATTAATGTCACATCCTCCATCATTTTCCACTTGCCTTAATCCTTCATTTACCACCTTAGTCCTTTGTTTGCACAACCCTAATCACATGATTAAGTCAACCTAATCCTCATGCCATTTATGGCATACCCCCAAGTCAACTATCATTAATTGTTTTCTCCTTTTGGATAAGGCAACCCATTCCCCATATGAATTTAAAATTCACATTTATTCTTTGTAGGCTGCCCCTCTTCTCCATGTAGATATTTGAGGAATTTTTAATTCCTCATGTGTCGCATCTCTCACATGGGGACAAGGGCCACATTTATGAGATCTTGTCCCAACCCAAGGTACCTTAAAGTACGTGCACCTCACCTTCCCCTTGACACCTCATTGGACACGTGGCAAGATGTGAGGGCTTGTGAGTTCTCAACTCACCCTGGCCCTTGATCTTGTCCATGTTGGCATCATCTCATCCCTCCATTTCTTAGAGGCATTTACCATAAAATTAGAGGATTTTTCCTTCATTTTACATCACACTCATTCAAGCATACTAACATTCCAACTTTCAAGCACTCAACTAGCATCCACCATTGTTGTAACTTTTGAGCTCATTTTGCATCCACATTGTGCATCTACCCAAATACCCACCTTCACCATTGCATTCCTCATCTCATCCACATCGCTTTGCATAAATTTTTATGCTATTTTTCATTTAAAGGAGCACACAATCAAACAAATCAAAAGGGCCAACCAACCAATCAACTTGGACAAGATAACTCGCTTCCTTTATCTTATTTTTGTTCTAGTTCAACTAGGCTAATTGTTGAGATGTTGTGTTTACTTTTTTTTGCATTCGTTTTGTTTTGCATTCATTTTGTTTTGCATTTTAGACTAGGGAATAAACACTGCACACATTTTTGGCACGCTCAGTGGAACCCACATCACGGGTCTACACAAGTTCACATTTTTTGTTATTTGATTTTTGTAGGTTCAGGGTGAATCCGTCCTAAAATAGGCGAACCTAATAGTAGAGGAAAATTTTCTTATTACAGAGACAAATTTGCCCTTTTTTGTGAAAAGGGGCGAACTTTACATTTGAGGCAAAACTGCTTGGGTTAAAGTGGCGAATCTGACTTTTGAGGCAAAGTTGCTTGGGTTACAGGGGCAAATTTGACTTTTGGGGCGAAGTTGCAGAATCAGGTGAATTTGCCCATCCTCATAGAATAGGTAAATTTTCTCAACAAAGAAAGGAAAATTTGTTTAGAACAAGGGTGAATTTTCTCATCAGAATAGGCGAGCTTGCCTCACACACAGGCAAATTTGAGGTAAACCTGAGACTTGAATTTCTAGTTTTCAGCCTCATTTTTGTTTCGGTTTTAGGTACTAATCTAGTAACTCCTATGTTTGTGAGTGTGCCTACTTTTTTCTAATTATTTGTGTAGCTTGTCCTCGTTCATCCAAGACTGGTGGTTGCAAACTACTAGCATATTTTTTGCAAGACAATCAATTGAAGAGCCCTTTAGTTAGTTTGTATGTCATTTTTCATACTAGCTAGAAACACGTAGATTAATTAAAGGGTCAATTAACTTGCTTTTTGTGTTTGGGAGTGGATTGTTGATGTATCCAATCCCCTTGTGGCATTTGGGGATCCTAGGTGATGAGAAATCATAGTTCACTCTAGTCTAGTCCACTCTACGTAGGAGACCCTGTGCTAGTGTGTCTAAGCTTCCCCTTGTGCTACATGCAAGCCTAGGGACCAGCCAAAACATCTAATATCTTCTTCCCTTAGTAGGACCTTCCTAGGATTTCAGCACCCGAGGATGATCCCAACCACATGTTATCAGTGGAGTATATAAAGGGGGGAGCTAAAGTTGTACCTCAATCGAGTCACATCATGTTTAGCGAAGTGTCAAAGCTAGGGTGATACCTAGATAAGACGGGAAGAGTTGGTCTAAGTTTTCAATACCTCGTTGGGGATCTTGACTCACACTTGTGATGGGCTAGTGTTCACGGTTGTGCCCCACGTATCGTGAGTATATCGGGGACTTACAAGATTGCCTTGTATAGCCTAAATAGAGACACGTGTTGTAGCCACAACTTGGTCTAGTGCAAGGGATGTGCACCATACCCCAAAGTTACTCACCACATACTCCATTGGGTTGAGATAGGAATCCTCATGGTGGACTATTATAGTCTCTGAGTGAGAGTGTGAAGGTGAGCCCATGGCATGTGTTGATGACCCTATGCCATTGGAATGCTAGCTATCCACCTTCACGAGAAAGGGTGATCCAGAGAACCACCTCGGTATCATGGAGTATTATCCTTGGGTTGTCCACTCAAGGTGGTGGGCCTACATCAAGTTTGTAAACCCTCATCACTAATTTTAGGATTGTGTTGCCTGACGTGTCTTCATTGTGCAATACCAGTGCTTTTATTTTTAGTTGAGTCAGTCTAGCCTTATGTCTGTTGTTTGTTGTGTCTATTTTCCTTTGCCAGAGTTAGCCCCTACCTTGAGAGGAAAATTTGCCCCTTACAGAGGTGAATTTTCACTATAGATAGGTGATTTTTCCCTACAAAAGGGCGATTATGTGCCTCAGTCTAGTCTAGGTCATCTATTTAGGAGAATTTTTCTTTGTTAGAGGTGAATTTTCCTGTGGATCACTTTCTTAGGCAACCCTATTTTCGCTCGTTCCCTGGAATAGGCGAGCCTGTCAATCCTCATCCATCAAATTCACCCATTCTTTGAGAATAGGAAAATTTGCTATCCCCTTGGGCTAATTTTCTCCCCATAGGGGTGATCCCACTTCTTGTCCAAGTCTTTCATCCATCGGAATCCAAATTTAGGTGAATATGTTTGTCCAATAGGTGATTTCGTTCTTGTCCGTACCATTCAAGAAACAATCAAAATTGTCATCTTGTTAGGTGATCTTGAAAGTCAAATCTGCCCATTCCCTACTAGTTTTCCAACATTGTAGGTGAACTTCCTAGAAAATAGGCGAACTTGTAAGAGTTTAGGTGATTTTGCTAGTTGTTTGGGTGAACATGTTGTCAGATAGGTGAAGTTGCTCAGCAAATTCACCTATTTCTTGTACCATTCCAAGTTTAGGAAAATTTGATCTCCAGGATAGGTGAATTTGCTCCACAATTTTGCCTGTTTCTTGTGTTGTCTAAGTTTTGGGTGAATTTGCTTCCCCTGGAAAGGAAAATTAGCTGAACACATGCGATTTTGCTTCCTATAGATAGGAAAATTCATTACCTAGACAAACAAATTTTTTACATAGAGGCGAATCTGCTTCCCATACAAATTCTAGAGGGGAATCCTTTTGGCCACTGAAAGCTTGTTGTTTTCTGAGTCCTTTTTTGTGATCAATTTTTTTTATCATCATTCGTCTTCCTATAATTGTCATTTTTGTCCATCTACATTTTCCAAAATTTATCGTTTTATCGACCAAATCATGTAGGTGCATCTCAGAGTATCCCTAGATTGCATTTTCATCATCAGTTCATCAATCAAAATTCCCTAGACTACATTTTTGAGGTTTTCATCCAAGTTGGCTTAGGTACATGTTCTTGATCACCATCATTCGCACTTGCTTAAGATTTTCATCCATCCTAAGTCAATCATCATCTTCGGCCCAACCAATCTATTTCCATCTTGAGGTAGATTCAATGTCATAATCATCCTTTGCAATTCAACCCGATCAATCAACACCCTATGTCATCTGGTCAAACCTTTGAACTTAGTTTAGAATCAGTTTCATCATCTTATCCAATCAATCATCTAATCCAATTAATCGTGTCATCCCATCAATCAATCTAATCCAATCCAATTGCATCCTTTATCCAATCATCCAATTCAATCAATCAATCCCTCATCCAATCCAATCAATCCTTTAACCATCACTTAGGTACCCAGCCTAACATTCCCCAGGATCCTAACAATGGTGATTCATCCCAATCCAACACTAAGGTGCAAACCGCATTGCCTCCTACCGATGAGAGCATGGTCATCTAGCCTAAGGTCACTGTCGATGAGTACCTCAGTAACCCCACTAATCTCCAAATGACTCATCATCTACTCAATGAGTGTGGGGATAAAATTCTTGCCACATTGCTAATGAAGGGTATCAAACCACCAATATGATTTGAGTTATCCAAGTATGTCAATACTGCACCACCTATGCCTCCCATGTCTTAGGAGCCCCAAAACTCACAGAATGTTTCAAGAGATTTGTAGATCCCTGAGGGTTCCCCCATAGACAATTGGTATCAACTTGGGTTTGGTAATGTCATGCTCTATCAAGTTCAACATCCTCCCTAGATCTTAGTCACAGGAGCATCTCAGTCAGGTCATGATCCTAATGACCCCCTTACCAATGGTATGCCACAAAATTTTCCACCACCGCCACCTCTGAATGTCCAACAAGGTTTGATGCCCATACCATCTGCACCACCTCTTCCACCACACCAGTTAGGTCAACCACCAATGAATATTGGGTGCAACCCTTTCCTTGCATTACCACCACCTCTAGGATATACACCCGCATCCAATCTACCACCACCTCCATTGACCTCTTAGCAACCACCCTAGAGCAATATCCCATCTCAACAGCCACCGCCGCAAGGTAACCCATAACAAGTGCCACAACAAACCCCCCAAAATATTACAATTCCACAATAAACACCACAACAACAACCTCCATAGTAGAACACCTCAATCTCAATGTCACAACCAAAGCAACCACCCTCACATCAGCTACTTGGTAATCCATCACAACCACCTCATTAGTCACAATCCCCACCACATCAGCAGGTGTCCCAACAAAATCCACCATTCCAACAACCACAAGTCACCCAGTAGCCTAACATCCCATCTCAACCTCTTTATGCGCAACCATCTCATCAACATACGTAGATCCCAACACAACAACTGCCATCCCACCAGCATATCCCACAAAACATCACTCAATATATGTACCACCCGCAAAGAACATATTATACATGACCTGCTATATCAAACCCAAATCCCAGTTATATGTGTCACAATCCATAACAATCTCAGCAACAACCACCCTACATAACCCCTTCGCAACCATAGCAAAACACCTCTTATCAACAACCTAACCCTCAACAAACTCCATATGCATTACAACAATATGTTGCGTATAACTATCAATCCAATCCATATTATGCCTCACAGTAGCAGTCATCCTATCAACAACTATCATACCAACAAGCTACTTCCACCTCATATCACCAAACACCTCGATCCTAACAACAAGGGGCCTCCACCTCTTATTATCAAATTATGCCATATTATCAACAATCCTATGCCACTTAGCAAACACAATCCACGTATACCAATCAATATCATCCAACACCGTCATACACACCTACACCATCATATGATCAAAACACTTCTACCCCATCTTTATCCTAACAACAATATGATCCTTACCATCAATCCAATCCATTTAATCCAACTCAAGCAACATCTGCTAACAAGGAATGGGAAGAAATAAAAGTTGCATTGAAAGACTTGCAAGTAGGGATGTCTAAAAAGTCTTTCAAGTTTGAAGAGATTTGTCCCTATCCATTCAATCCCTCAAATTTTCTTGTTCCTTTTCCAAAGCATTTTGAAATGCCTAAATTTGACAAGTATCAAGGAACCAATGATCCAAAAGCCTATCTTCAAGAGTTCTATTTGAAATGCAAAGAAGTCTTGCATAATGATAATTACCTTGTGCGATTATTCCCTAGGAGCTTAACGAGGGTAGCTTTAGATTGGTTTATGGGTCTCCAAAAGGAATCGATCTCTTCTTTTGTAGATATTTTAGAGAAATTCATCACACAGTTCTCCTTCAATATGGAGAGGGATATTGACACTCTGGATCTCCTGAAAGAAAAACAATGTGAGGGAGAAACCTTTGCTAGCTACCTACAAAGGTGGCATGCTATGGCTAGTCGCATGGAATCTCCTCTTAGTGAAAAGGAAATGGTGACCCTTTTTGTAGAAAATACTCATCTCGATATGGCACATAATCTCAATCTTCACTGTGTCACCACCTTTGCAGAGGTCATAGAAAAGGGTCCTATCCTTGAGAGAGCACTTATTGTGGAGGGAAAAATCAAAATTCATAATTTCGATAAAGACAAGTCATCTAGAGACAAGTCCCACTACTGGAACAAAAACAAAAATGCAGTCAATGATGGTGTCACTGACACCAAACATGCTCAAGTAGCAAATACCTCGCAAAGGCCACATATATGCCCCTCCTCAGCAACTAATTCCTAATGCTATATATGTCCCATAAGGGGCACTCGTCCTCCTCCACAGTCCAACAAAAATAATCAAGGCAATAATAAATGCTCCTTCACTACTTTAGGAGAGCCTCTAAGTGTTGTCTTCAACAGGTTTTTGCAAGCGAGCTATCCCGTTACATATCCTGTGACCCAACCTTTCGATGAGTCCAAGCCAAAGCCTGCCTGGTATAGGGAGAATGAGTATTGTGACTTTCATAAGATCAAGGGTCACTCCACAAATAAATGTCAGGGATTAAAAATGTATCTCCAAGATCTTTTAGATCAAGGAGATATTCACGTGGATGAAAAATAGGAAACACCATCCAATGCTCAGCTACAAATATATCAAAATGCCTTCTTGAAGCATAACCAGGGTGCCAACACGTCTAATGCTAACCCTGGGCTGAGTAATAACAATATTCAAAACAACACTACTAATATTAGCTATAAGAATGTGCCTTATAACTATGAGGGTATAGTTATGTGCATTAGACAGGTAGAGCTTCGCGTATCCACGATTCATGTTAAAGGCAAAGACCCACAATGTGTTGTTATATCTACATATGTGTGTGTGTGTGTGTGTGTGTGTGTGTGTGTGTGTGTGTGTGTTTGTGCAATGGTGAACACACAAATAGGAGTGCATGGAAAACAACCCTTTAAATGAGAACTAGACAAACCCTTTCCATATTTCTTAGTAACAAGAAATAAAAAAAGCAAATTGTAGAGTGAATTAGTGTGCAATGAAGAACAAAATAACACAATTGCTTGGTAGAATATCTTAGAAATGAAAACCAGTGAAATCATTTTCATATTTTGGAATAACAAACAAATACTAAAAACAAAATGCAAAGTTAAAGTTTGTGCAATGATGAACACACAAATAGAAGTGCATGACATAAAACCTTCAAAATGAAAACCAGTCAAACCCTTTCCATACTTTGTTGTAATAGTCAAATATAAATGACAAAGTAGTGAAACCCTCATCATAATGCAATTCAATAAATAGAATATTACAAGTGCATGGAAGAATATTGTCGAAATGATAACTAGTGGAACCCTTTTCATATTTTGTAGTAGCAAGAAAATATTAAAAGAAAAATACAGAATAAAACTTTGTGTAATGAAGAACAAAAGAGTACAAGTGCATGGAGGAATGGAATGAAAACCAGTGTAACCCTTACCATATTTTGTATTGCAATCAAATATAAAGAGAAATTTGCACAATGAAAATTTGTGCAACGAAGAACATAATGATATAAGTGCATGGTAGAATATTGTGGAAATGAAAGACAATGGTACAAGCCTAAAAACTCACCTGAAAGAGAAAGGGAGCTTTCGAAAGTGCAAAACCGAACAATGAATCGTGTAGGGTCGAACAATGAATTGTGGAGAGTTGAACATGTTATAATAATTTAGGATGGGTTATTACAAAACCAATGAAACCATTTTCATATTTCAGAATAACAAACAAATAGTAAAAACAAATTGTAGTGTTAATTTTTGTGCAATGACAAACACATAAATAGAAATGCATGACATAAAACCCTCAAAATGAGAACCACTCAAACCCTTTCCATACTTCGTAGTAATAGTCAAATATAAATGACAAAATAGTGAACCCCTTGTCATAATGCAACTCAATAAATAGAATATTACAAGTGCATGGTAGAATATTGTTGAAATAATAACCGGTGGAACCTTTTTCATATTTCGTAGTGGGAAGCAAATATTAAAAGAAAAATGTAGAATAAAACTTCGTGCAATGAAGAACAAAAGAGTACAAGTGCATAAGGATATAAAGAGAATTTTGCACAATGAAAGTTTGTGCAATGAAGAACATAATGATATAAGTGCATGGAAAAATACCGTTGAAATGAAAGACAATGATATAGGCCTAGTGATGTGAAAACCTCACTTGAAAGAGAAAGGGAGCTTTCGAGAGTGCATAGCCAAACAATGAATTGTGCAGAGCCAAACAATGAATCGTGGAGAGTCGAACATGTATGGGTGCTTAACCAAACAAAGACTCCAAAATAAACACAAACAAAAGGAATGGCAATGAGTGAGATATGTGAGAATTTGGAGCATTGAATGAACCTTGATCTCTGAATTACACGCTTGTCAGGTCGAGTAATTGTGGAGGGACATATAAGACAAGTTGCCCAGTGGAGTTATCGAAAGGGGCGACGTGCGATTAATGCTCTCAACTAGACGTTTGGGGTGAAGTGTTTGCACGACATGTATCCATCCAACCCAACACATGGTGTTTTTTGCATTGCCTCCGGAGGTGGACTTACTCCACTATTGGGTGGACCCCAAAATGGGCCCGTCAAGAACATCATAGAACAATCATTGTGTGAAAGTGACGAGGTGGTGGAAATTTTAGAAAACAAAATTGACAGATTGTAGTGTTCCACCACTTTGTTGATTGGGTTTCACTGTGATTTTTGTAGGTCTGATTTCTTTTGTTTCAATTGATATTCTTCTTTTTTGTGTGTTTTTGCATTTGATGCCAATAATGCTAACAATACTAAAAGGCATTTACATACAATAGGAACTATAAATAAACTAATCTATTGAGTTAACTTGAATAATGACTCAATTTAGTAACCAAAGTTGCTTTCCGCATTACATAATAGATGGCATACAACCAATAGATTACATTAGATTTCAAGCTAAATATATCTTCAACTAAACTTTAACTTACAACCTTATAGCTCTATGAATAGTAACCTTCTACAATACCAAACCCCAAATAAGTGCTTACAACTTTTGAATGACAAGCTTCTCCCACCAAAAAATGAATTGGGAAGCTTCTTAGGGTAAAGGCGCCCCTTTTTGAAGTGATTGTAGCCACTATAAGGAGGCATTTTTTTTTCCTTATGCTGATTCAAACCCTCATGAAAGGGCAGCTGGTTGTAGATGCAGAAATCAGCTCCAAAACCTTACAAAATGCAAACAACTCCCTTGTAGATGAAAATGGAGTCAATGTCAACAATTTCCCTTTCAAAAGATAGCTCTAATAACTTGCAAACAACAATATATGGCTCCAAAAGAAGTAACCAAACTTAGATCAACAACCTTAAGGTGGTATTTCACACCCTCAAGCAGCTCATAAACAAACAACAAGCCCCCTCCAGGCTCACCCAATGCAGAAATCAGGAAACCCTAGTTTTCCCTCTCTCCCAAACTCCAAACTCACAAGCCAAGCTAGCAAATTAACTCAAAAACATCAAGTGGTCGAACTTCTCCTCTTGCTTTTATAATTTTACATTGAAATCACTATTCATTAAAGTGAGTACTATTCACTTAAGTTATAACTTTTTTCACTTTAGTATTGAATAGTAACTGAAAAATATAAAGTGCTCCACTATGAGGCCCACTGAGGACTACTTCTATCCCCACTATTGAACCCTGCTCCATTATGGGCCCCTCTCCCCTACAGTTGGCCAAAATCATATCTAAAAGATTTTCATAGGATGTGAATACCTTAGTTAAGTCATCCTCCACAATAACATACACACATATATGTATTTTCTGATAAATGTAAGATGTAATTAATTTAATAATTGACTTTCAAATGGACTTTTGGGTTAGTTCAAGGGGTGGAGTTTGGGGAGCAATGCCATATAATCTTGGTTCAAATTGAATGTAATTTCCTTTCTTCAACAACATTCAAAATATTCATATAAAAAATATTATTAAATATGTTTAAGTCTAAGATAATGGAATAATGATTAGTGATAATAGATTTCCACAATCCATGTAGATTATTGCAAGAGTTTCTAGATTAAATTGTGTCAAAAAAATTTGCATCAATGTTTCGGATCACACTCTATGATTCATCATCAAGAATAAATAATTTTTTTAATGAATGTTTTTTTCAATATGCAATATTTGAACATAATAAATATTAAGTGAAGTATTCAAATTTATGAAAGAATTGTTAGAAAACTAATTTTCATAAAAATAATTAGGTAGTCAATCTAGTGATTCTATGTGAGCAAGAAATAGAGAGGCTATCCAATAAGGAAGGAAAGTTGTTTCAAATGAGAAAATTTTCCAAGGAAAAACTTGGCTCATCATCTTTGTAATCTTAGATAAATTTAATCTCACACTTCTAAAATCACTTGAGGTATAGAATATCAATCACACATGCATATTACAATCCCCCAACAACCTTAAACTCAAGACCTAGTAAATTTATTACACTCAAGGAATTCAAGAAACCGAAGGAACTAGGGAACCATGGACAAGTTCCAAGGTCCCTAGAAAGTTTAGATAATATGAAATGGCCTAAAATCATCTAAGGAAAGGTCAAATTACATGGAATTGATCAAAAGGTACCCCATAAAAGATCTTACTAAATATTTTTAGATGAAAACACTTTGAATGAACACCTTTAGGCAACATTGAACACATGGGAACCGACATGTGATTTCCCATATCGTTTATTAACAAAGGGTGAATAAGGTCAAATGCACAAAATGAGAGCAAAACAATGAGAAATGAGACATGTTAAAATGGGTGTGAACATGGGGTTTAGTCAAGGACATGGGTCACATGTAGGCACAATGAGAATATAAAACTATGAGAGGAGACCAAAATAGGGCAGCCATTGAATAGAAAAACTTCACCTTGATCAAACAAAGATCATGACTACACAAATCCACAAATACAACACAATATTTACAAGAAAAGGCACAAATAGGCTCACAAAACCTCACCCTTAAGAGAATAAATGATTGAGAGGCTGATCATGAGCAAACGACTCCATGAGTTCTCCATAAAGATTCTTGGGGTAAATTGTTCTTTGACTACTTCCTTCAACAATTTGATAAGGCCCAATTCATAAGGAATCAAATTTTTTATGTTTTCCTTTATCGTCTAACTTGGAGTTCTACATGAAGATGAAGCCCCCAACCTAGGACTCCCTCTAGATAGCCTTTTTATCAAAAATCTATACTTCTTTTTTTTTCTCACTGGTTTCCTCTCATGGGTAGCCCTCCTAGCTTCTTCTATCTTGGTCAAATCATGCACTCCTTGGGACATGGTATCCTCTTCTTCATCTTTACATTGCTACAATAGTATTTATACTGGTAATTCAAGGTTGGCTTCCGTGCGGTATACCAACTTAGATAGACTCTGCTAGTAGCCTTCTTGTTGGTTATTCTATTTGCCCAAACGACAAATTTTAGTTTACCATCCCACCTTTTCCTGTTTGCATCCATATTATATTTTATGATGTTCATGATACATTTTTTTGCTAGACTCATCTTTTCCATCTCCTTGTGGATGATAAGGGGATGAATGTGTCAAAACTATCCCATTATGAGAACACACATCAAGGATGTCATAGGATTTGAAACATAATGCATTAGCAACAACTATCCATAATGACGCAACAAACCTTGTGATGATGTCATTCAATAAGAATCCAATCACCGCCTTAGATGTAGCATTTCTCATGGGGATTACCTCTACCCATTTGGTGAAGTAATCAATTGTGATACACACACACACACACCCAACTATTGAAATGGACCCTCAACTGAATTGGTTGTGAGGGGAGTGTACTTATAAAATTCATCTTGCTAGAGAATCTTTAGCAATCATCACATTGTTTGACAAATTTGGCCACGTCCTTGAACAACATGGGACACCAATTTCCTACTCTCATAATCTAATGAAAAATAGTCTTCAACATGAATGAATCCTTGGTGGTAGTTGTTAATGATCTTTTCTTATTGCTCCTCATCTAAACATTTAAGGAGTACATCATCAAGTTTTTGTCACATTAATTGGCCTTGGAGTAATACATACATCTAAGCTACAGGTTCAATGCCCTCTTTTATTGACCATCTAGCTCTATAAGACAACTCAAAATTTTTAAATAAAACACATCCTTATAACAAGGATAATCCCTCAAATGATAAGGAGGAAGAGATGGGTCAAAGCTCACATAATGCACTTTAGTTGCATCCAAGTTTCTATCAATAATTAACAAGGCAAGACCTTGAATATTAGATAATATTTTGAGTTATATTATAGCAAGATAAGAAGAAAATAGAAGACTATATAGGGGAGAGATTTAGTAGTGGACTTCAATTTTTCACTCTTTAAGTTTCTAAATCATAAGTCATTTTTAATGAAAATCTCATCACACTTTGTAGCCGAGTTAAGTTGCTTGGAGTTTTGGGTATCAATAATGTGGTCATATAAGCTAGATCTTTATTGAGTTGTTTGAAAACACCTAAAAACAAGGTAGATTGAAATGAGTGTATCAAGACATGTATTATCAATCACCATATGATTAGTTGTATTAGTCATCACACTTTTTGTAGGTGACTTAAGGGATTAAAATTATTGCTTGGGGAAATATCATGGAAATGTATCCCAGGTGGAATGCATGTTGTTCGTAGTCCAATTGTTGTACTGTGGCGTGACAACTGACCGCCGCATCTTCCTTAGCCATTACATGAATGATTTATGCATGTTTTACAGTTTTTTTTTTGGTTTTTAGTTCTTGAATAGAACAGACAATGCTTTGAGACGTACTTAAAGAATGCAACTTTATTAGTCCTAGCCTATAAATGAATACTAATGCTTTCATTTGGATGAATTGCTATTAGTTGAGATTTTTGAATCGTGCTAATGGTAAAAAATGAAGGACAATTCGAATGTTTCAAATATTTTTGAATATTTTATATAATTTTTAGTTTAATTTATTGGTAGAGATAATTTTTTCTTCCTAATAGACTTTTGGTTTATGAAATTGTTAATAATAGAATCTTTTTTAAAAACCAACCACACAACACTATAGGCAAGAGAAGTGTAGCTTCTAAAGATTGTTCAATTTCTGCTTTTCTCCTTAAAATGAGGCCCCATTTTTTCATTGGCTCTCTAATGTCTCTCTTTTATGTTGTTTTTTGAACACCTACCAAGCAAGGGACGCGTGTTGGAGAGCAGTTACAAGTGTCTTAGATGTCCACTCAAATAGTGTCTGTTGACTACTACTTGTCTATCTTCTTGCCACTATGTATGCATGTCTTTTTTATTGTGCCTGTGTCACTTGGCAAAGATGGACCTTTTTCCTCTTGCAGCAATGCAGATAAAAGCAAAGCATCGTTGAGAGTTTGTCATTTGGGTTACTTTTTCATTCAGTGGGTAATCAAAAGGAAGTGATCTGCTCGAGTTATTCCCTTGGAGAACTTGGGGCTACTAGTCCTTAAAAAAATTATTTTCTTACAGGGGTTCAAGCTAATTAGTAAAGTTGTAATGATTGAAACCTTTGACATAGTTGGAGGCGGGGATGATGAGTAATGAAGAATCATACATTATGCACAGGAGGAAGGGGGGGCCATAGGCAATGGCATGCTTGGTCCTTTTGGGCTGGTAACAAACAAACAACTTGTTATTTACATTGTTAAAGTCTCAGACGTGAAGCCCAAGGCATCTTTATGCTATGGAACTTTGCCAACATCATGCCTACTCGTACCAAAATAGGGGCTTTGGATTAGGTATCGAGGAATTTAGGTTGTAAGACTTTTCTTTACTTTTATAATTTTATTTGAGTGTCGTATAGGTTATGTGGGTTGTTTTCTTTATGCATTTGTTTTACTACATAGTAGCGGGATACACCCCTACCCCTCTCGGGCACGCATATCCCCGTATCTGATACGGATACTTGTGCAATACGCCATGGATACACGTTGGATAGCGTACCCACACGTGCCCAAAAATCCTTGATTTTCCAGCCGTGTGGGATATATTATAATTTGATTTTCAAAAAGCTGACATGAATCTTCCAAAATATTATCTTAAAAAACTTCAATCATGCAATTTTTTTGTTTTGTTTTGTATAAATAAAACCTACACCAAATGAGGAAGACAAATGAAATGTTTTTCTATTTCAGCAACCCATTTTTCTAAGTCTTCTTCCAATACAACTCTACTATTCTTTTGGTGTTTTAATTTTTACAAATTTAAAAAAGGTAATTGTTTATAATTTTATATTTATATTTAATATTTATGTTATATAGTTTAAATGTTAGAGATTTAAAAAAAAAAAAAAACTTATTCTTTAAATATAAATAAAATTTATTAATAGATTTTTAACTCTTTATTCTTTACTAAATTATTAATATTTAAATTTTAATATTATTTTAATTTATATTTTCTTATTTGCTTTTAAAGTAATGAAAATCATTTATGTTATATTGTTTAAATGTTAGAGATTAAAAAAAAAAAAAAAACTTATTCTTTAAATATAAATAAAATTTATTAATATATATTTAACTCTTTATTCTTTACTAAATTATTAATATTTAAATTTTAATATTATTTTAATTTATATTTTCTTATTTGCTTTTAAAGTAATGAAAATCTCTTCTAATAACTTAGAAAATATATGCATATGTTTTTTTTATGAATGTCATATCCAGCCGTATCCATATTGAGGGTCTTAAAAAATGGCTGTATCCGTATCTGATACCATATCTGTATCTGTATCCGTATCCGTGTCCATGCAACTTTGTTTTACTGAAGAAGCAGTAACCATATTTAATATAAATAAAGTAGCTGATTGAGGAGACCTGATTAAAATTCATGTTTACAGTCAGGTCTACTTGGAAAGGTTGCTCCCTGCATGTTATGTGGTAGCAATGTTTTGAAAGGTTGAGCTGGGGTATTCGCCAATCATTGCTTGCCATACGCTAGCCTTCATCTCCTCGGCAAACTCCCATAGAATTGAGACTAAGGAAAGAAAACAACCCATATGACACTCAAATAAAGGTCAATAAAAACCTTACAATCTGAATACTTTATGCAACACATGTCACAAAACTTGCCTATGAAATTTGCCAAGGATTGTCAGACATAGTGTCACAATAACTCATGTATTAGGACATACAACTATAACCAGATAAGAGCTTTACATGGCATTTCTGTTATCGGTTTGAAACTGGTATTCAAATGCTTCATAAGTAGACTTCCATTTTGAATAACATCTAGAAGATCTGGTCCCTACCCGACTCATTAGCAAAGACCATGATAAAATATTCTCTGGAGCATAAGCTGATCTCATAACCCCCATGACTTGTCTAGTTCTTCCTCAACCATGCTTAAGGTAAATCTAGCAGATACGAATTTCTGTTGTTAATGTGTTGTTGACTAGCCTTATTCAAAAGAACCATATTTTTTCATAATAGCAAGTTTGATATACTCAAATTTTGCAGGTGGTTTATTTGGGGATTCCTGGAATGTCTCTTCCAAAAAAATGGTAAAGTATGTAAAGCCAAAGGAGTAGAATACTTTGATAAGTGATCCAAATGTGTCCAGGGGTCAAGTTTGAAAGTATGACTAGCCTTATTCAAAAGAACCATATTTTTTTCACATTAGCAAGTTTGATATACTCGACTTTTGCAGGTGGTATATTTGGAGATTCCTGGAATATCTCCTGCAAAAAAAGGTGGGAAAGTATGTAAAGCCAAAGGAGTGGAATACTTTGACAAGTGATCCAAATGCGTCCAATGGTCAAGTGTTCAAGTGAACAATCTGAATGTTTACCCGAAATGTTTTTATTAGTTTCTAGTAAATGCGTATTAATAATATGAATGAAAAATGACGGTTAATTTTACACAAGAAAATTTGATTTGCAAAGAGTTGGTAAACAAGCTTGGGTTGGTTACATGTGAAATTCCTGGTTCTTCCTTAAAGTTGAATGACAGAAGGAATAGAGTTAGATGTTAAAGATAACAGCTTTCCACAATCCATAATGTTTACAGTTTGATGGTTTTTGGATTTGAGTGTGTAAATATTTTTGCATCGACATTTTGGATCACACCTTGCGATCCATCATCAGTATGAAATTAGAGAGCTCAAGGAAAAGAATAAAATCTTGATGATGGATCACGGAGGGTAATTTGAAATGTTGATGCAAAAATATTTATACAATCAAATCTAGAAACCATCAAGCAATAAGAGTTAGAGGTTACCAAACGATTCAAAGTTAAGTTTGGTATAAATAAGTATTTCATTGATGACGTTGCGGTTGATCTTCCTCTTGATGTTCGTGGCATAGTAGTTGGCAACCTATATATGCATGTGAGACATGCCATCTTAATGAGAAGATCCAACATGTATCATCTGGATCATCTAGTCAAAGATGTGAAAAAGCTACATCATCAACGCATATGAAGGTAAATTAAAGATCTGCTTGGTAGGTGCCACTCAAGCCAAAATGTGGTTTAATACTAGTGGGAAGTTTGCCTTGTTTCTTTGGAGAGATAGGCAAGATAATGAGGTAATTTTATAGAAAGCTTCTTCTAGCATATCTACTGATAAAGAGAAAAAAACATATTGAAAAATCGTTGCATTGATTTTGGTATTTTTTCCAAGATCCAAGGGTACACCACCTAAAGGATGGTGGAACAAGGCAACAAAGCAACTTGTGCAGTAGCTTGAGCAATGATTCATAGTAGGGAAGTTCAGATTTTTTATACAGTGGATTTAGCTAGATTCATGAGAGTATGGAACCACAACAGTTCGTAACTTAAAACAGAATTCTACATGAAATTGAATGAGATATATAAAAGCATGGATAAGAGCAGCAGCTAATTACCTCCAGAGGATTGTAAAGCAGTGAAAAGAAAATGAATCCATCTCAGAAAGAACAGCTTG
Source organism: Sequoia sempervirens (assembly GCA_007258455.2). Taxonomy (NCBI): domain Eukaryota; kingdom Viridiplantae; phylum Streptophyta; class Pinopsida; order Cupressales; family Cupressaceae; genus Sequoia; species Sequoia sempervirens. The sequence goes on along the minus strand of VDFB02270651.1, from coordinate 311,683,047 downwards.
CTGACAGTGAGCTTGCTTTCAATTTTCAGTGCAATTACATAAATGGCTTGCATGTGTAAAAGCACAAAAACTAGAAAGGAAAAATTAAAGCAGCAGTTAGTATATGATTCATGAGCAGCCACTTGAAAAGGAGCAAGAACACATTAGTTAACTAAAACCAGATTCCAAACAAATTATTGTTCCTCCCTATAGAAATCTTGTCATTTTTTAAGATGGGATAGAAAGAATATTGCAAACTGCTAAATATAGGTTATACGGTACTCAATAAAAGTCCTTCCAGATCCCATTAAATATATGGTAAATAAAAGTGCTTTGACATCTTCAGAAGTTATCTAGTACTTAGTAAAATTCCTTCCACATCTCCACTAATTGTTGTCAAGGAATAATTGTGAATCCTCCATATTTGCGTTGATTACAGGGAACCGAACAAGAGGACAATAACATTGATGTGCCACTCCAAGTATAGATAAACCACTTGTGGCACTGCATGTGAGAAATTACTAACTTGGATTGACTTGAGATCTGTATGTCACCAACTAAGGTGAGTGCATGTAACCAATCTAAGACAGTCTTTAAAACTCACTGTGACCGCTATGATTGGAGTGAGTATGGCTTGTGAGGTGACCATAATCATGCGGCAGCTCAAACCAAGAGGCTTTTATGTACCAATGTAATTCATCGCTTAGTCACAGCAGAAGCAGTATGTACCGATGCAATTCATCGCTTAGTCACACCAGAAGCAGCCGCTAATGTTTTATCTGGGAAATTCATTTGTGTCTTTTTGATGATTTTCTGAATCTAGTAAATATATGAAGCAACATCTGCACCATTAAATTACTGTAGTACAACATCTGCACCATTGAGTTCTTGAATAGAACAGACAATGCTTTGAGACGTACTTAAAGAATGTAACTTTATTAGTACCGGCCCATAACTGGGGACTAATGTTTTCATGGGTACTAATTGTTATAAGTTGTGCTTTTTGAATCGTGCTAATGGGAAAAAATGACGGACAATTCCGATGTTAAAGATATTTTTGAATATTTATGCCGAAGGCATTCCCTTGCTGATAATTTCGAAGTCATTTTTATCCTGAATGGTGCAGATTGTGGGAGACGATGTAAGACTACGATGAAACGAGTCTCAGTCGCTCATCAGTTTTTGCCACAACCCCGTTCCAGATCCCAATCCCGTTTTGAAAAGGATACGAATTGCAATAAATGGTTCCGTTTAGAGGGCGATGTAAATATGTGCGTTCAGCATTTACTCTTGCCCCCCTCATTTTTACATGTAAATGTCCCTGTTTTTAAGGCATTCTACATTTAGGGATTTATCTCCATTACTCCGGTGTTATCTCTCTGTGTTTTGAATGTGCAACACTTTATTTGTTTCGGGCCAGAAAACAAATGTGCAACGCTTATCTGTGAAATTCTTACAGGTCAGAGCCCTTATTCACTTGTTTTCTTTTACAATACCATATAAACAGACGAATTATCTTCAGGTGCGTCCGTATTCTACAATAGCTTTTTGGGTGTTTTTTTTCTTCTCCTCCAAACCCTGCAAATTGATTTTCGCTCCTCCAAACTCTTCCTCAGTGTATTGACCTTTCACTTCTCGAATTCCGCGTGCCGCTGCAGCCTGAAAAGAAGGTTTCGACGAGGGTTTTAGAGTATGTTTTATTAAAATTAAAATTTAGGTTTAAACATTACGACATGTAATCAATGCTTTCTTATATAGTTTTTGGGTTTCTTTTTAGAGTTTAAGTGATTCTGTCAGGAGAGATGATTTGATGATTTTGTCAGAAGATAACAGCCAGATGTTGTTTAAAATTGCTTTGATGATTTGTGGACATTGCAATAGAAGTGGGAACCGAGGCTTAACCAGCAAAACATTAGATAAGATTAGACTTGCATCGGTTGACACAGAAACATGGAAAACTAAAAATCCTTGAGCACTAGGAAAAATTTCAATTGTATCTTTTCAATTTTAGAGCACCGAGACCTGGAAATCGATGGATAAATCTGCAAAGCTGGGCCAAAGATTACTAAATTTAATTATTAAACTTTCTTTGGAAAATTTCGCCTCCTCACATAACACCTCTTGACCCAAAGACAAAATCAGTTGCACCCCTGTGCATGAAAATATATTTATTTGCCACATCTGTGATCCCAAACCCATGACACCCTCCTTCTCTGCAGATTTTGGAACTGCCTCATCCTCAAACAGATGCTTACGCCTTGCTTGTCATTCCCCCTTGTGCCCAAGATTTCTATTATCATAAATCTGATCTGCCAACCCTTGTTTGTCAGGAGTTACCAGGGCCTCCTGAGCTTTGAAAACAGCCATGGAGGGGCACATGGTAGGCACATGAGCATGCATGTCCATATCTGCAAATGAAACATCAACTGCAGAACCTGACAACCCCTTATTCAATACATTCCCTGCAGCTACAGGCCAGCAATGTGACATTTTTAGGCAAATTGACAGTGAGCAGTATTTATTATGGTAGTCCTTCTGAAAAACATCAGCATTGCAACATTTTTAATGTGATTTTTTGCCTAAATTAGCTGCGTGCAATATTTATAGGGAGCTTTCCATCGACGACCTTTAGCCTTAAATTTGACAATCTATCCTGCCTATCAAGCAAATTTTGTGTGACGGTTATTGATTCAATATTCTGTATCTGTAATTGATATAAATGTAACCCTTTTGCCACATATGCAGAGACGAGGCTATTGGGCCTTTTATAGTTTGCAGGGTGGAGTGATCCTTCCCACGATTTGGAGTATTCCTGGGGTTGTTCAGATTGCTTGTTAGACTGGTGTATTTTAACTAGAGCTGCCAACTGGAGTGGAATTCCAGCGAGTGTCTCTAGAAGGCAGGGCAGTATCTTGGATGAGTATAAGAAAAATGGTGCATGCATTTGAAACCTTTGCCTCAACATCTTAAGATAAAAATCTAATTGCGGTGTGACGATCTTTGAACCTGGGTCATGCTCTTATAATAGAAGTATCATTTAAACGAGGTTACATGATCAGGTCACTATAAATTCTTTATCACATCCAATCTGTTATTGTCCAAAATTTATCTGATGCCTAATTTGGATCGTTAAAATTTAAAGCATGCAAAATTATTTGCTGTTATACTAGAAATAGTATTTATACAAGGTCACAGAATTAAATGACTGTAAATTTTGTAACAGAGCAAGTAAAGATGGTTGAGTCTTTCAAGAAGAGCCATGCACTGCAGAATGCTGTGTGGCGGGTATGTTCAACTTTTTCTCATTTTAACTGCTAATTGAGGAAGTTTTACTGGCTAATATTCTCTAGTTGTCTAGTTTTTATAAGGAAATCTCCCAAAATGTATTTATCAACTGAAAAAAAGGTTTTCCCAAATTTCTATCCATTTAAGATCTGCTCAAATTTGCATAAACTGTATAGAATCTGAAGAAAATTGGAAAATATTTTAAAATTCCATCCACAATTTTTATCTTTAATCTTTGGTCAGTTTTTTATATAAAATTTATGTAGAAGATTTTATGAAAACTGGGAAGTTTTTTAATTGATGTTGTGAAAGTTCGCTATTATTTTTAAACTTGTTGCCAAATGTATGGTCTTATTTTTCCCACTGCTAAAAACATACAAGCATCATGCATCTAAAGTCATTTACATCTTGGATCAATGTAGCCATTTCAATGACATATATATAAGTTGATCTTGTTTACTAATGACGTCAAACTCTCTTACATCTAGAGACATAACTTCATCTGTCTTGATTAATCACAGTTTACAGTAATAAATCTGGGCAGTTAGGTATGTTCTCAGCATAACAATTTTTTCAATACCTGATGTTTTGTTGCAGTGTATTTGTTTCATTTTTCCTTTTTAGTTTTTATGGGCTGATTGCTACATATAAGCACCACACATTTAAAGCCATTTACATATTAGACCATTGCAACCATTTCTATATATATAGACAAAATTTGTTCTTGTTTACTCATGAACTACTAGAACCATAACTTGATATGTCTTGATTAATCACAATTTACTGTAATAAATCAGGGCAATTATATATGTTCTCAGCCTAATGTATTTTATGTGGCTTGAGACAGAAAGTTACAAGTTTTTTGTTTCACCTAGGAAAGGGAAAAATAGAAAAATCAAGTGAGTATTTCTTCCTTATTCGAACACAGTTCTGTTTTCACTGTAACACCAGAGTATTCATAATGGCTATTGCAATGCTCTTAGAAAATTTCGGAGACAAAATTCAGGATCAAGCTGGAGATAGTTGCCATAGCTTTTAGAAATTTTTTGAAGTGTACATAGCTTGTTCGAAAGCATTTGTTTTAGGCTTTTGGCCATGGCAGCAAGGCGTTGAGATGTTTGATAAAATGCTTTGGTAGAGATGTATGAAAAATGTGGTAGCATAGACAAAACAATGGACTGTTTGGGAAAATGTATCAGGTGAATGTGGTCTCGTGATTTACTTTCTGGTGATATTCGAATTGTTTTCCTGCAAAAATCTCCTGCTTCCCTTTTGAATTTAGGGCTTTAAATGCTTCTTTACTGCCATTCTACAACTAATGGTCTGGAACAAGTCATTTGGGATCAATTGCATTGAACAGTTGGAAGTTCCTAGCTGGATTAAACCCGTGTCCATCATTTCCCCTGTAGAGCTTGTATTTATTTTGGCTGAGTTAGGCTCTCAGTTTAATTCTAAATGCTTTCCGCAAATTTTAGAAAAACTCGTATCTTCTAGGGTTTTTGAGGGGTTTTCCCTTTCCTCTTTTGTCATTATTCTACGGGAACAGACCACCCAGTCCACTCCATTATTCTGAAGAAGCAGCATCCAGTAAAAGGTTTTCAGTTTATCAATGTAATTCTGGTTAACAGTAGCCCTTGTTTTTACTCAGAAAAACCTTATTACTAGCTGTTATTGTCAGCTATTATCACTGTTATAGCTGTACTATGCAGGAAAATGAAGTTTATTGTGTTCCTAAAGTGGGTTATCTAATAACACATAAATTTTGGACTGATCTACCCTTAATATATTTATAATTTATTCAAATCTGATCTGATATGGGCTGTATAATTTTTAGCTAGATCCTGAACTGATATTGACTGTTGGCTTCTTGCAAAACCCTTGTTGGTGTAATAATAAGATTATGCTGTGTTTTATGTTTTTCTTAATATATAGTCATAATTATCAGCAATAATCAGGAGAGTATATGACAGACAGGCTGTAGTGCCTGTTGGCGAGTGCATTTGGCTTGTAATTCTGAAGTTTATGATTCAACTCAGCATACAGTACTGTATATCTCTGACATAGAAAAGAAAAATGTCATTTGGTGAGGTGACAAATTTCTGTCATATTGATTACCAGTAACACCTGATCTGAATTTTATTGTTCACTGGGTGATTTTAAGGGTTTTCCATTAATTACTGTTTGTGTCCACATTACAACTAGTTTCAATTGGTTGTTTCATGTTCAGAAAAATACAAAGAAATTTCATGATTTTTTTTTTTTTTAAATTCTACATTAGGGACATTCCACCATCTTTCAGATCATTGGCTTCGATGATTGAAACCCCACTCTTGGCACCTCCTCTTGCCCTTTGCAAAGCCAGTGGTTGACACCATAGAAGACTTCCTACACTCTTTGTAAGCTCCATTCAAAAGAAGCCACACCACAGTCCCATGACACAAACTGCCTAAGGGACTAGACATTCCTTATTCACATTAATAACTTTCTTCCAATCCACAGACACAGGTGAAGATTCATTGTGAATGTAGCTATGTACATATACAGACATCATGTCTGTACATGCCAGTCACCTTGACTAAATCCCACACCCTATAATCATAAATGTGGAGATTCTACACTCCACTAGCAAGCATACCACATGGCATACTCATCATTAAACTGTAATCCTCCTTAAATGCACACACTTCCATCAGAAAAGCTATTGTAAATCCAATTAATTCTAGCTACCCTTATCAGTTTCGCTCCCTTTAGTAGTTGGGGCCTAATTTTTACTTGAATCCTATTAAAAATTAGGTAATTCCTGGTATGTTTGAATTACAAATCTGTATGGCACCATTTTGTTACAGTATACTCAATATTATGACATCTGCAACATAGACTTAGTGGTTGTTAAGGATGATTCATTCTCACATGTCTCACAAAGCCCAAGAACAAGAATGGTTATAACTTATAAGACTCATGAATAGACATGTACTGAAGCATTAGGGTATGAAAAGGTGTTGGACAGTTCCTTTACTAATTTCCATAAGCACAAACGTCCTTATGGAACAAGTTATATATCCAATCAAACTTCCTGTCTTCCCCTCTTCAGTCACCAATGCCATGTGGTCTCAAGACCATTGTCTTTGTCAGCTAGTCCATATGGTGATGATTTTCACATATCCAAGTGGCAGCAAGTTGTGTTTGCATCTTAAGTAACATTTTAATCTAGAATACTTCGAAATTCTAAAATAGAAATAGAAACCATGGAAGACAATGGCACTCTGGTTGAAGAACTTATTCAAGCGTTGAAATCTCTTTTTGAAAGCAACAGTTGACTGCTTTACTTGTAGAAAGGAGCGTGAATTTTTTTCCATTTTATTCTTGCTGCATCCACTCAAAAAAATATGATTGATCTTAAGAAATATTTCAAATCATTTAAACAACAATGTTATATTAATCTATAGAGAAATTAGGGCAAGGGTCTTGGTTCAATTGGCTCTAACGTTGCTGCTTCACCAAAGATGATCCTGGTTCCAACTTTCCAATCTTATGGTTATAATTCTCTTATTTGGTTTCAATATTTGCAAGTAACCTACATTAAAATGCATTCAATAGATGAGAATATTGTTTTTTGTGCGGTGAAATTCTAAACAGGTTACATATCTGCTATGTAGCTTGATTGCACAGTCCACTTGGGTAGTAATCACATGACCTGGCTTGATCTGCAGCATGTGAACTTTAAATATTTAACATATATCAATATACACTAACTCACACATACTAATTTTGAAATTTATTTAGTTAAATCACGCGTTGAGCTGTTTGGAAATATGCCTCAAAGAAACATGGCCTCATGGTGATGGAATGCTATAACAATCCATATAGCATTCGAACACCATGGGGCCAAATTCCTTTGAAGCAATTCCCGAAACAGTTCCTTGCCTTGTCTATGCTACAGATTCTTCCACACATGCATTTTTGTATTATGGCATTCCATGAGAGCACATTTCCTTGAGGCATTTCCTGAAACAGTACAGTGCATTGTCTATGCTACCACCTTTTTCATACATGTGTGCCTAAGCATTTCACCAGATAGTTTATCTATAGCAAGTGTTGTTTGTGATTTAGTCCATGTATGCAAAATGTGCTAGTAGAAGCAACCCACACGTACTGCTTTCAACAATGCCACCTGCTTACCAGGAACTTCAAGGTGCAGCATGTGCAAAGCAAATTAAATGTGTTAGCAATGTCTCAAATGCTGGTTTTCGTAGGATGGCATAGAAGCAATGGAACACGCCCAGTTCCAGGTCTATGTGATGTTCCTTGAAAAAACAGACAAAACATTAGGGAAACATTTGTAATACTTTGCCCTCTCCCCATGATTGGACAGCCTGTTTAAAATTATTGCCATGGTAAAATAAAGAGACATTAGACATTGTGCTCATATTTATAATTCTTTGTGCCATTCTTTGTGGCTGGTCATTCTTCATTTGATGTTGTCATTTAATTGTTGTGTCCTTTCTGGGGATGTTCCATGTTTGGTTGCTTCTATGCCATCCTATGAAAGCCAGCATTTGAAATATTGCTTACACATTTAATTCGTTTGGCACATGGTGCACCTTGAAGTCTCTATGCCATATTTAATGGCTCACATGAATTCTCCTTGGCTTGAAATCACTAGTACTGAAAGAGTGGTGAATGAAAAAGGGAGAGTGGTGAGTGGAGGGGAGAGTGGTGACTTGGGGGGGGAGTGGGAGGTGGCCCCCCCCCTACTTTTTGTCAAAATTGGTGACCATTCTATAGTTGGGAAAAATTGGTCCCAGCCTTTATAACAGGAGATTAATGTTTCCGATTGAGCAAAGAGCAAATTTATTTGTGCATTCGAAACTGAGTGCGGGATATGATGCAATGTTAAACCAAAGTTTGGATTTTTCGTTTATTTTGCTGGGAAAAAATTTACTATTTAATTCGTTCTGCACATGTTGCACCTTGAGGTCTCTATGCGATATTTAATGGCTCACATGAATTCTCCTTGGCTTGAAATCACTAGTGCTGAAAGAGTGGTGAATGAGAAAGGGAGAGTGGTGAGTGGAGGGGAGAGTGGGGACTGGGGGAAGAGTGGGAGGTGGGCTCCCTCCTACTTTTTGTCAACTAGATTGACCGTTCTATAGCTAGGAAAAATTGGTCCCAACCTTTATAATAGGAGACTAATGTTTCCAATTGAGCAAAGAGCAAATTTATTTGTTCAGATATGATGCAATGTTAATCGAAAGCTTGGATTTTTCGTTCATTTTTGTGAAAAAAAAAATTACTATTTATCTCCTTCAGCTCAAAATCTTCCCCAAAGCTCATACAAGTGTTTATAAAAAAGTCTTTTTCTTTTGTTGATTGTATTTTTTTTTATGCTATCCTTGTTTCATTTTTTAAACCATAAAATCAAACATGTGAAAAGTCAATATTTTTTCAGATTTAACATGTTTAAGATTTATGTTGGTGCTAATCCAATACAGAATATTGGCACCCAATGTACGTAAGGCTAAAATTTGGTGTATATTGCAGTCTGGGCTGCAACCTATGTCCTTCATATCATTTGCAATTCTCATATGCTAAAACACGTGCGGTGTACTAGAACAAAAACTCTTGATGTCCGAATTAGAGTCAAAGTATTGAATTCATTTATATTGGCTGAGATGAATTCAGAGCTATGGTTAAAATGAAAAATCAGATTGTTTTACATGTTAGAGTGAAAAACATGACACAAAATTTACAATAGGGATTCGCACTTGGGCCAAAAACTCTGCATCAAAAGTCTACTTACTCATTCAATCTGCCAATTACAGATAGCTACAAAGTTCTGACTCTCCTTTGTTTCTTGGTTATCCTTTCTCCAGTTTGAAACACAAGTTTAATAAAATCACTACTAGCTAATTGCAAACTGCACTCAATCTTCAATAGAGTTCTGTTTGCTTTTGGAGCAATCTATCTTAGGCACAGTTTCAATGGAAATCCATCTTTGAAAGTGGATAGGAGACTCAAACAGGGCTCCTTCCACTCTCACTTTGCTCAAGACTTTGACTGTCGTTGTGCCTCCAACCCTCCACAAAAGGAGTTGCATGTAGATTCCACCCAAAACTTCTTCCATCTTTTCAAAACAAATTAAGTTACAATGGGTAATCTGATGTTAGACCTTGACAAGGTTGATCCAGGTTAGATTGCATCACAAATAACCAGGACTTAGTCATCTCAAAGGTGGTATATGATCAATCAGAGATCAATCAAAATGGGAACTTGAACCTCAGTTCTTCAACATCACAATCTGCAGCCCCTGGATCATAGCAGCTAACCTCATATGCTCCTTCTGTATTTTGTCACTTTGTTGGTTGACTATGCATTTTATATTTTGTAACTTGCAATCAACTTCTAGGCTCAAACTTCAAAGAATAATTATTTAGTAATGTATTATGCAGTATAATCAGCAAGACGACAAGCATATTGATTTATAGGCTCTATCTTCAAAGAAAAATGTAGAAATATTATGCAGTGTAATTGGTGAGACAGCAACCTCAATTTACAAAATCCATGATTCATGGGTTACACTCATTTTGTTTCATTTTGTCTCTAGTTTTTATTTTGCATGAAATTGAAAAAAAGCAGTTTTCCTCCATTTTTTTTAATTTTGTTTGCATTTGCTGATTTTTTCACAAGTTTTTTCACGATCAATTGAAAAGGAGAGAGCTGGCATAATTTAAAAACTTTTGCTGGTCTAAAATGCCTCAGAAGACACTGATTACTGTGGCAGTTTGTTGTGTTTGCATCATATTATTATCAAATATGATTAACACAAAGACCAGTAACAAGATTACAGAATATACTATCAAATCTTGGAGGAGGATATGCTTCAATTTGACTAGATATTAATGTAATGTAAGTTGTGGCAAAAATGCTTTGAACTAAGGAGGTGTTGGTAAATGACCATGAAGATGTTTAAAACAGTTTATTAGACTCTTTGTTCTGCCATTAGTTTGACAACGCAATTTAGAGTAAAATAATCACAAAATTCATATTAATCATCCCCTTACATTGAGCAACCATGACATACATGCATCCAAGAAGTTGCTGAGGGCTACCAACACATGTTTCTCTACTTTTGCATCACTGTGAAAAGAGTGATCAAAAGGATTGTTAATAGCATCAAGTGGGTACAAAGTTATAAGGAAAATAACATGAAAGATATCAGCTACACAACAAATTTTTGGGAAAATGTTGACAGACCCTTGTTAATGAGTACAAGAACCAAGACTGCAACATTTTGCATATCAACTTTTGAGTTAGGAGTTGTGTGTATTAGAATCCAAAAGAAATTAGAGAAGCTCCAACCATATTCATTCCAAGTAAAGAGAGCTATTTGAACAATTGGGGGGTGTTGTACATGTTCACATAAATTTGCAATATGTTTCAAGCAATGTAGCCAAAAATTCATGTATTTCTCCCTTACTGCAATTTTAGCCTCTTCATTGTCTTAAATTTTGAGATGACCACAACATGATATTGAATGTGATAGCAGTAAGCATGAGAAATCCCTTTTTTGCGCTCGGCCCCCAAGTGCTCTTGGGTAACCTGGAGTTTACAGCTATAAGAAGTAAGCTGCAAGAATACAAAATGCATTTCCTATTTTAGTATTTGTCTCAAAGTTCATTTTGCATAACATATTCCTAAATTTTTCCCTCATGATTTGATGTGATGTACGATGGCATTATTTAATGCTCAATGCATTGATTTGGTAAAATGATACCATGTGATAATCAATGTAAATGATCAATCTATAAATCTTCGATGGTCTTTGCTGGCCAGATCGGCCGTGCTGTAGTTGGCCATTCGAGTACCATCGTGTATGAGTATCATCTTTGTACCAGTTTCAAAGCGCAATAAGGTTGTGCCTTGTTAAGGCTAGTATCTAAATAACATGAATAATGAAAGAAAATAAAAGACAAAGCAGCTCCTATGCTTTATCCAAACATGATTAGCGGGCTACCCCCTTCCTCTACTCTCATGTTGGCATGTTACGTATATGATCTTTTGCTCCAAAGCTACCCCATTAGAAGTAATGCACTTGCGAGTGCATCTAAGTTCTTGTTGGCTTGAAACCACTAGTGCTCAACGAGTACTGGCTGAGGAAGGGAGAGTGGTGAGTGGAGGGGAGAGTGGTGAGTGGGAGGCGGTGGGTAGGCGAGTGGGAGGTGGGCCCCCCTGCTTTTTGTCGACCAGATCGACCGTTCTATGGTTGGCCATGCAAGTAACATCATGTATGAGTATCGTCTTTGTACTTGTTTCAAGGAGCAATAGGGTTGTGACTTGTTAAGGCTAGTGTCTGAATAACATGAATAATGAAAGCAAATGAAAAAACAAAGTAGTTGCTATGCTTTATCCAAACATGATTAGTGGGCAACCCCCTACCTCTACTATCATGTTGGCATGTTATTTTATGATCTCTTGCTCTGAAGCTACCCAATTAGAAGTTGTGCGACTGTGAGTGTATTTGAGATCTGGTTGGCTTCAAACCGCTAGTGCTCGATGACTAGTGGCTGAGGAAGGAAGAGTGGTGAGTGGAGGGAAGAGTGGTGACTTGGGGGGGGAGTGGGAGATGGGCCTCCCTGCTTTTTGCCAACTAGATCAAGCATTTTGTAGTTGTGCAAAATTGGTTCTGAAGTTTAATCTATTTGATTTGAGGTCCACCTGAATTCTCTATTTGATTCTGCTATTCATATTGGTTTTGGAGACCATGATAATTTGAAATGTTTTCTAATTGATTTTCTTGATTTGCTTGGTGTATTGATCTTGACCTATTTGACTAGTACTAGTTTTGTTGGTTGACTCTATTAACTGTTTTACTGCAACATACATGCTTGTAGTCAAGAGTGGTGCTCTGTTTGGAGATGCCTCCTTGATCATCTTTTTTTCTTTCTAGATGCTTAGAAAACATGATGGAAACATACTTGGCATACATAATTGTGATAGAACTCTACTATCAAGAGACTACAAATAAATGTATTGTTGCACATGCGAGTAGCACCACATAATAGTATCCTCTTTGTACCTATCTCAAACAATGCTAAGGTTGGGACTTCTTGAGGCTATAAAATGCCCATGTTTGCCAATGACTAGGATTACGGAACCAACAATTCTGATTTTCCATTTATAGGAACAAATCTTCGAGTTATGACTTTAGCTTAGCAATATGCTCGTGTGCTAGTCATTACTCTTTACTTTGTGGATTCTAGCTTTCCTCTACACATAATTATCTTCCAATTGCAATTTGGCATCCACTATTAAATAATGTGCAAGCTGAAGACAATCAATCACATGTTGGTATATGTCTGTCGTTGCTTAATCAATTTAATTAACTTGACACTAACTATTTTTATAATTTGTCGAGTCTTCTTTTCATTGTGCCTGTTGTTACATTGCTGTCAAAGCCTCCAACTCAACACTAGGACCTAGATGCTTTTTCTTTTATTGTTCTAATTTGAATGTTTGATATTGACAGCCATGGGTCGTGGAAAGAAAGCATAAGGAAAGAAGCTGTCAAAAAAACAACCCCCTGAACAAAAGAAACCAGAAGAATGGAAAGCCGCTTCTACCATACACCCAAACCCTACGACTGACAAATTTTCTGACACTAAGCCATTGGCTGAAGTGATCTAATGAATAAAAAACCGAAAGCAAAAGGAATTGGCCAAACCGTACAAAGATCGTGAACCAACAGAGGAATACCCTCAATCAGCTACCAAACCAAGGCCCTCAGCTGTTCGAGATTTTCCATTTGGATGTGGACGCAATGCTCCTATTCTCACAAAGGAAGCAATTGCAAAGTACAATTATGTCCATGGTACTATGACTGTAAACATAGGAACCTCGGATGAGGAAGAACCCGAAGAGGAATAGTCTCCTACTTGTAACCGAAGCTATGTACTAAACAATGAACTAGCACTTAATAAATATCATCTCACTTTTGTAAAATTTGCTTACTATAAATCAGATTTGTAAAACAAATGTATTTTCACATTGGCTTTTATCCATAAACTCTTCACTTGTACGTTGCTCTACCTAAATTTCTTATAACTACTCGTTCTCCAGAGAATCATGTTTCTCAATTCTTGTTTTCCTAGATGCATTTCAACCAGTTCTGCATCTTGTCAAACAGTTCATATGCATTGTCTATGCTTCCACATTTTGCATACAAATGATGCAAGGATGAGTGATTTGAACCTGCTACACAAAGTGTTTCCCGTGCGCTGGTTTTAGTATTTAAGCTTCTCGAAATTGGCAACAAACGATGATATATTCATTTATCCTATGGTCCAAGGCATCTATTTCATTAGAGCAGAATTTCTACGTGGTTCCTCCAAATTTCTAATTAGCTCACATATTTGTTGCATATGGTTTTTTGTCTTTTCATTGAGGAATTTGTCGTTGCAACGAGTCAAAAACAAAGGGACATAGAATTCTGGATCAGTTTCTAATGCTCTTTGTTGTGTAAACATGTCTTTCACAATGTTCGTATGAGCAGGTGGCATTGCTCAAAACAGATCATGTGGCTTCTTTTAGCTACCACATTCTGCATATATGCACTCACTTCTTTTTGCCTAGATGCATTTCAGCTACTGTTGCATTTTGTCAGACAGTCAGGTCCACTGTCTATGCTTCCACATTTTGCATATAAATGATGCAATGATGGGTAATTTGAACCTGCTCAGGAGAATGGTACTGTACAATGGATTTGCTAGGCAATTTATAATCCTATTTGTACAGTGGCAGCAACTCATTCTTGTAACTAGATTCAATTTGTTCATCATTACAAAAATGGAAGCATAGACATATTCTATGGACAAATCAGGAGCTATTATGGCCATGGAGCAAGAAGAAAGCAGCTTTCCTACCCAAAAGTCTACAGAGAAAATTGACAGCAGTATGCAAATTTTCCCCTTTTATTTTACAAGTTTCTGGTGGGTGAGCATATTTAAAATATATTTGATATTTTCAACTGACCTGTTTTGATAGTGTTCAATACATTTGTTGTAGATTGTACAAGAGAATGAAAGACCAGAAAGATGTGATGGAAAAATCAAAAAACTTTTATGAACATAGATGAAGAAGAGAATAGCTTCATTGTGCAAAAGTCTATAGAAAAATCTGACAATGGTATACAAATTTCCCTTTCTCGCTTTGCAGCATTTTCCTGTACTGTCATATAAATGTACATTTGTAAATTTCAAGTTACCTGTTTTGTTTGCTTTTGCCATATGGCTTTTGTTTTCATGCAAAATAATATGTCGAATGATATTTTCACAAGGAAGTTCTCTTCTCTTTATAGCTTTTTCCAATCCAACATTTGGATTTTGTACACGCTCAAATTGGTACAGGCACTTGTTTCAATATCAAAAAAGTTTAGAGGCTTTGGATCAATACATCTACAAGTGGTATCAAGCATGGAGGATTGAAGCTACTACCATCAATCTTCAAACTGGTTTTGCACTTACTATGTCAGACCATGCATTCTTTTACAAAAGGTATAATTGAATAGAAATGCAAAAACTGTTAGCAGTAACATTTTCAAATTAATGCTTTTCTTATGATTGTACAGTGCATGCATAATGAAAAGAAATCGTTTGAAAATTAGTCACTAATTTTTAACTTCCCACCATGTTGCAGGTTACATTGCAACAAGCAACAATAGAGAAACTACGCAACACCTTCTACTTACAATTTGCGTTTATGATTACTATATACCATTTCTTGACAATTGTTGAGTATTTGGCATATGGATTGTGCATCTGAAACTATAATTCTTGTATGTTAGGGCATATGTAATTAATGATTTCCTTACTACACTTACAGATATTGCATCTTCAATGCATGATGCTTTTGCAAGCAGATTTCTATTGCTAGTCACAAGTTGACAAAGCAGGATTCCCTTGGATTTCACAAAGTTAGTGCTACTTATGTGTTGATGAATGAAAGTTCTCTTCATTTATATATATATATATATGTATACAAGCTAAATGTTTTTTTACTGGATCTTGTTTAACATGGATGCTGCACTTATTGCTAGCAGAATTATGCTCAATTTGCAAGCGGTTATTTGCATGCAAGAATCATGTAAATACTCAGCATGTTGACCAAAAAATGCTCATTACATCATTGTCACATAAAAAGAAAGAATTGCATATACTCTTTGACAACTAAACTTTCACTATTATACATTTGCTAACTTTTAGTCTCTCTCTTCGATTTATTGCTCATTTTCAAGTTATTCTATTTCTTTTGCCAAATATATAGTCAAATGCATTGATAATAAAATTTTGCTTTTGTTCTATAGGAACTAGGGTGTGTAGAAATTCTGGATTAAGCGATAATCTCACAACTCCCACGTTACTATTCTCATTGAGGTGAGTAATGAATGATCATGACTGTATTGCAGCTCTTGAAAAATATGCATTGCATTCCTAGACAGCTTCGATACAAGTTCTGTTTTAGTCATATGCATTGACAAAAAAATGTTCATTTTGTTTTGTAGGGTCTAGAATACATCCTGCTATTACATGAAAGGATACTGTTACAACTTTTGCAGATTTGCAGATCAAGGTGTGTAGTAGAATACTAAACTTATTTCACTTTCACTTGCTTGCAAAAAAAGACGGATTCTATTTCATTTCACATTATGAGTTTCACATATTGCTAAATAGTCATTGTACTCCAGAATAGTCACAATGCAACCTGTCTCTTAGTCAAGAAACTCTTGATTTGGCAATACGCTAACAAACAATCCACCCAAAAAACAAAAACTCTCGCTATAGCCACTTGCAGTGGAGACCTACAAACCAAATACTGAATCACAATTTGTTGATGTTATAGCAGCTTCGGGCTCATCCTTCCAGCCACGAGTGAAGACAAAAATTCATATAGCCTATCGGCTATTTATTTACATGTGATAATTTAATGTGAAGGGGTGCTTCACATGGCAACAATGTAATATTCTATCTTGGCCGACCTTCCTTGTAATTTGCAATTTATATTTGTAATTATCTTTATATTGTGGGCCGACCTTCTACATGAAAAGGTGTGACCTCTCTCATAAGTGTGTATTTATACAAGGTCTCTTCCTTTCATTTGATATCAAGCAAGTTCATCTCCTTCCTTCATACAAGTGCGAATTGTTCAAGAGACAAGTGCAGATTGTTCAAGAGAAAAGTGTGAATTCTTCAAGAAGCAGATTGCGAATTACTTCTAGTGCAGATCTGAGTCTCAGGAAGGGCAGATTGTTATTTGTTATTGTCGCCATTATTGGTACTGAATATTGGCCTTTTGATTGGCCTCATTGTAAAGTGAATTGTTGCCTTTGTTTATATATATAAGAGATATATTCGTTGCTGGGTTTTTCTCCCTCAAGAGGAGGGTTTTCCCAAGGTATTTGCTGTGTTGTTGTGTTTAATTTTTTGAATTAAATTCTGCATATGTAATCTGATCATAAAAGAACACAATTTACATCAATTGATGAAGCTCTCCATGATGCACATTGTTTCTGAATTGATTCATTCAACTACAAAGTAGGTGATTTCCTATTTGACACCATACATGTTCTGCTTCACTCTCGTTATTCGCCAAACCAGCTATGCAATGGTCTTGTCGACCATTTCCTACATCGTCTTCACAATCGTTGCACCACAGCTTTAAGCTCCTATGAAAATGACTTGTATCCAACAATGCTTGGGCAATTGCATGATATAGAAGACAAAAACACATACTTGTGTAGAATGGGGCTTTCAGCCATATAGCATAATAACAATGGTGAAACTGGGCTTTGGGGTGACACATTTTGTTTAAAATGGCTAGCACATTGGTTGGACACACCAATATGCATTTGGTCTGCAAGGTTTAAAACAAGGTACTTGCATTTCAACAAGGACGCATGCAATCCTACGATATCAATTCTTTTTCACGATACCAATCCTGCTGCTGGACACTTTGAGCCTGTGTTTTCACGACTAAACATGTACAATTGCATTCAAAACATTCAGCCACACTTGGATAACACATATTGCAATTTCAAGAACACTTGGACCACAATTGCAAATGCATTTAATACACTTGGCCTTTGTAGGCCTGCAACATTTTCCACTACATGTGGCGAGAGTATGTTTGCTGCCACAACTTTCCTGATTGATGAACACTTTGATCCAGTTGCTTTGCGATTATTCATTGCCCATTCAGTGGAGAACACGTATGCGTTGGCATGTTTTAGCTCATCTAACCAGCATGCGATAGCAAACAACAATCGTCTATTGCAATTGCAATCATTAGTTTGCAACATTGGAATACCATATGTACAAAGTGGCTTTGAGGGGACTGAATTTTGCATATTATGGCTCTCGCACATATTCCATGCAACAATACACGTATGGCAAGCATCTCCATCGCCTAGATCAAAAACATACACAAATAGCAGAGAGCCAAAAAAGAGCTTTAATCTGATTTGCTTTGTAACAAGCTCAAATCATCATCACTACGAACCGCTTCAGCAAAAACAATAATTTTCTCATCACATGCATATTAACGATTCCTTTTTTGTTCAATATATGACAAATGACTTGAAAATTGCATCTAATCCTACATTTCAAGGCAACACAACAGTTTCAAAAGCATTGTGCACTTTTGAATCAGATACTTGCACTGCATCGTACCCCACTTTCGTGTACAATATTGCAAGAAACAATACAACTAGTTACATTTCAACAAGTCTAGATCATAAAAAACCATGAAATGTGCCCATCTCAAACCTACATGTTCGTAACTCTCTACGATGTTTCAAAGCAGCAATACGTGGCATAGGTGAACAACGAATGGGCATGCCAAATGAACAGATAGCAATCAGAGATGCTCTAAAGCAAACATGCAGATCTTTAGTACCTGGTAATTGTACAACAAATACAAGCAAAGAATTGATACATAATCAAACAATGCGTTGTCTGAAAGCAAACATTTCTTCAACAGAGGCCTACCACTCAAACATTGCAACAACTACATTCTCTCCCTCAATTGTAGCAACTACCCATATTGAAACAACAAACAACAAATGCAAATCTAGTCAAAATTTTGGCCATGGACAGCCATTGCATTGTTTAAAAACAAAACAAATAGTTGGAGCAACACATTCACTACACGATGCAAGCAAATGCCTACAACCTAAGACTTCTACAGCAAACATACAGACAAAATCAACATCGCATGAGACATTGCATTCTCTAAAAGCTAAAATGCATAATGGAAAAATGCCACTTGCAAACATTGCACGAACAACTTGCACTTTTGTTCTAGCTACTAGCAACATCACAAGTAAGAAACAGTCCTCCAACACTAGTCCAAATCCAATCCACCAGCAATCATTACATTCTTTGAAAACGCAAATGTGAAGTCCATAGACACAATGTGCTTTGCATATGCCAAATCAAAATCAGGTATGCACCACCAGCACAAAATTGCTCATCAGCAATCATTACATTCTCTTAAAAAATAGATGCGCACAGTAAGAAAACATCATGCTCCCCACATGCCAAATCTGAAATGTAGATCATCTACGTCTTCTATACTCCACAACACAATCACTAGCCATCGACAAACAAAAAAGAAACGCATATTTACAAAAATCCATTAATGCGTATTTGCAAAGCATAAATGACACACCTACGCAACCATGTTCTCTTTGCAATATGCTTCATTTTCAGCAAAACATTCGCAAGGTTGATCATACACTTGGTCAAGCTTTCTCTTTGCTTCCCATTCAAACCAATGAAAAAAGATTAGTAGTCGGTCAATCTATTTGTAAACAATTTACAAAGGCTATTTTAGATGCAAAGGCCCCCTATTTTGCTACACCTTGGAGCATAAGGTGCAATGCACCAATAGATGTCATTCAGTCCTTGACTTCCCTCGAAGAAAGACTTATGTCTTTGCACATTGCTTTTGCACAGATCAAACAACAAGGATATAGGCGAGCACAATATGGATTGCTTGGCACAATCATCAACGTTCCAGTAGATTTTGATAAAGTGCAACAAGCATTGCTTAGGCAACTAGATGAAAATACAACATTCGTAGTTAGATTGAAGTGAAAGCTACAGTATGAGAATGCATATGCACAAGGAAACATTAGACCTGCTCTTGTAATGAATGCTTTAACGACACTATCAAGAACACCACTATACAAAGAACAAAACATCTCCATAAATAAAGACTGGGAAGGGCAATTGGCAAAGAGAACAACAAAGTTGCATACAAATACTAAAATAGAACCAAGTATGGAAAATGACATGTCTAAAGATGATCAAGAACCCGTAAGTGAATCAGTTATACATTGGTTCAATGATGCACATTCAATCAAAGACCTTGACACAATTATCATTGAAATTGCACCATCAAAAGGGTTTAAACCTCTTGGAATTTTCCAAGACACATACGTAGAGGAAATGAACTTCCCAACTTTGTTCTACGATTTAGCTCGACTGGCTGACATTACTAAAAGCTTAACATACCAAAAGATAGAAAAATGGGAGCTTATGCATAGAGACAATGACTTTGCAAAATACATAACAAATATTTTCTTCAAAGCCATTAAAATAATCATTCACCAAGTATCTTCACTGGCATGGATTTGCATAAGAAAAACTAAATTAAAGGATAGAAAGTTAGTTGCAAAAGATATGCGCAATCCAACTACCTTGGAAAAATTATTAAGATCTCCATTAGGTTATAGAACATTAAAAAGCATCCACACTTCATCAGACTACGTAGAAAACACAAGAAAAAACATATTTGCAACGATAAGACAATTGGGCCCTCCAACATTTTTTGTAACATTGACAAGTGTTGAGCACTTATGGGAGCCATTGTGCAAAGCTTTACAACAAATATCCATTCAGCAGCAAAGCAATTGTATTGAAAGTATAGAAGATAGGAATCTAGACTTTGAAATCAGAAAGAACCTAGTGCTTTGCAATCAGTACTTTAATCATATAATCAATGTATTTCGAAAAATGATGCTAAAAAACTATGAGCTCTTTGCCCAAGTCATGGACTATTCTTTTGTCACAAAATTCCAAAACCGAGGCAATGAACATGTTCATTTCTTGCTATGGATAAAAAATGCACCTCTATATGGTAATTGTTTGAATTATGAAATAGAAAGCTTTGGCAACAAGTACATTTCTTGCAACTCATCGCTACTTGATACAAATCTCATCAAAATGCAAACACACCATCATACAAAGACCTACAAGAAATACAGAAACTCAAGCTGCAGATTTAGTTTTCCATTGCCTCCCATGAGCAAAACAACAATATTAGAGCCATTGCCCATGCCTCATCCTGCAATCAAAGATAGAGCAAGAATTTTTTTCAAGCAATTAGAAAACAAACACTACACAAAAGAGGTTTCATTTCAAAGTTTCTTGGATGAATTGGAAGTGAATGAAACTGATTACAATGCAATGCTTGATCAACGTTGACACACAAGATTGTCATGCTAAAAAGAGAACTAGCTGATATTTGGATAAATTCCTTTGCAAAAAAAGTACCAAGCTTGTGGTATGCAAATACAAACACACAATTTTTTTTAGGCGCATATGCTGTTGCATCTTACTATAGTTCATATATGACAAAACAAGACAAAACATTGTCTCTTGCATTTCGGCAATTGTGGCAACAATGCACACATGCTTATGATGGGAAGATACAGTTCATACGGAAACTTGGCAATGCATTGCTAAACTACCAACAAATGTCCAATCGTCAATCTACTCATATTATTCTCTCATTGCCATTGTGTAGATTCTCAAGGAAAATGGTTTTCATCAATCCTACACCACTAGAAAATAGAATCTTCATGTTGAAAAGCCCTAAACTATTAGCAAAAGAGCCAGATGATTATGAAAATATCATGCATGTGCATTTGCAATAGAAAAATACACACACCGATTAAAAGCTCTTGACAACTTGTCACTAGCTGAATATGTCGCCTTCTATTCAGGGAACTCAACAAAGCTCCAAAAAAGAGCAACTTCGCAGATCATTTGCTATGTAAGATACAATCCACACATTGACCTTGAGAATTATTGTAGAGAGAAACTTATGTTAGATGTGCCTTTTAGAACTAGTGAGCAAACCTTACTCGCTGGATATGAAATATGGAGTGCAGTGTTCAATGCTAAAAAATCACAAATTGCAACAATTGAAAAATTGTCCACTACACAAATTTCTCCTACATGGGGTGACATTGACGAAGTTGCTACGAAAGCTGACAATGACATGCGCCCAACAATAGACATTACAAATGAAATTGAAAAAAACAAATTGCAAAATGGCATAGAAAAGTACAACATCATGAGTGACCTAAACCTTATGAAAAACATAAAGGTCACATACTCGATCTCCAAGAAAATGTTTTTAGAAATAGCACATCCATTACTCCTAAGCAACAAGGAATACTTCAATTTACAAAGACAATTGAACAAAGAACAACAATCGATACTAAAGGATGTACTAATGACAAAAAGACTAGCACCCAATAAACCTTTGTACTTGTTCTTAACAGGTGGAGTAGGCACTGGCAAAACCTTCACAACTAAATCCATTTTTGAAGCAATGATCCGATTCTACGATAAGCAGTTGGACAGTGACCCACTCAAACCAAAAGGCATTGTTGTTGCTTCAACAAGAAAAGCAACATTCAATGCAAGTGGCACCACTGCACATTCAATCTTCCATCTACCATGCAATTCTTCAAAAATGTTGCCCCTAGATTCAAACACAGCTGATTCTTCTCATTGATGAAGTCTCTTTGATTGGCTAAAAAATGCTTTACAACATTGACAGAGGACTTCGTCAAATCAAACACACACCAATGAAACCTTTTGGCACTATAGACATCATATTTTGTGGAGACTTATACCAATCACAACCTATGTGCGATGCTTGGATATTCAAGGAACCAACAATAGACAAAGAGAAAATGCCATACACCTTTTGGATCGACAATGTCAAATGCTTTGAATTACACTACATGATTAGACAAACAAATCATCATTTCATTTCCGTACTTAATCGTGCTAGAACTTCTCAACAAACTACTGAAGACATCAGCTATTTGAATGTGATGTGCTACAAGACACCTCCCAATAATCCACGATTTCCATACTTGTTTCACAAAAAATCTGCAGTTGATGAGCACAACAGAAAAATGCTAGACTACTTACCCACAAACCTTTTCATTTTAGAAGCAGTGGACAAACAAGATACAACCATTGATAGCATCCAATTTCAACCAGACAAGTCATCTTTGCTTGCTACAATTTTTCTCAAACAAGACATTTTAGTTGAATTGATCGCTAATAACCTTGATACACAAGATGGCCTTGTCAATGGTGCAAATGGCATTTTTAAAACGTATACAACTGACCAAGAGGAAATTGTTTGGATTCAATTCAATGACCCCATTGTTGGAAAATCGCATCGTCAAAGAATGCAAAATCTATACACAAATTGTATTTTTCCTTAATGGACACTCGTAACAAGAATCATTAGAAAAGTCAGAACAACTGCAAAAATAGTCACTAGAGCACAGTTCCCTTTGCAACTTGCCTGTGCACGAACTATTCATAGAGCACAAGGTCTCACAATGGACACACTTGCTTTTGATCCCTGTAAAGTCTATCAACATGGTCTTTTACACTACTCTATCACGTGTAAGGAACATCAAGTCATTGTACCTCGTGCATAAATTGCAGGAACAAAATTTCAAGGTTTCAGAAAAAGTAAATAACGAAATGCAACACCTCATGACCTTGGCACAATGGAAACAACACAATCTTGCATCTGTCTGTTCAAGCCACGTCAGCCTATACTCTTTGAATACACGTAGCTTTGCATTGCATGCCCAATAAATAGCACACGACTATGACTTGCTGCAAGCAACCGTTCTTTGTTTCCAGGAAACAAGACACAATGTCCTCGACCATGTCAATTTCCTTAACGAAACATGCAACTGTTATACTGCATTCAGTATTCATGGTCTATTAACATGTTGCAAGAAAACAGTTTCAATCCAAACCATACATACATGTGCAACAAAGTATATAGAATCAATAACCATTGACCTATTGCATCAAGGCACCACTCTACGCATCACAAATTTAAACTTGGCACCGAACACACACATTCATGATTTATTCAGTCTAATAGAAAAAATTCTCAGCTCATTGCTACCTACCTGTTGATGCGTGTTTCGTGACACACCAAACACCAGAATAAAAAGTGCCCAAAGACAACTTTATCCTCTCTTGAAAAATTACCTCTTATGTTAAGATTGCTAGAAAGGTCATACGGTAATTCCAATGTTTAGTTTTGGGGGATGGACAAGCTCAATGGATGATGTGATATGCTGATTTCACAAAGGGACCTCAGATAGTAGATTATTCGAAGTAGGAATTAGAATTGATTTAATGTTGAATGCTCTTATATTTTTGGGATTTTCAATTTGGAATAAAAGAAAATGGGATGAGGGTTAAAGGAACTAAATTTATGCAAAACTACTCCTATGAACTTAAGAGACAAATGCCAAATAGTGAAATTTAAACCAATCTTTGCTTCGCCAAGCACAGTACTACAACTAGACAAAGACGGTGCAATCTTCAATGGGTTTACGAAAGATATCCTCTTACACTATGCCACCATCAATTCGACCAATGCATATAGGTAATGGAATTCAAGTCAAGCAGTTTCATTGTTCAGACTAACCTTACACATCAAATTGAAAATCATCCAATTGAAAAAGGTATGAACTAATCTCACTATCTCCAACACTATCAATCTTTCATTCATCTAAAGTACTTGAAAACAATTTAATCTATTGAAGAAATCATGAAACCATGCGGGCTCATAAAAATAACAAATGCTCAACTCTGAATCCACTTATTATTTGAACAGCAATAGTAGCAACAATGTCATAAGTCTCTCCTTGAATAAATGAAATGTGTGGGGTTTATATAGGCACCCTAATTACAAAGCAACGACCAAGATTGATTTGAGATCAATGGCCAAGATTAATTCAATAAACCCTAACCCTAAAAGCATAACCAACTCAAAAGACACATGGCACAAGCAGAAAAAGCCATTTGGAGTATGGAAAATGATGACACCTTGCGAATCATTCAAGCAAGTAGGAATCCAGAATGCAATTCCCTTTGGATCGCTCCCTAGTTGCAAATGCAAGAACTTTGGCTAACACAGAATCAAGTTCCTCCATTGAGATGCTCGGCACAGAATCCAGTTGCACTCCGATCACGTCCAAGGTTTCCAGGCATTGAGTGAAAGTACTTTCCCATCTATCTTCCTGTTTCTAAAAGTTATCCATAAAGGTCAAAAGGGAAGACATATCATCAAGCTGATTTTCTGTAATAATCTGCACTTCCTTGAAGTAAATGTTCATCACATTTTTCTTCAGTCCTTCTAAATCTAAGCCATTTTTATCATGATGCTCTTGTCCTGTTAATCCTTCAAGAGAAGTGAGGATTTTGAACTAAATTTTCTCAACTGCACTCCGTATAGCAACACATTCTTCCTTTATTCCATCATATGTCTTCCTTTTAGCCAATAAGGAATGATACCACCTGCTGAAATCGTATGAGGCTCCTTCCTCGATAACACCCTCCTAGATTAATATTTGCAGGGAAACTTCCTTTAAAACCTTCAAACGAGGTATCACTTTGTCCTGTACGTAATGGAAATCTTCCCAATTGTCTTCAACTTGACTAACTTCAGTTATAAGCAAGGCAGATCTGTCATAAGTCTGAGCGCACTTCTCTAAGAATTGCTCCATCTATTTTGAAATATTGGTAACCCAACTCTTGGTTGCTTGACTCGTGATCCTCATAGCCTCAAGAACATCAACGGATTCCGAAGTAAGGGATGATGGTGGAATGAAAGCTTCATTCTCTTGTCGCAAAGGGGCTGTTAGCTGCTGAATGAACTCCATTAGCCTTAGATTTTCTAACTCTATCCTTTCTTTCTTCTCTTCTATTTTGTCGAACTTCTCCTTGATGGATTTAGAAGTGTTCGCCAACTCATGGAAATCCTGATCTATCGTGGTTGGCCCAATGTCCAACTGTCATGTCCCCATTTTTGGCGAGCATCAGAGATCATAAGATTGGCCTATCAGGAGACCCTCGTAGGCTGATAGAGTGGTTGGAGGGTCGTTTTGAGCTTGGCTTAGCGATTGCTTTTGATCGATTGGCTTTTGTTGGCTCATTCGGACGAATTGCTATTTTAGCAGTTCCTGGCAGGCAGTGTGGGACCCCTGCTATTTTTAGCAGTATGGTTAGAATCACTTCAGGGTTGTCAGCTTCAGACGGAACAGTAATCGGATGATTAACGAGGAAGATATTAATATTTAATTATATTGATTAAATATTAATTAATTAATGATTATAATATAAAGTTATAATTTTTTAATTATAACTTAAGTGATTCTCATAAAAGGGGCGCCCATCATCAGAAAGGGGCCATTTAATCATTATAATTTATTATAATTATTTGACGGAGAACTATTGAGAGATTAAAAGAATTAAACGTTAAATATATTAAAATTCCCTATTATTAAGGAAAACGCACTTTTGTGCAATAAAGAGGTTCTGCCTTGGGAATTGAGTCATTATGACATTTGAGAATTAGAAATTGATCAGACTTCGTCAGAGAACGGAAGCCTTAGGGTTTCATCTCGAATTCCATGGAGAACGAGCCATCTCCATCGAATCAGTTCAGAGGGTGTGAGATATCACCCGATTTACTGCCAGTTGTGAGACTTCTTCATCTAGAAGAAGTTACAGAGCTTCAGAGAATTAATTGAACTTCAGAGATTATTTCTTCATCAGGGTTTCAGAGAGGGTATCCATTCAAAAGGAATTCATTTCATTTAGGCATCCAAATTCAGGAGATCTGGAGAGTTTGAAGGAGCCGTACCAATTCATTTAATGCATGCAGCAGGTCGTACTTCTGTACCAGGGCCGTACTATTAATCTTGAAGCGTAGTCATCAAGAAAGCTTTTGCCAGAGGTTTGATTCAGAAGATCTATATTTATCCAAGCGCATATCCTTGGTTATTCTGGAGACTGGGGAGAGAAGCCGTACAAGATTATTAATTGTTGTTTCAGCCGTACAAGGCAGTACTGTACAGGCCGTACTATCCAGCAAGAGGCGTGCTTTTATGAGGAAGCAAATCGCCTTTCATTCTTGATTCCTGCCTTCACCATTCAAGGCGTCCACAGTCCAGGGTTTATTTGGCAACTTCCAACAAAGGGAGAAGGGAATTTTTGTTGCAGCCGTACCAGATTTCTGAGCATCTCCAGTTTGCTGTTTACCAGGTTTTTACCTTAATAAAATCTGTATTCTTCATTGCATGTTATCAGTACTATGTTGTATTGAACTTATAAGAGAAATAGATGAAACGTCTTCAAAATACCTTGTATTTGTGATGCATGTTGGTCAATTAGTATATTTTATAGAATTTATTATTCTCTCCAAGCAAAATCGCCTTCATCTTTATTTATGTAAAAATGTAAAAAACAACACAAAAACCTAAAACTTCAGAAAGACAGTCAGAAACAGAAAAAGGGGAAACTAGGGTTTCTACAGTGGCATCAGAGCTAAATCATGCCATCCTGAGGGTTTAGCCGTCTTCTGCAGCCGGAACAGTTGGGTCTTATCAGGTATTATTCATTCAGGCGAGCTTTGGTTGACAGGCAACAGGGTTCGATCTGGCAGCCAGGAAACATGGCTGACAGAACTGACAAAATTACAGGACTGATAGAACAGATAATGTTAGAACAGAGTTTCTTCATAATAACAGAGGTCAGGGCCGTGCAGAGGTCTTGCATGCACTTAGAGATCTTCGTGCAGGTCAACGGCAGTCAAATGGTGTATTACAGCAGTTGGCAGTTGCACTTCAGAGACTGGATACTCCGAGGAGATCGTCACCACATCGTGACGATGACAGGAGTGTTGCAGGTTCACGGAGAGCTCCTAGGACAGTGTCACGGACAGCAGATAGGCCTACTAGGCCTACTTTCAGGAGACAGGAGCCCGATGAGGCTATAACAGGTGAACAGCATGAGGGTTTGTTCGTTGATACATTTAGGACAGCGAACAACGAGTGGCAGTTAGTATCACCTCAGATCAGCGGAAGGATCACGAGTGACAGAACACCACAAAACACGGAAGGAGAAGTGATTAGCATGTTCCAGGAGTATAGCATTCTACCTCAGAAGATTAAAACAAAACTTTCTTTCATAAGTTACATGGACTTGCACCCGAGTCTTTGCCATAAGACAGAGTTTGCAAGACAAAAATATCTGACTATAGCTCGTGAGTTGTTTACGTCTGGAACGGATAGAGAATCTACGCATAAGGGTGATACAATCCTTCATGAGAATGATTTGGTGTTTTCAAATCCCTATGAAGTAGGCAGAAATTTATTACAGGAATTTGATAAGCGTGCTGATTTGAGTCAAGACAGCACTAGCACAGCTTGGGGTAATAATTTACTTACATCGTCTCTGCAGGAGGTGACTCAAGAAATTTCTACCATAGAGGCCACTTCTGATTTTTATGACAGCGTTGGCGAAACTTCGCGTGAGCATGACACAACAGAGGTTTCACACATGCAAAGTACTCCTATTGAGTTGTCGCATGAAGAGACTCAAGAGTTGGGTACGAGTGATGCATTTGGTGTTGAGAAATTATGTCATGGTGAATCTGATTTGTCGGATCAGACCTTTGAAAACGAGCCAGAGGATTCATATGTTGATATGGAATCCCAGGATCATGCTTTGGATGGGCATGCAGTCACTGTTGGAGTAGAAGCGTGTGAAGATACTATCATACCAGCAACTTCTACCGTACCAGTGGAGCCATCCTTTGAGGTACAGAGTAGCAGTACCTTAGATGTTGAGGTGTGCAGGGTTGAGAGCACACATGATGTTGCTTATCATGAGGTGAGCGATGATGGATCAGCGTCATATCATAGTGCATATGGTGAACAGGATAACTTGTATGGGGGTCATAAGCTTCAGAGTCCGCATCACTTGGTTGGGAAACTACAAGTGAATGATAATATGATTGCCACCGCCCTTGAGCATTTTGACGTTGCTCGTCAGATGTTGACTACCTATGGTTGGAGTCCGCCTTTGACAGATGAGCACAGTGAGAGTGGTTTCTCCCTTGCAGTGATACATGCACTCCGAGAAGCAATTGGTACGATGAAACAAAACTACCTAACATTGCTCACGGACAGGGATTTTCTTCTCAAGTGGGATTGCATTTGTTATGATGCATTGCAGGGAAAGGGAGAACAGATTGATGAGCTCACTCATGAGCTAGAGGTGACTAGGGACTCATTGCATAGCAACCAGCTGGCTCTTCGAGAGTCACAGTTACCGATTGAGAGGTTTACCGTGGCGTTGAGTTTAGCACAATCTTCACCACCTTTGGATATAGTTCAGTCTTCCATGGCAGCGGTTGGTGAGGAGTATACACCCATGGTTCATAGCAGTGAGGGAGATGTTGAGGATGTGGTTACATCCATCTCGGTCACAGGAGCAGTGGATACAGATAGGATGAGGGCCCTAGATGAGAGTTGCAGTGAGCCACGCGTTGCACCAGGTCCTCTCGACATTAGTTCTGTGATAGGTGATGCAGGGCAGTTCATTGATAGTTCCTATGACATGGTTGTTGATACACTGGAGAGTTGTGTGACAACCCTCGATACTTGTCCATCTTCACAGCAGATATTCAGGGTCTCATCCAGTTGGGAGATTGGTACTTGTGATGATTTTTTTCCCTCTCCTGGAAGCAAATCAGTCTTTTCATCCGATGCAGTTGACTATGATCGGCAGCTGGTTGAGCCTAGTCAGGAGTACAATTCAATTTATTATTCCAGCGATTCAGAGATGGATGATTCAGATCAGTGTGGAGTGATTGTGCAGTTTGTGAATAATCCATTGTTTGAATTTGATGGTGGTTCGATCTATGATAACCCACTCTTCTAGTTGGACGCTGATCGTACTCTTGATACTAGTTCCAGGTTGGGTGATGATCGTAGTGTTTGGGATTGTTCCAGTGCATCACAATTCCAAACCAGACTCACAGAGGAGTTCAATGAGGTGTACATGGTGAGGAGTGCTTATGGTTTTTCCTTTGATCCACTTGTACATGATTCGTATTTGATGCACCATACTTGTGCACAGGGTGATTCTCTCGGTACAGTTGAGGGGAGTAATTCATTATTGTGTGCGGAGTTACCATCTTCACAAGATGGGATTAGCAGGTGCAGGTACTTGACTCAGCAGTTTGTGGGGTATTACTTGCAGGGACAGTAGTCCATTTTACATCATGTCGATATGTATTTGACAAGACTTGATACTTCTATGTTGCAGATTTTTCATACAGTTACATGGGTACAGGGCGACTATGGTGTTAGTTGGCATGATGGTTTGGACAGTTATCACATCCATGAGTATTTAGCAGAAGACAAGGAGAGATTCAGGATAGTAGATGCTTTTAGAAGTGTTTATCTCTGCATGACAGATGGATGTGGATTCATATTGTATTGGGATCCCGGTGGCGACGGCTTTGACACAGAGTATTGGGTGGGTCCCATTGAGTTACTTCACTATTCTCAGCATGGTGAAGTTGGAGGCAGTAGAGCACAGTGGCAGCCTGAGGAGGACCGTCACGACAGACTTTTACGCTGGGTTTGGGATCCAGGTATTGATTGCGCAGTTGAGTTTTTTATGATGCTACAGGAGACAGATCGTGATGTGTGGGACATTTCACAATTTTTTCTTTTGGGCCTTCCGAGGATCGGAGTTTCTTGCAGTAGAGATTGCTTGGGGACAAGCAATTTTAGGGAGGGCGGACTGTCATGTCCCCATTTTTGGCGAGCATCAGAGATCGTAAGATTGGCCTATCAGGAGACCCTCGTAGGTTGATAGAGTGGTTGGAGGGTCGTTTCGGAGCTTGGCTCAGCTTCTGATTGGCAGTTTTGATCAATTGGCTTTCGTTCGGGCTCATTCGGACGTTTTTGACTTTTTAGCAGTTCTGTGGGGACCCCGTTAGCAGTATGGCTGTGGGAATCACTTGGTTCGTCGCTTGAGGAAAATCGGATGATTACGAGGAAGATATTAATATTTAATTATATTGATTAAATATTAATTAATTAATGATTATAATATAAAGTTATAATTTTTTAATTATAACTTAAGTGATTCTCATAAAGGGGGCGCCCATCATCAGAAAGGGGCCATTTAATCATTATAATTTATTATAATTATTTGACGGAGAACTATTGAGAGATTAAAAGAATTAAACGTTAAATATATTAAAATTCCCTATTATTAAGGAAATCGCACTTTTGTGCAATAAAGAGGTTCTGCCTTGGGAATTGAGTCATTATGACATTTGAGAATCAGAAATTGATCAGACTTCGTCAGAGAACGGAAGCCTTAGGGTTTCATCTCGAATTCCGTGGAGAACGAGCCATCTCCATCGAATCAGTTCAGAGGGTGTGAGATATCACCCGATTTACTGCCAGTTGTGAGACTTCTTCATCCAGAAGAAGTTACAGAGCTTCAGAGAATTAATTGAACTTCAGAGATTATTTCTTCATCAGGGTTTCAAAGAGGGTATCCATTCAGAAGGAATTCATTTCATTTAGGCATCCAAATTCAGGAGATCTGGAGAGTTTGAAGGAGTCGTACCAATTCATTTAATGCATGCAGCAGGCCGTACTTCTGTACCAGGGCCGTACTATTAATCTTGAAGCGTAGTCATCAAGAAAGCTTTTGCCAGAGGTTTGATTCAGAAGATCTATATTTATCCAAGCGCATATCCTTGGTTATTCTGGAGACTGGGGAGAGAATCTGTACAAGATTATTAATTGATGTTTCAGCCGTACAAGGCAGTACTGTACAGGCCGTACTATCCAGCAAGAGGCGTGTTTTTATGAGGAAGCAAATCGCCTTTCATTCTTGACTCCTGCCTTCACCATTCAAGGCGTCCACAGTCCAGGGTTTATTTGGCAACTTCCAACAGAGGGAGAAGGGAATTTTTGTTGCAGCCGTACCAGATTTCTGAGCATCTCCAGTTTGCTGTTTACCAGGTTTTTACCTTAATAAAATATGTATTCTTCATTGCATGTTATCAGTACTATGTTGTATTGAACTTATAAGAGCAATAGATGAAACGTCTTCAAAATACCTTGTATTTGTGATGCATGTTGGTCAATTAGTATATTTTATAGAATTTATTATTCTCTCCAAGCAAAATCGCCTTCATCTTTATTTATGTAAAAATGTCAAAAACAACACAAAAACCTAAAACTTCAGAAAGACAGTCAAAAACAGAAAAAGGGGAAACTAGGGTTTCTACACCAACGTTGTAACCTCATAATCCATAGGAGTAATCTGATCTCTTGGCTTATCAATTTTCGGGACTGCCACCTATAAGATCCTAGATCCTGCATCATTCCTGGTAATCTGAGAATACTTCTTAGGCTTCCTTGGCGTTTTAGCTTTGCCAATCCTCTCTAGGAAATCTTACATGCTTTCAACTGGTTGAACCTGCTCCAATGGTCTAGATTTCTTCTTCAAACTTTCGGTCAACCAAGCTGGGATAGTGGATAATTCCATCCCATCTTCTAATTGAACATCATCATTAATTCCTTTTAAAGTAGAAATTACCTCATCTCCTAGCTCTTCATTGTTCTCAAGGATCTCAGTATCTCCTGCACCTTCAATCATCAACGTATCATCCCCTTCCAAATACTCAGTGAGGGTTTGTTCTTGGAGAGAATCCAACTGTTCTAACTCTTGGAACTCGACTTCTTGTTCATGACATGGCTCGATCTCTGCAATGGGCACCTTTTCAATTATTCCAACTGATAAAGTACTCGAAGATGATGGATTTTTAGTCACTTTCTATTTCTTACTATCCAATTCTCCACCAGTTGATTCCTTTTCCTCTGTGTGAAGGTTTTCACTCACCACCTTCCTCTTGCTAGGATATGAAAGTTCATCAAGACTTTCACCAATTGCTTCACCCTGACTTTCCTTATTGCTCAATGTGGCATAGGTAAGAGAAATTCCATCTTTTCTCAATTTGCTGATCTGATTGTCTACCCATTCCCAATACGATCTCCTCCACATACGAAAACATCCATGCTTCAAAGAAGGCTCCTTGAGAAGTTCCCATGATCCTATTTAGCATATGAATCATATCACTGTATTTTGTTTTAAAATCCGTGCAAATTAATCTTTTTGGCAACTTGGAGCGGTGTCTTTTGGGTTCCTTGATCCAGTTAGAATTGACTATATCCATACAGGATTCCTTGGCTTGATCAAACATGGCCTGTGATTCCTGTTGAGTCCTGTTCAACATTTTTCGATGATGGGGAATACCAAATACTTCCCTGACTGAGTCCTCTGTAAAGTACGCCAAGGTGATCCCATTAGGCGTTTTAATTGACCTTGTTTGAGGATTGTACCTTCTGGCACACTCGACCATTAGCTCACTGCATTGAACTGCAGGTGAAAATCCTGCTTCTTGATGAAGTCCAAACTTAACGATATTTGTGGCAATAGGTGTGGGCATTTCGTTCTAAGTGCCAAACATCCTTCTCATGTGTTGAATTGCATTGAACTGCTCAAAGTTGGTATCTGCTACCTTCTTCCACTTCGAGGATAACTAGGATTCTGGATAAAATTCTTTGAGGACTTCCTTTACTTGAGCTTTCCTGACTCCACCTCCCACGTTCTTTGGAGAAGACATTGTGCCTGTACGAAGCTCGAAGTTAGAGTATTTAATCAAATTTATAAAAAGGTGATTCCTTGGCTGGAGAAATTTAAAATTAATTAAAAAAAAACCCAGAACTTGATTAAAAGGCTGTTAAAGAATAAATTCTCAATGAAATTTGATCCGCCTTTTTTGTTTTCAAAGAGCAGTCATGGAATTTTAAATAATCTTCTGGATTTTTAAAGACTTGTACTGAAGTTTTCTCAAATCCACAATAAACAAATCCTTCTCCCTTAAAATCACCAATAATAACCTTGTAGTTGCTTAAGAAATCTGGAAATGGAAGAGGAAAATCGAACTCTATATTCTGGAAAAAAAAAAATCCTTGCAGCTAAAGAAAGACGTCTTTTTCTTGAGAAGAGCTTTGCCTGTGAGAAAATTTGACTTTGCAAATAATGGGAAATGAACTCACAAGATTATCTTTTATAATAAAACCTTTCCAAATTGGTTCAAGTCAACTTCTTCTTCTCATTGGGTGTTTTTGCTTTAAAACTAAAAAAGCAATCTTATCTTGATCTTTGACTTTTCAAACAAGGTGTCCCTTTTGGCTTGACAACTAAGTTTCAAAATAAAACTTAAGTTATTTCTTCTATTTTTTCCTTTTAGTAAAATTCAACCCTCAAGTGGACTTTTCTCCTTTTCAACTGGAATTTACCAAAGCGATTTTGCCTTAGAAAATTTTTGATTTTCACCTTGAAGAATTCGACTTTCAACTGGAACTTTCTACTTCCCAACTGGAATTTCACTTTGACTTGGAGTTCCTGAAGTCTAATTCAAAATTTCACTTGCCTTAGTCGATTTTCATCTTTGTCCAACTGGAATTTTGAACTTTCCAACTGGAATTCCTTGTAGAAGGCGGATTTTGTCTTGATCTTTCAAATTTCAATTGGATTTCTTTTCAAGATTTCAGATTTCTCAACTGGACTTTTTGAAGATTCATCTGGATTTTCCCAATGGCGCATTTATCTAGCCTTAGGCGAATTTTATTGCAATTTGCTTTCTTTTTACTTGATTTTTAAATGATTTTCTCATGAAGGCGCGATTTTGTCTAGTTGATTTTTACCCTTTGCATGTGCCTTTTTCAGCTTTTTCTCACCTTGCATGCGCTTTTCTCATGATTTTTTGCGATTTTTCAAGATCTCTGCTTGATTTTTGCTTGCTTTTTACTTCCAAAAGTGGAAACTTTCGAATCCACTACCAGTGACACCTAGCACTTTCTAAAAATAGAAACTTAATAAAAATAGAAAAAATAAAAAAGCAACTTTCTAAAAATAGTAAATTCCAGATTGGTCCAGAAATGCCAAAAACGAAAAAAGCAAAAAAGCAGAATCCCTAAAAACTAGGAAGTGTCAGAATTGAGCGAAAGCACAGGCGATCCTCGTCTGCAGGGTCTTCTAAGCACTTCTATGACGTTTATGTTCAGTTTCAAGCTCAAACTCTCAACTTGGCTTGGATGATAACTCTAGACCTTGACATGGAATTCCCAGACATCAGAGACTATGAAATTCCTACTCAAACATAAACCCTAAGGGCAAACCAGCAAGGGTCCCCATTTGCAATGGGGCGATGTGTGAAAAAGGTCACAACATCTGGCGACTCCACATGATGAATGTTTCAGAACATTCCTAAGATAAAGACCCATTTTGAATCCAGAATCTCTGATCAAAATCATACTAACTTATCCTTAGGTTAAAATTTGTACTCAAAAAGGATAGGAATTCTAAATTGGATTGAGACACTTTTCTCCTAATCACAAGTGGGTGCAAATGCATTCTTTTCCATCTCGTAAGACCAACATGACTCTTTGGTTCCATCATGGTTGTTTGTGTATTTTGTCTCAACTCCAAAAGCATCCTTGGATAGAGCCTCGCTACCAGCAAGCGTCTATAGCCCCGGCGAGGTTATCTTCTATAATCTCACAGAGATTGCTCTACTTCCAGCGATTTATCATTGTTTTGATTCTTTTGTACACCTGTAGAGATGTCCGCACACCCAAAAGCC
Organism: Sequoia sempervirens; assembly: GCA_007258455.2. Lineage (NCBI taxonomy): Eukaryota > Viridiplantae > Streptophyta > Pinopsida > Cupressales > Cupressaceae > Sequoia > Sequoia sempervirens. Next base: position 311,647,851 of record VDFB02270651.1, on the reverse strand, counting down.
AAGTGTTTTATTCTTTTCTTTTGGTTCTCTTTTCTCTTTTTTGATATTCTTGATATTTTGCATCTTTCCACACTTTGGCCTATAAGAATCAAAGCTCACCTGGGTTTGAGCATTATAGTGGCGCTGAAGTGAGACTTTTGATTATTCTTAGTTTAGCCAATGACTTCGCCTAGGAGACCATAATGACTCAAAGATTTTATTAGGTGTGTAAAATATGATGATCGTAAGATTTAGTGTCAAAACACAATAGAGAATTCCCTTCTAGCCAAGTACGAGTCCTAACCTAGAGTTAAACTAGAGGATTCAATCTCGGATTCCGGATTCTTAACAAATATTTATCAAAGGAATGATCTGTTCATTACTTTGCGGAATAAGACCAGTGTGTGCTTGAATCTTCACCACCCTTTTGCAGATGTGGATCCTCATTTATTCAAAACTAAACCTAAAGCAACAAACGAAAGCAAACAATCTAATCTAAGAAAACAGGAACAACTAAACTAACGCACACCAAAACAAGGGAAACTAACTAAAACAAAACTCGACCAGAAAGAACGCTAGACTAATTATGTACAAAGGCAAGACTCGCAAAGAGTCTAAGACTGGAAATAGTGTTTGAGGAATCCCCCATTGACGGGCAATGGGACATCCTCTCCAGTTAACATCTTTAGTCTAAATGCATTGTCTCCGAGAATCTCTGAAATCTGATAGGGACCCATCCATAGATTGTCAAACTTTTCGTGGTCTCCTTTCCACTCATGTGCTTTGTCCCAACAAAGGACTAAGTCAGAAATTCTAAATGCTTTTATTCCAGTTCTCTGGTCAAACCATCTCTTCACAATACCTTGATGTTTTGAAAAATTCTCCAGTGCTTGATCTCTTTTCTCTTCCAATAGTAAAAACTGGGACAATCTGGTTTTGACTCTATCTTCTTGGTCCAGGCACTCTTGCATGAACTGTAATGTGGGAATCCTTAGCTGTATCGGAAATATGGGATCTTTTCCGTAAACGAGATGATATGGCGATGTACCCAAAGAACCTTTTATTCTCACTCTGTCCGCCCAAAGGGCGAATCTCAACTGCGTATGCCAATCTTCTGGGTTTTTTTCCAACAACTTCTTTATGACATTCAACAAATTCTTATTAGTAGATTCGGCCAATCCATTTCCTTGGGGATAATAATTCGAAGAAAATTTTAAATTCACCCCATATTCAAAAGCCCAGTTAGAAAATTTCAGAGAAGAAAATGTAGAACCATTATCACAAACTAAAGCATAAGGACAGCCAAACCTGGTGATAATGTTTTCTTCTAAGAACTTAATTATTGTGTCTGTCATGCATAGTTTCAATGCTTGAGCTTCTGACCATCTAGTGCAATAATCAGTCGTGGTTAGAATATACCTATGTTGCGCAGATGAAGGTGGATTGATCGTACCAATGAAGTCTAGTCCCCACTTCGCAAAGGGTCACACCTCGATCACTGGTTGGAGCGGCATAGCGGGGTTCTTCTCTCGTGCAGCCGTTATTTGGCATGTGTGGTAGGTTTTTACATGATCATATACATCTTTGAAAACAGTTGGCCAATAATAGCCTGCCATTAGAACCTGGTGCGATGTTGCTAGTGCCCCTCCATGGCCAGTTCCAAATCTGGAATGAAAGTGTTCTATTATTTGTTTGGCTTCTTTTCCCAAACATCTTAGGAAAATTCCTTCATGATTTCTTCTATACAACACTGCCCCTTGCAGCATATATCTTTGACTCTTCATCCTCAAGGCCCTCTTCTATACTGGATTGAGATGGTTGGGGCATTTGTGATTGAGCAAAAAATATGTGATATCATCGTACCATTCATCTCGGGATACTTCATGCAATTCGTACACCTGGTGTACAATTTTTGGTCCTGTGGCAATTGTTTGTGTTAGAGCTTGGCCACGGACAATCTTCATTGGCTGAATTTCAACGTCATACTCTTGGAGAATTGTAACCCATTTGCCTCTTCTCTCTCCTAATTCATTTTGCATGAGAAGGGTTTTGACAGTCACATCCAGAACTATAGCAAAGACTTTACTTTGTAAAATGTAATGTCAAAATTTCTTTATTGCTCTGACCAAAGCATATGCTTGTTTCTCGACGTTTGGGTATCTCAACTCCGCATCCTTAAAAGGTGCACTCATAAACGCAATAGGATGTTCATCCTTCTCAACTATCTTTTGTGTTAACATTGCGGCACTTGTGTGTTCTGAGGCAAAAGAGTAAAGATAAAAAGGTTTTGTATAATCAGGACTAACCAAAACAGGAGCATCAACTATGGCCTGCTTGATTTCTTCAAAGGATTTTCGCGTTTGCTCGGTCCATTCTATCTTCGCATCCTTCTTGAGCATTTCATTCAAGGGCCTGACTATCTCAGCAAATCCTGTGATGAATTTTCTTACAAAGTTAATCTTCCAGGAGAAAGATTTTAATTCCTTCTGACTTGACGGTAGACCAATCCTTGAAATAGCCTCTACTCGATCAGGGTCAATAAGAATACCTTTCTTTGTTATCACATGACCAAGCAATTTTCCCTCTGTCACCCCAAATATACATTTTTTCGGGTTCAAAGATATCCCATATCTTCTGCGTCTCTCAAATATCCTTATCAAGTCTTTGACGTGATTTTCTCTTTTCTTTGAAAACACAGTAAGGTCATCCATATAGACAATGATACATCTCCCTATGAGGTCCTTGAAAGCGATATCCATAGCTCTTTGAAAGGTGGCCTCGGCATTGATTAGACCAAATGGCATCCTCTTGTAAGCAAATGTACCCCATTTTGTTGTAAATGTCGTCTTAAGCCTATCTTCAGGTTCCACGAGGACTTGGTTGTAGCCAGAATATCCATCCAGAAATGACATCATCTAGGATCCATTTGCAACTTGAATGACTTCATCTAATGAGGGAAATGGATAATTATCCTTTTCTGAGGCCTTATTGAGATTCTGGAAGTCTACACACAGTCTTATCTCTCTGTTCTTCTTGCGGACGGGTACCAAATTGGCAACCCACGTCGAGTGTCGTACCGAAAAGATAATGCCTGCTGAAAGTAGCTTCTTAACTTCTTGAAAAATAAGGGGTTCCAGTAGAGGATTTACAAGCCTTTGGCATTGCCTGAATGGTTTACTGCCTGTTCTGAGGGGAATAGTATGTGTAATAATTGAAGTATCGTATGTTTTCAGACCTTCATAGTTCCAAGCAATAATATCCTTAAATTCTTTCAAACTTTTGATTATCTGCTCCTTTTCTACATTTGTGCATACTTTGCCAATAAGAACATTTTTCACTTCCTTTTGTGTTCTGAGGTTGACCGGTTCATGTTGGCCTCCTTCGTTTCTTTGCTGCTTTATGGCATTGATCTGATCTTGGTCAAAGATTCTCTCGAGCTGGATCATCCCTTTGGGAATGATGTTAGTCTTTAGGTTCATAATACCATCTACATCAAATTCAATTTCCCCTTGATCTTCTTCTTCGTCAATGACTTGAGTGAGGAAAATATCAGAATTAGTCAGGAAGTCCAGGATGTGTTTGTCGTCATCGAACACTTGGAAATTTGTAATGTTGTCTGGGACTGATGGAGTTGAGGTGATTTCTACTGTAAATTTCTTTACGGCATCCATCTCAAGTGGCTTCAGTGAACTTGCTGATTGGGCTAAGGAATTTGCCACTTTATTTTGAGAACAATATACTGATTTGATATTAAAAGCATCAAAGCTTTCAATGAGATCCCATACTCGGTTTCTATATCCTTGCAATATTTTATCATGGCAAGCATATTTCTTTCTTACTTGCCTTACCACAACTTCTGAGTCTCCGTAAACATGCAAGATTTTAGCCTTCTTCTGGATTGCATGGAGCAATCCGTGGACTAGAGACTCATATTCTACCACATTGTTGGTATAGGGAAACTGTAATCTCAGGGCTGATAAGTAAGCTTCACCTGATGGATTAATCAGTTCATAACCAGCTCCATTGCCCTTCTTGGATTTTGAACCATCGAATCTCAAGGTCCAAACTTGCTCTTGATCTGGTAATTGTATGGGACTAGGCGTTTCTTTCTTCTGAATTTCTTCAACTGAATAGTCTATTTGAACTTCGTTCACTTCTTGAGTGATTTTTTCCTCTGGCGAGGATTCTCTGTCAGAGTCACTTTTTTCATCTTGTACTGTCAATTTGAAGTATTCGTCTCCAAGGACTTGGGGAAATCTTTTGTATACTTGGTCCAATGTCATCTTACACATCACACAGGAAAACTCTGAATGAAAAGCATTGTGGATCCGACACCAATTGGGCAGCAATAAGTCTTGTATGAAAGCATGATTTCCCAGTTATTTCTCTTGTTTTGCGCTCTTGAGTACAAATCTTCTAAAATTTTCAAACATGCTTTCACCTTCATTTGGTGAAAGTTCTTCATCGCTTTCCATAAGAACTTTCAAATTTTTTGGTGTATCTTCTTGATTGTTTGAGCAATGTAACATCAGGACTTTCGATGCTTTTGGTCTGTACTGGCCAAGATCTGTTTCACCAAACATAATTTCATTACTTTCCCTGTACTCGGTAATTATCATCTTAAGTCTTAGTGTACTTTCAACCTTGATTTGATTTGGGATACCCTTCCATGGTAACCACATGTGTGAAAAATTTGTGGCGAAGTAACCATTTAACCTTCGGGTCCAGTCTCTTCCTAGAACCATTCCATATCCCCCTGGGATATCAACCACTGAAATATCAATGAAATGCTGAATTCTTGGATCAGTTGATATTTGCATATGAATATTGTTTAACTCTCCTACGATTGGAACCTCCGTCTTGTCGAACTGCGTCACTTTCTTGTTCATTTTTGTTGGTGTTAGTCCCAATCTTTGAGAGACATTTAAAGGCATTACATTACTAGACACTCCTGAATCAATCAAACAATTATGTAGGAGTTTATTGAAAATTCTAAGTGAGACGAGGAAGGGAGTTGGTTCATCTTTCCCTTGATAAGATATAACGGGATTTCCTCTCTGCATACCAGCTTCCATCTCTTTTGTTTTGACTTTATTATTCTTCTCAATCTGTGAAACTTCTGCTTCTTTAATCGAATTTTCCATCTTGTTTTCCTTTGAATTTTGACGCGCCTGCTCAATTTTCACTGTTTCACGTCCTGGAATTTCTATGCCTTCTTTCACTTCATACATGCCTCGAGTTACTTTGGAACTCTGGGATCCATAGGAAACATTTTCATTATGTGGTTGTTCTTGAAAAAATTGTAATTGTTCATCTTGAACCATATTGACATTGCCTGTAGAATTTGCAGTCTTTTGAACTATGTGAGCTAGATCCTGCGTTGGATCTTTCAAACTATCAAGAAACGTGTTCCTTATTTCTGGCACTTTCAGGATTTCAATCAATGACACGTTCACTTTGATTTTCTTCACTTCCTCAGTCACGTACCGACTTAATCCATTCAACTCATCTTTGGGAGGAGTGCTACTAGTAGAACTATTCGTTTTATTTCCTTGTTGGTATTGCAGTGCGTCTTTTGGAAAAGAAGGGTTATTACTCACATTCGGGTGCGGCGGAGTTTGAAAATTGTGTGGGGGAACTGATGTGGTTAAGGGATCTTGATTCTTTCTATAATAAACCTTTGGTTGCCTATTCCCTGTCTATTGAAACGTCTAAACCTCTTTCATGCCTTCGACCAATACACTATTGTTCAGAGGTGGGAAATAGTAATTCATTGTGTCTTCTACTGGCCCATCAACAATTGCGTGCGAACACATAGGAGGTGGCGCCTCCACTGGCTCATTGGCTGATGCTGGTGGGAATCTTCCAAATTGGTCAGGTGCTTGATATTGTTCAAACTGTGGTGGAAATGTGAAGTCGTCCAAAACTAAAGCTTGATCATACTTCACTACAGGGACTATAGCAGTAGATGGGTCATCTGGTATTTCCCTTTGTATTTCCCTCTGTAAATGTTGGCTGCGAGCTGAAATTCTCTGCACTGTGTCTCAGAATGTTGATTGGTATTGTGTAACCAACACCATCCTGACAAGGCTGACTCGGTGAGGAGTATACTTTTTGTTGGTCGATTCTCTCGAGTTGCAGGATTATCTAGGGGTGATGTTACATTTCCATTATTCGGTCCTGTATTCCATGTCCTCTTTTGATATCCTTGATTATTGTTGCGGTAGCCTTGAACATTATTTTATTGACCTTGGTAATTTTGATAATTACCTTGGTAGCTTTGAGAATTCCTTTGCATGTTATGGAGTTGATTGTTTTGATTTCTCAGATGAGTTAATTCAGTAGACAATTTCTTCACTTGTTCAACCAACTCTTTCATTTCTTCTTTTTCTTCTTGTGTCCTGGTGGACGTTGTTGTACTCTATAGATACACGGGTTGTGAAGGTTGTGCTTGAGAAATAGGACCTCCTAGGTGAATTACCAATTGATTGTTGGGTGGCAAAATGGGGTTCATTACTGGCGTGTGATGTGCCAATGCCTGGTTGATCCTTGTTATCTGGTTCGGCATAGCAGCATACCCCAAATGGTTAAGTGGTCCAGCAACATTCATGCCTAAGTCGAAATTAACTTTAATTGCTTCGGCATATGCTCCTTTGAGGTCGGGCGGAACTGGGTTGTCTCTTCTTACAAACATGGAAGTAAGACTATCCAAAGCAGCATAGTATATTGATAATGTCGCTGCATCATTCAATTCATAAGGATCACATAACCTTGTATACGCCTTATGAAATCTATTGTTGAAGGTGTTGATTGGCTCATGTTCTGATCTTTTCACTTCAATGAACTGTCGGTAGAGTTCAGCTGGTGTGGTTGGTAGTCAAAATTTTGCCAAGAAGGCATCCTTTAGATTTTGCCAAGTTTGGATTGAATTCACTGGTAGGTTTACGTACCAATAATATGCTTCCTCTCCTAAAGAGCATGGGAATAATCAACATGCTACATCTTCATGTTGAATATCTCAGTTCTGGAGAGTATCTTCAAAAATCTTGATATGTTCATCAGCTGTCCGCTTCATATCACCAACTTGGAATTTGGAGCAAAAATGCTCTGAATTCTTTGGCATCTCATGATAATCGGCAAATGTAGTAAGAGGCGACGCGTTACCTGGACGCCAAGCCATTGGAACATTCGGCTGATTTATCTGAACTGGTTGAATGGGTTGTACAAATACTGGAACTTGAGTAGAGCTTGATCTGGGAATCTACAGTGGCGGTGTCTGGAATAGACTAGAAGAAACTTCTCCAGTTGGTGCTTCTCTTCTTGGTGATAGTATCTCTTCACTAGGACCTACCGTGCTAGATGTTTCACCTTGTGATATTTCTGTCTTCTTTCTTTGTTTGTTTCTATAGGGTGACAACTCCACAAATTCTTAGAAAGAATTTGGTGTAGATCTAGTAATCCTTCGAAATCGATCTGCTGAAAAATAACCAATTCGATCCAGTGTGCCCTTTTCAATCTTATTGAGGACGTGTAGGGACCACTTCACGAGCTGGCTGGTTTGCTTGTTGACGAACTTGTTGATTATGCTGTCACTGGAGGGCTTCAAAATCTTTCTACAAGGAGATCTCTCTGAACGTTGAACTCAATACGCCTAGCTCTCTCTTCTTCTTCTTCAAGGATGAAGCGCATTCAAAGCTAGTCAGGGGCGTTTCTCTTTACTTGCCAAGCAAGGCTAAACAATTCGGTGATAACGTCTTCCTGTTCATCGTGAAATCCTAAGTTTGGTTGTAATACTGGTTGTGGATCCTGATTTGGATTAGGAGCGTTGGCCGGAAGTACCATTCTTCATGATATTGGAAGAACTTGGATTTGTTGAAGATGAACCGGTCGCAAATGATCATTCTATCTCGTTAAAAGTTTGCTTCAAGCGATCAATTTTCTATCTTATTAAATCTCTTTGTATTGTTTCTTCAAAACATTTTCCCTTTTCTTCCTCCCTAGCAAGAACACGGCTTGTCTGACCAAACTGAACATGATCGGTCTGTGTTTTCCAAGGTAGTGAGTACAATTGATCAATGATATCGGTGGGTGGCTGATTTGGTTGCTCAATAGGTATGTTAAAAGGAAAATCATGCGGCAACACCATATTGCATTCTATTCACTTTGAGGAATAATCCTACTATCACAAACCAGGCCCTCCTTCTAGCGCCAATTCGTGTTGATGCGTGTTTCGTGACACACCAAACACCAAAATAAAAAGTGCCCAAAGACAGCTTTATCCTCTCTTGAAAAATTACCTCTGATGCTAAGATTGCTAGAAAGGTCATACGGTAATTCCAATGTTTAGTTTTGGGGGATGGACAAGCTCAATGGATGATGTGATATGCTGATTTCACAAAAGGACCCCAAATAGTAGATTATTCGAAGTAGGAATTAGAATTGAATTAACATTGAATGCTCTTATATTTTTGGGATTTTCAGTTTGGAATAAAAGAAAAAGGGATGAGGGTTAAAGGAACTAAATTTATGCAAAACTAATCCTATGAACTTAAGAGACAAATGTCGAATAGTGAAATTTAAACCAATCTTTGCTTCACCAAGCACAGTACTACAACTAGACAAAGACGGTGCAGTCTTCAATGGGTTTACAAAAGATATCCTCTTACACTATACCACCATCAATTCGACCAATGCATATAGGTAATGGAATTCAAGTCAAGCAGTTTCAATGTTCAGACTAACCTTACACATCAAATTGAAAATCATCCAATTGAAAAAGGTATGAACTAATCTCACTATCACCAACACTATCAATCTTTCATTCATCTAAAATACTTGAAAACAATTTAATCTATTGAAGAAATCATGAAACCATGCGGGCTCATAAAAATAACAAATGCTCAACTCTGAATCCACTTATTATTTGAACAGCAATAGTAGCAACAATTTCATAAGTCTCTCCTTGAATAAATGAAATGTGTGGGGTTTATATAGGCACCCCAATTACAAAGCAAAGGCCAAGATTGATTTGAGATCAATGGCCAAGATTAATTCAATAAACCCTAACCCTAAAAGCATAACCAACTCAAAGGACACATGGCACAAGCAGAACAAGCCATTTGGAGTATGGAAAATGATGACACCTTGCGAATCATTCAAGCAAGTAGGAATCCATAATGTAATTCCCTTTGGATCGCTCCCTAGCTACAAATGCAAGAAATTTGGCTAACACAGAATCAAGTTCCTCCATTGAGATGCTCGGCACAGAATCCAGTTGCACTCCGATCACGTCCAAGGTTTCCAGGCATTGAGTGAAAGTACTTTCCCATCTATCTTCCTGTTTCTAAAAGTTATCCATAAAGGTCAAAAGGGAAGACATATCATCAAGCTGATTTTCTGTAATAATTTGCACTTCCTTGAAGTAAATGTTCATCACATTTTTCTTCAGTCCTTCTAAATCTAAGCCATTTGCATCATGATGCTCTTGTCCTGTTAATCCTTCAAGAGAAGTGAGGATTTTGAACTGAATTTTCTCAACTGCACTCCGTATAGCAACACATTCTTCCTTTATTCCATCATGTCTTCCTTTTAGCCAATAAGGAATGATACCACCTACTGAAATCATATGAGGCTCCTTCCTCGATAACAACCTCCTAGATTAATATTTGCAGGGAAACTTCCTTTAAAACCTTCAAACGAGGTATCACTTTGTCTTGTACATACTGCAAATCTTCCCAATTGTCTTCAACTTGACTAACTTCAGTTATAACCAAGGTAGATCTGTCATAAGTATGAGCGCACTTCTCTAAGAATTGCTCCATCTGTTTTGAAATATTGGTAACCCAACTCTTGGTTGCTTGACTCGTGATCCTCATAGCCTCAAGAAAATCAATGGATTCCGGAGTAAGGGATGATGGTGGAATGAAAGCTTCATTCTCTTGGTGCAAAGGGGTTGTTAGCTGCTGAATGAACTCCATTAGCCTCATATTTTCTAACTCTAGCCTTTCTTTCTTCTCTTCTATTTTGTCGAACTTCTCCATGATGGCTTTAGAAGTGTTCGCCAACTCATGGAAATTCTGATCATGGTTGGCCCAATGTCCAACGTTGTAACCTCATAATCCATAGGAGTAATCTGATCTCTTGGCTTATCAATTTTCAAGACTGCCACCTGTAAGATCCTGGATCCTGCATCATTCCTGGTAATCTAAGAATACTTCTTAGGCTTCCTTGGCGTTTTAGCTTTGCCAATCCTCTCTAGGAAGTCTTGCATGCTTTCAACCGGTTGAACCTCCTCCAATGGTCTGGATTTCTTCTTCAAAATTTTGGTCAACCAAGCTGGGATAGTGGATAATTCCATCCCATCTTCTAATTGAACATCATCATTAATTCCTTTAAAGCAGAAATTACCTCATCTCCTAGCTCTTCATTGTTCTCAAGGATCTCAGTATCTCCTGCACCTTCAATCATCAACGTATCATCCCCTTCCAAATACTCAGTGAGGGTTTGTTCTTGGAGAGAATCCAACTTTTCTAACTCTTGGAACTCGACTTCTTGCTCATGACATGGCTCGATCTCTACAATGGACACCTTTTCAATTATTCCAACTGATAAAGTACTCGAAGATGATGGATTTTTAGTCACTTTCTATTTCTTACTATCCAATTCTCTGCCAGCTGATTCCTTTTCCTCTGTGTGAAGGTTTTCACTCACCACCTTCCTCTTGCTAGGATATGAAATTTCATCAAGACTTTCACCAATTGCTTCACCCTGACTTTCCTTATTGCTCAATGTGGCATAGGTAAGAGAAATTTCATCTTTTCTCAATCTACTAATCTGATTGTCTACCCATTCCCAATACGATCTCCTCCACATACGAAAACATCCATGCTTCAAAGAAGGCTCCTTGAGAAGTTCCCATGATTGTGTTTAGCATATCAATCATAACACTGTATTTTTTTTTAAAATCCGTGAAAATTAATCTTTTTGGCAACTTTGAGCGGTGTCTTTTGGGTTCTTTGATCTAGTTAGAATTGACTATATCCATATAGGATTCCTTGGCTTGATCAAACATGGCCTGTGATTCCTGTTGAGTCTTGTTCAACATTTTTCGATGATGGGGAATACCAAATACTTCCCTGACTGAGTCCTCTGTAAAGTACGCCAAGGTGATCCCATTAGGCGTTTTAATTGACTTTGTTTGAGGATTGTACCTTCTGGCACACTCGACCATTAGCTCACTGCACTGAACTGCAAGTGGAAATCCTGCTGCTTGATGAAGTCCAGACTGAATGATATTTGTGGCAATAGGTGTGGGCATTTCGTTCTGAGTGCCAAACATCCTTCTCCTGTGTTGAATTGCATTGAACTGCTCAAAGTTGGTATCTACTACCTTCTTCCACTTTGAGGATAACTAGGATTCTGGATAAAATTCTTTGAGGACTTCCTTTACTTGAGCTTTCCTGACTCCACCTCCCACGTTCTTTGGAGAAGACATTGTGCCTGTACGAAGCTCGAAGTTAGAGTATTTAATCAAATTTATAAAAAGGCGATTTCTTGGCTGGAAAAAATTAAAATTAATTAAAAAAATACCCAGAACTTGATTAAAAGGCTGTTAAAGAATAAATTCTCAATGAAATTTGATCCGCCTTTTTTGTTTTCAAAGAGCATTCATGGAATTTTAAATAATCTTCTAGATTTTTAAAGACTTGTACTGAAGTTTTCTCAAATCCACAATAAACAAATCCTTCTCCCTTCTAAAATCGCCAATAATAACCTTGCAGTTGCTTAAGAAATCTAGAAATGGAAGAGGAAAATCGAACTCTATATTCTGGAAAAAAAATCCTTGCAGCTAAAGAAAGACGTCTTTTTCTTGAGAAGAGCTTTGCCTGTGAGAAAATTTGACTTTGCAAATAATGGGAAATAAACTCACAAGATTATCTTTTATAATAAAACCTTTCCAAATTGGTTCAAGTCGACTTCTTCTTCTCATTGGGTGTTTTTGCTTTAAAACTAAAAAAGCAATCTTATCTTGATCTTTGACTTTTCAAACAAGGCATCCCTTTTGGCTTGACAACTAAGTTTCAAAATAAAACTTAAGTTATTTCTTCTATTTTTTCCTTTTAGTAAAATTCGACCCTCAAGTGAACTTTTCTCCTTTTCAACTGGAATTTACCAAAGCGATTTTGCCTTAGAAAATTTTTGATTTTCACCTTGAAGAATTCGACTTTCAACTAGAACTTTCTACTTCCCAACTGGAATTTCACTTTGACTTGGAGTTCCTGAAGTCTAGTTCAAAATTTCACTTGCCTTAGTCAATTTTCATCTTTGTCCAACTGGAATTTCACTTTGACTTGGAGTTCCTGAAGTCTAGTTCAAAATTTCACTTGCCTTAGTTGATTTTCATCTTTGTCCAACTGGAATTTTGAACTTTCCAACTGGAATTCCTTGTAGAAGGTGGATTTTGTCTTGATCTTTCAAATTTCAATTGGATTTCTTTTCAAGATTTCGGATTTCTCAACTGGACTTTTTGAAGATTCATCTGGATTTTCCCAATGGCGCATTTATCCAACCTTAGGCGAATTTTATTGCAATTCGCTTGCTTTTTACTTGATTTTTAAATGATTTTCTCATGAAGGCACGATTTTGTCCAGTTGATTTTTACCCTTTGCATGTGCCTTTTTTAGCTTTTTCTCACCTTGCATGCACTTTTCTCATGATTTTTTGCGATTTTTCAAGATCTCTGCTTGATTTTTGCTTGCTTTTTACTTCCAAAAGTGGAAACTTTCGACTCCACTGCCAGTGACACCTAACACTTTCTAAAAATAGAAACTTACTAAAAATAGAAAAAAGCAAAAAGCAACTTTCTAAAAATAGTAAATTCCAGATTGGTCTAGAAATGCCAAAAATGAAAAAAGCAAAAAAGCAAAAAAGCAGAATCCCTAAAAAATAGGAAGTGTCAAAATTGAGCGAAAGCACAGGCGATCCTTGTCTGCAGGGTCTTCTAAGCACTTCTATGACGTTTATGTTCAGTTTCAAGCTCAAACTCTCAACTTGGCTTGGATGATAACTCCAAACCTTGACATGGAATTCCCAGACATCGGAGACTATGAAATTGCTACTCAAACCTAAACCCTAAGGGCAAACCAGTGAGGGTCCCCATTTGCAATGGGGCGATGTGTGAAAAAGGTCACAACACTACCTCCAAATTGATTGTTGCTGGCAACTTCAACATTGACATGCTACAATCTACAAAAACACAAGCACTCCTCCTTGAATTTATGCAACAACACAAACTGTCACTACTTGTTGACAAGCCAACAACACATGCAGGCAGTCTATTGGACCACTTTTGGATACACAACATCAAAATTGTTGTTGCCAACTTCAATATACTAGATACATATTGGACAGACCACTTTGCAATATCTCTTCACTTCTAATTATACTCAAAACATACTCAATTTGTCAAACAAATTGTGCCTCTATTGCAAAATTGATTGCAGAATACTAACAATAGTGCAATTGCTAGAGAACAGTTCTGACTTTGCATTTGTAATTTGAAATTTTCTTTCAATTCTCCAAAGATTGAAGACCAATGCAAATGAAAGCTAATGCACGAATAGCTGTTGCCAAGTGTACAAGAAGGTTAGACCTTGGTGAATGTGGTGAGTATATCAAAATCTTGCCTCTTGAATTAATGATGATTATGATAGATGTGATCAGAGAACACAATTCAGCAGTTGAAAATGAAAGTCCCATCTATGAGAAGAAAATTTAGCTTTACAGTCCCAATCACAGCATAAATATAGTTTTTGTCTGATCCTCAACATAAATATGAATGCATGTAAGCGCCTATCTGCATACAAACTATAAATATTCTTGTCCATTTTAATGTTCAAATAATACTTGCTTTTCATAGTCAACAATTGTAATCATGCATTTTCTTTTTCTTGCCAATTTAATATGGTCTTTGCCATTGTAGTTCCATGCACTTCATTTCTTCTAAGAAAGTAGAATAAGGTAGATCCAGACAATTGAAGTGATTAACAAGATTGCCTTCATAGAACTGCTTATGATCCATATTAGGAAAACTGATATATATTCTCCCAAACAAACCTACTGGAAGGTGAATGACGATTCCTATAAGCAGAAAAAAAAAAAAAGTGAAGCACAATAATCACTTTGAAGCAACAAAAGGCAACACAAATGAAGATAATAATTAGCTTATTTTTGTATCTCGAGAATAGCAAGTTCAGAACTCCAAGCAAGAGAAGATATGTACAGATCTATGTACAATTGCATTTCCCTAAGCACAATGTAACTGGGGCTTTAAAAATTGTGAATCCCCTTCTGTTGCCACAATCCCAAGCCTATCACTGCAATAACATCCTTTATTTTTATTGTATTGTTCATGGACAATACCAGGCCTCATAAGTATCTTGTTTGTAGACAAGGTTGATCTGAAATGGAGACTGTGTAGCTTGACTTTAAAATAAAAAATGTGATACAAGGTGTTGTTAAATGTTAGAGTTGCATGTTTTGTGGTGAATTGTAAGGGAAGAACATGACTACCATTTGTCTATTTGATTTGATTTGAACTTTAAAGATACTGTATACTTGTAGATAGATTTGTGATAATAGTTGCAGTTTGAGAATCATTTTATTTGTTGAAAAAATTTCTATTGTTTTAGTCAATATTTGGCTACTACATTAGATCTACATTATCATCATGGTTATTCACTATTTTTTATACTTCATTAATGATTAAATTGGGTGATTAATTGGGTGGTTGTTCTGCTACAAAGCAAACCAACATGAATGAAAGAAAGAAGACATTTATTATCTTCCATATTTTCATTCACATCTTTCCATAGCGCACTATCAACAATATCTACAAGTCTATCTGGAAAAGTTGACCTCACCCACTTTTGCAAGTTCATCTCTCGCACAAACATTTCATTACTTGGTCTCTTCCTTGTAACCATCTCTAATATCAAAATTCCATAATTATAAACATCCCCCTTTGTAGAAACATTCCCATCCAATCCATACTCTGCAATCAATTTTATGCATGAAATATTTAAGAAGCCATTAAAGGAAATGATAATACCAAATAAAGAAAACTCAAAACATTTACCTAGAGCAATATAGCCAATAGATCCTTTAACTGTAAATGTTGTTGTACTCAGTGAATCTATACAATTTGTAGTAGTTAAGTGGGATATACCAAAATCAGTCACAAGGTTGTCATG